>OW204009.1:4512500-5762500 GCA_934047225.1 Ypsolopha sequella
GACATGTGTCCACTTATTTGCACACTTCTTCGACGACTTTGTACACACATTTGGCGTACCTGCCACACATGCTTCGCAAACTCTTTTCTCCACAGTATGCTGGTAGACAACAAAGGAGATGGACGACGATTTCGTGGACGCAGTGTGCTTATATTATTTATGTGCATGTAATTATTTTTTACATCTGCAACAAAATATATCGAAACGTCCGAGAAGAAGGCGTAAATGGATGTGTGTCCATTTTGAACGATCAAACACGTAGTTTCTCACACAACCCTTCCGTACAACAGCGCTCGCGCAACTGGTCTTTGCAAATAGTGTGGCAGGCTACGCACTTATTTGAACACATTCCTTTGATGTGCGCTAAAAAACCGATACCGCTCGGCAAAGTGCAAATCTGTGTACAAACTTTGGAACACATAGACAAAGTCTCGTGCCACACAGTGTGTCCACTCGAGTGTTCAAATAAGTGTACACATGTCTGGCGCCGGCCTAAGGCATCCGAAGACAGTACAATATGTTCGATAGCGTTATGATTGCGTGCTGTCGAAATATTTGAATTGGTCGGTGACTTGACTGAGCGTAATCGCGGCGTGACCCCGACTAGCGCCTTCCTCGTATACTAAGATATTGCTGTTGTGTACGTACTGTAGTTCGTGCGTACTAGCACGCACACATATTAGCCGCGCGATGTACCTTTGCTTGAAGATAAACTACTGTTCTGGTTTTACTATGCCAATACTCGCTAGCGATTGCATAAAATATTTATATGAGAAACTGTACATTGCGAATGCCGAGGAAGACAGTTCAGTTTTAGTTTGAGATATATAGGTACCGATTCGGAGAAGCACATGTTAACTTATTTATTTATTTATTTATAATTGTTTATATTCAGGCACTGTGGGCCCATAGAATTAAAAAGTTCAAAACTAAAATAAAAAATTATGGATTACAATATTAAAATAAAATTAAGAACTAACCTAAAACTAAAACTAAAAAGCTTCATTTATTAACTACGCGTACAATAGTGAAAACGACACTGCGAATAGCTTTCACAATGTCGTTTTCACTACTGCACACTCGACTTATAAATGACAACTGGTCTCGTTTTAAGACAGAATAAAAATCATCGACACTATTCTCGGCAAACATACCAGACGCACTGCACCGCCACGGCAGACCCATAATGCAGCGAAATGCATTGTTATATTGCACTCGGAGGGTGTTAAATGCGCTCTGCGTGTAGTCGTACCACAGCGGGCTGGTGTAGAACGTCTGGCAGTATGCTCTGAATAGTGTCACCTTAACTTGTTTCGAGGTGCTCGCAAACCGTCTCGCTAACATGTTGCTCTTCATAGCTAGGACAGGACTAAACTTAATTTAAGCGTTCTGTCCTTGTATTTTCGATAAAGAAAGAAAAAGACAGGACGCTTAAAATAAGGTTAGTTCTGTCAAATAAGTTAAGACGTGTTATGCCGAATCGATACCATTGGGTGTTAAGATTTAGTTGCGGAAGCCAAAAACTGGCGATAGTCCACGTTTACATTTAAAGAAAACGAGAAAAAAGAATCTATTGTTTCATACATTTTCGTCAGATAATTGAAGAGGCTTATATCCAGCAGTAGACAAACACAGGCTGCTGGATGTTTGGATGGATAACACAGCGAATTAGAAGCGCGGAATATGATATAGTGAAGCATTTACCTGTTTCTAGGTACTGTTATTTGTGATCATCTCATTACTCAATTAATTTTATTTTGTCTCATCTGTTACTTTTTAATCTTATGTTACTTTTAAATATTTTATAAATTTGCTATTGTCAGACTCACCAGGAAGGGTCTAATTTCCCACAACCCAGGGAATCCTAATGTGGGGATTATAAATTTAGTTTATAAAAGACACACTTGTCAAACAATATAGTAATAGTGCATAAAATATTTTTGTATATCTTTTTGGTTGCAAATAAACATATTTTTATTTATTTATTTATTTATCTGTGACTGTTATTGTGTGTGTGTTAATAGAATGTGTGTTATCTGTTACTGTGTGTGTGTTAATAATAATCTATTATAGCATGAGTGTTGGCATGTGTTTTTTTTTTATGTAAACTGGTAAATTTATTTATTTGTCCCCAACATCAGCTCGTAACGTAACATCGTTTTTGCTTTTTTTATGTAAACTGGTAAATTTATTTATTTGTCCCCAACATCAGCTCGTAACATTGTTTTTGCTTTTTTTATGTAAACTGGTAAATTTATTTATTTGTCCCCAACATCAGCTCGTAACATTGTTTTTGCTTTTTTTATATAAACTGGTAAATTTATTTATTTGTCCCCAACATCAGCTCGTAACATTGTTTTTGCTTTTTTTATGTAAACTGGTAAATTTATTTATTTGTCCCCAACATCAGCTCGTAACATTGTTTTTGCTTTTTTTATGTAAACTGGTAAATTTATTTATTTGTTCCCAACGTCAGCTCGTAACATTGTTTTTGCTTTTTTTATGTAAACTGGTAAATTTATTTATTTGTCCCCAACGTCAGCTCGTAACTTTGTTTTTGCTTTTTTTATGTAAACTGGTAAATTTATTTATTTGTCCCCAACGTCAGCTCGTAACATTGTTTTTGCTTTTTTTATGTAAACTGGTAAATTTATTTATTTGTCCCCAACGTCAGCTCGTAACATTGTTTTTGCTTTTTTTATGTAAACTGGTAAATTTATTTATTTGTCCCCAACATCAGCTCGTAACATTGTTTTTGCTTTTTTTATGTAAACTGGTAAATTTATTTATTTGTCCCCAACGTCAGCTCGTTACATTATTTTTGCTGTTTTTATCATAACTATGATCTATGTACACGTATGCATGTCTACTTTTATATAAATTATATTCTACTAAAAAAAAAAAAAAAAAAAAAAAAACTTACAACAACTCAGCTGCAAATAGAAGGCGATACTAAACCGATCTTCATTTCAGACAACTTAACTACCAAAACCAAAAGATTGTTTTTTCTGGCCCGGGACTTTGTCAAGTCACATGACTACAAATATTGTTGGACATCACGTGGAAGAATCTACATTAGAAAGACCGAAGGCTCAGCACAAATCAGAATTGAAACTGAAGGTGATCTCGGAAAGCTTCAGAAACGACAGTAATGTTTTCTTGCTATCGATATTTTATTTAAGATATTGTTTTACTGTCTTGCCCTATTCCATACCTGTTACTAAATCATGTCACTTGTATACTGTATTCACACACATATCTGTACACAAAACCATACCAACACTCTTAATCAAAACAACACAGTCCTTACAAAACTCTTTTACATACACACTTAAACAACTTTATATCCAAAAACAACCAAAAATTTTTAACAGTCAAGTATTACATCAAATTATTGATACTAAAATAAGTATCAAATACAATGACCCTGACTATGAAATTGCAAACAATTATCTTCGAAGAAATTAACTTAGAAGTCACAGAGGACTTGGACAGAGACATAGACACTGAGTGTGTTAATTTGGACGAGCCACACTTGTGCCCTGAGGTACTTGACTGTGGTAGGAAATTAAAATCTTCACTGATTGTTCTCACGGTTAATATTAGAAGTGTAAACTGCAACCTCGATGCATTCCTAATTTTTGTTGCTAGTCTGAACATTGCAGTGGACATTATTGTCCTGACTGAATCTAGAACGGACGAGTATTCTAATATTCCTGCCATAGTTAACTACAACAAGTATTACACAAAACGATCTTTAAACCAAAATGATGGCGTTATTGCCTATATCAAAGAGGACCTAGCGGTCAAATCTGTTTTTGAACCACAAGATACAACGGACGGCAACTTTTTGGTGATTGAACTAGCCAATGACTATGCAGTCATTTGTTCCTATAGACCTCCAGACCCAAATCTAAATTCAAAAAATTACATTGACTCAATTGATACGGTACTAAGAGGCTGTCGCTGTAAAAATCTAATTTTTACTGGTGATATTAACTTTGATACTATGCCAATTAATCTCACCAGTGATGCTTCTAGATATCTAAATCTAATAGCATCACATGGACTTCGTCAATGTATAGATCGTCCCACAAGATATAAAACGTGTCTCGATCACTTTATGGTTCGATCCAATCGCAAAATTAAAACTATTGTTTTTGACAAATTTACTGACCATAGTCCAATTCTATTATACCTTGACAAAACTAACGTAGATAAAAAAACAATTTCCTATGAAAAGATCTCGATAGATCACAATGGTATTGAAAAATCACTTCATGAAATAAATTGGAATGAGTATTATGCAACCACAGATGCCAATAATGCTGCAAATATCCTAGTTTCTAACCTACAAAAAGTTATTGAAGATAACACAATAATCACAAAGTTACCTAGAAGACACACACCTTTAAAGCCCTGGATCACTACTGGAGTGGTCAAATCTATTAATAAAAAAAATAAAATGTATAAAAAAATGAACAAGGGGCAAAACATAAACAATGATCAGTTCAAAATAACATACACTATTTATCGGAACAGGTTGAACAACCTTATCAAAACTCTTAAAAAACAATATTACACAAACCAGCTCCAGCAATCTTCGGGAAACATGAAACAGACCTGGAAAATAATTAAAGAACTTTGCAACCTACAAAATATAAAAATGTCTACACCAGATCTACTTACAACAAAAGAAACTCCAAAAGATTCACTTAACAATGTAAATAACTTTTTCACCTCAATAGGAGCCGATCTAGCCAATAATACCTTGAACAAGTTAAATACTACGGATTCTGAACTGGCAGGTGAAGCACTAGAGGAAGGTCCTAGCAACTCAATGATGATGTTTCCTGCTACTCGTATTGAGATAGAAGCGATCATAGCTGGACTAAAACTAAGAAGCGCTCCCGGTTGGGATAAAATATCTACATCTTTTCTCAAAACACATTGCTCCATATTATCTGAACCTATTGCGCATCTTTGTAACATAAGCTTTACAACAGGTTGCTTTCCAGCAATATTTAAACAAGCCATAGTTAGTCCCATCTACAAAAGTGGTGATAAAAAATTAGGTTCTAACTACCGGCCAATATCTCTTTTGTCAACTATTTCAAAAATTATTGAAAAATTGGTAAATAAAAGACTAACTAAATATCTGGAAACCAATAATTACTTGTCAGAAAACCAATACGGATTTAGGAATGGAAGGTCAACAGAAGATGCCGTTCTTAGGTTGACATCGTTAATAACTAAATACCTAGATAAAGGCAATAAGTGCTTGGGAGTGTTTCTCGACCTGCAAAAGGCTTTTGACACGGTTTCGATCCCTATTCTTTTGTCTAGATTGGAGAATGTAGGTGTCAGAGGAACTCCCTTACAGTGGTTTAGGGATTACCTTACAAATAGGGAGCAGCGTGTTAGGGTTTGCAGCCAGCTCAGTGATAGTGCCACGTGCACTTATGGTGTCCCCCAAGGAAGCACTCTGGGACCAACACTGTTCCTTTTATACATCAACAACCTGTGTCAGTTATCTGTTGCAGGTTCAAACCTTATCATGTTTGCCGATGATACTGTCATCCTCTACCATGGAACAACTTGGGAAGAGGTTCAGAGTCTTGCTGAACGAGGCCTTTGCAGGGTAACAAACTGGTTAGAAAGAAACCTTTTGTCACTAAACGCAGCTAAAACAAAATACATGTGCTTTAGCAAAACAATAGTATGTCTCCCTGAAGAAGAATTTAAAATAAAAATCCATACTTATCCTTGCAACACTAATCCTACCAATCTGCAAACATGCAACTGTCCGTATCTTAATAGAGTTAGCACTTTAAAATATCTTGGAGTAATTATTGATAATAAGCTTAACTGGCACTCTCACATATCAAGTACTGCCAAACGGCTCAGAAGGTTGATTTTTGTTTTCAAGAACCTACGAAATGTAACCGAAAAGTCAAATCTTGTGCGTGTATATAATGCTCTTGGTCACTGCGTAATTAATTATTGCATATGTGCATGGGGCGGAGCTTCAAAATCCCATCTGATTGAGATGGAGCGTGCCCAACGCGCGGTGCTCAAGGTCATGTTGTACCTACCATGGAGACATCCCACCATTTCAGTATACGAACAATCTGAAGTACTCAGCGTGCGTAAGTCTTTTATTTACCAATGCCTTAAAAGGTATCATCGCTTTACAGTTCCACACCTTCCCGAAGCAAGACAACGTCTAGATCGCTGTCCTTTACCAGCGGTCAAGAGCGAGTTTGCACGTGGTCACTACGATTTTCAGGCTCCAAATTTATACAATGCTATAAACAGTAAAGTAAGATTTAAAAAATTGAGTAGTTTCCTAAGGCGACATAAAGTTTTCCAATGGCTAAGCGACTTAACTTACGAGCAGACTGAAATGCTGTTGTAGGTTAATCCTAGGACTAATAATATATACTTTTATTTGTATTCTCACACTTCCACGCACACACATACACTCAACCTATATCACAATCACACTCATACATAATACACTTAATTACACACACTCACTTCTAATTCAGTATACACCCTCTTTTCACTTTTTAATATTAATAAATAAGTTTAATTTTAGCAATTACTAACACTACTACCACAAAAAAAAAAAAACTGACCAAATGTTAAACCTTCATTTTCTAATCTAGGTAATTGTTAACCGTAATGCCTCTTTTATTAAGTTATTAATTTGTTTATTCTTTGTTAACATACTAACATTAAGTTAAGTTAAAAATAATTAAAAATTGTTTCATAGTTTTGTATGTACCTTTCTGGCTATTATTATAACAAACCGAAATTATGGGAATGTGCTGACTCCTAGCTTACAGTTAAAACTTTTTTAGGAGTCAGATACTCACTGTATTTTATGATGTTTTACGGTCAATAAAGATATTTTATGTTTATGTTTATGTTTATTATCCCCAAAGGTAGACTGGAAGAAATCTCTTTACAGAGATAAGTTTGCCTTTGTACATGTCAATTTGTTTATAGTATGTTTGTAAATGTTTATTTTCTGTGTACAATCATCATATATACAAGGTGACTTTTTGATCATCGTCCAAATTCATACTGGTGGCTTGGTAAGTGATCAGTATCATGGATCAATAACAATTTTGGTGAAATTCGTAAAATGAAATTTCGACTCCCCATAGCGATTCACTCGGGACTGCAACTGAATTTCTATGGGAAGCCGAAATTTCATTTTAGGAATTTCACAAAAATTGTTATTGATCCAAGATACTGATCACTTATCAAGTCTCCAGTATGAATTTGGACGATGATCAAAAAGTCACCTTGTATAAAAAGAGAAGTCCTGACTGACTCACTCATTCACTGACTCATCAACGCACAGCCCAAACCCTTGGACCTAGAAAGCTGAAATTTTGCACAGAGCTTTCTTTTGTAATGTAAACAAGGAATAAGAAAGTATTTTTCGAAATTTTACCTCTAAGGGGGTGAAACGGGGGTCCAAAGTTTGTATTGTACAATAAAGAATAAGAATGAAAAATCTATGACTTAATCTTAAAAAACATTTTAAGGTAAACTTTTTATTAGCCTCCCCAAATGTTACATGTAAACCTAACACGCTTCACCTCACTATGCTCGTCCTTCCACCTATATTTGACTTTGGTGAAATATTATAATGAGCGTTTTTCCTTCTGTCAAATTTAGTGTTAAGGCGCTCTTATCCCATATTATATATATTTTTTATACATATTTTTTCCCTTTTCAATTTGCTTTGTTTTGTGTAAATTTACTGAGTAACTTATAACGTAAGTACATGTTGCGTTGTTATAATGCCGTGCACATAAATTTATTTACTTGCAAGATTTTTGTGGAAACTTGTTTGGTTTTAAGATTATTTTATTTTCATTTGTATTATGTGTTAAGAAAACTGTTTGTTTCCCAATCAATAAAATAAAAAAAAAAAATAAAAAAAATAGAGTGACTCTCTGTCTTTTTCTTTATGTGTAAGGAGTAAAGAAAATAACCACACTTTTGTACTTTTTCGATGTTTTTATCGGTTTTTAAATTGTTTAAAAATAAGGGATATGTTTATTAAAACCCACTTACGTGGTCGACCTAGAAAATTTAAAGAGCAATATTACCAGATATATTTCGTTAATAAAAGAGTGGAATTATGGAAATGGCATGATTTGAAAGGTCTTATTGCATGCTGTGTTCGTGAATTATTTCTATCGAGCAAAGTTTATCTGATGTTTACATGCGTGGAAGATCTAGATAAAGGTTCGAACTATATTGCGTATTTTTTTTTTTGAAGTTTTAGGCGATATTTGAAAGTTCTATTTGACTTTGAAATTACTGATTTTGGGATAAGAGCGCCTTAAATGAGATTCGTAGATGGCACTGTCGTATACTTTAGCAACAGAATCAAAGACAATATTTGCACAAAAACCACCGACTTTGACATTGATTGCTACCAAACATATTTTATCTATGGTGACATGGACAGCGACATCTGGAGGAATGCTAAGAAGTAAGAAAAAAAAAACAACGAGAAAAACGCTCATTGTAACATAGGTTTATAAAGAAAGAAACGGTTACTCTTTCGAAAATAATTCTTTTATTAAACAGAACTTAAAAATAATCAGACAAAGCGAAATTTATGAACACACGACATACCCACAGTACGTTTAAAAAGGTACCTTTTATCAATCGATCTTCATATTGAATTAATACTGATAGTGATACATATCAAAGAACACCTACACTACAATTAAAAAGATTTTAATAAAAAGTTAACAACCAATATCATGAAATTGCATCACTTCAACAGGAAATTCCAAAATTTCAAACATGTATTTTAATCATCTTTCCACATTCATTAACCGTGCACCTTCTTTCACCCTCATAAAAAACTCTTTCCATTTTTTTTTTTATCAATTTGTTAGTAAAAAGTTTTACCAACTTTACTTACATTTACAATACAATAAGTCCCAACAATTAAATTTCCAAAAAAAGGAATAATATTCCTGTATCCAAGAATGAACACATTTTAAGAATCTTGCTCTTAGGAATTAGGATTACAATACGAAATTGCCACCATTTTATACTTTGGCTCGCTTTGATTATGAAAAAGTGATGTGAACAACAAAACTCATTCAGTACCTATAAGTAGTTCAAAAGAACTTGAAAATTCATGATGATCCAACAAAATTGTTATGTAAATTTTTGTCTTTTTTTTTAGTTCTAATTATAGCTTGACAACTAAAGTCTGTTTCAAAGACAGGCGAAAAATGTCAGTAATAAATATTTACACTTCTTGCGTTAGCGTTTTACCTTGTGTCAAATTTAGTGTTAAATAAGATTCCTAGATGGCACTGTCGTACACTTTAGCAACAGATCCAAAGACAAAATTTGCACAGATTCCAAACAAACTAAAAACCACCGACTTTGGCATTGAATGCCACGAAACAAATTTTATCTATGGTGACATGGAAACTGACATCTGGAGGAACGCTTAAATCCAAAAAAAAAAAAACGAAGAAAACGCTCATTATTTATTACGAGCTGTCATTAGAAACATAGACAATACCTTGAACTGTAATTTTCTTTTTTGCTACCAAAATTGCCCTAGATATGATGTCAGCAATAGGTATACTTCCCTAGTCCCTGATTTTAGGCTCTCGATTCGTAAACTTTTTTTTACCCAATGTTTTTTTTTGTTAATTTATTGATTACATACATGGTTACTTTTAGTTAAAGCTAAGTTATAGTGATTAATATTTCCAATTGAGGATTAATTCTTCAGAACGAAATTACAAGAAATAACCTCAACGCTCTAAAAACTGCTTCAATTAGATGTATAAAATGTTTTTTTAATGATAAAATATTTTAAATTATCTTAAAAAATAATTGGTTTTATCATGATTGTGAATTAAGCTGTAAATTCAAATAAAACGTAAATTCACAAATATGGTAAAACCATTTATTTTGAAGCTTAGTCATGAAAAATCATTTTTGCGTATAGTACATTTTTAGCAGCTGAGAGTTGTGTTTGGACGTTTCAATAATTTTTTGATAATCTCGTTATAAAACTGAAGAATAGGCCCTTAACCGCCAAACACACTGACGTCACTTAAAGACATCCTGCTTTCTCCTTGATTCAAAGATAATTTTTAAACACAGCCCATACTAAGGTTGCGTTCCTAAACGCCCGGGTAAATGGAAAATTTAACTTTCAAAGTGAATTTTACATTTCTGACAAGGTTTATTGAACGACTTCGAGCTGCTCGTTTTGGTTTTTACTCTGGTGGTTGTAGAACAGGTGATAGTTAATTTTTACCTTTACCTAGCTTGGCGTTTAGGAACGGTACCTCATGCGTTCCTATTCCTAAGTAACGTTTGCAAATTCGGCGGTATTCCATCTTTGAAAGTTAGAAGCCACCTAATTAATGTTTAAAAACATCTAACATGTTATTTTGAAACATCCGTGATTGTAACGACACAATTTATCTAATGTTGTAACAGATCCTCACTACATTTTTTCACGAACTCCCTAAATTCCTTTGATATTGCATTCGCTATAAACGGGAGTAGTTAGCTCCAGCATAGGCTCCAGTCAAGTTTAACCTAAAAAAAGAATATAGCTAAAAACACAGATTAAAATGTTCACCGAAAAGAAATCGTCAAAGATTTATGGTAATTTTCAAATTATTAGAGAATAAACATGCGAAAAATAGATGACAAGCAAGACCTCATTGGGTCTAGCACGCATCGTCGATACATTGATATCGATTCGGTGAAGCACATCCTAACTTATTTGACAGGACTAAACTTAATTTAAGCGTGCTGTCCTTGTCTTTTCGATAAATAGTCCTGTCAATGTGGTGTTACGCCGAATCGACACCATTGTCTTTCCATCATACTTGCTCCCTCGCACGCCGTATGTGTGAGAGCGCAAGCAAGATAGATAGATAGACGCTGTATCTCAGGCGCGAGCTAGCCACATAGTAATTTGAGCGACAACTGTCATTTTTATCGCTTTTATAAAAGCGTATTAGCTATAATGTAGCAGCTTTTGAAAGCTTTTAGTGCTATCAAAGATTAAATTTCTTCAAAATCCTGCAAAATATTGTTAAATGTATGCATTCTTCATCAAAACACTCATTTTGTGCCTTACAATTTTCGAGTCTAATCAGTGCCCATTAAAAATGGTTTTCATTCCTATCATCGATATGCACGTTTGCACCTTGCCTTAAATTATGTGTGGTGTTATTATACTTACACACGAAAATCTACTCTTTCGGTTCTGTTTTAAAGGCAGGTGGAATATCGTCAGTATTATGATAACGTCAAAAGAAATCGATAAGTATCGCTCTCAATATACTTATTTATCGCTTACACTTCGTACCGCGTTTCATAGTACTAGGTCTCCTATTACGAAACGCGGTAACAAGCGTAATAGTCTAAGAGCTAGCGACCAAATCGGTCATGTGGCTTCAGCTGTATTGAAACTCCGTTAGCTACTTCCCTGAACAACCTTTTCCGATAATCTTCGTGCTGGCAGGCCGCGGGCGGTGGGTGCGGGTGTAGTGGGGTGGGGAAAAATGAAAAAAATGTGGGCTCAGCGACTTTTTTTTTTTTCAAACAGTTGCTCTGTACTCCCCGTGCACCAAAAAAAAAAATTTAAATTGATCGGGTGGTGGGAAGGGGTTGCCAGCGTTAATTAAAAGTACCAAGGCGCGGTGAGCCGTGAGCGCGCTGACGCGTTCGCCGGCTGATATCTAAGCCCACTTGAAAATTATTATTATTTTGGTACTCTTAATTAACGCTGGCAACCTCTTCTCCCACCACCCGATTGATTTAATTTTTTTTTGGGTGCACAGGAAGTACAGAGCAACTGTTTGAAAAAAAAATAAAGTCACTGAGCCCACATTTTTTTTTATTTTTTTCCCCACCCCACTACACCCGCACCCACCGCCCGCGGCCTGCCAGCACGAAGATTATCGGAAAAGGTTGTTCAGGGAAGTAGCTAACGGAGTTTCAATACAGCTGAAGCCACATGACCGATTTGGTCGCTAGCTCTCCGTCTATAAACGATAAAGAAGTATATGGAGAGCTATACGTGTCGTTTTCATTTGATGCCAACATAATACTGACGTTTTTCCGACTGACTTTAAAACAGACTTTATTTAGGTAGCGTTCCTAAACGCCTGGGTAAATGTAAAATTTAAACTGTCAAAGTGAATTTTACGTTTTTGACAAGGCTTATGAACTGTTCGTTTTCACTCGGGTGGTTGTGAAACGGGTGACAGTTAAATTTTACCTTTACGCTGGCGTTTAGGAACGCAACTTTAGTATTAATGTCAATTGTTTTACAATAATTTACAATTGTTTTTTTTTTTATAAGATTACCGTGACAGTTTCATTATATCATTTAAGCTTATGTAATGTTCTACATTGAACAAAAAAAAAATAGCTTGTTTCCTCTTAAATAATACAATAATTATGCTCGCTAAGCAAGTCTTAAAACAATTCCTTAACAAATACATGAAAGTACATATAGGTCTGACTATAGATATATGAGACTGAGTTTTCTTACACTAGCTGGCAATCCCAAAAAAGGATTGGCTCAAAAGAACTTGCTTCCAGAGCCGTAAAACCATTTTTAAAAAAACGCTGCCCTTATTTACCTCATCGATTTTTGCCAACATTCGACTCCTACAAACATTTTATCGTCATTATCCAATGACCCCACCCTCTCACAAAACTGATGTAACTTTCGTTATCTGCTGTATTATAAAATAAATATTGGTATTGATTCGGCATAACATTTGACAGGACTAACCTTATTTTAAGCGTCCTGTCTTTTTCTTTCTTTATCGAAAAGACAAGGACAGAATGCTTAAATTTAGTTTAGTCCTGTCAAATAAATTAAGATGTGCTTCACCGAATCGGTACCAATGTTGTTTAAACAATGATTTTTTTTTTCTTTCGGCAAGACTCCTCCATAATCTTAATTAGGTATATAATTTGTAATAATTATAAGTGTGTAATTTTTTAACTTGTTATAACGAATAACCATTGTTTTTTTTATTGCCATCTATGATCATGATATTACCGTCATCCACAGACCAGACCCCCCCCCCCCCCCCTAATTTCAAATGACGTAATATTTGGACGCCCCCAAACCTAACCAACTTCGTACAGGAAAATTTACTCCAAGAGCATACCTTGCTATAACAAGGCCACACTAAAAAAAATCGGAATAGACAAAAGATTCATGAGTAACAGATACATAAAGGTCGTTTATTTTATCGTGCGGTTTTATATGGAGGTTAGCGCTCCAGTCTGGTTTACTTCTTGATTTAACCCGTAGCATTTTTGCAAATACAGTGCTACAAGATCTGATGGCGATGAAACAAGGAGCATGGTAGCGGAGTTAGTTCCAATTTTAGACACAACCAATCCACGCGCCATAAAATCCTTGTATGCTGTGTCACTTCTCTTCAACCCAGAATTGACCCCGTGGATACCGATGTCGCGACAATTGTCTCCCAACATGTTTGCTACCGGAGGCATAGCGTCTATGCATGGTTAAAATTCCTCTGATCCAAGAAGTTTGTAACCAGACTGGAGCACTAACCTCTATTTAAAGTCGCACGCTAAAGTAAATGACCTCATGAATCCCTGTCTCTATTACTCATGACACTGTTTTTCTCTTTGAAGGTATCGCTGTCTATTATTTTTATTATATATTTATTTACTAGCTTTTGTCTGCGGCTTTGCCCGCACTGATATCGTTTGCATCTTCCCGGAATAAAAAGTATCCTATGTCACTCTCCAGCCCATGAACTATCTTTATGCAAAAAATCACGTCGATCGGTTGCTGCGTGAAAGAAGGACAAACCAACAAACACACTTTCGCATTTATAATAGGGGTACCGACTACTCTTCAAAGGTAAAAAGTTTGAAGGTCAAATTTCTTTGGTGTGGCCTTATAGGAAGTATGGTCTTAGCTTCTTGATCTGATCCCTTTAGCGTTTGTGTCTACAACAACCAGTGATGGTAGGTAACACACAGGGATTTTTTTATTTTCCTGCGATTTTCCAGTCCCGTCTATCGATAGCCAAACTTGAAATGCAAATCTAAAGTAATAAAGAAATTAGCTGACAAACATTGCGTTAAATTTACACCAAACCATGGCATAAACTTTTGACTATGCGCCATTTCATTCATAAAACAAAATGGCCGCCAAAATTGTCCATAGACAACAATCAACACCAAAATCATTACATTGAATGATCGGATCTGTAGATTCAGTCGGCAGATGACTCGTCGTCTTCGTTCTTGGTGGTCAAGTGGAAGGCGACAACCGGAATGGTACCCAGAACCATGCAGGAGCCCATTCCGTAGAAACACCAAGAGTAGCCGCCGGTGATGTCGCGTATCATGCCTGCAAGTTGATGAGAAAATTTTATTATTATGATGGTTGGCACTTGTTGGAACTTATTAATCTTATCCAGTGAACGAAAAAAACATAGAAGTCTGATTGGAGCTGAAAAACCGGCCAAGTGCGGGTCGGACTCGCGCACGAAGGGTTCCGTACCATTATCTATAAAAACGGTAAAAAAAACACATTAGCCCCCTTAAATATTTATTTTATTCTGTTTTTTAGTATTTGTTGTTATAGTGGCAACAGAAATACATCATCTGTGAAAATTTCAACTGTCTAACTATCACGGTTCATGAGATACAGCCTGATGACAGACGGACAGACGGACAGACAGACGGACAGCAGAGTCTTAGTAATAGGGTCCCTTTGGTTACCCTTTGGGTACGGAACCCTAAAAATGACCCCACGATAAAGGGTGTTGAACACAATTTTGTATGGCGACGGCTTCGATAGCTTTCACTGAGTCTTTCAGTCGGCAAAATACGGTTTTTCTAGTGACGCATGACAACAGTACAAACCAATCATGAAGCCTTTTGCCCTTTTCTGTCTCTGGTGCTATTTTCGAATGACACTTTGTTAGAAATTAGTCTTCTATGTTTTTTCATTCGTTGATCTTATCATATTGTTATGAAGCAGTTGTTGTTTATTATAGTTTTTGTTGTAAAGACAACACTTGTACTTTTATAGCATGTAGTTACTGTCGTACACCTAGCTATATAAACATTATTTATTTATTTATTATAAAGTGTTTTTTCATTTAAACTGCATTGCTGTAACAGCCAAACCGACTAAGCAAAGTAGGACGTGTAACAGAAAGGTGTAACCATATTTGAAGAGCTTATTCAGTCAATTGTATAGAACAACTTTTATTATAGAGCCAACACTGAAAACACAAAAAAAAATCTGCCCTTCCATACATTTCAGCCGAGCGGCAATGCATTTTTTTATGAAAAAGTTTTTTTTTTTTGTTTTTCGAGATATAGGGTTTGTTCCATAGTAAAAGTTGTTCTATACCATTGACTGAATAAGCTCTTCAAATATGGTTGAAGGGCACCATTAATCCTATGTACACAAACAACTCACCAGCAGTAGGTGGTACTGAGACGGCTGCAAGACTCTGGAACAGCCGCACCAAGCCGTAGCTGGATGCGATGCGAGCAGTGCCGAATGCGTCAGCTAGTAGCACAGGGACGAGAAGAAACCAGCAGCCCAGGCATAGACCGTAGGCACCTGAGGAATAGGAGATTTTATAGACAAGAAACCAGCAGCCCAGGCATAGACCGTAGGTACCTGAGAAATAGAAGATTTTATAGAAAAGAAACCAGCAGCCCAGGCATAGACCATAGGCACCTGAGAAATAGAAGATTTTATAGAAAAGAAACCAGCAGCCCGGGCATAGACCGTAGGCACCTGAGAAATAGAAGATTTTATAGAAAAGAAACCAGCAGCCCGGGCATAGACCGTAGGCACCTGAGAAATAGAAGATTTTATAGAAAAGAAACCAGCAGCCCGGGCAAAGACCGTAGGCACCTGAGAAATAGAAGATTTTATACAAAAGACCGAACTGAAGTTCTTTATATTGAGGGTACCTAGTTTAAATGATTATATTCGTCCGTCTTTGGAGGCGTCCATAAATCACGTGACGCTAATAGAGGGGGGGGGGGCGGGGTCTGAACAAATATCATGTGACTTTTCTCTTTAATGTCTAGAACCTGCCGGGCGGTCACTAGTAATAATTTCGATACTTTTTAATTACTTAAACTGGTCTAATCTATTAAATTACGTGTACAACGTGTACAAAAATATATGTAAATATACAGGTTGGAAAAAATTTAAGGGCCCTGGATGGGAACTACCTTAAATCCTTTAGTTAGCTCATTTTACTGAAAGGAAACATTCCTTTATTTTTTAAAAGAAACAAAACTGCATTCAAAGGTCTTCTTAAATTCGCTTTTGTCACCCGGGAATCGAACCAACTTAAAATTTAAAAAATACACCCTCGCTATTTTATCATACGAATCGGTAGGATTATTGTTCAGAATAAAATTCGTCTAATAAACATTTGGTCTTTGAAATAAAAAAAGTGAAAACTAATATGTATTAATTTTATTTTATCATCAATACGAAGAACACATAAAAATGAAACATTTTTTTAACGAAGATTCATATTAAGAAGAGAAAAGAATCCTGATAAGTTAAAGCAAAATAAAACAAAATTTGAAATTGGAACAAATACATTTATCGATTTTAAAAATTTTGAAAGTTATCGTTCGAATTTCAAATTAGCAAGCTTGTACTTCATACGATGTCTTTGGATGTTAGAGATATAAGAAAATTATAACGCGTCATTTACTTGTTACAAGTGAACTGTACTAGGTATTGTTAATAAAGAACTTGTAATAAATATTCAATTTCATGGGTATCTCTTACAACAGATGAGTGTAAGGCTAAATGTTTATTAGACAAATTTTATCCTGAACAATAATCCTACCGATTCGTATAATAAAGTAACGAGGGTTTATTTTTTTAATTTTTAGTTGGTTCGATTCCTGGGTGAGGCAAGCAAATTTTAGAAGATTTTGAATGCAGTTTTGTTTTTTTTTTTAAATAAAGGAATGTTTCCTTTCAGTAAAATAAGCTAACTAAAGGATTTAAGGTAGCTCCCCTCCAGGGCCCTTGAATTTTTTCCACCCTGTATAAAATAAATATTTTTTTGATTTTGCCTTTTAAACTCATTATAAAAATCAAAAGACGGTGAAACAGAATGTCGCCAAGATACCACTAGAGGTGGGTCAAAATACAGCCAAATATGCGTCACGTGATTTATGAACGCTCCTTTGTAATATCATTAAAAATATTTTTATGCATATAGAAAACTTTTAACAAAACAAAAACTTTTAACAAAAAGTTTTCTTAGCTAAAAGTTATATTTTTGCCTCTATAATTAATTCTTAATACTTTGGTACAAATCTAGAGAATCGACCCTTATCTTATGAGGCTATGCGAATTTTATTTTAGTCACTCCAAGCAAATAAACTTGCATTGCGAGAAGGGCGAATTCAGGGCGAAAGGGAGAAAAGTTGGTTTTATAATTTTATTTAAAAAGATAATGTTTATTTTGTGAAATCCAGCGCTATGAATACTCTAAATATTATTAGAGTGCATTACAAACTAGAAAAGATCAATCAAAAACAAACCTAAAGACAAGAATTTGAAAAAATTCTCCGGGCCAGGATTCGAACCTGCGACCTCTTGTTATCAAGACAAGCGCGCTACCATGGCATCTTTTCTAGTTTGTAATGCACTCTAATAATATTTATAAAAAAAATAGCAAAATTTCAAAAATGAGAACTCTAGCTGAAACCATCTAATAAAATATGTTTGAGTTCTGTTAATGGTTCCTATTCGTCAAACGAGGAGAAAAACTGTGTAGACCTCATTTCAACAATTATTTCTATCGAGGAAAATTTATTCGAACAATTGATTACCAATTACAAAACTCTAGATTATATAGTCAAATTGCATAAACTAGATATTAATTACAAATTTCCGTGTATTTCATAAAATACACAGAAAATAAGCACCCCGAATTTTTGTACTTATCGCCTAAATTGCCGCTTGTGTGATCTACTGGTTCCAGTACTAAACCACTAATTTGGAGATCACGTGTTATAGGACTGGTCACATTTTGTTCGGTCTGCATGCTTTGAAAGGTAGGTTAAGGGGCTATACCGTGAAAATTGACACTTTTTGAAGTTATTTATCTGCCCTTTTAATGAAGTTCCAAGTAAAATAAATTAGTATAACAATTTTGGGACCTTTTACTAGATTTTGGTCTATCAGAAACGCGATAGGAGGAATTTCATTCGATAGAAATAATTATTGAAATCAGGTCTAAATTTACACTTTTTTTGATATTCTGACAAATTAGGATAGCATACAGACTTGAAAAATATTTATTTAGATGGGTTTTAGCTACACGAAAATTATTGGTTATGGAATTTTTTGTAGCTATTTTAGTTAATTTTGCATTAATTTAAAACCGACTTTTTGACAATTTTCCCCGATTCCGTCCCTTTCGCAGTGCGGGTCTTTCTGCCTGGAGTAACGGGGACCTTTGCTAGCACGGTATATGACCTTAAGCTGTAAGTGCATATTTGTGCCCGAATTACAGCGATAACGCTCACTCCCTGACACGTTGGGACGTAAAAATTTAGAGAAAAATGAGTGTGTAGGAGAGTTGAATGTTCTAGTAACATTCCATGCTCTAAAACCCCTCTGGCACCCCCCCACGATATACCGCTAACGGTCACGGTTTAACGTTTTAATCGCGGATCGATATCGATAGATCAGCCGCACGGTACAGTCCCCACACTACGGCCTTTTAGTACTAGGCTAGTTATTATAACACTGCAGGCAGACACTACGTGGGGATCAATATCATAGACTAAGTATTACTACGCATAAACTAGCAGTTCCCATACATCAGTATGTAGCCACAAAAAAGGTGTAAAATTCTAATGAAATCTAGATGGCGTTGCTAAATCCTCTAACGAACACGATGCTAAAAAAGACCGATTGGTGACGCTAGTGGCACAGCGATGTCACGTAACATGAAAATAATTCCTACTTCGATAATAGATGGCGCTGAAATATTCACTGTTAGTGTTGCCAACTTAGCACCAACTAGTTTTAATAAGCAAAGCTATTACAGCCACATGTTTACTTGGTAACCATGAGAGTTTACTTGCAGCCAATTAAACAAATTATGCTTATTTGCGACACTTGGCGACACCTAGTGTCGTAAAAGTGCGTAAAAAGTTTGATACGCATTGATGTATTGGAGATACTTAGTCTATGTCAATATCAACTTACCAGCAGCGACAGCAAGCCCCCACCAAGAAGACAAAGTTGGCAGTGAGAGCACCGCGATACCAGCCACTAGGATACTGGAACAATTTGGTAATTGTTATTATTACAATTTAGAGGTACAGCTTGTGTCCGGAGGGTTGCCAACTTTTTTTAGAAGAAATAAAGTACATCTGGTTTCAGGGAAGATAAATAAAAAGTACGGTCCTTTAAAAAAAGTATCCTTTATTCGAGGGAGTTCAAAGATTTTTTGAAAAAAATATCAAGGCAGTGGACGGTAGGAATTAGGAAGGCTAGCCAGGCTCCATACTAACAACCTCAAATTCTTTTGTGAAACTGTATTTTTTGTGCTCTTTACACAAAAACAAGTCATACATTTTCCCTCGGATTTCTTTACGGTTCTGTTTTCGCTGGCTAGTGTTGTCAGTTTACGTTTAATTTTACGTAAAGATTGAAATAAAGTATTTTCACGTACTTTATTCAAAAGTATAAATTACAGGGACCCAAAATAGATACTTTATTTTAAAGTACGGTTGGCGACCTCGGTCTGCGGTTGCTTCCATCTGCAAGAAATTATGCCTGTGCGTCTAACCACATCCAAAGCAGAGAATCCAGGTTGCTGTTTCTTACAGATAATGATGATGTTATATCCCATACATACAGTCACACATAATATATATATATTATATACATACTCACACATATGCCCAAGACCATAACTAATAATGTTTATACACAATTTTTGGTCTTTCTTCTAGAGAGGTATATGAAGAAATTACTGGGGGTGTTTATAACAATTGATTACTTACTACAAATGGCACACCCTGAATAATTGAGTCATATAAAATCAAACCCGGCAATCTCCACACATTATCGGATTTGATCTGTGAATGCAGAATTGTTGTCTGTGATTAACAATTCAAAAGAAAAAACACTATCCTTTCAAAACCGGCATTATCCAGTAGAATTAACCTTTTTAAAATTAAGGTTCGAATCAAATCCGGCAATCTCCACGGTTTTTTGTTTCAAAGTTGGCAATCTCCATATCAGCCAATCAGAGCTTTGTATTTTGTACGTAGTCAGATGTAGTAACACGTCATTTATGTGCGGTTTTTCATTACTTTTTTGATGGTTAAACGCCTAAATTCTATAAGAAAATACCAAATTTAAGTAGATGGACTGCTTGGCTTCACCATTTACAACCAAACATACTCGGAAACGCAAAGCGGACCGAGAAAAGTGGAAGGCAACTGAGGTGAAAACTCAACGGTCAGTCTAGGTTCATTGAACGATTTTGATACTTTAATTATTTGTGCAACTGCGAACAACAAGAAGAAGAATCTCTCAGAATATAAAGTTATTTTAATCTATTATATAATCCGCGTGTCATCCCATATTTGATTATCTTGTCAAAACAACGTAAGATGACACCTTTTTTTTTAATTGTTTTTGGTGGTTTTGTGGAATGGTCCGATCGTTACTGACACCTATTTTAATAGTTCCTATTTCCTATATAATTATAATAAATAATAAGCTTTAATTTCTCAAATTGGATATAAATATTCGTTTTTTCTTTTCATTTGCAGCAAGTATCAACATTGTTAGCATTGCTATATGGTAATAAGAATATGGCGGATGGTTGTAACAAAATCAGCTTTCTCCAGTAGCACTCAAAACAAAAACGGCAAACTCCAAACAGCTCTATCAAAATCGGCAATCTCCAAACTTATTTTGCCTATATTTCTAATATTTCAAATATATATTAACAATAAAGAGCAAAAAAAAAATGTAATGATAGCCTTTATTGTCAAAATAATAAAAAATACGCTGTTTGTACCATCATTTTATTAAAATTTCCTGAACATTTGGTGAAAATGGAGATTGCCGGGTTTGATTTTATATGACTCATTATAACCAAGATCCAACCACTTCGGATAGATGAAACTATATTAAGGTGTGTTAATTCGAACACCATTTTTTAGAACTTGTGGTCTAAAAAACCTCATGATGATGAATATTTTTTACGAAAAAGCTGCAACTTCTATTTGCCTTCGTGTGACGTCACTAGAGAAATGGCTGTTTAGAAATGTGTCCTTTGCTATCACGATAAATTATTTGTAAAAATTTGCTTCCGACTGATTTGAAAGTTTGATGACAGATGAGTAGACGAACAGAGACAAACTACTTTCTTTTTATAAGCAATCACACATCACAATTAGTATAATGTCTAATATTATCAAGTGACGATATATCGGACAATTCTTTAAAAAATCACGTTAAAATAATGGTTGATTTATATACCAAAATAATGATAACAGTGTCCTAAAATGGCGTATATTCTCCGAAAAAAAAAATTAAAAAAATCTTTTAGAAATTAAGTTGCGGGAATTGATCAATCCACACAGTCTGAGACGCAACGTTGTTGTGTAAGCTTCTTCACTCACCCAGAAGAAGGCAGTCTGAATCTGCTGAAACTGGTCGACTATCTCGACTTAGTATTTATTGAAGTGAACCGTTGTTTACGTCACGTACTACTTACTTGTTTTTTTTTTAATAAATCAACGATTTGATCGATATGGAGCTGCTTCATTTTATCCATTTATGCATGGTAGGTTCCGTTAGTTACTCCAACTAGCTCTTAATAATGTCTGTCGTTAAAAATATACTTGCCTGATGATGTAAGCCTTTCTTCTGCAGAACAGATGTAGATCGCACAGCCAACCGAGCCCGAGCCGTCCGCAGAGATCCAGTATCGCGCTGATAGCTACTAGACGACCTGGACAATTAACAGGATTTATCAAACTAATAAGTTTATCTGCAACATCCTGTGTTTGAAATGTTCCAAATAACGATGACCAATCATACGTATAGCATATACTACGTATAGAATAGCAGTTCCCATACATCAGTTTGTAGCCACAAAAAAGGTGTAAAATTATAACGAAATCTAGAAGGCGTTGCTAAGTCCTCTAACGAACACGATGCTAAAAAGACCGATTGGTGACGCTAGTGACGCAGCGATGTCACATATACGTAACATATAAATAATTCCCACTTCAATAATAGATGTCGCTGAAATATTCACTGTTAGTGTTGCCAACTTAGCGCCACAAAGCTATTACAGCCACATGTTTACTGGGTAACCATGAGAGTTTACTTACAGCCAATTAAACAAATTATGCTTATTTGAGACACTTGGCGACACCTAGTGTCGTAAAAGCGCGTAAAAAATATAGGGGTTTTGGAGTTGTCGGTAGTAATAGATACTATACGTAGTAATACTAAGTCTATGCGTATAGTACAGGATGAGAATGCGGGCACAATAGTAGTTTATGCTACAAGGGCGCAAAGGAATAAATTACGAGGACGATTTAAAACACGAGCGTAGCGAGTGTTTTAAACGTAACCGAGTAATTTATTGCTTTTACGCCCGTGTATCATACTACATTTTTCAATGCATAGTGTGAGGAAATGAAAACAAATAATCTTGTGAACTTTAAATTATAATTGGCTCAAAAGGACTGTATCCATAGCCGTTAAACGGTGTAAAAAAAGTATAACGTCTATGGTACACAGGAAAGGCTGCAGGTTAGCCAACCGTTGTAAATAAATAAAAAAAAAATAATAATAATAAAGCCCTAGGGCAAAATAATCGACTTTCTGTTCGGTTTTGATGCATAAAAAGTGGGCCTTTACGAGCACATGCATTGAAAAATAACTATTTTGTGATGCGGGTGTATGGACATACATGTCAATATGTACCCGCCCCCACTCCCGCTTTTAGCAGGCCTGTTACGCTTACCGAACCGCGTTTGCTGATTGAACGCACCTTAATCGCCCTGCCGGATACAACGAACTAAAATTTTATAGAAATCTATCGCAGTACATCTCTTCCTAGGATTATGGCCCCACTACACAGAGGTTGGGTGTGATTTTGAGTATACTACACCTACTTAGCTCACTAGGATAATCGCAATATAATTGGCTAGTGGTAATCACGCCATTCCGATTCTAGCCAACCATAGACTTGAGTCGGACCGAAAAGAATCAACCTAGTCGTAGTCTTTATGTTATTGTGTTAAAGACGAAAATGCAAAAAGCACTATACGTGGTAATGTGTCAATCGTTTATGAGGTTATTTCATTTTTAGAGTTTTTGGTTTTAAATTTATGAAAATTTCGAATACTTACGCATAAAAACCGACGCCATGACTCTTGCACTGTTTGCACGAGTTGCTAATGCAACATTTCACGGTGTCTTTAATAGTTTCTTATGCTCACTAGTGCGGACAACGCATCGCGCAGCGCAAGCCTGATCAACGCAATACACATAAATATAAGCCCTGCCCGTCTGGGCACATAAATGATGGCGTCGAGGTTTGAGCGAGATTACGCTTCCATAAAATTTTAGTTCGTTGGCTGGATACAATAAATATTGAAATGCATACTGACCAGCATTAGCTTTGCTATGTCCCACGGAGACTGTGTAAGCAGGCAGGTAATAGAGAGCGTACGGTGAGCCACAAGACATCAACGCCACGGACGTACAGAGTAGACCAAAACGCCAGGACTTTAGCAGAGAGACATCTAAGTATCTGGAAAGAAAAGTATTAAAAAATCATAAGGTGTGAGAAGAATTATATTTGGAGTGGTATTTGTGGCAATCAGGATTATACGATACTTTTCAAAAAATATTAGGAAAAGGAATAAAAACAATCGGGATTGGCAGGGGGACTGGCATCAAGGCTTAGTACTTAGTGCCAGTGAATGAAATGAAAATACATAGAAGACGAATTTCTAACGAAATGTCATTCGAAAATGGCACCACAGACTGAAAAGGGCAAACGGCTCATGATTGGCTAGTACGGTTGTCATAAGAAACTAGGCCAGCCATGATTGGGTGACTCAAAGACACAATAAACGCTATTGGAGCCGTCACTTTACAAAATTGTGTTCAATTGTGCTAAATTTTTCAGCTCTAATCAGATTTCCATGTTTTTTCGTTCACTACTTAGTGCACAAGACAACAGTCAAAGAACAATTTTTACTCTAAATAACTATTATTAGAGTGCATTACAAACTATAAAAGATCAATTAGAAACATGCTAAGGTCGCAAGTTTAAATTCAGGTCCGAGAAATTTTTTTTAAATTTCAAAGGCATACTTGATTTTTTTTGTTATCTATCTTGAATATCCAAAGCGATGTATTTTGCTTTAAGTCTCAGTTAATGAGAACTATGCATTTCTTAAATACAACAATTAAATTCGTCGTAAGAGTCGTTTAAGGGGCAGCTCCAACAGCATCTTGGAGGGCATTGTTGATCGTTGGGACAGTCCCGTTCTGTGATTCTGGAACAGGGTTCACGTGGAGTCACAGTGCTTCACCAGGAGGATGTTGTTGTAGGCATCACTCTATTTAGTTGTGTGATGTCTGCAACAGCGACTTCTGCGGCCTTTCTGTGTTTTTATTTTGTGTGTAGATAACTAACATAGTTTTTAAGCATATAGTGTTACGAGTACTAACTAAGATATGGATTTCGGTCTGAGATAAATATTTTCTTTCTTCTTTCTTTCTTTCTTAACTGTCTGGAGATTGTTCGGGATGAGCAAAACGTGAAACTACATAACGCCCTCGTTAGCATTCAGTATGTGCATTACAGCCTGATATATATATATCGAGAGTAATCAGTGGCTGTATCTTAGTTTTCGCTACTCAGAGAGGATACATGAAACCCATGGCTTCTTGTGCCTGTTTTCTGTTCATAGCTAACACGATAATTACGTTTTTAGATATAATCATTGCCAAGCAAGTACTAGGAGAACATAACTCACTTGGACATCCTCTCAACGCAGCTTTTCTTAATGTCCACTTCCTCTTCCTCCTGTTGGGCGGCCATTTGTTCATAATGACGTTTTACTTATCATTGCTAAGCAAGTACTAGGAGAACATAACTCACTTGAACATCCTCTCAACGCAGCTCTTCTTAATCTCCACTTCCTCTTCCTCCTGTTGGGCGGCCATTTGTTCATAATGACGTTTTACTAATCATTGCTAAGCAAGTACTAGGAGAACATAACTCACTTGGACATCCTCTCAACGCAGCTTTTCTTAATCTCCACTTCCTCTTCCTCCTGTTGGGCGGCCATTTGTTCCTGCTTTCTGTTGATAGCTTCGGTGATGAGCTTGTTCTGGATCAATCCGCAGGGCAGTGGAGGTTTTATGTAGAGAGATCTGCAGAAAAATGAGAATTGTATTGTGTTTCGGCTATTCCTCTAGATTTAACAGATCTTCCAGGCCAGGATTTATGTAGCAGGATCAGCAGGATCGTAGAAAGAACTCCAGAAGAATAGTTTATAAAATGATTTACTTTTCGGTACTACAATGGTATTTTTACAGGTTTAATTGGTAAACAAATGTGATTGCGTTGGTTGCGCTCAACAGACTGGCGGTGCGCACCAATCTGCGCAGGAGCAGAAAAAATGTATCTGCGCAGGTCCGTATGTAGGCAAGAGACAATCCTGTACGCAGGGTTGCGTTAACATATTGTAACAAGTGAGCTACAAAAATCCTAGTTCAAATTTAAATACAGTACTCTCTCGCTAGTCCGCCGCTTGATAATCCGACAACTACTATAATCCGCCCATTTTTTGCAAGTCGATGTCTCTCTGTAATCATGTTATTACGAAGATTTATTCTGGTAAAAAACAAGCCAAATTAGAGCAGTATTTTTCAAAACCTGAGTAATCAGTTAATGTGTCAGTTCATTTTAAAATTTTAATACAAATGTACATTATGTACTACATATGTACCTTCATAAGTACTAATACAAAATTACTGTTTTTTTGTTGTTTTCCTCAATTTGATGTTCCTGTACATTATAATCCGCCGTTTTCGGTAATCCGCCGGTAGTCCGAATTTTTTGGTGGTGGATTAGCTAGAGGGTACTGTAGTTCATTTTGCAAAGTAGGTATATACAGGTTGCTTGGTAATTCGACCTATTCCTTTAAAGGGGTTATACTAGGGATTATTTCCGACAAATAATGCCTATCAACTAGCAGTCGAAAATGTTTTTTTTTTCAAATAAAACACGTCGATATTTCAAAAATTACAAAATAAAAAAGGTTTTCTTTCCACTTAAGACCTTTTAATTCTGAGATTATGGGAATTCAGGGCACGTAGTTTTTTATAAATGATCACTCATTTATATTGTTATATTGATCAGAAATAGAATAAATAAGTGCTGAGAGAGGAATAGTTATTTTTAAATTATTTATTTTTGGTTATTAGTCTGAAAGTTTGAAAAATAATATAAAAACCTTCGTAACTCGGAGACCATTCATTTTCGACGCCTAGTTGATAGGACTTAATTCGTTTGAAATGATCTCTAGTATAACCCCTTTCAAGGAATAGATCGAATCGCCAAGCACACTGTATAATACAAGTTTCACAAGTCTATATTTTTGAATAGGCCTGTTCTTTTTTCAAAAATATTCACATAAAAATCCAACCTTCAAGAAAGAAGAAACTAAAATGGTGTTGCTTAAAGCACACCTTACAAAGGCTTATAGACCACATATCAGTGACCTTAGAATAGAAGCCTAATGGGTTTAAAGGAGGAGCCACGACGACTTGGACGTGTCGGAAATCTGTTCTTGAGGAGAGCAGGGAGAATATGTTGATATGGTAGCCTCTCCTCTGCAGCGAATAACAGACAACATGGAAAAGGTTTGTATCAGCCCCAAAAAAACTTTTAGTTTTTCTAATTTGATACGACAGCATCTGCAGACTTACATTGTGTGATGATTGAACTTATAAATACAAAAAAGTTACCTGCTAATCTTCCGTCTGCTTGCCTTATAAACGCATGTGCTGTCAGTCGAAAGGTCTTCAACAGAATGCAGGATTGACGATGAGCGAGTTGGACGCAGGCGAAGCTTGGCGGTTTCACGAGGTAATCCTAAAAGACAGAGAGTTTGTTTAAGGCTGCGCCAAACGTAGAACGATTAGACATCTCGCTTGTTCTCTTGTGGTCAATTTTTATCGTGGTTGTATTTATTGAATTTAACGGAAAAAATCATATTTAATTTACCAGGCAAAATTTTAAAATGTGAAACGGCCCAATTGTATTTTGTAACGTTTGTAATTGTCTTGAATTGTGGTTGAGACAAAATTCGACAGTTAAGTTATTGAAATGACTAAAAATCCAATAACTTTTTTAAATTTTGAGCCTACTTTAGATAGATTTGTTTCTTACACCATAAGTTATTTTTAATATTCGCTGCGGCGGAAGTGTAGATACATTCTCTGTGATAATAAAAATATATTTTTTTTATTTATCATTGAAATATTATTCAATAAATCAATTTAACAGGTGACTGTCGTTTTAGATTATTTTGCTCGGCGTTCTCTTAATACTTAACCCGCGGTCTGCGTGCCACGGACAACAGTTTCTTAGGCGCCTTTGACCTATCTGTTGCAATCTTGAGGGTCAAGCATAGCCAAAAATATTATAAATTGGTTGCTAGCTTGTCTCCATCCACTTTTGATTTTATGGCTTCCAATCCTTGTTATCCCATCCGGGGATCTCGTAGATGTTATCGGCCTATCTGCCCTCGCCATGTTGTAAGTTACACAATATTGGGCGTTAAATAGAGCTATGTTTTTTTGAACACTCAGGTCTTTCTATTACTGACATGATATAACACCCAGTGGCGTGCGGTCCATACAAACAAAAAGACACTGTCTACCCTGACAAATACGCATCATTTACGCATTTTTACACATATCGTAGTAAAATTGTCTGCTAAAATGTAGCGACACCGACCGCCATCTATTGTCATTAGCGGGAACTGTTAGTCTTAGTTCCGAGTCGCACGCTCACTCGATGCAAAAGACATCGCGGAAAGTTGTCTGTCGGTGTCTATGTGTGGGTCATATTCTAACAGTCTATGTTTGTGTGCGTTACTGCAAATACACGGCACACAATGCAAAAGGTTGTGCTTGTTTGCGTGCGAAATGTAGGCGACGACTCTGCAAAAAGCCGACGGCTTTTAACGACGTTCACCGAAAATGCCACCTTCGCTTCGCCTTGGCGGCTTAGCGGGCGTCATCCATTATTGTTTTTCGTTCGTTCTTTACGCAAATTGATGACAAGCAGTATAAAAAATGGCTAGTGCCAGTCTTTACTGTGAATGTGACAACATGTTGTACAATGTGTGTGTACAAAAGTTAAGAAATGGTGCATTTTTGAAACTGTTTTGATGATAAAAACAAATAATTGCGAAACGATATTTTAGGTGGCAAATCGCAAACAGTAGCTTGATTATTTGGTAAGTTTTTACCAAGTTTTTTAGGCTTTTAAATTTTTATGTCTACCCTGTCTAAAAACTCTGTGCACGCCACTGAACACCGGCACCGCTGAATTGAATTTCGAATAAACAACTGTCAATAATGAAGATACAGTACTAGATCTGATGGCTCGTGGATGACAGTGACAGGGGGGGTATGGTAACAAGGAGTATGGGAGTGGCATTAGTTACGATTTTGGACACAACCAACCAATCCACGCGCTGTAAGATAATTGTAGCACTGTACAGGAGGAGGAAACTTGTAAGCACTATTTAGGTGAATGCTTTATATATTCTAGCCTAAGTTGGGAGATTCTTATCATTAGATACATCAAGGAGGAATATTTCGAGTATCTTCAGTACTCAGATAAAAGAAGCGGACGATTTAAGGAAGGAACACCCCCAGAACATTAGGATCCCGAAAATCCAAGCAATGGGAATTGGATTGAATAACTCCAAACGGAGAGCCGACCATTCGCCTGAGCCCAGCAGGCAACCCACCCAACTTCATCATCATTCTATAACCAAAGATCTAATTTGGCAACTTGTTGACTTTAGACTTTAAATAATTCCACTTACCCACGACACCAAGAACGTCCAGTCCTTCAGAATCCTCAGAGTCTGACATCGGTCTGTCAGAGCGCCCCACCTTCAAAACGAATGACAGTATTGTTTTGACATTAAAAGTGAGACAGGTGTAGTTCGCATCTGAAGCATGCACCCAGTTCCAAAACAACAGCTAATGATTCGGTGTACGGTACTCAGCAGAAAATAATGCACATCGGCTATCTTCGGCTTTGGCTATCGTCGTCTCTGCCATTGGACTGTTAGTGCTTCGTGCGACAGAGATGACACTACAATACGATGTGCGTAACACGACTTAACATATTAGACAGCACTAATCTTATTTTAAGCGTCCCGTCTTTGTCTTTCCGATAAAGAAAGAAAAAGACAGAACGCTTAAATTAAGTTTATTCCTGTCAAACTGGTTAAATCGTGTTACATCGAATCCCTGCTTATTAGAAGCCGGGTAATACCTGCGGGTCTACCGCATAATTCTGATTTTCAGCAACATCAACTTGAGATTGAAATTTGACGTGCGTGCGACGACGCCCGCCTAACATGCCATCTCTTTTGCACGCACGTCAAATTTCAATCTCAAGTTGACGTTGATGAAAATCAGAATTACGCGGTAGACCCGCTGATTGTTTTGGATTCGGGTGCATGCTCTATTTGCATCTATACTTTTCTGTGCTAGCTGGTGGTAAAAAAGATTAACAAAATCACAAACCAGCAGTAACAGAACCACCAGGCAACTTTTGGCTTGTGGTTTGGGGAGTAGGACAATTTCATGATTATGACCCTCTAAACTAAGAGCATGGCTATTAAAAAAAGCGTTATATGGTATTACGGAATATTACACTTCAACAAATACGAAATAGACCAAAAATTAAATATAATTAAATTGTTAAATAATAGAAAATAAGAAAATAATGTAAAATACTACAATTACCTAATGAATGTTATTCATAAAAATATTTTAATATTAAGTAGATTAATGTTAAGTATAATATTTTTACTGTAAACCTAACCTTTAACATATACATAATCATAATATAATATAACTTGAAATATATTTCGGCCCTTAGTGGGCCGTCATCAGTCAAGTATTCACAGCCCACTAAGGGCCGAAATATATTTCAAGTTATAATTTTCTTTTATTTATTGTATATATTTCAAGTAATATTGTGTAATTATAAATAAAAAGCTAATTAAGGCATACTATATATATATTTATTAAAGTAATCATAATATAAGATGTATTGTGACTATTAATGTAAATTACTATTGACGTGATACTTTTATTTATCAATAAATTGAGTTTGAGTTTGAGTTCTACCAGGTCAACATAATCACCATGGCACTCACCTCAATCAAGCTCGGGTGTATGATCTCAAACAGCATATTGTTCCGCTTGAACTCTTCACTCATCAGCTCGTTCTTTTGGTTCATTATATCTGTTTCCGGTAAAAACAGCTTCTCCAGTCGATTATCCCTCTTCGAAGGCGACGGTTTTCCTGAAAATCCATTATATAAGAATAAGAAACATTTATTGCCAAATTCACACAAAAAAGAAAAATGAGAACAATCAAATATTAAAATATAAAAAGTTAAAAACACAAACAGTTCGTACACAAAATATAAACATTTAAACAAAGCATTTATTTGGACAAATGGGAATAACTCAGCATTTGCTGACGCTGTCATACAGTGTGCAGCACTGGTTTTCAGTTATTCCCAGCTCTTAGGGTAGTGTTCAGAGCAGAAAGTAATAAGGGTAAGTACACAATAAGAGAAGGGCTGGACATAAGTGTGTAAGGTTTATGTTGTGTCTGATGTGTAGTGTTATGATGATGAAATAGTAAATTTATTTTAAATCCAAAATATGATGAATGTAATGTAGTGAATGTTGAGTTTTAGATCAGGGCATTTTATCTATATATAGGTTTACTTTGTTTTTTGGTATAGAGATAAGGTTTTAATCAATAATATGTATTCAAAAGAAAATTAACCTTATCAGGATGCTTCAAATTTTCACCCTGTTTTTGCCGCTGCAGGAGTATTGCCTTAAATTTAGCTTTAAAATTATTAGTACTAATCTTTACTCGTAACGGTGGCGGTAGATTGTTCCATATTTTTGATGCCGCATATTTGAAGCATCCTTCATATCCCTTTGTTTTATGCTGGGCTTGTTTTATAACATTACTCTTTCTCAAATTTATTAATGCATCTGCCCAAGTGCATATGTCATCAGTACATTGGAGGATTGGGCATAATTATCATGATCTGCCAAGACATATTATAATTCTGTTAAAACTTCGCTCCGCTCCACTTCCTAAATTTATTTACATATCTCCGCTCGTCGTTGCGCCTATTTTTGTTTTTTTGTTGAAAGACTTTCAATTTCATAGTACCCAATTCTAGGATATGCCCACGACACATACATTATCATTGCACTATAAGGTTATATTGACCTTGACCTTAAGGGCCTTACTATCGCCAAATGGGTACTTTCTAAAGCCTACTCCTCGTTTATGGCGAAACCAAAAATAATGAAAAACTGTATTATGAATAATCAACTCTTAGACAACATTTACAACATTTTTCTTTTTCATACCACTAAAACTTATACATGAAATATTTTTTTAACTGAATGGTGTTTTTTGGCTTGAATTTCCTACTGCTCCTAAGTGGCTTGGCCGATTGAATTTAATTATGCTTTGATAAATAGATAAACTTGATATCTATGAAAATAACATAACATTATTCAATCGAACAATCACGTCCTAGTGAAAAGTATAATTTTCTCCTATTTCGCCCTATCAAGGACACAGCGAGCGTCCTAACAGCCACTATGCAGTGCGCGCTGATATGAACGTTATTTCAATGTCGTTTCCGTTGATATTCGTAGTTACAAATATCGAGCTGCTTATTTGACGACGGTAATCGCCTTAACGTGTCCTTATCTTTAGCACAGACAGCAAAGGAGATAACAAGTAAACCAGCCACAGCGCAAATACCATTGAATAAGTATTACTACGTATAGACTAGCAGTTTCCATACATCAGTTTGTAGCCACAAAAAAGATGTAAAACTCTAACGAAATCTAGATGGCGTTGCTAAATCCTCTAACGAACACGATGCTAAAAAAGACCGATTGGTGACGCTAGTGGCACAGCGATGTCACGTAACATAAAAATAATTCCTACTTCGATAATAGATGGCGCTGAAATATTCACTGTTAGTGTTGTCAACTTAGCGCAATCTAGTTTTTCTAAGCAAAACTATAATTATTATAGTCACATGTTTACTTGGTAATCATGAGAGTTTACTTGCAGCCAATCAAACAAATTATGCTTATTTGCAACACATGGCGACACCTAGTGTCGTAAGGACGCATAAAAAATTTGCTACGCCTTGATGTATGTGAGTTGTCGGTCTATACGTAGTAATACTTAGTCTACACAAATACTTTGTTCCTAAGACCCGCATGTGAGTAATTGATGATAAAAAAAATACCTACGTAATAAATAGTGCATGTGTACCAAGTATTTAAGTCATCTCATCTATCGCTCACATGTGGGTCATCTTAGGATCAAATTGTTTGCGCTGGGTCGGGTTACTTATCTCCGTTGCTGTACACATATAAGTAGCACGGTATATTCACTAAATTGGTTGAACTATCTCGGTCTATCTTGATTTTGAACATAAACACTTGTACAATTTGTTTCATAACACAATTATATTTGTTGCACACTTCCCCTTGCACACTTCCCAACCGGTTTCGGAAATTAATCCATCTTCAGGGGATACAGAATATTTATTATTTTAATATACGAGCCATAAAACGACAAACGTATGTCAACAATGATTGTCAATGACAATGACAATGACAATGACAATCATTGTTGACATACGTTTGTCGTTTTATGGCTCGTATATTAAAATAATAAATATTCTGTATCCCCTGAAGATGGATTAATTTCCGAAACCGGTTGGGAAGTGTGCAAGGGGAAGTGTGCAACAAATATAATTGTGTTATGAAACAAATTGTACAAGTGTTTATGTTCAAAATCAAGATGCTTTCTATGTTTCATCAAGTGCCGACAATCGCAAGTATAAATCATATCTCGGTCTACTTTGCCCTTGACCTTGATTAGCCTTATCGTAACCTTGAACTAAACTTCGATCGTGTTAGACAGCAACAGAGCTAGTATGTTCAATGGTTATAGTCGTAGATGGCTTGACTATACTCCATTCCAAGAGTCGAAGTATAAGGAAACAAAATACTCGCAGCTCATTGGTTAATGCGCGTGACCTCCATTGTCTTACATGTCGAATTTTTTCAGTACGTTTATAGCTCTCCCAGTTTTCCGACGTGCGTGTTAGTGAACGACAAAGTGACAAAAGACAAAGACAAAACTGACAAAGATACCTCTATTCTCTTTGTATATATCACTAAATCATTAAAACTGATATTCTATGAAAATGGTGATTTTATTTGAAAAATAATAAATAAATAAAAAGACATTTATTTAACACACCATTATGGACAAAGTAGTACAATGTTCTTGAACTTAAAGTTGCATGGCACTGTTAAAAAGGACGGTGACTCAGCGTATGTTCCTATACCAAAGGCATTAAGAACGCTGTTATTCTGCCACCACCATAATAATGCATAGTAGTTGATCGCCGCGCCGCCGCCGCCGCCAACATGTAAACTTTTCCTTTAAAGGTGATTTAAAGCTTATTGTGTCGCTAATCTCTAGCCGCACGCTTTAACCAATGAGCTGCGAGTATTTTGTTTCCTTATACTTCGACTCTTGGAATGGAGTATAGATTTGTGTAGCATCTGTCATTGACCTTGAACTAACCTTCGTTCATATCGGGCAGCAGCACCATATGTTCAGTGGTTGTAGTCGTGGCTGGCGTGAGACTGGGCTCGGGTTGCGGGCTTGGTGGGGGTCGGTACAAGCAAGCTGCTACGCACACGTGTAGCATTCCACCACCTGTTGTAAAATACTACGATGACCTTGGAGTTTAATTAATCATAAATCTTTACAGGGCTTGTTTGGTAAATACCGCAACCTTCACTGTGACAGGTGAATGTATTAGTAAACCAGTTGTTTACTAATACACTATACTAATACACAAAATTGTTGTATATCAAGTGGAGTTGTGTCCGTAGTTGGAAAGAATATTGGCAGAAACTCTAACTCATTGATTAATCTTCCCCATCAATATCTGATCTATGTTCATATATTAAGGCGCTACGAAAAAAAATCGACACTTTAAGAACGTGCATATCTACTTCAGTAAATAATGTATTGTTTTGAATAAAAATTGTATTACTTTTGGATTCTTTTTCTAGGGATCTGTTACAGCAGAAACGCGATTGGAGAAATTCGACTCGATAGAAATATTTATTGAAGTGAGGTCTTTTTCGGCACCAATTCTCCTGGTTTGACAATTTAGAATGACATATGAACTGCAATTATATTTTATTAGATGGGTTTTAACGATATCTAGGACCTGGTTAAACGAAATTTTGATAGCAACTTTAGTACATTTTATATCAATAAAAAACCGACTTTTTGCTTCTTTTCCACGAATCCGTCCCTCTCGCACTGAGGGTTTTTTCGCATATGGAGTAACAGGGACGCTAAAACTTTTACATATCGCCTGAATTCTTCTACACTGGTCTCAGTGTAGTAGGTACCTGTCGAAATTTATGGCGTTCGGCTTGGAACCATTAGGACTATGTGCCCGGTTGCACCGCACCCCTTGAACCTCCGGGTAAAGATGGCCCTGGTATTGACCAAGTGTTTCACATATCGTCTATCGCTTTCCTGTGGGTCTTAGGATCAAAGTATTTGCACTGGGTTTAGTTACTTATCTCCTTTGCTGTCTGTAAATCTGGGGGTACATTTACTTACCTAAAAGCAGCAGTGTTCCATGCAGTCCGTAGTGTTTGACAAGTGTCTCGATAAGCATCGGAAATACAAAGCTACCGGCAGCTGTTCCGCTCACACATATTCCATTCGCCATTGCTCTGAAATTGAATTAATATGATCAGTATTTGTAGAGGCTTCGTTACCTCAAAATCGTTTAACAGTTTGACGGGAATGAAGATTTTCATCCAGCACTAATGGTTTCCGGGGATCGGGAGCCTTTTAACTGTACGACTGATTACTTGGTACGTGATACATCCATGATCTGCGGACGATGATATCGTCTGGTTGTTACGTCTGGTTGTTACACCAAAAGTCTCAGGAATAGTATCTTAATGGAACTGTTTCAAAATAGATACCTGTGCTTGTCGAAATAGTGAGACACGATCACAATACCCGGTGTTGTCGATAGCCCTCCGCCGATACCTGTACCAATAAACACAAGAACTTCAATTTGAAAGTGTTTTTAGAATATTTGTAGAACAGGTATTCGGTTAGACAAGGTAAGACAAGAAGTCGTTTTCGAACGGAGTCATAGTAATTACCAGTCATAACGCCGAAGCTCAGCAACAGATGCAGAAGGCCAGTACTAAAGAAGGCCACCGCGAGGCCAGTAGCACAGAACAGGCCTCCGATGAATACCACGACGCGGCACGAATACTTCTCACAGAGGGCTGATGATAGGGGTGCTGGAAAAGAAGAGTTTGTCAAAGATATTTCTTTTTGATCTTCTGATGGGAATTTCAGAAAAATAGATACAAGCTCTTGGTATCTTAGTTGGTTTTCTTTTAGTTTATTTATCAACATTACAGCAAAATAAATCTGAAATAATCAAGCCGTCCCTCTGAAACCCGTACGAGTTTATCCGAGTGACACGCTACCAGCTCGCAACGAAGTAGGTAACAGTACAATTTATTTGTTATATGCTAACACCCACGGTAGTATCTTTTTAATAGAGATGAAGTTTTACTTTTGGATAGTCCAGACGACAAGTCTGCCCATAACTCGGCCGGCAAGCCGCTCAGAATCTCCGGTAGAAGGTATTCCCACTTCCTCATGTACAATAACTATCCTGAAATTTCCCATAAGAAAGGTCTCAAATTGAGGTAGATCAGGCCCGGATCTACATATTTTTACAGGGGGTGCAAAGGGCTAATTTGGCGCCCTTGTGAAAAAAAAAAAACTTTAGTTTAATTTAAAAAAACAAGTTCTTGAGCATTCTACACCAAACAAGTAAGTAAAAATTAAATAAACAAAATATTATTTTGCTACACTTTTTTCCGCAAAATCATTTATTATATTATTCAAATTACTATTTAAAAAATCAACACGTTGGATCAACGATTATTTCCTCCACTACTTGAATATGTAACTGTTTTAGTATGGAGTTTCGATACTTGTGTCCGGAGCACAGTGTTTAATAGCGCGCGATGCGACTTAGTTGGATCACAAGTGCGAGGAGTGTGAAACGATCTTTTTTGCGATTAAACAGTACGTCACGCTTCTTGCACTTGTGATTCAACTAGTGGCGTTGCGTGCGATTAAACACTATGCTACGGGTCCAGAGCGCGCCCTGATCGACGTGCGTGACTCAGTCCTATTGCAGGCACATAATGAAAATACACACTAAACTTATGAGGGCGAAGAGGCTTTTGCCGCCCCCTGGCCTAGCCGCCCGGTGCAAGTGCACCCTCTCGCTCCCCTCTAGATCCGGGCCTGGTCTCAAAGAGCGCATTTTGGATCCTTTTCAGAGCACACGAGTATACTATGTCACGTAATTCATCAATGACTGTTTTACCATCGTGCGCAACCAATAACAACATCATAGTCCACTCACCCAAAGCCAAGCAAAGCGTAGACAACGCTGCAGGGATCCAAGATGCCATGGATTCGGAGGAATCTGGGAATGTCTCCATTATCTCTACATACAGAACCCCGTATGACTTGAATAAGCCTGCCACCCAAAACTGCACCATGAACGCGCCGAAGACAACCACCCAGCCGTACCCACCGTCCGTGTCTTGCGAGCTGTAAGAAGGAAAGTTGTTTGAGGTTTTGATACTCTGATACGTCGAATTTACTAATATTAGTATGATATCCGTGGTTGAACTGTACATTCTCAGGAATGCCTTTTTTTTGGTTCCGTATCCGAAGGGTAACCAACGGGTCCCTATTTCTAAGACTCCGCTGTCCGTCTGTTTGTCTGTCCGTCTGTCACCAGGCTGTATCTCATGAACCGTGATAGTTAGACAGTTGAAATTTTCACAGATGATGTATTTCTGTTGCCGCTATAACAACAAATACTAAAAAAACAGAATAAAATAAATATTTAAGGGGGCTCCCATACAACAGACGTGTTTTTTTTGCCGTTTTTATGTATACGGAACCCTTCGTGCGTGAGTCCGACTCGCACTTGGCCGGTTTTTTTTGTAATATTTTTGTACAAGTAAATTAATAAGGCCCAGCACCCGTAGCACAGTATTAAACCGCGCGCGATGCAACTTAGTTGAATCACAAGTGGGAGGAGCGTGACATGATGTTTTTGCGATTAAACATTTTTAGAATTAGTGTTTTAAAGAAGAGCGGTGCCTCCTGAGACAGGCCTTTTCAGGCTTAAAAGGAGTCACCAGCCATAACCTTTGTTATTTGAAATCTTTTGAAAGAAATAAAACTTATTTTATTTTTAGATATTTTTTTTTATGATTTAGTAAGTTTTTATTGAAACAAAATAATACTTAAATAAAATTAAAACCTACCTACAAAATAAAACTTGCTTAATTTTTTTTATTTTTTATTATAAACAGTATGTCACGCTCCTCGCACTTGTGATTCAACAAAGTCATGTCGCGCGTATTAAACACTATGCTACAGGTGCTGGAGCTGTGCTTCAGTATAATAAAATAATACCAGCGAATGCACAAGATTTATTTTCAATCTTTTTTTTGGTTCGGACTTGGTACAAAGACAAGAATAAAATTTCCTAGTTTCTACAATCCGAAAAAAATCATTGGGTAGATCGGGAGGTGATTTTTTAAAGTTCCGTACCCAAAGGATTTAAAGTATTTAAACAACAAATACTAAAAACGCCGATTTATTATGTAGTTTTAGGGTTATAACCCTGAATACTCAATAAACATAATTTTGCAGTTCTTATGTCTGACAGACCTAGAATTTCATAAATATCTAGTCTGAAATAATAGGTCATAATGTACGGAACGCTAAAAGAGCGAGGCCCGACTCGTACTTGGCCAGTTTTCTTTTTCGAAGTCTAGCTAACTTTGTCTAGCTGTCACTGAAAAAAAAAACATCTGTAGGACTTCTTAGTAACCTTGTCGTAGCGGGACTAGGCGCCGGCTCCCTCATTCTTTTAGAAGCAGCTATGAGCGGTCTGCCTGCCACTGATGACAAGGTCAACAGACTGTCCTCCTCCTGCTCTGGTGGCGATAACGCTGACAGGTACGCGCCGACTTGCTGTGGAGGGAAGAAAAGGAGGGATGTAAAAAAATATTATTGTTTTAAACAGACTAAAGCCCAGTATAAGAAAAGGAAGCAGTATTATGTCTTCATAGAAACGACCCGAAACGACGCGCTTCAAAATATCGAGAGCTGTCGGGGGGCGGCAGTCGCAGTTGTGCCTCAGTCACGTACAGGTCGACGCATGTAAAAAGAGCCCCAGACGCCCTGTGGTGGGGATACGTCTGCGCATGTGGTACACTCGCGGAAAAAAGTTATTTTATCTATTATACTGATTAATTATGTAACTAAATCTTTATCTGAGAATAGCGTCACTAATGTCTGTTTTGTAACAGGTTAGTAATAAAAATCTAAATATTTATTCATGATTTATATTAAATATTTATAATTTATGATAATGGTTTCACGCCTTCCTTAAATTATGTACTTTGCCTACATCAGCTTCCTTCCACATAAAACAATAAACGTCGTAAATCATTTTTTTTTTCCTTTCTATGTAAAACCACCGTGATACAATACAAGAAAATTATTTCCGTGTCTGTTCTTTGCGGACCGACGAAACGTAGACACTGCGCTGCGATGCAAAGACGACTGACGAGCCAATCGCGTGGCAGTAAAGCCAGGCCGCGCGAAATTCCCCCGTCCCACCGCACCTCATACCGCCAAATTGACCGATAATTCACCTACTGCGCAGGTACATCTTTCGGAGCTCTTTTAACATGCGTCGACCTGTACGCACGTTACCGCGTTGTGACTGTAAGCCGCTCCCGCGCATTTTCGTAAATCATAGCACGAAATTATAGAATATGTTGTGCATTGACAGCTGTTTAAATTAAATAATGCGACAATTTAATACAGCATTATTAAATACGTTGGCAGCCCTAGCGCGTGTTTAGGATACGCCAACTGCAATTTGGACCTGTCTTTGAAGGCCTACTCCTCCCACACGAGTGGTTCAAAAACTTTCATAAAAATATATGATAGGCATTATAGAGTCAAAAATAAATTTAAAGTTTCATAAACTATTTTTCACATAATTTAATCTCTGCCAATTGCGATGCTATCTTTGACTAACTTCACTCACGCTTACCGCCTATTCTAGCAAACCAGCGGGTCTACCGCATAATTCTGATTTTCATCAACATCAACTTGAGATTGAAATTTGACGTGCGTGCAAAAGAGATGGCATGTTAGGCGGGCGTCGTCGCACGCGCGTCAAATTTCAATCTCAAGTTGATGTTGATGAAAATCAGAATTACGTGGTAGACCCTCAGGTTAGTTTCACTCCGCGAAAGCTACATGAAGCTACAAGTACATCGGTGACCCAACCGGACGAAACATTCAGTGAGTTTAGAAGAGATAGTGTTACGCGATAGAAACAGAGGCGCCTCATAGGTGAGCAGAATTTTAGGCACGCAGCACTATAAATTGCACTTTATTGCCGCGTGATGAAGGTAGCTTTTTATTTGAGTGTCATTGAATAGTGGATCTTCTGTGTATACGACTTTTAAGAGAACTGTGTACGACTTTTATATTAATTAACATTATTATAACTAAACAATAATGTAAATAACTAATCATACGTATTTTTATTTTCAAGTACCAACATTTCTTAGTCACGCTTTAGTTGCAGATTGCACCGACGCGTGCCAATTTGAAGTGCTCCAAATTAGATAACAAAAAGCAAACATTAGGAGCCCCATTGTTAAGTTTCTAGTGCAATAGGGCCTTGGTATTTGAAACGTACTTTATCTTTTGTTATCACTAATCCTATTGTTAACGCCTAATGACCGTCTAAAGTGCAATAGGGCCTTGGTATTTGAAACGTATTTTATCTTTTGTTATCACTAATCCTATTGTTAACGCCTAATGACCGTCTAAAGTGCAATAGGGCCTTGGTATTTGAAATGTACTATACCCGTACTATTATTTCTTCTGAGACACTGTACACATCAAACTGTAGACTAGACATCACTGGAAGATGTGAGAAGTTATAATTAATAAACATAAACTTGCCGTTGCTAACGGTAGCTCGAGCATAAGACTAGAGGGTCGCTCGCACTGCTCTGGCGGTGCTGACTGTACCGACAACAAAGAACCAGCTTGCTCTGGTGACAGCGTTGCCTGCAACAGAAAAGATAATTATTATTAAAAAATATATAAAATATACATTTAATATGTCGTCAATATATCGTAGTATTCGGAATATCATGATCTAACTAGGCATATCATAATTCTGTTAAAATAACAGGGGTCGCCTCGCTCCGTTCAACATCGCTTGGCTCCCCATGGAGATGGTCAGAATCGGCCTTAGCCACGTACATGAAATAAATTTATACTATAATTTCTGTTAGATTTATTCGTAGCTAGTTTCACTTTCATAATAACACGGACACACATATTAAAATAATATAAGTACTTAATGTCGCAGCCAGTCATGACAGCCAACACCGAACGAAACGAAAGGGCGCCATCTACCAAATAGTCCACAAACTACGCTTCCAGCGTGCTTTGATAGAGTCATGCGTGACGCAATCGGCAGTCACAGCTTTTTATTTCACGATTCATGCTTTTCTTCTGGATTCTGATAGAGATTAATTACGACTGACGTTTGAGCATGACCCTTTTAAATATATCAGAATCATCGTGAAACATTGTTACAACTATGAACGTTTCAAACGCGCTTAAGTTTATTTTCGCAATGCCATATGAAAATAACCTCAAAATAAAAACGATTTATCATAAAAAGTTATTATAAGATGGTGTCCGTTTTAAATGGATAGTCAAACCGTGTTATTCTGAATTTGTTCTTTATCATTGACCACAATATATTTGTGTACACTCTTAAGGCATTTTGCTTATGGGGACCTGACCGTCTCCTTTTTACATGTGTTAGTGCCACTACTTCCGGTTTGGATTTGGCGCGCAACGATTCAGTCAGCAGACAATCTCGGGACCGAAATTATTCTATTTAGTCCGTCATTTAGATTATCAAAAAATATTGGACAAATATTTTTTCTTTTATCAATCAAACAAAAAATGACAGAGATAAAGTGCGTCAAAGTTTGGGAGTGGGGACTGGTGACATCATGCCTAGGTAAAAAGTGTACTTAGACGTGACGTCACGCGAAACTTTAGCGGGCTTGACAAAAGAAAAAATACGTGTCCAATACTTTCTGATAATCTAACTGACGAACTAATTAGAATTTTTAGTCATCATGTCTATTGGTAAATGCTAAACGGTAGTTGGATAGAGTTCAGACTAATAAACCACAAAGACGGTGATAAAAAAGGTAAAATTATCTGGCTACAAAATTTATACTTGCGATTGTCGACACTTGGTGAAACTTGAAACACATCATGAATTTAAAACACTTGTACTTAAAGTTTCACTTCATTTACTGTTAACTCCCAACAGTGAAATATTTTAATTAACATCTTCCCTTGAAAATGGAGTAAAATCCGAAACCGGTTGGGAGTGAACATAAATAAAGTGAAACTTTAACGTACAAGTGTTTTTAATTCATGATATCTGGCTACAGTTAGTAAATGCGCCATGGTGGTTGGATAGCGGAATTTAACGGAAATATTTTATTTAAACATCTTGACGTCTAAAATTTAGCATAAACAAAATCCATCTACATACTGAAGCGTAGGGCTGCAACAATCTTCCTCCGGGAGTCTCATAAATTACCTAAAATCTATCCTATAAATAAAAGGAATTACCTGAAATCACTTCCTAGGGATGTCTCTGTCGTACAAGGAACCGTCCATATTTCATGTTCCTAGGTCTACCCGTTAAGCCCTTTTAAGGGGCTATACCGTGAAAATTGTCACTTTTTGAAGTTATTTATCTGCTCTTTTAATGAAGTTCCAAGTAAAATAAATTAGTATAACAATTTTGGGACCTTTTACTAGATTTTGGTATATCAGAAACGCGATAGGAGTAATTTCATTCGACAGAAATAATTATTGAAAAAAGGTCTAAATTTACACTTTTTTTGATATTCTGACAAATTAGGATAGCATACAGACTTGAAAAATATTTATTTAGATGGGTTTTAACTACACCTAAATTACTGGTTATGGAATTTTTTGTAGCTATTTTAGTTAATTTTGAATTAATTTAAAACCGACTTTTTGACAATTTTCCCCGATTCCGTCCCTTTCGCACTGCGGGTCTTTCTGCCTGGAGTAACGGGGACCTTTGCTAGCACGGTATATCACCTTAAGACTTTGCTAAATAAGCAACACTCGATGAGTAAACAATGCTAAATCAGCAACGACTAAAGTCTTTCAGGCTCGCAATCACCATAGTTAGGGAAGCTAAGTAGCTTAATTCAGTGTAGCTAATTCAGCAACGTTTAAGGGCCTCGATAAATTAGTCAGTCAGTCGGTAAACTTGTAAGAATAGAGTATGACGTCACCTCAGCGATGTTATCTGCCGACATATCGATGCAGCTCTCCAGCGGCGGTGGCGCTGAGGTGCCGAGCATGTCCACGTGTAACTGTGACAACTCCTGGAAATGAAAAAATACAGGTAAGGGTTTTCCACTTTGAACAACAATATATAATATATCGTCACAACATGAACCCAATTCAAATTCAAATAGTTTATTTTGCAAAGTAGGTATATATAATACACTTTTTACAAGTCAAATTTAATCTAATAAAAATATATGTAATAATAGTAGTTTATGCTACAAGGGCGCAAAGGAATAAATTACGAGGACGATTTAAAACACAAGCGTAGCGAGTGTTTTAAACGTAACCGAGTAATTTATTGCTTTTACGCCCGTGTATCATACTACGTTTTTCAATGCATAGTGTGAGGAAATGAAAACAAATATAATCTTGTGAACTTTAAATTATAATTGGCTCAAAAGAACTGTATCCAGAGCCGTTAAACATTAACAGTGGAAAAAAAAGTATAACATCTATGGTACACAGGAAAGTCTACAGGTTAGCCAACCATTGTAAATAAATTAAAAAAAAAAATAATAATAAAGCCCTAGGGCAAAATAATCGACTTTTTGTTCAGTTTTGATGCATAAAAAGTGGGCCTTTACGAGCACATGCATTGAAAAATAATAAATGTACATGAACTAAGTAGTTATTATATTTTTGTACATACATATACATACTCGTAAATACTTCGCTCATCCTTATTTGATGTGTTCATTAGTTTAAGCAATCTTTTGGTTCTTGTACTTTATAATTATTTGTAAACTTACTAGTGGAATAGATGTAGCTGAAAATCAGCGCTATCAAAAATCTTTTTTTTTTTTTTTGTAGCACTAAGCTGAGCTACGTCCATTTATCAGGGTAGTTATACTTCTTATATACAAGGTGACTTTTTGATCATCGTCCAAATTCATACTGGATGCTTGGTAAGTGATCAGCATCAGGGATCGATAACAATTTTTGTGAAATTTCATTTTATGAATTTAACAAAAATCGTTATTGGTTCATGATTCTGATCACTTACCAAGGCTCAAGTATGAATTTGGACGATGTTTACAAATTCACCTCGTATATATTGTTTGCTGTTACATGGTTTTTACAATGTACATCCTTTAATATCATTGTTTTTTGTTGTGTTTTATTTTTACCTTGATAATAAAGCTTTTTCTTTCTTCTTTCTTTCTTCTTTCTTTCTTTCAACAAAATTAAAGGTTTATTTAATTTATGTAGCAACATATATATATACGATTAAAATGATAGGTAAAATATATAAAATATACAAGGTGAAATCTAATCAACCGCCCGAACCCACACCGGAGACCCGGCCAGGGACCAGGAACAAGGTTCAATGATCACCAACCGAGCCCCCAGCACGAATCCAGGCCCTTGAGGGCGTGTCAGATGTGTTCCGAGTGTGAACTGTTAAATGCAAGTCACACTACACACTCGGTACACCCGCGTTTCAATGACCGTTTACGCAATACAAAAAAAAAGATTGTGTCCCTATACTTATTCAAGAAAAATCGCGACTCTGTTAGTATTGGAAGCCAAATTATGTATTTCGTTTTTCGCAGAAAGCGTCAATAATCACTTACAGAGTCTCCAATATAAATTTGGCTGTACCAATCAAAGTCACTCTATATATGCCACCGTATGATGGCTCAGAGGCCGACCCATACGCGATTATACGAAATTATTTTCCTTTTTCGTGAAAAGCAGATAAAATCTGACCTTTTCACGAAAAAGCGAGATAAGTTTAAGAATTATCAAAAAAAAAGAACGTATCGCTTTTTTGAGAAAAACTAACATACGACGACATTATATTATAAGTAACAAACATTTCTAAAAGAGCTACGACGCACTACGGGCGTAGCAAGATATTGTATTTGAGTAATAAATATTGCTACAAGAGCTACGACACGCTACGGGCGTAGCAAGATATAAATAGTATTTGAGTATTAAACATTGCTACAAAAGCTACGATGCACTACGGGCGCAGCAAGATTAAGTATCAAACGTTGCTTGGAGACCCTCGAAGTGCTACAGGCGTAGCTAGATATTGTATTTGAGTATTAAACATTGCAACAAGAGCTACGACGCACTACAGTCGTAGCAAGATTAACTGTCAAACATTGCTTGGAGACCCTCGACGTGCTACACTGGCGTAGCAAGATATTGTATTTGAGTAATAAATATTGCTACAAGAGCTACGACACGCTACGGGCGTAGCAAGATATAAATAGTATTTGAGTATTAAATATTGCTACAAAAGCTACGATGCACTACGGGCGCAGCAAGATTAAGTGTCAAACGTTGCTTGGAGACCCTCGAAGTGCTACAGGCGTAGCTAGATATTGTATTTGAGTATTAAACATTGCAACAAGAGCTACGACGCACTACAGTCGTAGCAAGATTAACTGTCAAACATTGCTTGGAGACCCTCGACGTGCTACACTGGCGTAGCAAGATATTGTATTTGAGTATTAAATCAGAGTGAAAGAGTGAAATATAGTGTCCTTTAACTAGTCTCTTGAAGATAGGCCTACCAACCAATTGAGCTACTCAGTTTATTTCAATAATACCATTGTTCGTGGAATAAACTTGCGCGTTCCATGAACCAAGGACCTCATATAAAAGCATAAAATCCAATAAAAATTCAACTGTAAAACCGAATCGATTTCAACATTATTGTTCGCGTGACATACCAACAAGAATACCTCGATCTATTCTATTGGTACCTATCTAAGGTGTACCAAAGGTACAGAAATGGTACAGTATGGTACGAAGTAATATTATTAAAAGTTATAATTTTTGAAAGCTTCTTTTATTGAAGTAATTGGTTACGTCTGTCTGTTCAGTCACGCTATAGAGATTTCTAATAGAGTTTGGATACTGATTTTATCTATAATTTACCAAGATATAGGAAGGGCTTTTATGTAAAAGAATTTTAACGTTTTAAAACCTGGTGATTCAAATTCTAATAGAGTTTGGATTCTGATTTTATCTATAATTTACCAAGATATAGGAAGGTCTTTTATGTAAAAGAATTTTAACTTTTTAAAACCTGGTGATTCAAATTCTAATAGAGTTTGGATTCTGATTTTATCTATAATTTACCAAGATATAGGAAGGTCTTTTATGTAAAAGAATTTTAACTTTTTAAAACCTGGTGATTCAAATTCAAATTTAAAATCATTTTCAATGCATGTGCTCGTAAAGGCCCACTTTTTATGCATTAAAACCGAACAGAAAGTTGATTATTTTGCTCTAGGGCTTTATTATAATTTTTTTATTTTATTTATTTACAATGGTTGGCTAACCTGCAGCCTTTCCTGTGTACCATAGACGTTATACTTTTTTTACACCGTTTAACGGCTATGGATACAGTCCTTTTGAGCCAATTATAATTTAAAGTTCACAAGATTATATTTGTTTTCATTTCCTCACAGTATGCATTGAAAAATGTAGTATGATACACGGGCGTAAAAGCAATAAATTACTCGGTTACGTTTAAAACACTCGCTACGCTCCTGTTTTAAATCGTCCTCGTATTTTATTCCTTTGCGCCCTTGTAGCATAAACTACTATTATTTGTGAGTCACAGGATAGTAGTTAGATAGCAAGTACATATATAGTTTTGTCTCTCCGTGCTCTGCCACATGGCGTACTTAAACTACCCCATCCACCTAATTCTCCAGATTTGGCCCCCAGCGTTTACTGACTGTTTTCAGACGTAAAAAAAATGCTCCAGGGTAAGAAAATTGACTCAAATGGTGAAGTAATCGCAGCAACGGAGGCTTATTTTGAAGCCACAGATAAATCGATCTTCACATATGGAATGGAAAAGTTAAAAAAGTGTTGGAGGGACTGTATCGCAGTTGAAGGAGACTACGTTGATGATTTAATTATAATACGTTATTTATTTAATTCTAATTAAATTTAAAACAAATAAAAGACATTATTTAAGTCATCGCTATCGCCGGGCAGGGTACCCAGGACACTGGCGGCGTTACCTCGTTGGATGGCAAGGCTAATTCATTGCCCGAGGTAAGCTCCGGCCCTTGGGTCCCCTGAGGTATCCACCAGACGCGATGCAAGTTGCTTGTAAAGTTGCCGAGCATCAGGTCCCCACGGCCCAAACGTCTCGACCCCAAACGGCACAAACATGTAACCCTCACCAAGAGCTGCATATTTGCGCCGCTTGTTGCGCTCAGCCATTGTCGCCGCAGCACCAGCCGTGACAGCGGTTGACTGGACGTGAGACGCAGCGAGCGTGTCGACACACGTCGCGTCCCACACCAGTTAGCGGCCATTCTGCTACCCAGAGTGTTTGAGTAGGAATTAATTTCTTCCGGGAGGATATCCGAGAGTGACGAAATCTTGAAAAGGCGTATGTCCAACAGTTGACGAACCAGGGTGATGGATGGATGGATGTCATGTAAATAAGCGAAGCTGCCCCTACGTCATCTATGAAAATATGATTTCTTGGTTGAATTTATTATAGTAATTAACTTATCTGGCACTACCCTCAAAACTTTCCACATCACCAAAGGTTAACTGGCAGAGAATGCTAATTAGCATTAAGTTCGCCTTTGTGCATTGTATATTTATTTTGTGCAATAAAGTATTTACATACATACATGAATAAAAAATAATTTTATCAAAAAAGCTTTGTTTTAGTATTTAGTATCGGTACTTATTGAACCGAGTGTTTATATTATTATTTAAGCCATTGACATCAAAATAAAAAGCCAACAAACGCGATTCAATTCCGTTTACCGTCATCTATTGTTATTATTGTTTAGAATAACAATTTTGTTACAAACATAAAACTCACGATTAATGGTTACTTGCTGATAATCTTTACATAATGTTTCACCAGCATTACTCACAACCCACACCGGAATGACTCATTCAACTTAGCCGTAAAACTGAAACAACTAGGCATCGTTACGTCACGGATTCACGCCACATAGCGCCAGTTTCGTAAACAAAAACTTTTAGGTAAATAAATGTATAGAGCCCTTGGCAGGTGTCATCAGAACAAAGATTTTTTCGCTTTCTAATGCGCGTTCAATATAATAATGTATTTAGGATGCTGATGGGTCTGCCCCGCTTATGTAGTGCGTCAGGGATGTTCACGGAGTACCAAACAGATGGCTTTACTACTATAATCCGTAAAAAGATCCGCAGGACACGGGACAGTCCCAACAGCATCCTAGAAACCATAGCCGACAGATTTACGTCGCCACTATTGAGGTGTTTTGTGCGGAGTGATCGTGGAGATCTCCGTCCGCTCCGTACCAGGAGCGATCAAGGAGTGATCATCTCCTTGATCGCTCCTGGTACGGAGCACATAGGTTCTGTGTCGTTAATTTAATTTAATTTTCTTTCTTTGCTACTAACCAATTATTAGTAAGTCTTACTAACATGCTATGGATCAAAGTTGTCCGAAATAAAAGGTTTTTTTTTTTTTTTATTTATTTATTTAATATCCAATCCATATCATATCACTTATTTATTGCCAAGTCACAAGTATAAAAGATGTTTCATAAAGGAAAAGTACAAGTGACGCCATGTAGGGGCGCAGCAAAAACAAGAGGCGACTAGCTGCCATTTTACTTAAATTTTAATAAAATGGAACACAGAAGTGCTGCGCCGTGCTAAAGTTGGCGGCATTGAATCTTATATCATGCGACGGCAACTGCGCTGGTGTGGCCATGTCTCGCGCATGTCTAATGAGAGGCTGGCGAAGCGTGTCTTCTACTCGGAGCTCCGAGAAGGCAAGCGCAAACAGGGAGGCCAGTTTCTTCGTTTCAAGGACGTGTTGAAGAGACATATGAAGAGTTGCGATATACCCCATGAGACCTGGGAGGAACACGCAGCTCAAAGACCAGAGTGGAGACATCTTGTGCAAACAAATGTTTTTAGCTTTGAAGCACAAAGACGAGCAGATCTCGACTCCAAGCGTGACCAACTCAAGGCCCGACCACCTGTGGCTATTGACTACAACTACGAGAACGGAATACTCAAATGTGGTATATGCGGACGAACATTTAAAGCCAAGATTGGTTACGTCAGCCACATTCGGGCACACCAGCGAAGCCCATCACACCCTCGCCAATAGCAGTCGCCGTAGCCGTGTCGGCTTGGAGACCATCATCATCATCACTTAAATGTTACTTAGCAAATAAGTTATTATTCTTATTATACAATAAACTTTGGTAACACACACAAACAAAAAGAATAATAATTATTACATATTATTATTTTTTTTCTTCTCGCAGGGCTTCCGCAACTTCATCTGAACACTTTGTATATGTCATTCTAATCGAAGATTTCCATCAGCAGTAGTGACCAAGCGTAAAGCCCTAGAGACTTAAGACTTCCTTTATGATTCAAATTGTTATCAGAATTAGACCAACCAGGCCACATTAGAAGGACGTATGTTGACCAAATTTACGACATACTGAAGAAGGCCCATGTCAAAAGTACCCGGAATAGAAGAGCTTGTATGAATGATGATGACCATGTAGATTTGGTATGACTTGAATGTGGAAGAAGCGAAAAAGGTCTGTCATGATTGAAGCAGATGGAAATCTGTTGTATCTGCCTACTCTTCTAGGAAACAGGCTTGAGTATATGTATTAGAGATGTACCGACTAGTCGGGAAAGCCGACTATCCGGCCACATTCGTAGTCGGCAAAAGCGCCGACTAGTCGGCCTATTATTTTACATATTTCTTTGCTTAAGGCCCTTACCATTGCCAAATGGGTACTTTCTAAAGGCTACTCCTCGTTTATGGCCAAACCAAAAATAATGAAAAAATCTATTATGAATAATCAACTCTTAGACAACATATGCAACAGTTTTCTTTTTCATACCACCAAAACTTCTACATGAATCTATGCTTTGATAAATAGATAAACTTTATAGCTATAAACATAACATAAGATTATTCAATCGAGTAATCACGCCCAGGTGAAAAGTATAATTTTCTCTTATTTCGCCCTCTCAAGGACGCAGCGAGCGTCGTAACAGCCGCTTTGCATTGCGCGCTGATATGAACGTTATTTCAATGTCGTTTCCGTTGATATTCGTAGTGACAAATATCGAGCTGCTAATTTGGCGAAGGTAATCGCCTTAAAATAGGGTTATTGAAATGAAATCGTAATCTTTATTGTTATTCATTTTTATTTTAGTTAGAATCAGCATTACAGTTTGTAAAATAATCTAGGAATAAGAACTTTCTTTGGTAAATAAATGGACTTAAATCAAGAAGACTATAAATTTAATTTAAAAATAATCTAAACGTGACTTTCTACAACACTGAATTAAGAACTTATTACGTCACATAAGTTTTTATATACCTACCCGCATTATTTTTATATACCAGAATTATAATTGTATATACCACCGAAAGCAATGATCGGCTTAGCCGACTAGTCGGCCTTTTTTCAACCGACTAGTCGGCCAGTTGGCTAGTCAGCCAAAGTCATAGTCGGCACATCTCTAATATATGTATGTATGTATGTCATAGTATGTATGTCATAGTACATATACAGGTTGTAATCGTTAAGTGTGACCAGGCGATTATTCCGTAACTATTAAAGATATCAAAAATTTTTAAACTGATATCGAAAGTACGTCACCTAGTCAGTAAAATGACATCAATGACTTTTTGAAAATCAAACGACAAGTATCCAAAATTTTGACATTAAACATTCTTATACATTCAGTATGAGATTAGTAGAAAGGTTTTAGTTTCCTTATTTTAAAAGGTTATTTTAGCTTAGTACTGATATTAAAGGAAACTGTTTATTAACCTAACCAAGTAATAAAACTTTATTTTATTTGAATAATATTTATTTCTTAGTAAGTACAAAATTTTGTATTCAAAGTCGGAGTGACGTCCTTGTTGTGCGATACGATGTATGGGAATGTTTAATGTCAACATTTTGGATACTTTTCGTTTGATTTTCAAAAAGTTATTGGTGTCATTTTACTGATTAAGAAACGTACTTTCGATATCAGTTTAAATTTTTTTGATATCTGTTATAGTTACGAAATAATCGCCTGGTCACACTTAACGAATACACCCTGTATATGTATCTCATAGTATAGGTATGGTTATGGTATAATACACATCCACTCTTTCCACGTATTGGGCATTATTCCTCACCCTAACGGTTTCATATCACGCCATACAACTCTGTAGATATTAAAGATGCTATCAAATGAACATACAGGTGACAATTTCGAAGGTCGATGACAAAAGATTATGTAATATTAAACACGCACATTGATTATTGACTAGCTTATTTTGACTCATGTCTTATTCAAGTAAAATCCATCTCTCTAAATCTTTAGGATGGATATACCACCATCAATCGGTCCCAGACATGGTGAGCCACCTGGTTGTGCCTGTTTGAGAGCTGTCCTCTCACTCTCCCCAGAATAACTTCGGGTAGGTTTCCGAGTAAGATGGTGGTACCTCCACAGTCAAGCCCAGCATCAGCTCTACCAGCTACCACCTTATATATTTTATAGCGACCCGCCCCGGTTTTAGAACTTCTATATCTACTTCGGTGAATAATGTATAATTTTGATAAAATAGTATATTATTTTTGGAATCTTTCTCTAGGGATCTGTTAAAACAGAAACGCGATTGGAGAATTTCGGCTCGATAGAAATATTTATTGAAATGAGGTCTTTATCGACACCAATTCTCCTGGTTTGACAATTTAGAATGACATATGGACTGCAATTATATTTTATTAGATAGGTCTTAACAGTATCAAGAACCTGGTTAAACGAAATTTTGATAGCATTTTTAGTACATTTTATATTAATAAAGAACCGACTTTTTGCTACTTTTCCACGAATCCGTTCCTCTCGCACTGAGGGTTTTTTCGCATATGGAGTAACAGGGACGCTAAAACTTTTACATATCGCCTTAAAGATTTAAGCATACATAGGGACAGACAGACAGCGGGAAGCGACTTTGTTTTATACTATTTAGTGATGCCTATGTACAGTGGCGTGCATAGAACTTTTTTCAAGTTTAACAATAAAAAAAATATGAAAAAATTTAAATAACACTTTGAAAAAAGAAAGTTTGTATGACGCCAGGGTAGGCACTGCCTACCCTAGAGTGAACATTTTCATACTAACTTTTTTTATCAAAGTGTTATTTAAATTTTTTTTATTGTCAAACTTGACCTTCTGATTGCTCTTAGGGAAAAAGGTTCTATGCACGCCAATGCCTATGTATTCTGCCATTATAGGTATTTCATGGATATCGAACTGCTGTTCATAACCGATACGAAGGACAGGCCCTCGTCACCTCGTGTCGTTCTCATCGATTGGTGCGCGGTTAAAACTATTTTTGTCCTATAAAATATGTAGTTTTCTGATCGATTCAAATAACATAGTTGATGCTTGAAATAAATATATATATATATATTGCTACATAGAGCATTTATTTTATTTTTATTTTTTGTTTAATTAAAACAGTGTATAAAACTTATTTTCGAAATATATTTCGGCCCACTTTGGGGCCGGCATCAGTTGAATTAAAAACAGTAAATTACATAAAATATATACAACTATAACTATATATTTTATGTCATTTTCTGTTTTTAATTCGATTGATGCCGGCCCCAAAGTGGGCCGAAATATATTTCGAAAATAAGTTTTATACACTGTTTTAATTAAATAAAAAATAAAAATAAAATATTTGATGCTTGTGATTGTTTGCATTTTGTAGAAATCATTAAGTTTTATGTTTAAAGAAACACTGTTACTTAGTAAACTATCCCAACAGGTTTCGCTGTTGCTTGATTCAATTAAACTTAAAGGCTTTAATCTCGCTAAAATTGGCACTTTATTATGTAGTTTTTGCTTATCAGAAGAAGCTACTAATTTCATAAAATTGTATGTTCATTTTAGAACCTTTTTGTAGTTTTTGCTAGTTACAAAAACAGTTTTATTGAAATTGCGCTCGATAGAAATTTTTATTGAAATTAGGTATTCTTAGACACTTTTTCTCATAGTTTCACAAATAAGAATGACATACAGACCTCAGTTACACTTTATTAGACGGATTTTGAAAATTTGATAGCTACTTTAGTTAATTTTATATTAATTTAAGGCGATACGTAAAAGTTTTGGCATCCTTGTTACTCCATATGCAAAAAAACCCTCAGTGCGAGAGGTACGGATTCGTGGAAAAGCAGCATAAAGTCGGTTTTTTATTAATATAGAATGTACTAAAGTTGCTATCCAAATTTCGTTTAACCAGGTCCTAGATACCGTCAAAAACCATCTAATAAAATATAATTGCAATCCATAATATATGTCATTCTAAATTGTCAAACCAGGAGAATTGGTGTCGAAAAAGACCTCATTTCAATAAATATTTCTATCGAGCCGAATTTCTCCGATCACGTTTCTGCTTTAACAGATCCCTAGAAAAGATTTCAAAATTAATATACTATTTTATCAAAATAATACATAATCTACTGAAGTAGATATGCAAGTTCTTAAAGCGTCAATTTTTTTTCCGTAGCGCCTTAAAACGGACACTTTACTATTTTTTCCGCATGGAGTGACAGTGAATTTTGCAAGCGTGACATGTCCTCTTAAGTGCTGTCAAAACCAAATGTTGTTATTTTTTAAATTCCTTAAATGTTAGGAAGCTAAGCTAAATTATTTTGGGTAAAAGTTTTAAAGTTAAATCCTTCCGAATCTGCTTCAATATCAATTTAATCTTGTAGCTCATTTTCTTGTTATAATTTCAACTAGTAATTCGCTCTGTAGCCTAAGCATGAAAAGATCTCCGTATGGTTACGTTTCAAACTACATCAAAATCGTATGGAATCTGGGAAACCGCTCCAAGCGGACAGTAGCGGAACTAACAGCTACGTATGGCAACCTAAGTTTAGTTTCAAACGCAACTATACGGAGATGTTTTCATGTTTAGGATACTGAAATGTGAACCCCTTTTATAACCCCATATCTCGGCAACTAACCCCTTTGACTGATTTGGCTCATGTTCGAACTTAAAAAATATTTTTGTCTCATTTACTCGCCTACCAAATTTCATGACGTTCCCATCAACGACACTTGAGTTATCGTCGGACAAACATTCATACATACATACACACATACATACACACATACAAATATACAAACGTTCAAGTAGACTCAAAGAGCATCGCTTACTTCGCTCGTTCGTTCAATAAGCGAGCCGATTCCCCTGAGAGAAGAAAATCACAACAATCCCCTAATTTTTCATATTTTTTTCCAACAACTTTGTTCCGTATGGAATAACTTCAATGAATTGAGATCTATGTATTGTTTCAGACTGGTGATGGGCAGCGGTGTCTCTGGTGCGAGGGTTCCGGCACCGCGCTCACCAACCCGCCTGCCCAGCGTGTGTGAGTATGGGCAATTCTTCCAAGAGGACCGCCGAGAGTGGCAAAGTCCTGTGTCCAGCAGTGGACGAACTAGGCTGATGGATGAATGAGATCTATCCTCGCATATACACTCAGAGCTTATATCCCATAAGTATATATGTAATTACCTATATATTGTATTACTAGCTTTGCTGTGCCTGACAGGGTTCGTAATTGATATTATACTGATTTTTTTTTGTATTGAATCATATTATTGACCCAATAAAACACATTTTCTTTTAGTAAATTTTCTTATGTCACACAGAGAAAATTTTAGTTTCATAAATAAATTTTGTTACATCGCATGTGTCGCAACTCGCGGCCCCTGACGGAAGATCAGCGTCACAGTTCTGCTGTGGCATTTTGCTGAGTCAGAGACCTTTTTGTTGGCTGCATCTTATAAACTACCTCAGGCTGTTTATTGTTTAGATTATTTGTTTTTTTTTTTGTAATGGTGTAGCTTTCAAAATAAACGCCTTTTCTTTCTTTCTTTCTTATTTTAAGACCTTTCAAACATTATGGTGCAAATAAATTTGAATTGAATTGAATTGAGCTACTTCATCTAAATAGTGCCAGTGAAAACAGCATCAGAATTCGTTTAGAGGTCAACTAACTTACAGACACAGTTAAAAACATCGTAAAATTTAAATATTATCATTATTTATTCATGAAACAATTTATTCACGAAACAAAATATTTGAATTTTCTAAATGTAAGACTTGAAACTAAAAACACAGATAAGTAAAATAAGAAATAAGTTATGTAGGTATATAAAACTGTCAATAACTATTGATAGAAAACATCACAAAATGAATAAAATGTCAAAAGTAGAAAATATAAAATTACCAATAAATTAAGTATCTTATCGTATAAATTTGTGGATATATTAATAATTTGCAATATTCCGCTAAACACTCTTACCATGCTATTCAAAATGCAGACTCAAGCACCGCCGCCCTCCCGCATAAAACATGCACAAGCAAAGCAAGCAGTACGAGCACAAAATAAAGCAATCTTAAATAACAAGCAAGAAAACTTATCGACACGTGTTTCGCCTCTAAACGAGGCATCCTCGGGATGTGTACTCCGCCCGACCGCTCGACAGCAAATTTGATGTGTTTAGCGGAATATTGCAAATTATTAATATATCCACAAATTTATGATGGACTTCCGCAAAGTAACGCCTTTTTCAATAAATTTTATCTTATCGTATTACAAATAGTCAATACAGTACAGTGGAGACCACATCAAGCTATACACTTGCAGTACGAAATTAGCCCCTACAGAGAAGAATATAAGAATGGTAGAAAGTCCAATGTGTCTTACTTGATGCGGTCTGCACTTTACAGGCACCTCTTCAATAAAAACTGCTTAAGATCCTTTTTGAATGGGTAGTATTTAAACAAGCAAATATAAATTCAAATTTAAAGTGTCAAAAAATACTAAATATAGCGTACTAAAATACTAAGTGGGCGAAAGACTGTGGGCGAAAAAAAATGTTGAAAACGGCGACTTGAAAATAGAAATTTGAGTACAAATAATTTAAATAAATATAAATATTAGATAATGTCTAATAAATGGAAACATAACAACTTATACAACATGAAATAAAACTAAAATTAAACCTTACAAATTTACCTATAAAACTAAAATGTCTCCTAAAGTAAAATTAAACTAAGTAGAAAATGTTTGCCAGATCGCCGCCGTCTTGTGGCAGGGTTCCCAGAATGCTGGCAGCATTTCCTCTTTGAGTTGAGTTGAATTATTCTCAGGCGAACAATTTTCTATTTTAGTGACTAATTAATTTCCTCCTCTCCGCTACGCTCGGCTCCTTATTTTATCTTACATGTTAACCTAACATGAGTGAAAACGAACAGTTCATAAACCTCGTCAAAAAGGTAAAATTCACTTTGACAGTTTAAGGCGCTACGGAAAAAAAAAATCGACACTTTAAGGACTTGCATATCTACTTCAGTAAACAGTGTATTATTTTGATAAAATAGTATATTATTTTTGGATTCTTTTTCTAGGGATCTGTTAAAACAGAAACGCGATTGGAGAAATTCGGCTCGATAGAAATATTTATTGAAATGAGGTCCTTTTCGACACCAATTCTCCTGGTTTGACAGTTTAGAATGACATATAAACTGCAACTATATTTTATTAGGTGAGTTTTAACAGTATCTAGGACCTGGTTAAACGAAATTTTGATAGCAACTTTAGTATAGTTTATATTAATAAAAAACCGACATTTTGCTACTTTTCCACGAATCCGTCCCTCTCGCACTGAGGATTTTTTCGCATATGGAGTAACAGGGACGCTAAAACTTTACATATCGCCTTAACCTAGCACGAGTGAAAACGAACAGTTCATAAACCTCGTCAAAAAGGTAAAATTCACTTTGACAGTTTAAATTTTACATTTACCCCGACGGTTAGGAACGCTACCCTTGTATGACGATCTCGCAGACGAGACAGCACGGTGGTAGTGACCTCCACCCACACAGACACTGTGATTCGTGGGGAGCGAATCAATACATACAGAGAAGAACGGGAAGCTGTGCCAGGAAGACGGTTACAGCATAGACTACCTATAGACCGACAACTCCCATACATCAAGGCGTAGCAAATTTTTTATGCGCCCTTACGACACTAGCCCCCGGTTTCTGAAAGGCCAATCAAAGTTAACAGTAGATTAAAAAAACTTTAACCGCAAATAACGGTGAAAATAAAGCATATATGAAGTCTGAATAGTATGAATCAATAATTAACTTAGTTAATTTTTGATTTCAATGTAAAATTCCCACTTTTTCTGGCTTAATCCACAGATAATTATTTTTTAATCTACTGTTAACATTGATTGGCCTTTCAGAAACCGGGGGTAGGTGTCGCAAAGTGTTACAAATAAGCATAATTTGTTTAAACTATGACAGAAATAAATTTCTATGTTTGAACACTCGGCGATTTATCCATCGCAAGGAGATATAAATTAACATCATATCATTGCGGTATAGAAACGCAGAAAGAAAAGTAAATCTGGATGTGAGGAGGTCTGAACCGGGATTCGAACCCGGGACCTCTCGTTAAGCAGTTTCTATACTGCAATAATATAATGTTAATAATTTGTTTAACTGTCATGGTTACCAAGTACACATGTGGCTGTAATAGCTTTGCTTAGAAAAACTAGATGGCGCTAAGTTGGCAACACTAACAGTGAATATTTCATCGAAGTGGGAATTATTTTTATGTTACGTGACAACGCTGTGCCACTGGCGTCGCCAATCAGTCTTTTTTAACATCGTGTTTGTTAGAGGATTTAGCAACGCCATCTAGATTTCGTTAGAATTTTACACCTTTTTGTGGCTACAAATGATATAATGATACAAATGATGTATGGGAACTGCTAGCCTATACGTAGTAACACTTAGTCTATGGTTACAGGCCGTTGCATAGTAATCTGTCACTGTCAAATACCGCCTTCCGAAGATTTTGGGGAAGTCTCTGATTAAGAGGCTATGCGAATTTTATTTTTGTCTCTGTCACTCCAAGCAAAAAATCGCGCAGTGCGAGAGGGGCAGATTCAGGGCAAAAGGGAAAAAAGTTGGTTTTATATTTTTATTAAAATTACTAAAATAGCTAGCAAAATTTCAAATATCAAATCTCTAGATATTGTTAAAACACACCTAATAAAATATGTTTGAGTTCTGTATATGGTTCCTACTCGTCAAACGAGGAGAAAAAATGTGTTTGAAGACCTCATTTCAACAATTATTTCTATCGAGGAAAATTTATCCGAACATGTTTTCCAATTTCAAATCCCTAGATTATATAGACAAAATGCATATACCAGAAACTGATTATAATTTTCCGTGTATTTCATGAAATACACAGAAAAGGAACACCCGTATTCTTTTCGCATATCGCCTTAAGCGAAGGCCTTCCTTTTTAAACAGTTTGTGAGTGATCATACTGTTGTCTACTACACACCAAATCAATGTGAAACTTTTATTTACATATGTATTTGTTTCTTCAAACCTTTATCTTTCGACTGTACATAGCGTTACCTAGCTTTCGCTTGATAGATTTTATTCTTGAAAAAAATTTTTTTTTGAGTATTTTTTTTTAGGTTTTCGTACCCAAAAGGTAACCAACGGGACCCTATCTCCGCTGTCCGTCTGTCTGTCTGTCCGTCTGTCACCAGGCTGTATCTCATGAAGCGTAATAGACTGTTGAAATTTTCACAGATGATGTATTTCTGTTGCCGCTATAACAACAAATACTAAAAAACAGAATAAAATAAATATTTTGGGGGCTCCCATACAACAGACATGTTTTTTTTGCCGTTTTTGTAGATAATGGTACGGAACCCTTCGTGCGCGAGTCCGACTCGCACTTAGCCGGTTTTTAAATCAATGAACTATACAGTTGCAATACTTTATTAGCCCTGAATGTTATTGATTAGCCCCTATAGTGAAGAATATAAGATAAGGACAAAGTCCAATGTGTATAAGCTTAATAAATTATTAGTTGGCGAAACTCAAAACATAAGTAGTACTAGTCTATATGAACAACTGTTTGTATGGGAGCTAAGCGAAATTCGTGACTTTTTTTCTCTTTTCCCATACAAATTGCCCCGATCAGCTGACTGGTCCAGTATGGAAAGGTGAAAACAAATTTTAAGAATTTCGCTTAGCTCCCATACAAACAATTGTTCATTTAGACTATGTTTTGAGTTTCGCCAACTAATATTATTTAACCTTATACAAGGTGTAACAGAAAGGTGTAACCATATTTGAACAGCTTATGCGGTCAATGGTATAGAACATTACTATGGAGCAAACCCTGAAATCTCAAAAAAATCTGCCCTCCATACATTTCAGCCGAGCGGCATTGCATTTAAAAGTTTTTTTTTTTCGAGATACAGGGTTTGTTCCATAGTAAAAGTTGTTCTATAATTACCATTGACTGAATAAGCTCTTCAAATATGGTTACACCTTTCTGTTACACGTTGTATAGTTTTATGTGATCACTGTACAATCTAATTTCAGATGTCGTAAAAGCATCCGTAAACAGCAAGTCTTGGTACCCCTTCTCATAAACATTGCAGGACGGCAGACGAGGAGTCAAGGAAAATCAATACTGTGCTTCACGTAGCAGCTGTGTAGCTTCCACTTCCTTATATATATATATATATATATAGATATATAACCTCACAGCCGTTCTCAGCTACAGCGACAGCTTCTTTAACTCCTGTCAAGTTTGAGAGCTAAGCTGTCCAGCTCTATGATGTGCTCTCAAGTGACTCGCGTAGCCGATTTTTGCATTAAATTAAATGTAAGCCCACATAGGGCGCACGTACATACAAGGTGACTTTTTGATCATCGTCCAAATTCATACTGGTGGCTTGGTAAGTGATCAGTATCATGGACCCATAAAAAAAATTGTAAATTTCGTAAAATGAAATTTCGACTCCCCATAGTGATTCACTTAGTACTGGAAGTGAATTTCCATGGGAAACCGAAATTTCATTTTACAAATTTCACAAAAATTGTTATCGATCCAAGATACTGATCACTTATCAAGCCTCCAGTATGAATTTAGACGATGATCAAAAAGTCACCTTGTATAATTCTATACATGAAATGAATGAGCTGAAATATATTTATTTATGTAATGTAAGTATAACATACACTTATTACAAGTCAGTTTTAATGTAATATAAGTAATTAAATAATCTATGTGTATAGGTAATAGTTTTATGTAATAAATTCAAATTCAAATACTTTATTTTGTAAAGTAGGTATATATAATACACTTTTTACGAGTCAATTTTAATGTTATAAAAATATATGTAATAAAATAATAAACATAATATAAATTATAATATATGAACTAAATTAAAGGTTTATTTAATGTATGCAGCAATATATATATATTATTTTATTACATATATTTTTATAACATAAAATTTATATATATAAGGTGAATTTGTGAACATCGTCCAAATTCATACTTGAGCCTTGGTAAGTGATCAGCATCATGAAACAGTAACGATTTTTGTAAAATTCATAAAATGAAATTGCGACTTCCCATAGTGATTCACTTAGGATTGGGAGTGAATTACTATGGGAAGTCAAAATTTCGTTATACGAATTTCACAAAAATCGTTATCGGTTCATGATGCCGATCACTTACCAAGCCTCTAGTATGAATTTGGACGATAGTCAAAAAGTCACCTTGTATATACGATTTAAATGATAGGTAAAATATTATTATACAAGGTGAAATCCAATCAACCGCCCGAACCCATACCGGAGACCCGGCCAGGGACCAGGAACAAGGTTCAATGCTCACCAACCGAGCACCGTAGTAATAAGTAATAATATGGGGGAAAACACATGGAAATAATGAAGGTTGCGAATAAGATAAAAATATAGGAATAAGGAATAAATAATATTATAAATATATTGCAGAATAACATAATATAGTCCAAGATATATTTCGGGCCCCACTGGGCCCGGCATCAGTTGGAGTAATAATGACAAGATGACAGATGATATTTACAAGATGACAATGAGAATAATACAATAAAAAAAAACAAATTAAAAAGGAAAAACTACTTCCCTAAAAACTAAACTTTTTGATTTATGTGAGGATGTGTTTGTGGTTGGGATAGAAACAGAGGGTGTTTGTGTGCGTGTAGGATGATTTGTGTGGTGGGTTGAAATGAAAGAGAATGTTGAATTGTGTGTGTCTTTTTTAAGTAAGTATAGTCTAGAATGATTGATTTTTTGAGTCAGGTTTTTGTAATATTTTTATATAGGTTTCGTTTGTCTGTAAGTCAGTGTTGTCTATTTAGTCCAGGGCCGTAATGAGCACCAAGCGACCAGATGTAAGACGACTCCCAGGTCCTTAGCTGAATATCAGTCAGTGGTGGGTGAAATGATTTTATAATGCGGACGGTGAATACTTGCATTTCAATAGCTGCCACCCCAAACACATCAAAAAGTCCATTCCATATTCAATGTCACTCCGTGGCCGTCGGATATGTAGCAGCGAAACCACACTTGACAACTACCACCAAATTATTCACAAAAGCCTACGTAACCGTAACTACCCAGACCAATTCATTCAGAAACATCTTTACGACCGACCTAGATTTCATAACACATAAAACAGACACACTCAACCATCCAACCAACTCCGACTCATAACAACATACTTTGAAGGAAGTTTTAAACTCAAAAAACTCATAAATGACTTCATGCCCATACTAAAACAAAACGATGAAACAAAATCACTACTCCCCACTAACCCACCGATCTGTTATCGTCAAAACAAAAACCTTAAAACCATTCTCACAAAAACAAATTCAAAAGACACAAACATTCCACTCAACACATCCCCAGCCACAGCTCCATGCCGACGGCCACGGTGCAAAACCTGTGCACTCATCAACACATCTACACACATTGATACACACCACACAACACACCCTTACAAAGCTCAGACAAACACATCATGCATAACAAAAAACTGTATTTACCTACTGGAATGTCGACTCTGCCCGGCATTCTATGTAGGTGAAACGAGAACTCCGCTTCATATCCGTATCAACCAACACAGATTCACAACAAAAACACATAATAATACACTACCCATCCCAACTCATACCCGCCTACACAGCAAACCATTCGACGACTTCACCGTCCGCATTATAAAATCATTTCACCCACCACTGACTGATATTCAGCTAAGGACCTGGGAGTCGTCTTACATCTGGTCGCTTGGTGCTCATTACGGCCCTGGACTAAATAGACAACACTGACTTACAGACAAACGAAACCTATATAAAAATATTACAAAAACCTGACTCAAAAAATCAATCATTCTAGACTATACTTACTTAAAAAAGACACACACAATTCAACATTCTCTTTCATTTCAACCCACCACACAAATCATCCTACACGCAAACAAACACCCTCTGTTTCTATCCCAACCACAAACACATCCTCACATAAATCAAAAAGTTTAGTTTCTAGGGAAGTAGTTTTTCCTTTTTAATTTGTTTTTTTTTATTGTATTATTCTCATTGTCATCTTGTAAATATCATCTGTCATCTTGTCATTATTACTCCAACTGATGCCGGGCCCAGTGGGGCCCGAAATATATCTTGGACTATATTATGTTATTCTGCAATAGTTGTGTTTCTTTTATGTGTATTTACCTATATAATTATATATAAAAAACGAAAAAACAAGCTGATAAAGGCAATATATATATTTTTCATTATAAATATATGCAATACATATAATAAATACATGCCTAACTCCGCCCATTCGATTAGTCTTGCTAAGAAGAAGGGCAAGCAACTTAGCAAGGTCTGTCTTTTTGTTATACAAATACAAATGATTGCAATGGCAACATACACAATATATAGGTAATAAGGTTTTGTTGAATAACTATTAAGTGAATTTTTAATTTAAGTGTCCTTTTTCGATTAATTAGAAAAAGGCGGGTATTTCACAATCCGGCTGCGAAACAAATAATTTAGATTCTCATTATTGCTAAAAGAATAAAACAAGGTGAAACTTTAAATCGCAGTCCAGATCGTGGCACGGATGCATCTATTCATGTATCTATTTAATCTGCACGCTTTCAAAAAACCACGCATTGGTGCCTGAAGTACGGCGATAAGCACATCTCTACGTTGGAACTGAATAATCGTCGGCCAAAAGCGGGTGGACGAGTGCTTACCCATTCAGTTGACGCTCAGAATACCCCTGTGTATTTCTCAGGGATATATGATTGTATACTTATAACCAATGCAATTTGGTACACAATATTGTCAAGGTGGTTGAGCTGATGCCGGGCTCGACTGTGGAGGTACCACCATCTTACTTGGAGAACCCCTCGAAGTGATTCGGGGTAGAGAAAGAGGACAGCTCACAGGCAAAAAACCAGGAGGCACAGCATGCCTGGGACCGATGGATGGCGGTATATCCATCCCTTATAGCCGGGCCTTATATGGAACAGACTGGTGACGGGCAGCAGCGTCACTGGTGCGAGGGTCCCAGCACCGCGCTCACCAACCCACCTGCCCAGCATGTGTGAGTATGGGCAATTCTTCCAGGATGACCGCCGGGAGTGGCAAAGTCCTGGAAAGGCTTATGTCCAGCAGTGGACGAACTAGGCTGATGGACTGATGGATGACGCAATATAGTACATAAAATCGCTCCAAAACGTCAACTCTGACGTCAGTAGTTTAAATCTAGGACATAGACTACGTCATGACTCCCACACTATTTTCAGTGACGACCATAAACTGGTCTCACCGAAGAAGTGCTGCAAAGTCATTATTACATTGTAATATGGAACAAAATGCCATTGTTCACGGGACTTCTTTGGTGGCACAGGCTCTCGTAGATAATAAAATTATATATCTAGTCCTAGCAGTACATCAAACCGATTTTCCGTAACAAGCTGCAAAGGTTAAGGCGATATGTTAAAGTTTTGGCGTCCCTTTTACTCCAAATGTGAAAAAATCCTCAGTGCGAGAGGGACGGATTCGTGGAAAAGTAGCCAAAAGTCGGTTTTTTATTAATATAAAATGTACTAAAGTTGCCATCAAAATTTCATTTAACGGTCCTAGATAGTAGATACTGTTACAAACTTACAACCCATCTAATTAAATATAATCGCAGTTCATATATATATCATTCCAAATTGTCAAACCAGGAGAATTGGTGTCGAGAAAGACCTAATTTCAGTGAATATTTGTATCGAGCCGAATTTCTCCAATCGCGTTTCTGTTTTAGTAGATCCCTAGAAAAACATTCCAAAAATAATATACTATTTTATCAAAATAATACCGTCTTCAGTGAAGAAGATATGCAAGTTCTAAAAGTGTCGATTCTTTTTTATAAAATAAAAAAAGTAATTGATTTTTTTTTTCGAAAATTCCTTTCGGTTCCGAATTCGCAAGTGAAAATAAATATTTGTGGCAAGCTTTTCAAGCACGTAAATTCCTAAAATAAACACGCTTATGCGGTTTTTTTTAATAGATAGAGTGATTCAAGAGGAAGGTTTTTATGTATAATACATGCCTGTGCAAAGCCGGGGCGGGTCGCTAGTTATATTATATTTCAATGCAAGTGCTCGTAAAGGCCCACTTTTTATGCATCAAAACCGAACAAAAAGTCGATTATTTTGCCCTAGGGCTTTATTATTATTTTTTTTTTTTTTTTTTTTTCAATGGTTGGTAACCTACAGACTTTCCTGTGTACCATAGATGCTATACATTTTTTTTCCACTGTTTAACGGCTCTGGATACAGTCCTTTTGAGCCAATTATAATTTAAAGTTCACAAGATTATATTTGTTTTCATTTCCTCACACTATGCATTGAAAATCGTAGTATGATACACGGGCGTAAAAGCAATAAATTACTCGGTTACGTTTAAAACACTCGCTACGCTGGTGTTTTAAATCGTCCTCGTAATTTATTCCTTTGCGCCCTTGTGGCATAAACTACTATTATGTACAATATGGATATCGTTGGAAAGCTAGATTAACAAGCTACAATATTAAACAAATAAAATGAAAAAATTTAATAAAAAAATAAGTGTGGGTAGTATTTCTTGACCCTATACTTACGCCTACACAAAAAAAAATTGTATTGTTATAGTTATATTCATTTTTATTTTTATTATTATTGTTTATTTATTTTTAAAATAATATTATATTTTTTAGGCATAAGTCAACCTGTATAATATGGTATACACATTATGTATATAATTTTTTTATTGCCATACATATATAAGGTCTTTCAATTTAAATTGAAAGTAATTTAGGAGGTGATTCAGTATCGTTAATACATCACATTCCACTGCAAGGCACTTTTTTTTGCGCGAACTTTTTTTTCGCTTCTCGGTACAAAATGGTCCGATCAGCTGACTCAGTTTGTATGGACAAGTGAAGAAAAAGTTCGCGCAAAAAAAAGTACTTTTCAGTGGAATGTGATGTATTAACGATACTGAATCACCTCCTAAATTACTTTCAATTTAAATTGAAAGACCTTATATACGTATATCGTATATTTTTAACGTATAGAAGATTTTATCTAGTTGTAGAAAAAGAAAACTGCATTAGATTCTGATAACTATTTGCAGAAATATAGTGAAAATACTGAAACCGCACCAAAATTGGTGGAAAAACAAAAAAGGTTAAGTTTTTTAATCTTATGTAATTAACACATTTTATTTCACTGGCTCCTGCATGTCAGTTTTAACTTTTCGGGAGCTAGTTGCTTTAATAGTAGTTTATGCTAGAAGGGCAAAAAGGAATAAATTACGAGGACGATTTAAAACACGAGCATAGCGAGTGTTTTAAACGTAACCGAGTAATTTATTGCTCTTACGCCCGTGTATCATACTACGTTTTTCAATGCATAGTATGAGGAAATAAAACAAACATAATCTTGTGAACTTTAAATTATGATTGGCTCAAAAGGACTGTAAAAGAGTCGTTAAACAGTGGAAAAGAAAGTATAAAATTAATGGTACACAGGAAAGGTTGCAGGTTAGCCAACCATTGTAAATAAATGTGAGTGGTTGACCAAAAAGGACCTCAAGGGAAAATAATTGATTTCGAGTAAATCGCGTTTGAAATTTGAAGTATATACGTAAGGTGTAATTTCTACAAAACCTTCTCGGCTCACAAAAAAAACTACGGCACTTAAAATAATGCTGGTTAGACCAAAACAAAGCTAAAAGACCATAGATTCTAAAAGTTCAAAAATAAAAAAAACGTTTCCAATCCCTCCAGGTCTCTTTTTGGTCAACCACTCACAAATAAAAAAAAAATAATAATAATAAAGCCCTAGGGCAAAATAATCGAATTTCTGTTCTGTTTTGATGCATAAAAAGTGGGCCTTTACGAGCACTTGCATTGAAAACTAATTATTGTATCTTTGCGTTGGAAAATAAATATGTATTAATATGTACAATATTATAATTAATATTATTATAATCTCACTGATGATGATGATGCCTCCGGACCGTTTTTGGTCATAGTGACTGATCAAGGCTCAGAGCTTCGCTGGTGAGCCCTCCAATGGCTGACATAGCCTAATTTTGGCCTTGAAAGTGCGATTGCACGGGCTACATGTCAAAACTCCATTTACATGATTATATGGGGTGAAATTATAAACTATAGTATTTTACAATCACACGCTGAGGTGTAAATTTAACTAGACATAAAACCGCGGACGAATGCGAATGTAAAGGAATAAAATCAATAATATATTCCACAAGTTGTTCCTGGCGATTGTAGGACAAGGATCGTCGACCTGACGATGGAAAGTTTACCTACACACAACTACATACTCCATGTACTTCCACTGAAACAGACGTATACTGAACATAATGAACCAATGAACTCATAAATATGTTGTAATTGTAAAATATTATATTTTAGTAGCATGTGTTTGTGTATGCTTTACAATAGGTCTTTTTGAATGCATCGATATCTGTCACTTCCTGTGTTGTCTATGATCAATCTCTGTCTTGTCTCTGACTATCGACAATCACGTCGTGCAATGTTTTTTGTTTGCTGTTATTATATTTTTTTACATCTGGTGTTTGGCGTCTACTAATTGGTGTTCTTTTAGTGTATTAAAAGTTTCACTAATTGTCATAATATTCAGCGTTTTTATTTCCACGCCCTGGAGTCCGCGTCCACCCTTCGCACCACTTCCACTTGACCACATTCTATCAGGTTCTGAGCCCCGGACGAAAACAATCGAGGTGCGTCTCAATCGTTTGGTGGATTGCGGATTCGGTGTGGAAATTTGTGTCGTGGTATCTTGCTTACTGGCGAGCATGCCGACGGCGGGCGAGGTTAGCCCTAATTCGGGCATGTTGGATGCTGCTGCTTCCAGACCATCTCTCGGCGAAACGTATATGGCAGGTGGCTTCCATATGGAGAAATTGGAGGGCGTATCCAACTACAACTCGTGGAAATTCACCATGAAGATGGCGCTCAAACTAGATGGACTGTGGAGCTGTGTTGAAGGTACGACGGTTTCTGATGCTGCACGCGATGAACGTGCGCTGTCTCGCATCTGTTTGGGGTTGAAGCCCTCATGCTATCAATATGTGAACACATGTAGTACTGCTAAAGATGCATGGTCTAAATTGAAAGAAGTCTTTGAAGATAAGGGTTTGTACCGAAGGGTGACCCTTTTACGACAGCTTCATCGTGCTGAGTACAGTCAATACTCTGGCATGACTGACTACATCAATGGCATCATGACGATGGTTCAACAACTGGCCGATATTGGGCGTAATATTGATGATCAAGAGGTGGCAGAATTGCTTCTCAGTGGGCTTCCCCAGGACTATGATGTGTTGGTGTCTAACTTGGAAACAGCGTGTATCACATCAACATTATCCAGTGAATTAGTACGAACCCGATTACTACAGGAAGATTTTCGCAAAAATAATGTGGAAAATGCAAGTGCGTCTAACATGGCTTTTGTGTCTCGGCGCAAGCCGCTGGTGTGCCATTACTGCAAGAAGCCTGGACATGTTAGGGCAAAGTGCTTCAAGTTGAAAAATGACAGAAGAAGGAGCACTGGTGATGGTTATCAACAGACTTTGCTAGTGTCAGCATTAGCTAGTGCGCATAGTGCATGTGATTGGTTACTTGATTCAGGATGTACAGCTCATATGAGCAATAATAAGGACTTATTAAGGGATTTTAAGTTAAATAATAACTATGTTTCTATAGCTAATAATGAAAAAATGCTCAGTCAAGGGACGGGGAACATAGAGATCTTGATATCTAACAAAAAAAGACATATTGTTGATGTGATGTATGTTCCACAGTTGTCGACAAATCTTTTGTCAGTCAGCAAAATGACAAGCAAAGGCTTGAAAGTTGTTTTTACTCGAGACGGTTGTTCTATATATGATCAAAATGAAAATATTATAGGTACTGCTTCTAATGATAATGGTGTCTTTAAATTAGATGGTGTTGTGTGTTTTTCAACTCCACAGAAAGCTGTGCACCCTTTAAACCTGCAGGAGTCGCAGGATGCACATAGTGCTGTTGCTACAACAAGTATGCCGACTGATGTCTGGCATAGGAGGCTGGGACATTTAAGTATCGGAGGTATGTGTGCTCTGAAAGATAGTGCTTGTGGTGTCATGTTTCAGAACAGTGTAGACGAGCAGACATTCAAGGAATGCATTCCCTGTCTCGAGGGGAAGCTGAAGGCGAAATCGTTCCCCAAGGGCCAGGCAAAGCGGGCAGGCTGTCTACTGGAGCTCATACTTAGCGATGTATGTGGTCCTATGCAGGAATGTAGCTGGGGTGGTGCACGCTACTTGGTGACATTTACAGATGACTTCTCCAGAAAGTCTTTTGGATACTTGATGCGATGCAAGTCCGAGGTAATGTCATGTTTTATAAAATTTAAAGCTTTAGTGGAGAAGCAGTGTGGTTTGCCTATTAAATGTCTTAGATCTGATAATGGGGGCGAATATTGTAATGACAAATTTGCTTCATATTTAACAAAGGAGGGTATTATTCACCAGAAAACTGTGCCTTATTGTGCTCAGCAAAATGGCATTGCTGAGAGGTTGAACAGAACATTAATGGAAAAAGCGAGATGCATGCTTTATGGGGCTGGTCTCTGTAAGAGCTATTGGGGCGAGGCGGTAATGACTGCAATATATTTGAAGAATAGATGCCCTACAGCTGCTTTACCAGGACAGTTACCAGAGGAGGTGTGGACTGGATCTAAAATTGATCTTGGTCACCTACGTGTATTTGGTTGCATTGCATACTCTTTAGTTCCCGAGCAAAGGCGAAGGAAGCTTGATGTTAAGTCTGAAAGGTACATTTTCGTTGGTTACAGTGAAACCTCCAAAGGGTATAGATTAATAAAGCCGTCAGAGCCTAGAAAAATTATTATTTCAAGGAATGTTGAATTTCTGGAAAATTCGTTTTATAATAATGACATGAATAATGATACTATGTTCAATGATACTAGTATTGGATTAATAAATAATAAAATTTCAAATGAATTAAATAATGCCCAAGAATCTAACAATGAATTGAATTCTAGTACTGTAATTAATGATGATTCTACTGTAATTTCAGGAGCTGGGACTGAAAATGACCTCAGCTTCCACGAGCCGTCGGCCATGGCCCGTGAGAGCAGTTCTGATCAGTCATCGTCAGAGGACGAGACTACAGTTGGAGGGGAAGGCCAGTCTAGTCCAGAGGTTCCTGAGACCGTTGTTGGTCGTCCTGTACGTAGTACACGGTCTGTGCTACCGAAAAGGTATGATGAATATGAATTATCTTTGTTCGTGCAGGCTGCATTATTAGATGAACCACAATCGTATGATGAGGCAATGGCCTCTTGCAATAGTCAACAGTGGCAGACTGCTATGAAGAGTGAATACGAATCATTAATTAAAAATAATGTTTGGGAGCTGGTGGATCGTCCACTTGAAGACAATGTAGTAAAATGTAAGTGGGTCTACAAACTAAAACATGATGCATCAGGTAACTTTGATAGGTTTAAAGCTCGCTTAGTTGCTCGTGGTTTCACTCAGAAATTTGGAGTGGACTACAGTGAAACGTTCTCTCCAGTTGTGTGACATTCTACGATGAGAATTTTATTTTCTCTAGCAATCAAACTCGATATGAACATAGAACATGTAGATGTCGCTACTGCCTTCTTGAACGGAGATTTGAATGAAAAGATTTATATGGAGCAACCGCAGGGTTTTTCAGATGGCAATAAAGTTTGCTTATTACGCAAAAGTATTTATGGCCTTAAACAGGCAAGTAGGATGTGGAACATTAAAGTACATAATTTTTTGTTTGAAAATGGTTATTGTCAAAGTAAATGTGAACCATGTGTGTATATAAAGAAATGTAACAATGGTGAACTAACTATCATAGCTCTGTATGTCGATGACTTCTATATTTTCAGTAATAGTTCTAGTAAAATATCTTTGATAAAAATGTTAGAAAAAGAATTTGATATTAAGAATTTAGGAGAACTAAAAAATTGTTTGGGAATGAAAATAACCAGGAATAGAACTAAAGGCAGTATAGTCCTTGATCAATCAGAGTATATAAAACGATTGTTAGTCAGATTTGGAATGACAAATTGTAAACCTGTGTCCACACCTATGGTGTTAAACTCAAAGTTGTATAAAGCTGAAAAGGAAAGCTTAGATGAGAATACTTACAAATTCAGGGAATTAATGGGCTGTTTGATGTATTTGTCAGTATGTACTAGGCCGGATATAACTTTTGCGTGCAGCCAACTTAGCCAATTTAATAACTGTTTCGATAAGAGTCATTGGCTATCTGCTAAACGTATACTCAGATATTTAGCGGGTACATTGAATTATGGATTACATTTTAGTAAGTGTGATAATTATAATGTAACCGCATGGACGGATGCAGATTGGGCCAATGACCCTGTAGACAGAAAGTCTTACACTGGCTATGTTATTAAGCTAGGGAATTGCACTGTAAACTGGGAGTCCCGCAAACAGCGCTGTGTGGCGATGTCCAGTACAGAAGCGGAATACTTAGCAATAAGTGATGTCTGTAAAGACTTGTGCTTTGTGAAAAACTTTCTTTCCGAGATATTAACTAAAAGTTTTGATATTCTTGTATATAACGATAACCAGAGTGCGCTCAAATTATTGGAAATTAAAGAATATTGCCACAAGCGTACAAAGCACATAGATCTACGTTACCATTTTGTCAAGGATTTGGTACAAAAGCATTATATTAGTGTAAGATATATGTCAACAGAATTAATGATTGCTGATGTGTTAACTAAACCATTAAGCTCATTGAAGCATTATAGCTTTATTAAAGATTTTAATATAAAGACATGTTGAATTTTATAATTAAGAAATATAAATTTGTATGGAATGTTTTTTTTTGCTTATATGTAGAGTGAGCATGTTAAATATTGTTAATATTGTGAGATTATACATGTTTGTATTGTTATTGTTAAGCATAAGGGGAAGTGTAAAATATTATATTTTAGTAGCATGTGTTTGTGTATGCTTTACAATAGGTCTTTTTGAATGCATCGATATCTGTCACTTCCTGTGTTGTCTATGATCAATCTCTGTCTTGTCTCTGACTATCGACAATCACGTCGTGCAATGTTTTTTGTTTGCTGTTATTATATTTTTTTACATCTGGTGTTTGGCGTCTACTAATTGGTGTTCTTTTAGTGTATTAAAAGTTTCACTAATTGTCATAATATTCAGCGTTTTTATTTCCACGCCCTGGAGTCCGCGTCCACCCTTCGCACCACTTCCACTTGACCACATTCTATCAGTAATATTATTCAGACAGACAGATTTTGAGGCAGTTTTTATGAGTCTTTCAATGTATTTTATAAATAAAACGTAGGGTTAGTAAATAACAATTTCATCTCCTTTAGAGGATAGCGGGAGCAAAAGTCAATTTTGTTCCCATGAAAGTTTGTTGTGCTTCTGATAGATTTGACCAAAGAGGTCGAACGCATAATTTATGACGAAGTTACTGGCTGAAAAGATAAAAAACTATGGTGTATTCTTTTTTTCTTTCTTTTCATTTCTTTTTTCTCAAAAATTTGCACGCTAGTCTTCGCTAAGTTATTGCAAATAATAATTAAAATTGAGTTCGAGTACTGATAGTGATTTATTAACTCGTGAAAACATGATGCAGTTATTGTGGTCCAACAATTATTAACATAAAATACCAGGTACTCGTAGATTTTTCTATTCTCATAGGTGGTGATAAAAAATAGTGTGTATCACTCGGAGCCAACATATTTTGTTCTTGGGCGGCGAATATTGAATCCCTCGCTATGCTCAGGGTTCTCCTTTTTGTCCAATATGGCAGCACTTTCGCGGCTCTTAGAGCGGTTTTTCTTAGGTACTGTAACATATAGCTAGGCAATATGTTAGGTTTAGGTAAGGTTAGGTCTTATAGTTAGGTTAAAGGACTATTTGTTCGGGTTTAGTTGGCAATCGATAACCTTTATGGATCGACATACGTCGTATTGACTGATTTATTTCGTTTTTTCCAAAAATTAATACAGATCCAGTATAAAAGATCTTTAAAATAAAACACGAGCAAGATTCCTTCTCGAGTCCTCTCGAAGTAAAGGTGTTCCTCCAAGACTCTTTGGACTCTCCTTGGAGACACGGTGTCGTCTTCTTTGAGTTTTATCGTCCCAGTGCTTCCCGCACGACAAGCGAGTGTTCTACGAAGCTCAGCGCTCCCCTAACTTAATTTATACCTATGCTAACCAGGGAAAAGTGAGGAAAGAATAAAACGAAGACCCAAAGTGCAATACGTTGTGTCATTCAAGAAGAATCCTGTTAGATCTAAAGATTTTTTTAAAGTAAATCCCCTTACCGGACCATGACAGCACCAAAATGTTTCCACCTTTAAATGGGTGACGCTCACACGTTTGGAATCAGTGCCCATCTGAACACAGTGATAGTTGGACGCCTTAAGTGCACTTAAATTTAATCATTTTAACAACTTTAGTAGTCTGATCAGTTTGCTGACCGTAGGTAGACAGATTGCGCACTCATAAGTGTGCGCGCGTCGGCATTATGTTAACGCACGCATTCAAAAACAATGCAATAGATAATAGGCCTGCAGTCTCGACAAAGATAGCGATCGCTATCCAGGCGATTTCGGTTGTTAAGTGATAAAAATCTATTATTTTTAGTGTCTACCATTAAAACTATCGACTCAAGTCGGAAGCGTATCGAATTTGCTTCCGATTTCAGTCGATAGTTTGACGGAAGATACTATACAACATCTTTATAATTAGATTTTTATAACTTAAGAGGCTATGCGAATTTTATTTTTGTCACTGTCACTCTAAGCGAAAAATCGCGCAGTGCGAGAGGAGCGGATTCAGGGCAAAAGGGAAAAAAGTTGGTTTTATATTTTTATTAAAAAAACTAAAATAGCTAGCAAAATTTCAAATATCAAATCTATAGATATTGTTGAAACACACCTAATAAAATATGTTTAAGTTCTGTATATGGTTCCTATTCGTCAAACGAGGAGAAAAAGTGTGTTTGAAGACCTCATTTCAACAATTATTTCTTTCGAGGAAAATTTATTCAAACATGTTTTCCAATTTCAAAACCCTAGATTATATAGTCAAAATGCATATACCAGAAACTGATTATAATTTTCCGTGTATTTCATGAAATACACAGAAAAGAAACACCCGTATTTTTTTCGCATATCGCCTTAAGGCGATTACCGTCGCCAAATTAGCAGCTCGATGTTTGTCTGTATGAATATCGACGGAAACGACATTGAAATAACGTTCAAATCAGTGCACAACGCGTGGTGGCTGTTACGACGCTCGCTGCGTCCTTGAAAGGGCAAAATAGGAGAAAATAATACTTTTCACATGGGCGTCATTGTTCCATTGAATAATTGTATGTTATATTTATAGCTATCAAGTTTATCTATTTATCAAAGCATAAATGAATTAAATCACCTAAGCCGCTTAGGAGCAGTAGGAAATTCAAGCCAAAAAAACACCATTCAGTTGAAACAATTTTTCATATAGAAGTTTTGGTGGTACGTAAAAGAAAAATGTTGCATATGTTGTCCTAGAGTTGAAAATCCATAATACATTTTTTCAATATTTTTGGTTTGGTCATAAAAGAGGAGTAGGCTTTAGAAAGTACCCATTTGGCGATAGTAAGGGCCTTAACGACCGAAATCTGTAGGATAGCGATCGCTATCTTTCGTCGAAACTGCAGGCCCAGGGCTCATCTAAACTTTTGATCTTTGGTTAGATCCCACTGCGAGCTAGCCTGCTCGTTATAACTAGTTCATTCTGTTGACCTCAGCGAGAATGAAAATTCTAGGTCATTCAACTTTGATTCAACCAGAACAACGTTCACTGAAGGTTTTCGACAATTTTCACGCAACATTTAGTAAGAGTTTTTCGGAAAGAATTCTCCGTTAGTATGTACTCGTAAATCTTACTATGGAACAAGAACCCGCTCCGTATTTTTCGTCTGTTTGATGCGAAGTATTTTTTTAATATTTTTATCATCTTTACCGCGATGTTTTTGTAAAAACCAGGGACATACACCAATTCATATTGGACGTCTAAATGAAGTCCTAAAATTTATTTGATTGAATTGTTTCTCCTTTGCGAATTATTTTGGTACTTACACATTATGAAGAACTATTCGGAACGGGCTCGTAAGTACCAATAATTAGCAAAAGAGAAACAATTCAATTAAATAATTTCAGGCATTCATTTAAACGGCCAATATGAAGTGGTGTATGTCCTTGGTTTTTCCAAAAACATCGCGATAAAGGCCAGAAAAATGTTTAACAAAATGCTTTGCATCAAAGTTGCCGTCGTCGTGGACCGGGCTCTTAAATGAAAATAATTATGAATTTACTGATACGTCCCATCGTATTAATAAAAACCGGCCAAGTGCGAGTCAGACTTCCGGTACGTAGTAATACTTTATATTCTCTGCTTCCGGTACGGAAACTTAAGGCCCTCCTCCCAGCGTTTTCCGAAAAAGGCTCTATCGAAAAAGTTATTTCTCATGCGGTATATTTAAAAACCGGCCAAGTGCGAGTCAGACTCCCGCTCGTAGAGCTCCGCGCCATTTTCTATAAGAAATTAACAGTTTATTAATTAATTTGTTCAAAGTCAAACTGTTTTTAGACTAAAATTAAGTCAAATTGGTTATTTATTTGAAATCACTAACGGTATTGTTATGGTTCTTACACTAAAATAAAAAAATATTGCTTATAAAAATTATTTATGGATAAAAAAAACCTTTATGGTGAGACTCCGTTGTCCGTCCGTCCGAATGTCACAGCCTCATAACTTTAGCACCGTTAAGAAATTTGGCACAAAATAGCATTAATTTGCCCACATATTACGGTGTAAAAAAAATATGAAAAATTTTAAATTGTTCAAAATGTTTTCAAAACAAAAGTGAGAAAAATAAAAACTATATCCTAAAAATACAGTATTGGGTATCAAATTGTAGATATTAAAAACGACTGTAAAAATGTATACTTTTACTATATTTACTGGCACTGGTTTCGAGAAATCTTTAAAAAACCACAAAAATATGTATGTCCCCCCCTTTATCCGAAACCGGTAAATCGAAAAATATGAAAAAAAATATCAATTATAGATCATAACTGGCCAATGACAGGAAAACTATAGCGATTTAAAAAAAATTGAGCACAAATGAGAAATATAAAAAAAGAAGTAAAATATATATTTTTTTTTTTAATATAAATACAATATGGGTATGAAAGTGTAGTTTATTGTAAAAATATATAGTTTGGCTATATTTCGATTGCATTTATTTCGAGAAATCCTTGAAAAACCGTAAGAAAATGTATGTCCGCCCCTTTATCTCTAAAAATGGAGGACCGAAAAATATAAAAAAAATCATGGTAATATGTGTTTACGTAAAGATTACAGGAAAAATAAAGCGGTTGAGAAATTCACGAAAAAATGACAAAATTAAATTTATCATCCTTAATACGGGATCCTAGGTACGCGAGTCTGACTCGTACTTGGCCGGTTTTTTGTCCTCTGCTTAAGGCGATACCAAAAAAAAATGGGGTTTCTTCGAATCCATTTACTCCACTATAACTTCATCTATATATTTCATTTTTGGGTAAATGTTTATTGAGTATTTGATTAAGACTCTCACTGAAAGAAAACGCGATTGGATGAAATTTTCTCTATAGAATTTAATTCCGAAAAAACCTCTAAATTGTTTTATTTTTTCCTGTAATTCTGAAATCCTTACTAATTCCATTATGAAATTGCATTCAAAATGTGGATATTATGTATTTGTAAAGTCTCCTTGAAATTTTTTTGACAAAATTGCTTAGTACATTTTATATTAATAAAAAACCGACTTTTTCCTACTTTTCCACGAACCCGTCCCACTCGCACTGAGAGTTTTTTCGCATATGGAGTAACAGGGATGCTAAAACTTTTACGTAGCGCCTTAACCTTTTCTTACCTACTAAAAATACTGAGAAAATCGTTAGAATGTCCAGCTTCTAACAGGGCGTTTGTGGCGTAAAGAGTTAACAAACAAACAAAGCCACCAACTGTGGCCTCGAGCGATTCATTAGCCCTAACACGAGTCTAAACCTAGGTGTCCTAGGCTGCACTGTGACCTATATAGCACTGCGCATTTTAATCTGGGTCACAGAGAGATGAGTTGCGATGCATTTGCTGGTGAGGGGGCGGCCTTTTGTTACGTTCAAACAATCTTAAGAGCGCACCGAGCTTCTAACACAGTCAAACACCATTTTTATAACCCTTGTTTGAAGTAGTAAACAATTAAATTAAAATCTAGGGAAATATATTGGTACTATTGGGTATATATACTAGACTGTATACACGATGGAAACACGATTTGATAAAGTTAGCTCGATACAATAAATTCGCAAAGTTACCTCTTCTCGAGTAATTTTTTCCTCTATTTCCCTACTTTTTTATATGAATAAGTAATTTGATATTATGATTCATTTACTAAAATTAAGTTCATATATGGCTGGAGCGTTTGTACACGATGGTTTTTATTTAAGAACAATATAATGAAATTAACAACGAAAAACGTTGAAAAAGTGCAAAAGTTTGGTTATTATCTTTACTCTTTACACGTATAGAAAAAGACAGAGACAAAAGCAAACGCTCGGTGCGCCCTTAAGGGGATATACCGACATCGGAGTGGGTTTTTCATTTCATTTTATGACACAACTACAATATATAAAGATCTGGTTTCAGACTATATGAATCTTGGGCATATTCTTCAAATTATGTGTTATGGAAAACGCAATTGGATAAAATTTTCTCGATAGAAAATAATTCCAAAGTAACGTCTTATATTTCCCTTTTTTTAATTTTACTCCTCAATGGTTCAACGTATCCTAACCACGATTTTTCTCTGAATGTGAAACGTTTTATTTTAAATTATCTGTTATCATTTTTCAGTTGGGTACTCTAGTTATTTTTTTACGATTTTTTACATGAATTGCGCGTCAAGTGACGGTAAGGTCGAGATTTGCGCGCACTATTGTTATCGCGTGTGCTACTGCTACTCTGTACGTTCGGGCTATAGCGCTGTCACACTCGTTCACTTTCTTCAGTGCTCGCTGAGCTCTACCGTGAGAAGGACCTGTGCTGCGTTTGATCCTCTTTGTTTTTTCCCGTTTCCACAAATTTTAAGTTTGTTATCAATCATAATCTATTGCTAAGTTAATATTCATTATTGCATTATAGTTTTTATCTCGTTAAGATTCGTTTTAGGGTTAAAACTGATTGTTGTTTACTGATATAAATCGTAATCGTAAAACAATACCCCAAAATGGGGAATAAATAAAAACAGAACAATCATACGTAAAAAAAATATAAGAAGTACATGCAAGCTAGAGGTCACGACATGGTCGCAAAAATCATGTAAGTACCTACATATGATTTTTATTTGTTACATGTCAACTTGCAAGGACAGACTTTTCTGGAATCTAGTGTAGTATCTGTAAAACGCTTTACTTATATATTATGTGATATTTTTCAGGGCTAAAAGATGTTTACATAACCATGAAAATAAGATAGATTAAATAAACCCATCAGCACAGACGTTCAATGACAGTGCAAGCGGTTCGAGAGCAACAGAACAAAGCAAAGTCATGGAGTCGTCATTGATGATATTTAATTTAAACGAGCAGAGAATTTTAAACACCCAGTCGATTCCAAAAAGAGGGTAAGGGTTTCAAAATGTTATGAATATTATAATTTTAAGTAAAATATGATGTTAGAAATATTTAAGTGTAGTAATTTGTTATTTTTTCTTTCTTCTCAAAACAAATTTGGATAAAATAGCTACAAATATATATTACGTACCTAGTATAAAAAATTGAAATATGTCCAATATTTAAATTTTTTTAAATGAAGCATCATATATATTTCATTATACCAAATCTATTTTTTCACCATTATCATTGTCACATTTTCTTTATATTTTTATAGGTCTTCGATCTTTATCAGTTGATGATGTATTAATATCAGACTCAGGGACAGATTATTCTTGTAAAATTATAGAACAGGAGTTACTACTACTATCTCCAGACAAAAATAGCTCGTCTGGCATGTTATGCATCTACCGACTTCGAGCAAAATCAAGAAAGGTGAGCATTTTGTAACCAAAAATTTGTTTCAAACAAAAAGTTTATTTGTTTACTTGAATTCGTCATTTATCCGACCGCCCGCCCGAGGGAGGGTTATGTTTTTCAGGGACCCGGTGATGGTATAAGACATGAGACATAAGATATGTTTAGGAAGGACTCTTATATAAGTATATGTACCTATGTATATGTTTAGAGGGGGAGGGGGGGGGGGGTATAATTCCTCCCCCGAAGGGGGGGTACCGGAAATCAATAGTTTTTTTTTTATTTATTTTTTTCAAAATTAAAAATTTCTAGGTTATTTTAGGTAGAATAAAATAACTCGAATATTAAGTGTACGTATAGTGGGAGGGGGGGGGGGAAATGAAAATAGTTTAAAAAAAATAAATCAAAACAAAACCTCACTTTTTTGTCTCTTTAACTTTAAAGACCCAAAATTACTTTTGCAATTGCTTGGGCGTTGCGGAAAGTGCAGCCCCTTCGCCCTTGCGTAACAAAGCACAGTCACCCATGCTCACCTTCGGAGCTTCGGCTTGTTGGTCGCCAGGCGAGGGCTGCCCTTCCTTCACGCCTACGGCTTTTTATATACACTCTAGGGGTAGTACCCACAAGACTGTATAGATTCAAGGTGCTCTGATTCTGTTTTGGAACAGATTCAACCTATTTTTTGCATAGAGTCAGGTGCTCTGATTCGGTTTTGCAACAGATTCAACCTATTTTTTCTATTAAATCACTAATCAGCATAAATACAACAAAAAGGCAACCTATTAGGTAAGCTAAATAAAAGACATGCATAAACTTTGAATGAAATCACAAAGAAAAAATAATGCCTGCATTGGTTTTATACTATAAGAACAAAAAAAAAAAATTACGTCAATTTTAATGCATAACTCACAGCAGTTTCGGAACACAACCAAAAAAAAATATTAAGTCATAAAATCAATTAAAATTGCACCTTAAGACAATTTTTGAGGTTATTTTACGAAACTTGAACATTTTTTTTGAGGAAACTATCGATTTCCGGTAACTGAAATTTCGTGAGATTAATAACAATAACAAGAGCTATTCTGGAAAAAAAAATGAAGGTACCTTTGTTCGTATACTCTTGTAAGAGACGAGCCTATATTTATTTATAACCGCCAGTTACACTTCTCAATGTAGTTAACACAAACAATTGCAATCTAAAACAATAAAAAGTAAAAGAGGATAAATAATTTAAAAAGTAAATAAATTCAATACAGATGTCAAAAAATTTAATCTAAACAATAATAATCTAGCATCACATGTATCAAAATGTCAAAGTAATATAATATCAAAGTAAAAAAGTAAAATATTCTGTTTATAAATAATTTTAATACTAAGTACTAATATATTTCTATTAAGGGGGTACTATCCCAAATTTGCCTCTTTTCAATATAATTTTAAACCTTGGAATTGGGGTAATGAAATAATATATATATATAATATGTATATGTCATTTTTTAGTCTTTTATCAACAATGTTGAAAATGTAACTGTGAATTGTGTGAAATGTGATAATCTTTTGTTTGAATAAACTCTGCAGCCCAGCTACCCAGCAAACTCTGCCCATACGGCAAATACCGGTTGTGTCTGCTTACGTGTATTCCACTGTCACATTCGTATAATATTGTCTTTTTATTCTAGACCTAAGGATGTGACTAAGAAGCGCAGACATTAAGAAGATCATACTCATGATGATGAACAAGAACATCCATACGAAATAGGCATCGAAGATTGTGAGTTTCGTGAGTTTATGAATAAATAAAGACAAAATATTTAAAAGTAAATATATTTTTAGCTTTTTGTTTACAATATTCACTTTTGTTACAGAATGTATTCAAATGAATTCATAAAGATGCATTCTTGGCGTAAAAATAAGAAAACTGGACAGATAGAAGTAAACCAAAAATCTGATTGGTTTATTCAAGCTCAAGGCCAATTATATATTTGTCAAAAAGGAAAATGTGCATTGGCCGTATGGTACGGAAATAATCAGATAAAAACCGAAATTATACTAAAGCATGACCAATTATTATTTTGGCATGAAAGAATGGAGCCACATTTGCTTTCGTTTTTCAATGATTGTCTTTTACCAGAAGTGGTTGATCCCAGACACAGACTAAATTTACAAATTCGTGATCCAGAATATGTGAAAGAACAGGATAAAGAAAACATGTGTCCGAAAGCCCCTCCAAGAAATAATTATCCAGAGACAAACTCGCGACCAAAGGCCGTAGTAGTAGAAAATAATGAGGAGATTGTAAACCACGTGGTTGATTTTGAATTCTTCTGATTAAAATATTTTAAAAGAACCATTGTCCTTTTCTTTTTACAATTTATCCTGAAAATGACGTGTAAAAAATTCTCTGGGCTCCTATACCAACGATTAGCTTATCATCACGAAAACTTATTTTTTTGTGGTCAATATTTTTGAAAATAAAACCATAATAGCGACTCCACTGCTTCTGTTCTAAAATTTCAAAATACAGTGAAAACTCGATAACTGTATCTGTATGATAATTAAATTTATTTGTATTTAATAATATAATATTTATTTTTGAATTGATTAGTTATTTAGTATGTTTTGTGGAATATTGCAACGGCAATACTCCTGCAGCTGCGGTTTGTCGCGCTGACTCGCTGTAATACTTTATATTCTCTGCTCGCGGCGAGCGCGAAACCACGCCCATCAAACACTGATTTCGCCACGGTATATCCTCTTAACATGTTCCCTGTTCTCTTACATAATCAGTGAACTTTCGAGGCTTTTCTGGATATTTTGAAAAAGTATTTGATGTGGGTATTTTTTGTCTTGACAATGGAAAATAAAATATATTTTCCTGTAATAAATAACACACAAATTCACACACGGGCAGACGGTAGCGTGTTGTGTGTGCGGACCGACCGCGATCACCACCCAGCTATGGTTGTGAGATGCTTACCTATTGCTACTATAATTTAATATAAGTACCGAACTACGCAATCACTGATAAACCCTGTGGGTTTTTGTTGATTGTACATTTATGTAACTATGTTAAGATTTTTGAAAAAAAAAGAACAATATTTAAAAAAAATTGAAGAAATTTCAGACACAAAGACGTCATTCATTATAACTGAAAAAGGCATTTTTTTAGATATAATCTATCGAGTGAAATGTGTCCAATTAACTGTCTTGACAACGGAAAGATAAAGGTCTGAAAAAACATTTATGCAAATTTTACATTGATAGGGTCAATAGTTGACTCAGCATTTAAGCAAAAACCCTTGAAATACCAAAGACAAGGCCTTAAGGCGCTACGGAAATAAAATCGATACTTTAAGGACTTGCATATCTACTTCAGTAAATAATGTATTATTTTGATAAAATAGTATATTATTTTTGGATTATTTTTCTAGGGATCTGTTAAAACAGAAACGCGATTGGAGAAATTCGGCTCGATAGAAATATTTATTGAAATGAGGTCCTTTTCGACACCAATTCTCTTGGTTTGACAATTTAGAATTGTTGCAGAATACCTTTGCGGGAAAGCGTTTCGGAGCTTTGGTAATTAGAATAGATTACATAAAAGAATATTTTGTGCGAAAATCGACTGGTTTATTTGAACTTTAGACAGTGACAAGCTGACACACAGAAAACCTCAGACTACCAACTCTCTATGGACGTCACTGGAGCTGGCCAGTATCTAACACTTTCCCTCAGCTCTGGGGCGTCCGATCCACCATGCCCAAGCTCTTGCAGAGTTCGGTGAACCTTGGTCTAGGAAGGGTCTTTGTCAGCAGGTCTCCCAATTGTAATTTGGAGCTTGTCTTCTCAACAATAATGTTATTCTGAAGTACAAGCTCCCTGACAAAAAAATGTCTTACACGGATGTGTTTTGTGCGACGATGAAACTCGGGGTTATGTGCTAGCTTCACCGCCGCCTCATTGTCCACGAACAGGACTGGGAGTTCTTTCTGGTTATTCAAGTCCTTGAATAATCTTTTCAGCCATATCAGCTCTCTTGAAGCCTCACTTGCGGCTACAAGTTCCGCCTCCGTAGTGCTTATGGCGACTGATGCTTGGCGTTGGCTCATCCATGATATTGTTCCCTTTGAATATATGCACACAACTCCTGTTGTAGAGCGACCCGTCTTCAAACATCCACCATGATCGGCATCACTGTAGGCTATTATCTTATCTGGTATTGTTGTATCAGAGCTGTATAGTATACCTTTGGATAATGTTCCCTTCAGGTATCTCATTATGCGTTTAACGTTACTCCAATCCCTGTTTGTTGGTTTCTCTAAACTTCTAGATACAACACCAATGGCGTAGGCAAGATCTGGTCGAGTTCCAACCATCAAATATGCTAGAGAGCCAACTGCCTCTCTATAAGGGAAATACGACTGTGATGCTTCACTCTCCTCGTTAACTTTCCCTTTTTCTATAGTTCCTTCTTTCTCTAAAGGAGTTGATACTGGATTACAGTCTTTCATTTTAAATATCTCTAGTACCTTCTTGGCATAAGCCTCTTGTCTTATATAAATAGAACCATCCTTTCTTCTTTCTATTTCAAGACCAAGGTAATATGAAGCTGGCTTGACGGTTATTGTTAACACCTTCTTCAACTCGGTGATAAAACTGTTTGCAAGGCTTTCGTCACTCGCTGCAATTAGACCATCATCAACGTAAAGTGCTATTATAGTATATTTCATTACGAGTGCGGAAAGCCTGTCATTGCAAAGAGTTCCGACAAATGTCTACCCGAGCCGAGGCGCAGCCGAAGGTGAGGGTTGACAGTCGGAACAAGTTGCAATGACGGTTCCGCACGTGTACTGAACAACTATTTTTAATACAGTTGCGAAAAAATGAAGCACTTTAATAAAATAACAAAAACACAATAAACTCAACTAACTAATACTCCACGCAATAAATTCGTCGTATGTAGATATGTAGCGACTTTTTGACTTCTCCGAAGCATTTTGTGCAATTATACTGAGTTCCGGTGGTGTCAATTCAAATAAAATATCGTCGAAATTACTCATTTTGTGCAACAAACAACTAAACCCGCAAAGAAATTTTTTGGAAAATGGCGCCAACCGTAAAAGAATATGGCAGAGTTTTTTTTTTTTTTTTTTTCCTCAATTTGTCCCATTTTTGGACAGGCAAAGGTATCTAAGAGACCATGATAGCCTTTTCTTTGGTGTGAGATTTTTTTTTTGTTTTCTTCACCCATTCTGGCTAGGCAAAGAGAACTATGCCCATACAGCCAAGTCTTCAGTAGAATTTTTTTATTGATATGAAATGAAAATGAAATTTAATGAGATGAAATGAAATGAAACCTAACCTAACTCATTGAATCAAATCATTAAATCTGATATTGAAACAAAATAGTAGCTTCTTTTTAGAAATATTTGCATGATTCATAAAAACTTCTTTGATTTTTTTTTGTAAAAACTTCGTGGTTGGTTTTTTTCTTTTTAATAGACATTATTTTGACAGTTGGGAAAGAGAATGCACGAGTTCGGAAAAGGTAAAGAAAAAGCTCGAGTATGTAATGGCCTACATCCCGAACGCTATACGTCCCTGCAATACGCCACTTTTTGAGCAACTGTATTAAAAATATCTTTTTACCATCAACGTTCTTCATGAAGAGACAAGGGTCAGCATCACTTTTCTTAAAGCTTAGTGACTCTAGAATTTCTGCAAAACAGTAGTTCCAACAACGTGGTGCTTGCTTTAGTTTAGACCATACAGGCTTTTCTTTAGACGACATACTCTCAATGTTCCATCTTCAAAGCCTTCTGGCTGCTTCATGTAAATTTCCTCTGATAAGTTTCCATTTAGGAAAGCTGTTGCGACATCAAACTGCATGAGGGAAAGTCTTTCCCTTGCTGCTACGCTCAATAATGCTCTGATGGTAGCTAGTCTTGCTACGGGGCTAAATGTCTCTTCATAGTCAAAACCTTTCTTTTGTTTGAACCCTTTGACAACAAGGCGAGCTTTATACTTTTCTATAGTACCATCTGGATTAGTTTTTACTTTGTACACCCATTTCGAAGGTAGAGCTTTTCTGTGTTTAGGCAGCTCTTGCAGTTCCCATACTTGCAACTGATGAAGAGAAGCCATTTCACTTTTCATGGCTTGCATCCATTTACTCTTGTCCTTTCTAGATATTGCTTCCTTGTATGATGTCGGTTCTAGATTCGTATCTGCCAACATCACATAGTCATCCAATTTGGCTGGGCGTCGTATATTTTGTCTGAGATTGTACCTCGGATTGTATCTGGGATTCTCAACCTCTAAATCCACGTCATTTCCTTCAGTATCCAAATATATATCCTCATCTGAATATTCATATAGATCTGAATCTACGGGAACGTCGTCTCTCTCAGAGACTGGTAGCATTTCTGATCTTTCCGTGATGTTTTCCTGTACATCAGGCGTAAATGACATTCGCTCTTTTTCTAAGACATCTTCATCAGGCGTAACTGATACTCGCCTTTTTTCTACGACGTCCTCTTCTCCCTCTAATTGGATTGACCTAACTTTTATTTCAGGAATTGCGGCATCTAATGACACTGACCATTTTCTCTCAACGGGGTTATTGTCATCATTTTCTCCCGAACTACGTTGTCTATCATAGGTGTTTCTTCGAATACAACATCTCTTGAACGGATAAGTTTATTAACTTCATTCTCATCTTTGTACCAAATCCGATAACCATCGTCATTGTCGTACCCAATTAAAACTCCTTTAGTAGCTTTCTTATCTAGCTTTTTTCTTTTTGGTTTTGGTACATGCGCATAACATGTGCTTCCTATAATTCTCAAGTGCTTTATGTTTGGCTTCTTACCAAACCATAGCTCATACGGTGACTTGCCTTTTTCTCCAGTTGCACCTGTTCGATTAAGAATGTACGCTGCCGTCATTACTAACTCAGCCCATAATGCTTTCGGCATCTCTTTCTGAGCATTCATCAGAGTGCGTGCGGTTTCTACTAGCGTTCTGTTTTCTCGCTCACTACAGCCATTCTGTTCAGGCGTGTAAGGCATAACAAGACGTTGTTGAATCCCTTTTCTGTTCAAAATATCTTTCACATTTTTGTTGTCAAACTCAGAACCATTGTCGCTCAACAAAGTTTTTATCACGTGTCCTGCTGTATTTGCTTCTTGTAGCATTTGAACAAGTTTGTCTTTGACTTCACTTTTGTTTTTCATGCAATAGACCATTCTATAGCCAGAGTAGTCATCTTTGAAAAGAACATAGTAACGATATTTCGTGAAACTCATAGGGAAAGGACCGCAAACATCAGTATGAATTATTTGTCCAAGCTGCGTAGATCTCTCTCTGGTCCCAAACTTAAACCTGTGCATCTTTCCATAATTGCATGCTTCGCACAACTCTTTGTCTAATTCGAGTGACAATCCCATTTCCTTTTTAATTACTTCTTTCACATGTCTTTTGTTTTGATGCGCTAGCCTTTCATGATACAGCTGCATCAAGTTTTCCGTTGTGGTTGCAAATAGTCGAAGTGATGGCAGGACATTCCTTGTCTTTAATTTATAAAGTCCTCCATTTTGACTACGTTTGCCAACTAGCACAACTTCCCCATTTACTATAATTTCGCAAGTTTTCGGGGTCGAAACAAACTTGCTGTCTTTAATCTTATCATGCATCGCTAGCACTGAATAAAGTCTGTGAGTGTAATTTTTACAATTTTTCCATTCATCTCTGAGTCTACATCTATTGTTCCTTTGCCTTTTGCTTGCACAAGAGTACCATTTGCTGTAGTAACTGTATGACTCTCGTGAAACTTTTCATATGTTTGAAATAAATCACTCCTGCTTGTCACGTGGCTTGTTGCTCCATTATCAACATACCACGCCTCCGTATCTCTCGGTAAGAATGCCATTATATCTGTAACATTCATTAACATATTCGTTTTCTGACTGGAAGATGGTTTGTTTTTACTGTCTTTCGGTGGGCGACCATCGCTTATCCATTTCTGGCAGGAACTGACTCGATGTCCCATCTCGTTACAGTAATTACATCTAATTTGCTCATCTCGCTTCTTCTTGTCTTTGCGAACCTTGTTACCTTTGGGTTGTTGTGTCGTCACTAACACCTCTTCGCTCGATTCACCATGCTTCTTTGCAAGTAGCTTCTCGTGAGCGCACAGGCTGCTTGTCAAACCTTCTATTGTCCTCTGTTCCTTAGCTAGTAGCAACCAACTTGATTTAAATTCAAAGTATTTGTCATCTAACGTATCCAGAATTTTGCATATAAGGAACATCTCTGGCAACTTCACATTAGCATCTTCTTTACTAATTTCTCTGTTTAATTGGCTCCAGAGGGTCTTCAATTTGCAAATATGCGTGGCCATATCGTCAGACGTATCAAGTTTGAAGCCAAAAAAGTCTAAACATAAATTATAGGCTCTATTTTCGTTCTGGCCATCGAATAATCTATGTAGCTCTAGCCATACTTCTCTAGGACAACTGAATGACATCACCTTTCTGATAGTCTCTTCGTTCAAATTTGTTGTAAGCAGAATGAGAGCATTGTTCTCTGCCTGTATAAAACGAGCTAGTTTCGTTCTAAATGCAGTTACCGCTGCATCTCCTGCGCCTGCTATCAACACTGGTCTCGTTGATTTTCCTTCCACAATATCCAGAGCACCTGGTGTGCTTTTCAACAAAATGGATATGTTGTATTTCCATGTATCCCAATTACCCTTACCTTGAAGTGGTGCAATGTGTACCTTTGTACTCAAATTTTCCACAACCTCAAGTTGCTCCATAGTTTGGTACCTACAGATACTTTAATTCTTCTAAAGCTGGGCTTTCATAACCTGTTGCAGAATACCTTTGCGGGAAAGCGTTTCGGAGCTTTGGTAATTAGAATAGATTACATAAAAGAATATTTTGTGCGAAAATCGACTGGTTTATTTGAACTTTAGACAGTGACAAGCTGACACACAGAAAACCTCAGACCCATGGCCGAATAAAACATGGTCTGTTCCTTTGGTTTCCATTCCAAAACATAAGCTTGCTACAATTTGAACCCTGACAACAGGATAGCATATAAAATTTTGTATGAGTGCGAATGAATGACACGAGAGCTCGTACGGCGACACTGATATTTTTAAATATTTGGAACGCACCAGCCCCTGGTGACGTCATCTTACGTGCTTGCCATTTTATGTCATTATTTCATGATAAGGAAAATAGTTTTAAGTTATTTTGTTTACAAAAAGGTTTATACTATTCATAACATTGATGAGTATTTTTGTTGTTGAAATTAAACTTAAACAAATTTAATTTTGATTTTTGCTTATCTTTATGATCAGATTTGCAGAAGTTGTGTGAAACGTTTGGGTAAAAATAAGCGTATAATACTGGCAATATCTAATGGCGTTTTTTCCATTTGTTGTCATCCTTGTTGCACGAGAGTGAATTTAATAGTTTGTTTTCACTCTACACAGAGATTCCCAAAGGTTGAAGCGCGTTTCCCAGCTGCAGGTGAGCTGATTATTAAATGATAAATTGATAATCTTATCAAGCAATAATGGGCGGTTGTGCGATCCGTAATTGTAAAAACCGCTCTGAAAAAGGCGGAATAATTAGAATTTATTTTCCGAAAAATGAATTGATGGCTCAAGAGTGGCTTCGCTATTGTGGCCCAAAAGCCAGCATCAGAAATTGTAAGTCCTACTTACCCCATTTATCCAATATAATTGTATATATACTTACATCGTTTCCTATAAAACGTCTACAAGGATTTTTACAATATTTACAGTACATAGAAGGTATTTCGAGGCGCGAAAAATCAATCTGTTATGTATCTAGATCTCATATTTGTGAAAAAATGTTCTATTTTGCGAGTTTACACGAGCAAATCGGCTGTAATTGTACAAGATTGAAAAGATAATGCAACTCTTCCCTTGGCGTTTGGTCCAAAATTTGAAAACCTTTTATCCACGAATGAAACCTATGCCAATCCATAGATCTTATCAGCAGTAGCAACTTTTAGCACGACACCAAAAAAATCTAAGAAGGGAAAACAGATATGGTGATAAGAATGTAAAAAAATATAATGTGTTTTTTTCTTATTCATGATATTTCATGCCTGCGTTTCTATTTATTATGCGTTTAATCGCTCCTTTCGAGTTGCAACTATTTTTTTTAACCGAGACGTAAGATTGGCATATGGTATCACATTTTTTTTACGCATTAATAAATAATGGTTTCTTTCCAACATTATTTTTCGACATGTAACATTTTTTTTTGGTCGACTTCACTTTCTGGATATCCTTTGAAAAAATTACATGAATAATTAAAATGTTTTGGGGATGATTTCTAGGCAAAATCCCAGATAAAATAATAATAAAAAATTCCTCATGAATTTATCAATTCCGTGCTCTCTCACGTTCATGTATTTTTTTTGCTGCATTTTTTTTTCGTAGTATTATTTTAGTCTATGTGTGGTATTTATTCTAAGAAAAGTAAGTTATAGTGACAAATTTTATGTAATATTTATATGAAGCTCTAAGATCACGTTAAATTTCGTAACGTGCAGAAGTTAGTGTGGTGTTTTCCATACGCTTTCTTTATTACTTTGAATGGCGAATTTTCACTAGTATTTTCGTTCACAGCGAGAGTGTGTTCAATTCATTTTGCGACTTCTGACTACATAAAGCCATTAAGGGACATTTTATTGAATACTTCCCACTTTAGCCGCCACACCCACCCCTCTGCAGCTGAAAAGTTAAAATCCACATGCATTCCTAGTAATTTATTTCTAAGGACAAAAATTTCCACGATTCCCGACTTTTAAAGTTTGAGAACCGTCGATAGCGTGATGACGTACTCAAGTTCCCCCATTTTGGAACACAAAACCTCCACACATCACCAAGGAACATACCTTGTTTTATTATACCATGCTCAGACCGAAGTGGTTATATTGTCTTTGCCTCAGACTACCAACTCTCTATGGACGTCACTGGAGCTGGCCAGTATCTAACAAGAATGACATATAGACTGCAACTATATTTTATTAGATGGGTTTTAACGGTATCTAGGACCTGGTTAAACGAAATTTTGATAGCAACTTTAGTACATTTTATATTAATAAAAAACCGACTTTTTGCTACTTTTCCACGAATCCGTCCCTCTCGCACTGAGGATTTTTTCGCATATGGAGTAACACTTATAAAATATCGCCTTAAGCGTTCCGTTTTTCCATGATGATATACGGAACTCTGTAAAAGAAGTATTATTCAGATCATACAAAATTACATAGGTAAATATATAAACATCAGGCACAAAACATCATGATTGAATCCAAGATATATTTCGGGCCCCACTGGGCCCGGAATCAGTTGGAGTAATAAGTAATGATATATTTTAAGAAATAATTAAATTTATTTAATCAGATCATACAAAATTAACACAGTTTCATAAAGAGAGCAAGTACCGACAAACTTTTGAACGTTTATTTTTGGGGCTGTTGACTCTATTGTAATGTTTGCAGGTTTCCAGCCCTGAAGCCTTTGTCCTAAAGGTCTGTGCCCTTCTCATGCATAACTGATTCTTGTATGAGTTTAATGGCCTGTAAACTGTACGCGAACTTCGAAATATTGAAGTTAAAAAACTACTGATAGATTTACTGATAGTTAAATCAGTATTTTTAAACTGATTCTCAACGCTATTAGAGCTGTCAAAACTAAATTTTGTTCATTGCAAAAAAGGTCATAAGTGTAAACAATAGAAGCTAAATTACTTTGAAATAAATAACGGTTTGACAGCACCAAAACTAAAATTAAAGCCTTCAGAATCAGCTTTATGACCCTTGCAATCGTACATTAATTTCGAAACGCAAGTTTTCACCTTTGTTTTACATGTTTATTTTATGTTATAGTAACTATTATTAATGATTTGTTGGTGCAATGGTGTTTGATATGGTAGCATTAGCTCTCTTACAGATATAAGAATTGATGTATATTTATTTTTCTATAAAATTTGCTGGCCGTATTTGCCACGGACCACGGCGCCGTAGCCCGCTCTAAGTCTCTAGTTTTACAAGGAGCTCAGTTTTTTCATGAACAACACTAAAAAGTAGACACTTAGGTCATTTTTTGTGACAAGGTAATGTTTATTTGTATTCAATATCCTTTATTTAAAATTGTCTGTCTGGATTCTCTGTATGGGTACCTATATATGTTATTAATACATTAAAGCCGATTTTGAAAGCCTTAATTTTAGTTTTGGTGCTGTCAAAACATACATTTTACCAAAGTAATTTAGCTTCTACACCTTACACTGAAGGAATATTTTGCAATAAAGAAAAATTTGTTTTGACAGTACTAAAACTAAAGTTTTAAAACTAAACTTCAGAATTGGCTTTATTATGTCGCGTAATATACTTGTAGAGAATTTTCACTATTTCATTTTGATGCGGATTGCACGGTCACCATGTCAGTATCTGTTGTAGCTTGTTCATAGAATTGGACATAATCAAGATTTGATAAGCCATATCAGGGGTCGCCTCACGCCTCACTCCGCTCCGCTTTGCTCCGAATCCGAATTTACGAGCAACCTAACACGCTTCTCGTCGTTTTGCTCGTCGTCTCAACTATTATTCAATTCAATTCAATTCAAAATCCTTTATTGCACATAAGAATAAAAAGTATTAAAAGTATCAGTAATGTTACAGTTTCAGCAAAAGGCGAGCATATCTCTGAAAGATATTTCTACCAACAAACCTTCGGTGATATAATCGATGGAACAAAAGTGAGTACATATTTCACAAGTGCACACAAAGACGAAAAACTGTTTAAAACCCATGAATTTATAAAAAATATTAACAATTAAATACTAGTCTACATAAATTAACTGTAATACACATTAAACAAAATAAAGAAATACTTATAAAAAATATATTAAAAAATTTATATACACGCTATAAATGTTTAAAAATAATAAATATTATTACAAAACAAAATAATTATGAATAGTAGATATAATTATGAATACATGTACTACTCGTAATATTAATTGAATGAATAATGTTTTTAGGCCTTTTCTTTGGCCTTTTATTATTTTAAATAGATTTTAATATATAAATCCTTTTTTATTTATTTTTAAAAGGAAATAATTACATAAAATACTTTATTATTTATTTTTTATTGAAATTTCTTCGTAAATTTCTTGATTATATTGATTCGATAAGGCCAATTCGACGATCAAGTTACGATATGATATCTAGGTACTTATAGGATCCTTCCGGAAGGTTTAACAGCACTTGAAAACAACTTTCTTACCTGATTGAAGGTAAACTCTCTAGGCAGCGACATCGCTGGTCGATGTCCGGCGGTGCTGGTATGGAGACTGGTCTTTCACACTGGTCTTCGGATTCCGTAGATTCCAGGGGTTTGACACTTCTTTTTAGTACCGTGATGTCATTGGCCCCAAAATACATTGGGTTTAAACGGGTTTCACGTACCGGCGCCGTTGTAACGACTTTCTTTACCCGTTTATAACAAAAATATACCTTTCAGAAGATACTATTAGTTGTATTTAGCGTGTAACGTTCAATATGGCAGTAAAAACCGAGAAAATTGTAAAAGTTACGGGTCAGAGCAGCGGCAAACCGACATTTTAGACGAAATTAATTGATAGTACACGGTGCGTTTGTTTATTGTTAGTTTTGGCACCCAAAACGCGGAAAAGGACTAGTTTATTGACTTTACAGATCGCGGTCGTAGCGCCTGGCGAGACGTAATAGCAATGAGTGTATGAACCGACTGAGTGAAGTTTTATGAGACTGCGCGGCAGGCGCAATCAATACCGTCTGAACTCGGAGACGTCATATTTTCGTTTTGTTTTTTGTTTGATTGTTTTCGTTGGACCTACGTAGAAGTCTTATGTAATTTAGGTCGAAGTTTCAACTACTAGGTTTAATTTTGTTTACGATGGATTTCTATCTCATACTTATTTTATAAAATACTTGGTAATATAGAACTCCGTTCTGCTTCTAAATTATAGTTCCTACGTCTGCCTACCCCTACAACAAAGTGGTTGTCTGTCTGTTTGCTAGAAAGAATCTCAGAAACTTGAATGTTCTTTTAATGCTGTAATGGTTAACATTACTATTACCGCCTGACAGATACAAAGTCTATTCGAACCACGGACGTAGCGGACTCCGCGCCGCTAACAGAATATTGAGGTACCCCATGATAAGCCAACTCGCTTGTACGGACGAACCGCACGCAAACATACAAAAAACATAAGCCAATCAACCGCCATTCTGCAGCGAACCTTGCCCGGAGAAACGCGATGACGTCGTACTTAAAACATTTCGAATATGCCGTCCTGCGTGGTCAAATCTTGCAGAAATAATAACGGATATATGAAAAAATGTCAGGTAATTACCTTTCATAGGTAAGTTATTCGATTTTTAACGTATTTCCATTTCTTTAACATGTTTTTACATGAAATGAATCTGCTCAATTCGGAACTCAAAACCTAAAGTCCGCGCCACCACTGAAGTCCTACGTCAAAGACTTTATTGTCTCTGTGATATGATCCAAAATGCCTTAATCCGTGAGACTTCAGTTCAATTGTCATACTCGTGACAATTGGCCAGTGTTGCCATTAAATACAAATGCAAATCACTCACCACAAAATGTCGGTGATAGATTTTCGAGTGGAATTGATATTTTTTTTATCTTCTTTTAAACCGACTTCAAAAAAGAGAAAGTTTGCAACTCACCTGTTTTTTTTTTCTACACATATTTTTCGAGTAAGTTGGTCCATAACTCCGTCATTTCTTAACCGATTTGAATGATTCTTTTTTTGATTAAAAGAGTGTGTCGATCAATAGATGTTGTTTCAGTTTGGTCATCTCTATAGATATGAAATGAAATGTCTGTCTGTTTGTAAAGATTTTCCGCTCAGATAAAAAATACGGACATATAATATGCGGACTTCTTCTCCAAGTACATTTTATAAGTTTGTCGGCTAACATAGATCGCGCCAAAACTTCTAGTACGCTCGGAAGTTGCTCTTCCCAAGAACGGGAATTCCTGCTTTTTTCCTGCTGATGCGAATCACTCCATGTTTAGAGGGGACTAAAAGTTTGGCGCGATCTGTACTCGTTAACTTGTAAAGCCTGTTTAGCTGTGATAATTATTCTTTTAATTTCGTTATGTATACTACTGCTGTGATTTTTTTCACCAAAAAAAAAAACTGTTTCAATATTTTACTGTACCACTTTATCGGCGTGATAAATTTGTAAACCCATGGAGACAGACAGACAGACAGACATGGCGAAACATGGACATGGTTAAATATAATTAGAGAGAGCAGAGGTGAAAACGACTGGGTTCCCTCCAAATCCAGCGTCGTTTGTACGACTTGGTTTGGATTCGTATTACAGCGCCGTATTATTTATAGAACTAACCTATTTTTTGGGGAAATTGGTTTCAGTTGGCAACCCAGCACGCACACATAAACATTGAGCCGCCGCCATTGCTGTGAATCAATTATCAGTTAGCGACACGGTGTCCGTAAAATTAAATACGTCCATGATTCGAACCAATTCCCATGGATTAATTTTTAAAAGATTTTATTTTAATTTTTTTTACAGAATTTACGTCATTTAAGGACATAGTTTTCATTATTTTGGTATATAAATTAACCATTATTTTTTGTGATTTTTTAAAGAATTGTCCGATATTACGTCACTTGAGAATTTTAGATATTACACTGATTGTGATGTGTAATCTAATTGCTTATAAAAAAGTGGTCTGCCTACTCATCTGTCATCCAACTGTCAAATTAGTCTTTCTGTTTCTATTTACACAGATGAATCCGCGAGAAAATAAAGTAGGTAAAGTTCTTTTCACAAAAGAAGCACCGTGGTTCAAGACATTTTCGTCTTTAGCTTTCTACAATAAGTGTGTACTAAACTGGGGACTTCTTTTGTGAAAAGAACTTTAACGGGACACTTGACGCTAGAACATATCAACAACACCAGGTTTTCAAGGGTTCATTGTAAGATACTAGGTCTCTCCTCATATTAAAGAAAATATATTTGATTTATCGATCTTTTATCTAGGGATTCCACCTATAAACAATGTTTTAAGATTTATACTTTTGTCAAAAAAAAATGTTTTCCACCCTCTTTTTTTTTGGTTTTCAAACGTTCGTTTTAAAGACCCGGGTAAGAGATCAACTTGATATTTTTTTTATAAAATAGGCAATAGAAATATGAAGGGATGTTACCTAAATCCAATATTTATTTCCCTACAAAATATTTCAGTACCTATTAGCTAAAAACACACCAATTTGTTGTTTCGCAGCGTGATCACTAGAATTACGCGTCCAAGAACAAGAGGCCAAAGAGCAACGGCGGATCCAGGGGGTCATAAACTAGTTCAACCTGGACCTAGTTCAACTTTTTTTTCTATACAGCACGCTAAATTTACCTAAAATTGCACAGTTTATTATATATTTGGACTAATTCGGAGCCTGTGACCCCCCCCCCCGGCTCGCAGGCTGGATCCGCCCTTGCCAAAGAGCCAACATATAATCACCTCTATGAAAAGCGAATAAGATCTTTGCCATTAGACTTATTGTGCTGGACGGGTAATAAAAAAAATTGCTAGGGTATGCAATCCTCTTAAGAACAATTCGGACAGAAAAGGAAGCGGTCGTGATGTTAGTCACCCATGGTGTCGTGTTGTCGCATTACTTCGACGAAGAAGGAGCGGTGCGCAGGTGGTACTGCGCAAGTCACAGCTAACTTCACACGTGTCTCCTATACTGGCCCAAACTTATTAGAACTTTCCAGTATGAGGTCAAGAGACTAGGCATGGGAATGATTGCTACATTTAATTCATTTTAATTTGATGAAATTACTTTAATTTTTCACAGTAATTTACATGGAAATTTCACAGGCAATGATTTCTCATGTGCAATGCACTAATGTCACACTTGCTACAATTATCAACTTACGGCATCTATCTTTAAGGTTTATTTTTTAAATACTCTCATTCGTTAGTTGGACAAAGTTCACCAATGCGTCATACGGGTCCCTTTTAGTGTAGCGACGAATCAGCAAAATATACCTTCCTCCTTCTAACACGCCCGCTGTAGTACAATTCGTCCCTACTCACTCGCTCTGTCTCCTATGCGAATGATCTGTGATTTTTAACAGACTATGTGGAGGAAGGTAGTAGCAGGTGTGACATGAAAACGCATTTCATATGATTTTTCACATGCTACTTGTGAAATGTTCCTTGCCTACAAGAAACCCTCGGTTGCACCAGGCGCAGAACCAGGGGGACGGGGCAATTTCTCTATTTCTGAAATCGCCCCCATTGTATCCGCGTCTGGGTTGCACAACAATAAAGCCACAATGCATTTCCTAGTAAATACCGGAATCCAGTGGGTGGTAAATGCACCTTAGAAGGTGCTTTTAGAACCTACAAGAAACTTATTTGTCACATTGAAGTGTAAGTGAACACTATCATGTGAGAAGGATATCTTTACTGTGACAAGGGTCTATTCAGGAAGTTTCCGCGACCTACATTCTGATTAGTTACGTCATATACTAAATATTACTACCTATAGACAGACAACTCCCATACATCAAGGCGAAGCAAATTTTTTACGCGCCCTTACAACACTAGGTGTCGCCAAGTGTTGCAAATAAGCATCATTTGTTTAATTGGTTGCAAATAAACTCTCATGGTTACGAAGTAAACATGTGGCTGTAATAGTTTTGCTTAGAAAAACAAGATGGCGCTAAATTGACAACACTAACAGTGAATATTTCGGCGCCATCTATTATCAAAGTAGGAATTATTTTTATGTTACGTGACTTCGCTTTGCCACTATAGCGTCACCAATCGGTATTTTTTAGCATCGTGTTCGTTAGAGGATAAAGCAACGCCATCTAGATTTCGTTACAATTTTACGTCTTTTTTGTGGCTACAAACTGATGTATTTATATTTTTTTTATAATAATTTTTATAATTTTTAAGAATTAATTTATATTATTAGAGTGCATTACAAACTAGAAAATATCAATCAGAAACAAATCCAAAGACAAGAATTAAAAAAAGGAGGTTAGGAACCTCGGTGGCGCAATTGGTAGCGCGCTTGTCTTGATAACAAGAGGTCGCAGGTTCGAATCCTGGCCCGGGGAAGTTTTTCAAATTCTTGTCTTTGGGTTTGTTTCTGATTGATCTTTTCTAGTTTGTAATGCACTCTAATAATATTTAGAGTATTCATAGCGATGGATTTCTCAAAAAAAAAAACATAATCTTAATTAATTTATAATTTGTATTGTATTATTTTTTTAAGACGACTTTTATAGCTGTACATGCAATCATTGTTGAATAATTTAACAATTTCTTGACGCGTAATCTTAATTATGAATAAAAATATATTGTTTTATGTCTTACATACATATACTCACGCCGATCTCCCAGAGGGGTAGGCAGAGACTACAGATTTCCATCTGCTACGATCCAGACACACCTCTTTGGCCTCTTCTACATCCATCCATCGACACATACAAGCTCTTCCATTCCGGGTACTTTTGACATGTCCCTCCTTCAGTATGTCGCCAGTTTGGTCAGCATACGTCCTTCTAGGGAGGTCTGATCGAGCTGCACCTTCCACTTTATGGTTCCAAAGAACCATTAAGTTCTTTCGTCACTCTACTTTCATTCATCCTCTCTACATGTCCAAACCATTGGAGCATTCCTTTTTCTATTCACTAATAATTTTTAATAATTTTTTGAATATGAGCCAAATCAAATCCTCCGGAATCGTCCTCCGGGGTCGGCCTTCGGCCTCCCTAGAATGACATCAGATATGAAGAAGGGCCTTCTTCAGTATGTCGTAAATTTGGTCAACATACGTCCTTCTAGGGCGGCTTAGGACGTAATAAAGAACAAGATGAAAGAAAGTAAAATTTACATTTGACGTTTTATTTACTTTTCAATGCAAGTGCTCGTAAAGGCCCACTTTTTATGCATCAAAACCGAACAGAAAGTCGATTATTTTCCCTAGGGCTTTATTATTATAATTTTTTTTAATATATTTACAATGGTTGGCTAACCTGCAACCTTTCCTGTGTACCATAAATGTTATACTTTTTTTCACTGTTTAACGGCTCTGGATACAGTCCTTTTGAGCCAATCATAATTTAAAGTTCACAAGATTATATTTGTTTATTTCCTCACACTATGCATTGAAAAACGTAGTATGACACACGGGCGTAAGAGCAATAAATTACTCGGTTACGTTTAAAACGTCCTCGTAATTTATTCCTTTTCGCCCTTGTAGCGTAAACTACTATTATTTATACACATTGTAAGTACAGTTTTAGTTAGATATTAAAGCCGATTCTGAAGGCTTTTCTTGATTACAAAATAGTCTTTAAATGTTAGGAACAGAAGCTAAATTCCTTTGAAAAAGTTTTAGTTTTGACAGCACTAAAACTTAAATTAAAGCCTTCAGAATCGGCTACATTATTCGTATGTCTAATTGCAAAAAGGGCACAAATTTTGACACAGTAAAGAACTCTGTAAAGAACTGTCTTGTATTTTCTTATCCCTTAGTTAAAGTAGATATAAGTCATTTGTATAGTAAAAGTTTTATATTAAAAAAGACATGATCTTGCTAAGTTTCTTGCCCTGCTTCTTAGCGAATGGGCGGAGGTAGGCATGTATTTATATATGTAACTTATTAGTAAGTATGTAGTATATAGGATGGGATTTGGTCGGCCGCCTGGATTCGTGCTGGGGGCTCGGTTGATAATCATTGAACCTTGTTCCTGGTCCCTGGCCGGGTCTCCGGTATGGGTTCGGGCGGTTGATTGGATTTCACCTTGTATAATATATATTTTACCTATCATTTTAATCGTATATATATTGCTACATAAATTAAATAAAACTTTAATCTAGTTCATGTACATTTACTATTTTATTACATATATTTTTATAAGATTAAATTTTGACTTGTGAAACGTGTATTATATATACCTACTTTGCAAAATAAACTATTTGAATACGAATTTGAACTAATAGAGTCTAATTTATAGTTTCAAAATTTCAGACTTATGCCTTTTTTGCAATTAGACATACATTTACATTTATAAATATGTTCATACTACTTGAGAAACCTCACATGACAGACAGGGTGTTAAGATGTTGAGAAAGCCGAAAACTGGTGACAGTACTCGTCCAGACGAACTTTTCGTGGAAAAAAATCAGTTGGTTTATACAATTTTCTCCAGTACCTATGTAAATTGTTTTATGGAACAGCTGAATTTTGTTTAGCGTTTTCATGGTTGGTTCCATAGTAAAAGTTGTTCGTATGGACAAGTACTATCGCTGGTTTTCGGCTTCCGCAACATTATATTAACACCCTGTATATTTAATGCAAAGGACTCTTATTTATATCCAGTATTTCCTTGTTATACATAATTCTTTTTCTCCATAACAAACTATGCTGAATAGTCATAACTTTCACCGCCATATTGGATTAAACAAAACAATTACTTGGTTTTCCTCACAATATTTGCTTTAAGGGGGTCCAGTCCGTGCTGCTACCATAAAAAAGCCTTAGATGAATGTGACGTGTTGATTGATTTAATCTATTTTAAGACAGAATACATGTATGTCTCTAAGAACCTGAATTTTCACTAATACAACATATCATTAAAACAGCAGAAATAAAAAAAAACGAATTTTCTACTACCTATATGAAAAAGTTCCATTTAATACTCGAAATTAGTTTTGAAAATCGAACTTTCCGGGCCCCGTTGCGGAATGACTATCAGGTCAGTTTGAAATATCGCATTGGAATTTCATTTATTGTAAAATTAGGTTCTTTTTGACGTCCTTAGTTTGTCTTTACAAATCGAAATTCCTTGCGTTCCTATTCACGACATAATCGATTATATCGCGTCTGACACTTTTTTTTTTGCAAAATGACACTGGCCACAAATAAAAGCCGCCGGCCAAAGCCTGAAAAAAAAATGTAAAAACCGCGCCGCGCTTTGCAAAGTCATAAAATACATTAAATTTGAAAGGAAAAATTAAATAGTTAAATACATAAATCAGGTAGTAGAAAAAGTATCGTTCGCAACGAGTAAAAATGGGTTTTCTTACCCTCGGAATGTAAGCTTTCGACGTTCGCCTTATTCCTCGGGTATCAAAATCCGCCATTTTATACTCGTCACGAAGTATACTATTTTGCTCCCGCACTGCCTATAATAGGAAATTTTAATTTTAATCTATTTATAACACTTTTTGCAAATTTACACAAATAACTTAAAGACAAAAAAAACAATTAAACATGGTGTACAAGGGCGGCACTACTTGCTGTATTTGAATTAGTCCAGTTCGTATGGGAACAAAATATTTTTGTATGATTTCAAAGAAAAAGATCATTGAACCTTGTTCCTGATAACTAACCGAGTCTCCAATATGAATTCGGGCAGTTGATTAAATTTCAGCTTGTATAAACGGCTACCCACGCACGATATGTTTAGCCAGATTTCGCCCGATCGACTATTTTCACTGTAATCGTACAGTTTCAGAGGCAAACTAGATTACGCGACGGTGCCCCGTTTGACACTCATAAATCATGAGTAGCCGTTTATATTAATTATGAATTTAAACCACGAAACTTTTAGTAATACAACACAATAAAAATTAGAACTCCCATACAAATGTTTTCCTTTTGTAATTTACGAAATAATATGACAATTTGGACGTATATGTAGCCTATTAAGGGGCTATACCGTGAAAATTGACACTTTTTGAAGTTATTTATCTGCTATTTTAATGAAGTTCCAAGTAAAATGAATTAGTATAACAATTTTGGGACCTTTTACTAGATTTTGGTCTATCAGAAACGCGATAGGAGGAATTTCATTCGATAGAAATAATTATTGAAATCAGGTCTAAATTTACACTTTTTTTTATATTCTGACAAATTAGGAAAGCATACAGACTTGAAACATATTTATTTAGATGGGTTTTAACTACACCTAAATTACTGGTTATGGAATTTTTTGTAGCTATTTTAGTTAATTTTGAATTAATTTAAAACCGACTTTTTGACAATTTTCCCCGATTCCGTCTCTTTCGCACTGCGGGTCTTTCTGCCTGGAGTAACGGGGACCTTTGCTAGCACGGTATATCACCTTAACGAAGATTTACAAAAATATAAATATCAACCTGGATTGACATGACGTCACAAACACTTAATAGCTTTTTGTATGCAGCGAGAGATCAGTCACACGTACAGGCCTCTCTTAATATTTTCCTTTACCATTTAGTCAAGATCATAGCAGACTGATCTTCATCCACCCCTCTGAGGCACGCGTGAGTATATCTATGTATTTTTACTTCCAAATAGGAGTGGCGTGTATTTTCCGGAAAAGCAACCAGAAGGTTAAGTTTGACAATGAGCGCTTTTCCTTATGTCAAATTTAGTGTTAAATAAGATTCCTAGATGGCACTGTCGTATTCTTTAGCAACAGAATCAAAGACAAAATTTGCACAGATTCCAAACAAACGAAAAACCATTTTGACGTTGATTGCTACAAAACACATTTTATCTATGGTGACATGGACAGCACCATCTGGAGGAAAGCTAGAACTAAGGAAAAAAAAACAAGAAGAAAAACGCTCATTAAAAAAATGTCATGAACCTAATACCCTAACAGGACTGAGTACTTGTTTCAAAAAACGTGAAGAACGAGAAGTCATACTAGATAATTTCATCTCTGTCTAAGTAGGGTAACCATATTTAAAAATAATTGATTGAGACCACGTAGGTAGTAAAACCGTATTCAAAACATTTATTTTATTGGTTTAAAGTCTTCTGCTTTAAAATGGCGGCTGCAGACTACTGGATTTTTACACTTTACTTCGTTTCCTAAAACTTCTAACCATTTTCTTCGGATATTTTCAGTTTTTGGAAGACTGTAATGTAAAACCCAATATCATGGTTACTCTAGCGGTATCAATGTAAACATGTATCATTTCTCCGAGAAAACGTTGTAATTATGCCTTACCTATGAAACGATATCCCACAATTCCCAAAAATTTGGCTTCTGCAGCCCTTCACGCTGCATGCTTTAACCATTTTTACAAACAAATTATTAATTTTACAATTTTGTTTTCAAATGTCACGGCCGTAGCGCCATTTTTAGGTAAAGGGTTACCAGTTTGCAAGCATAAGAATAATCCCAACTTTATTAAGGAATGATTGATCTTACATTTACGGATAAAACTAAATGTAAAACATAAATAAACCTAACAAAAAAATAGTGACGGACTTCAAATGTAACTGCAGCCATTCGCTAAAAAGCTTAAAATAATTATAAAATGACCGATGGTACCGAAATAACACTTTTTCCGCCTTCTTTCTTCCTGAAAAATATGTGTTATTAATTATATAATACTAATTATATATTATTAATTATATAATACATTATTATTACATTTAAAGTCGGTTACTATTTTTTGTTAAAAGTTTATTATTTTACATTTTTTAGTGTTGACGGGTCAAATTGTGTAATGTGGATAGTTCTTGTAAACGCGCTGTTGATATAGAACGAAGGACAAGTAATAATTGGTTATATTTAATAAATACCCTGTAATCAGCACCCTAATTCAAACTGATTGCCGTAATCTCAAGTTATGTGCTGTCACCCGTTGAGGAGTTCTATGGTAATGAGGCCAAGATCAAAGTTCAGGTGGAGAAATTACAATTTACAAGTAGTACTCGGCAATCACTATCCTAATACAAAGCGATTGCCTTAATCTTGAGTGGTATGCTGTCGTCCGTTAAGGAGTTCTATGGTGGTGAAGCCAGGATGGAAGGTCAGGTGGGTATTCTGATAATTTCCAAGAAATGCCCGACAATCAGCACCTTACCAAAGTGATTGCCGCAATCTGGACTTAAGTGCTCTCATTCGTTAAAGAGTTCTATGGTAATGACTTAATAAAACCAGGATCAAAGGTCAGGTGGAAGATTGACAATTTCCAAGTAATACTCTGCGATCAACATAGTAGTACAAAGCGATTTCCTTAATATCAAGTGGTACGCTGTTACTTTCTGAGGCGTTCCACTGCCTATCTCTGAAAACTTTCATCAGATCATGGTCAATCTTAAAATGGGACCTACCTTGAGGGAAATTTTTCCAAACAAAAAAAGAATCATTCAATTCAGTTCAGAATTGACGGAGATAAGGAATAACATACCCAAAAAAAATACAGTCGAATTGAGTTCCTCCTCTTTTTTTCAAGTCGGTTAAAAAAAAAGTGTTTACTAAAAGCTAAATACTATAAAGTCGTTGAAAAACTAAATCATGAAAAACTCAAGCCTACCATCGCAATTTTTTTTTTTGTGATGGCAACTGTGCGAGTAGGACACGGGCATCGACTTTTGTTGTCCCGCTCGGCACGTTTTCTCTAGTTGGTTATGTCATAATAAAATAACTTTTAACGGTATGAAATAGAGTCTATTTTTCTACGCGTAACATCCTTCAGTGCACAATCCGGTTTAGGTATACATCTATGAAAAATGTAAATAACACTTTGAAAAAAGAAAGTTTGCACTGCCTACCTTAGAGTGAACATTTTCATACAAACTCTTTTCTTTTCTTTTTTTTTTGTCAAACTTGACCTTCTGATTGCTTTTCCGCACGGGCCCTAATCAAGGAACAAAATATTTCGGACACGTATTTTGACTTTTTTTTTTTTTGGGAAAATGATACATGACATTTCTCCCCCTCCTCTCCTCTCCTACCCCGGCCTTCTCCTCTAGATCAAGACGCCATTTTGTTTGTTTGTTGTCGTTGAGAATATCGAGAAATTGGCGTAAAAATATTTTTTCGTGCCATTTACATTAAATACTTACTGTTTCTCTGTGACATTGTGATTGTAGGAATGCGTTATGATAAGTGTTGTGTGCCGGGATGCAATAATACACGAAAGGACGTTAAATTGCATAAATTCCCAAATTCTGAGAGAAGACTCAAAACACAAATGGAAATCACGTCTTTTGGACGATGCTTACACAGCATTATTTACTGCTAAAGAAATAACCAGTCCATCAACCAGCCAACCAGTTCATTCTGGTAAGAATGACTAGTAAGAATAAACTTGCTACCTACTTATGTGTAGTATTAATAGGTATCTCATTTTAACACTACTATTCATTGTTATCTTTATATGTCCACAGAGAATTATTATCCAACAGCTGATCATAGCTATGCCAGGAAGAGGCACAATGAACATTCATATGCCGCGTCAAATCATGAACAACCTCCACAAAAAAAAAACTATTCATACCATAAGAACTTCAACAGGTACCTACCTACTTACATTTATTTTGGTCAGAGTAATTGTTGTTGGTGCTAATCTTGTTATACAGTGACAGTGGATTAACTAATCCAGGCATTTTGTATTGAAATTGTAATTGTGTTAAGTATCACAGCGATTGGTGAATATGCACATATAGGGATAAAGAATTGCATGGGGAGCAGCAGCAGGCTTTTGAGAGAGTATGTATCTCTCATTCTCTCTTACACTCTCTGTACAAAATAAGCTTACCTCCGTTCCCTGTTCTGCAATGGTATGGGTGAAGACGGACTTATGCGGCTTATGAATTATTATTATATACATTAATTTATGTGAGCTAAGCCACCTTGTTTATATTATAGTGCTGGCTGAACTGAAGATGTTAAGAATTTTTATAATTTTTAGATCACACACCATTATAAGCACTTGAGCCTGCTCAATTTGAACCGAGTGTGACTTCTATTGAAACTCCTCCAATTATGAAGAACCAAAAAGGTGTTACAAGTTTTCAACACGATTATCGATATTCAGGTATAGTTAAATTGACTTATTATATTTAAAATCTTTATACCATATTATATAGCATTATTATATTTATCATGTAGGTTTTTTCATGTGCATGTTTCTTAATTAAGAGCACTCACCCGAACTCCCCATTTGCACTGTTCCCTGATGATATACTTATTGATTAATATTATAATTAAATATTTGATTTTTACTTGTTTCTATCCTTTCAGTTCATTTATTAAGTTCGAAAATTTTAAGTTCACAATTTTTCATGCCGTCAGGTTTTTGTTTTTTTGAATATTTTTTCATTTCTTGTGGTTTATTTGTTATCTTTTGTGTATTATTGTTGCGTGTGTAAATAAATAAATTATAATTTATTAACAATTTTCAATTATTTTCAGAACCCTCAACATCAAAATCATTGGAAATAACAGTCAGACTGGCAAATTTTAGCTGGTGTAATGTCATTCATTAAATGAATTCATTCATTCACAAAATATTAAGAGGCGCAGATGTATTTCGTTTGGAAAATGTCAAAAACTTGCAGCATATGCAAGCAAAAGCTTTACTTAAATATAAAATAAAAAAATTAAAAAATTAAAAAGGTAATAAAATAGATAGATTTGTTTTATTTCGTATCTAATTTTGTTTCATTTAAGGACTAAAATGCACAAAAGTAGGAAAAATCGTAAGGTTTTCCAACTTTTGTGCAATTTTAGTCCTATGAAAAACGAAAGGTCTGCCTCCCTGCTTTTTTTTTTAATATGGCTGTTTAGAGTTGGTATCTTGGCCTACACAATAAGATGTGAATAATAAAAAAAGTGATATATCGTTTTCCCCCAGCCAATCAGGAGGCAGAAGACGTGTCTGAGGTTAACTACAGGCGAGAGGGCTATCTGATACGTAGTATCCCTTCTATAATTTGTGCTTTTCCGGAAAAAAAGTTGTATACACGCCTTAGAAAAAACAAATTAAGACACGGTACCCGGCTTAGTTTTTATTAGTCATAGTTAAAGTTTTTATTGTTTTGCTATATAAATTAACCATTATTTTTAAATGATTTTTTTAAATAATTCTCCGAAATGACGTCACTTGAGAATTTTACAAATTATACTGAATGTGAAGTGTGATTGCTTATAAAAAAAAGTGGTCCGTCTCTGTTTGTCTCTCAGACCAATAAACCAATAGATAACATCTAATTAAGCAGAAACCTAGGATGGTAAAGCTATGCTACTTTCACATATACAACTCTCAGTATGAAAAAACAAGAAGACAGTATTTTTATCAGTACGTCGATTTCAAGCCGGCTACAGCCCTATCTTTCAAACGCTTGCAACTAGGCATGTATCGGACTACCGGTTTGAAGACTTTATCGATATCGATTTGGATAAAAAAAAGCCTTAATAATACCTTGTTGTACAGTTAGAAAACTACATAGATTATCATAGTATTTTGTGCAACTGTAACATAATTCAAGTCATTGGGACACGAGTGCTTGTTAACGAAACGAACTAAGTGAGTTTCGTAATAGTTTTGCACAAGTGTCGAAATGTCTATTTATGTTCAGTTGGACACAATACTTAATCTACGACCATCAAAAATATCGTATTTTAATCATATTTTCAACTAACAATTTCACGAAAAATGAGAAGAACACTCGTTCATGAACCCCGAGTTCATCGACCGGTAATGCTGCCTTGAGTACCAATTAGAAGCAACTAGGATAAAGTGGGCGTGGCTTGAGAAATAAGGTCGGGACTTATTTCTCGTCGCTGTTGTTGATTGGCTCTCTAGCGGTGTTATAGTAAATTGGGCCAATAGCAGCGCGGAATCACGGTGTTATAATGTAATATTATCAGATAAACAGTATAGGTACTTATAAAACTGATTCTGATGATGCAATTACCTTATTGTAGTATGGGAGTAGATAAAATAATATATGAAATTGAGAAACCTGCCAAATATTTATGGAATGAAATAATCAACTTTATTTTCAAAACTAAGAATACCACGTTTACATACATACATCCACACACACACGGTCCACTCCCACTAAAAATACATATTTTGAGAGGAAGGCGCCGCCATGAAAACAAGCCTCCTTAACATTCAAAAGGATCCCTCTCAAACAGTTGTGAAATAATGATAAAAATAATAAAACTCAGAAATATAATCAGAGGATAAAAAAAACAATTTGTTGCAATCTCCAGAATTACTATTTTACATATTATTATATAAAAACATCAAAAATAAAAATAACATATTGACCTTCGCATACAAAATGCATAATTGAATTATTTTAATGAGAAGCTTAATTTTTTTCAAACTTAATGGTTGTTCAATTTCTCAATTTTCTCCACTGAGTACGTTTGATTTTCGCATGTCATTAAGATTTACAAAGCAGCCAAAAATAAACGTATTTATTGACCTTTGAAAATTATTGTTTTTGTCAGAAATGAGCGTATATTTTCGATGGGTGAAGTAATTTCCTTCGTCATGTGATGTATTCTAAGTTTCAAATACGTGTCGAACACGGAGTTAACCAACGAACGGTCATGTTGGTCGTCAAGTACGTCTGTCTGTACCAATAATCTTTGTGAAATTTGTTTTATCATAGATGTGAAGTGCTGTGGTTTTCGTACACTTTTTTTGTAACTACAGCCTCAAACTCTCTCAGGAGTTTCTTTGCAGTTTGGCAGATTTTTTGAATGCTTTTTGATGGCTTAGTCAGCCCTCCTCTGTCTTTTACACTCATTAGAGGCATGCTGTTAGCAGGTCCTTTCAGGGCTTGGAGACATTTTTTTCAATGCAAGAATTTTTTCAATTTACGCACTACAAAGACAGCTTTTGATGGTTCCATTGCAGTCCTCAATCCTAGAATTAAACACAAAATTTATTGGTCATTTTTAAACAGATAGTAGTAAAAAAGCATTAAAGTTTGTGCAACAAGAGAGCAAAGTTTATTTTTGTTGAGAGTGCCGAGTTTGAATCTCGAGCAAGACTCGTGATTCTAAGTTAGAATTTCGAGCGTAGTGAAGGATTCAACCAAAAAAACTTCTGTTTTACTAGGTAAATTCAAGGTGAGCACCGCATCGTCTTTTAAGCGTGGTCGCAATAGTTCTTTTCAGAAAGCACTTAGGACTCAAAGTGCCTTGAGAACACTTTCCAATTAGTTTTTTTGCTGTTTCCAACTTTGGCTAATAGCAACAAACCATCGTTTAGGAATGCCTTCATTTTTGGGGAACCTTAAGTAAAATAAGCTGAATCAATACTTCATATTAGCACAATATCAGTAAAATTACCGACAACTGTTTTGACTTCACTAATAACCTCAAAACGGATTTAATTATTTTAATGATTTTAGGATTTACTTTTATTCTAAAAGCTATATTTACGTTACTATATGAAAACGACACGTCGTAAAATGCTGTATTACGTGATGGAATTCCATTTTATAGTTCATTTACTAGGAAAACATCACTTTTTACTCACTTGTGAAAACTGATATTGCTGTTCGAGTTTTCTTTATTCCCCGAATGGAATCTGCAACCACGCACGTAGCAGGACATTGTCCTTGTATCTTCAACCCTTTTCCATACGATAATTCGCAGCAAAACACAACTTAAATAAAATTTTGTTTAAAAATCTGCCGACTTACTTCCTAATGTAAACACAAGCTATAACACGACCAAATTACAAAGGATTGCAAATGTTGCCACTTAAGAAAAGTAACAGTACATTATAATTTGGTGACTTGGACAGGAGTCATTAGGAGTCGAAATGAAGTTTTGGGTAGTACGTTTTGACGGCACCAAGACTTTGTCTATTGGTTTATTTGTCTGAGGTTTGTCTACTCAGCTGTCATCCAACTGTCAAATCAGTCGGAAGCAAATTATTATAAATTTATCTTGATAGCAAAGGACACATTTCTAAACAGCCATTTCTCAAGTGACGTCAAACGAAGGCAAATGGAAGTTGCAGCTCTTTAGTAAAAATATTTATCATAATGAGGTTTTTTCACAGAACTATTAATAAGGAATACCGGTACCCGCACGTGGACCTACAAATACAGGCCCATAACCTGTATTTACTCACTTCGTCTCGCTCACGCTACTGTCAAAACTCGTATGTCTACCTCTTTCGCTCGGTGGCGCTCTTTCAAAAAAGAGATCCATTTTTCGAGATGACAATATAAGAACGTGAGATCTAAAAAGGCCGCTTTGGGTGAATCATATTATGATTCTGTAGTAATACCGTCTCTTTTGCACGCATGAAAAAACTCTGACTCTATCCTACTTTCAAATCATTTCATGGTTCATCCAAATTGGGCTTTTTAAGACCCCGTAACGCATCTTCCTCTATTTATATCAATGATGCAGGCCACTGCAAATAGGTATTCAAAGAATACCTTTACAACTCCCAATATCAAAATCCTTTGCTTTTCTTGTTATCATCAAAACATGTCTGCGTTTCAGCGGAATTAAAACTTAATAGCACATCGGATTTTACACTTGATTTGGAAAATTCCGCCGTTTGTGTCTCCGTTGATGTTTTCTCGCTCGATGGGCTTGAATTCACGCTGTCAAACAGTTTTAGGTTAACTTTAGGGGAATCGAAGAGACAGAAACATGTTTGTGTCTCTTTTATACTCAAATCTGGTGACTGGTTTCTAGTCTGCGTTTCCGAGGTGATCGTTTCTTTCCTCGAAAGTCCGAATTCGATAGGAAAAGTCTGCGTTTGGATATCAGATAGAGACACGTTTTCTGAGAAAAACAGCGAATCGTCTTCGCTGTTCTGAGACTTTAAAGACAGTAGGTCTTCGAAAACAGTTTGGGTTTCTATTGTACTGAAGTTCCTGTCTATATCTTCAGAACGCTCGTGCTTCAAAGTCCAAGAAGGCAGTGCCACGTCGTTTCTGATGTTCGATTCTGGTATAAAAGTTTGCGTCGCAAATGATCGCTTTGGACTATCACAGAGAAAATCATTCGCCGATTCTTTTTTGAACTTTTTCGTCTCTTGAGTGACAGTTTCGGAAATCCTCTTAAGATTATTCTGGGCGCTCTTCCGTATTTGTTTATGCTGGACATGCAAATCAGGATGTCTTCTTTTTAAATGTACCAATAATCTTTCGTTTGTCTTATAAGTAATGTTACATATAGCGCAAACATACGTAACATTACACACTTTTAAATGCCTCTGATAATCGGTATGTGTGCTGAATTTCGTCAAGCAGGCCTCGCAAATTATGTCTTTTAATCTGTGAACTTTATTAATGTGTTGATTGAGAAACTTTCTTCCAGTAAAGTACTTGTTTTTGTCGGAGTTTTTGTTGTAAGAGCAGTTTTCGATGCGACAGAAGAATTTCACTTCAATACTGAATCGTCTCTCGTTCACACAGTGGCTTTTGATGAGGTGGTTGAGTAAGTCTTTTTGTTTGATGGCGTTATACTTGCATTTGTACGGACATGGCAGATATATTTTGCTATCCATGTCCAAAGTGGATATGGTGATAGTCAGACTGTTTTGAGTTAGAACATCATCAATTTCTACTCTATGTAGTTCTTGTTCCGTATTAAAGTTTAGTGTTGCCAACTCTTTTTTCTGAGGGTGCTTATACTGAAAAAGAAAAGCAAATTTAGATTCTTGAAGTGAAAACTTCTTTAAGCACATTGAGCTATTTTCGGAAGAGGAAATCTCATGGGTTCACATCACCGTTTACATGTCTTCGACACATCGTTGAATTGGGCATTTCATGATCTGCCTGTTAACCCTTTAATGCATGATTTTTCTTTTTAAATGAAAGTGAGATATATGATAGATAAAAATATATTTTTTTCTTTGTTGAGGGGGTAAAATCGAATATAATAAAAAAACATGATTTTCTTCAATTTGTATAGGAAATGTTTTTTTCGATTTTTTGTATTCTTCATCGGTCAGAACAGTTATTTGACACGAGTTTACCAAAAACTGTATTTTCAAAAACAAAAAAAATTCATTACAATGGTTTTTTTTCGCAACCACTTATTTTCAGATTTGGACTATTACTACAAATACTACAAAAATATATGTTTCTGTAAAAAAAGCAAAAAAAAAACAAAACTGTGTACTTTTTCATTCCGTTTAATTTCATGCAATAGTCCTTCAGAAAGGTAACAAAAATGTTAAAATATATCATGTATTTGTTGCTAAATGGGTTGATGGAAATTTACATCACCGTGCATTTAAGTGTTAAATCTAGCAGGGTCGCGTCGCTTCGGTCGACTTCTTAATTAAAAATTAGAGAAATTAGAGAAATTTATAATAATAAAAATTTCTCTAATTAGGAGAAAAAAAAAGGATGTCAAGTTCAGGTTACACCCGTAGCGCTGCAATGCTATTCAAGAGATTTTCTTGAAATTCCTGTTTTTTTTCTGAAGTTACTATACATTATTGCCGTGATTTTTTTTAATGAACCTGCACTTCATCTTGTAAGGTAACAAGTGGTATTTATTTTGATCAGAAATTTGAATTTTTACCGTCTTAAAAAGCCCTAACCCCGAACCCCGAATCTCGGAACACCGACCCTTAAAAGTAACTTTTTTTCGCGTTGAATAAGAAGCCTGAGTGTTTTACAGCACTATGGAGACATAGACTTCTCTAAACTCCGGCCGTTCATTCGAGAGAATGGTGACGTTTGCAAATGTCAGGGGATAAAACCTTTTTTTTACTGTTTTGCATTTCAATATTTTATATTTATCATGATGATTTTAGGGTAGATTGTATATCGTTAAAAGGTCCTATTTGTTAATAAAAAGTATTTTTGTCGTATATATTTTCCACTTCCTAGTACAAAACTTAATGAATCAGCTGACTCAATTTCTACGTAAAAGTTAAAAAAAAGCTCATAAAATATTATTTTTGGCGAAAAGTTGTCTATTAGCGATACTGTCAAGTTATTTCTGTCAAATCAGCAATCATAATGCCTGCAGTATGAATCCTCGACTTTTTGAATCGACATTTCAGAAAAAGGTTTATAATATCTGCGGTGTAAGGCAGTGTTGTCGTATTATAAAACTGATATACCTTACCAATTAATAAGATCGTATATGTATTCTATTCCAGGGTTTTTATTTATAAAAAAAGTTTAAATAATCATGATTTGGATTTATTTCGTCCCATTTGTTGTACCGTTAATATTTTTTTAACGTGCCTTTATTTATTTTTGTCGTGAAGAAGCTCTTGTTGACTTGTAGTATTTTTTCGAGATATCGCCACACTCCATCTGTCATCATTCTCTCGAATTAACGACAGCAGTTTAGGAGGTATCAGTTTTTTTTTTTATCCTCTTTCTCCCGATTTTAATTTTTTAGAGACCTTGTTTTTTATATCATAAAGGTATATAGGTCGGAGGTATCAGTTTCAACTTGATATCACACACGGAGCCCGAGCAAATGGGTCTTGACAGACGGACAACAAAGTGAACCTATTAGGGTTCCGTTTTTTCAGGTACGGAACCCTGAAACAAGTACTTAAAAATGTATTTGGAATGTTACCCTCTCCCTCAGTATCAGAGCGGATCTCTGGCACCGACTCCTGAACCGGACAAGGCTGACGAGGATCGCCTCGCACGAGTCACAGAGCATCTCCGACATGCCTTCTGAGGTGGACATCTGGAATTAAACAAAGTTATACATATTTAAATTAAAATATAGTATTTATACTAGAGATGAAACGGATATCCGGTATCCGGCCTATCCGGTCATATTTTTGATATCCGGTATCCGGCCGGATACCGGATACTTAACTCAGCATATAAAAAGTCGTTTAAATCACAAATAAATTGATTGTATCAATGATTCAATAATCTAAATTCTAATACATAAAGTGAATAAGAGTTGAACTATGGTAGATAAAGACAAGCTGCACAGCAATTGTTGGGAATTAACGTTTGTGCTTTTCTTCATACATTACACCAGCTTCTTTTGCTCTCACAATATACCGGAAGGTATCTCAAAAGGTATCTTTTAATAAAAACACATGGTCCAGGAATCATACTGAACAACTTTTCCAAAGAAACATACTTGTGGAAATGAGAAAAAATGTCAGGTTTCCTCACTCATTTTAAAACCTACTGTGAATTTTGAAAGGGCATTGGGTGGGCAGGTTCAATTTATTTTTTTCAATATGTTACTTTGGGAAATTTGTTCAGTATGAACAGTAGATTATGCGGTTTCATTTGAATATACCTGTCCATTTATATACAGTATACACCGCTGCAAGGAGACAAAAGATACATATTTACGAATTTTGTTAGGATCGGAAATTATTTCGCGTTTGCAGACCAGCATTTGTATGATTGTGATTGTGATTTAGAAAATGCACAAATAATCTCGCCCAGTTGCACCCGCACGCACCTTGGTGCGTAATGTTTAGACTTGCTCAATTAGTGCGAAACGCATATCTTGAGCCGGATATTCGGCCGACGGATATCCGGCTATCCGGCCTAGTGCGTCGCCGGATATCCGGTATCCGGTATCCGGCCAAACCACTATCCGTTTCATCTCTAATTTATACATCTTAACATGGAAAATACATTAAATATAGATGATGGAAAATTTAATAATAAAGTGCATTACAAACTAGAAATAAATCAGAAACAAATGACAAAAAAACAAATATTTTGAAATTTTTTCTTGGGCCAGGATTCGAACCTGCGAGCTCTTGCTTACAAGGCAAGCGCTACTGACTGCGCCACCAAGGTTCTTACCTGGACCGGTGAACTTTTCTACTAAACCTGTACACCAAATTATAGTTACTACTTTTTTTTTTTTAGTTTGTTTATTCACAACAAAATAGTGTACATTAATATTAAGTATTAAATGGATCACAAAACTATCACTTGATACACCAGCTTGTAATACACCTACTGAACAAGATAAGTGGGCCTTAAGGCGATATGCGAAAAAAATATGGGTGTTTCTTTTCTGTGTATTTCATGAAATACACGGAAAATTGTAATCAGTTTCTGGTTCATGCATCTTGACTATATAATCTAGGATTTTGAAATTGGAAAACATGTTTGAAATGAGGTCTTTAAACAAACTTTTTTACCTCGTTTGACGAATAGAACCATAAACAAAACTCAAACATTATTAGGTGTGTTTTAACAATATCTAGAGATGTTATATTTGAAATTTTGCTAGCTATTTTAGTATTTTTAATAATATAAATATACATATATCATTAATTTATAAATATATGTATAATATAAAACTAATATAAAAAAATTTGGAAAATTGTAAGCAGTTTCTGGTATATGCATTTTGACTATATAATCTAGGGTTTTGAAATTGGAAAACATGTTTGAAATGAGGTCTTTAAACAAACTTTTTTTCCTCGTTTGACGAATAGGAACCATAAACAAAACTCAAACATTATTAGGTATTTTAACAATATCTAGAGATTTTATATTTGAAATTTTGCTAGCTATTTTAGTTTTTTTAATAATATAAATATATATAATTATAAATATATGTATAGTATAAAACTAATATAAAAAAAATTAAAACTAACTTTTTTCCTTTTTGCCCTGAATCCGCCCCTCTCGCACTGTTCGATTATTCGCTTGGAGTGATATAAAAAAAATTAAAACTAACTTTTTTCCTTTTTGCCCTGAATCCGCCCCTCTCGCACTGTTCGATTATTCGCTTGGAGTGACAGTGACAAAAATAAAATTCGCATAGCCTCTTAACTGATGATAGCCAAGAAATCCTTTCTGCTACAGAATTCATCCAATTTAACCCATAAGCTATGGACGTTTTTTTTTTCCTGCCAATTTTTTTTTTGGCTATATCTCTTAAATTAGTTGTCAGAATCTGATGCGGTTTTTTTTTCTAAAACTAGATTAAATTCTTCATATAAGTAAAAAAATAAAAAGCTATTTTTTTATGTATGGGAGAAAGTAAATAGAAAGAAAGTTAACATTTTTTTTTCTATTATTGTAGTACTTTTTTTTATTGTTGTTTATCTTTCTAGCTTTCCAACAACACCCATATTGTATATAATATAATATAAATACTGCTCATACTGAACGTTTGCCATGACCTTGACTGACCTGTGCCGATTGGCAAAGTTATGAGCTTACGGGTTAAATAGGGCCCCCCTAGGCAAAAATGCTAGTTAATGGGATGGACTTATAGTTAGTTATGAACGAATTGAATAATATCAAATTAAAAAAACGAATATAACATGTGTTTCGTTGTTTACTAATTTTCATGTTTTTTTATTTATTTTTTTATGTATTTATTTATTAGGAGCACCAATGTTACATACACAAAAAGTATAATACTAGTTAATATGTAGGATTAGCATCCGTGTGTTGTAACGTTACAGGTGCACACGTTTTACAAATAACAGAGAGCTTTATCAAAAGTTAAATGTAACAATTACAATATACATGATAATACTTTGAACAGAGCAGATGAATAATCTAAAGCTACTATGTATAAATATATATATAAATATAAATAAAAGTATTTATAGAGTAAAACTAAAACTAACGCTAACAGAATATTAAATTTTTTTTTTTTTGTATATATACATATATATTTTTAATTTAAAAAATAATAATGATAAGTTAAGCCATGTTACAGATGTTTTATTCTACATAGTCTGCTTAGCTATGGTTGTAGTAGTGCATGCACACACAATTTTTCTATTTTGCGTAACCTCGGAAGTGCTTGCAAAACGCACAAAACACACAAAATGCGCGTATCTGTACACGTCACTACTACAACCCAGTGGCGTGCACAGAACTTTTTGCTGGAAAAGCAAACAATTGGTCAAGAACAACAATAAAAAAAATATAAAAAAAATCACTTTGAAAAATAAATGTTTGTATAGGAAATTTTCACTCTAGGGTAGACAATGGTACCGATTCGGTGAAGCACATCTTAACTTATTCGACAGGACTAAACTTAATTTAATTGTTCTGTCCTTGTCTTTTCGATAAAGAAAGAAAAAGACAGTACGCTTAAAATAAGGTTAGTCTTGTCAAATTAGTTAAGTTGTGTTATGCCGAATTGATACAATTGTCTACCCTGGCGTCATACAAAATTTTTTTTTTCAAAGTGAGATTTAAATTTTTTCATATTTTTTTTATTGTTGTTCTTGACCAATTGTTTGCTTTTCCAGCAAAAAGTTCTGTGCACGCCACTGCTACAACCATAGCCAAGTAGACTTCGTAGGATAGAAAATCTGTACACCAAATCAACACCAATGTTTGACATATAGTAACTACGACAGAAATAAATCTCTATATTTGAATACTTGGCGATGTATCGCAAGGAGATATAAATTAACATTATATCATTGCAGTATAGAAACGCAGAAAGAAAAGTAAATCTGGATGTGAGGAGCTCTGAACCGGGATTCGAACCCAGGACCTCCCGCTTACCGGGCGATTGCTCTAACCAATGAGCTAACCAAGTCTCAACACAACTCGTGAATTTACCGATGTGCTTTCCCATACTGCAATGATATTTATAGATACCCACTTTACAGTGAGCCACTTGGCGCCTAGAGGACGATAGTTTGAAATACAGACTATGTTTACAAATAAAAAACTGAAACTGCCCTCTTCAACCTCCCCTTTGAGCTTTAATCTGTAAGATCTAAGACAAAATCTGGTTGGGGTGTAGATAAGGGGGCACTGTGGGAAAAAAGATGTAGAAAATTTCGAAAAGTCCAGGGTTGTGCCCCTTTATCAACTATCTAACGATCTTGATTGTGATCTATTGTTTTAGCAATAATAAGAATTACGAGTGTTAACGGGTCGATGACGATGAGGTAGAAAGCTTAACACACTCAGGTATAAAACTAGGTACGGACTGCAGTAAAGCCTAGAGGGACTGGGCTTATTTTCAAGACGTTACAGTATACCGTGGCAGTCATTAACATTAGAACTATAGAACGGAAACAATTTCTATCGAATTATTATATACATTACTCACAGAAACATCACTAAATATGTGAAAATCTTCAGCGAGGCCCCATTCGTAAATATTCTTCATTTCACATCCCTCAGCCAAGCACCCGCGACATATTAGGGAGAAAGGATTTAAGTCCACGCTTTTAGATGGGCTTGTGGTCATATTGGAAGACGATTTACTGATAAATTATGCAAAAATCAGCTCGAACTTTTTGCTAAGTTTTGCAACATCTATTTGACGTTATGTTTTGTTTGACACTTTTGACAGGACAGAGTGTGACTTGTTCCGTTCTGAGTGGGTGCATTTACTAAGGCACTAAATTTACGTTAGGGTTACGTTCAATTGGAAGTCGGACGGTGTCGTCCTATTCTTTATTCTTTATTGTACACACATGGAAATATAAACATAAACAAAATTATAATGAAAAAACATGCACATTGGCGAGTTTATCTCTAAACAGAGATTTCTGAAAGCAAACAAAACCATCATAATAGGAAAAAGTTACTTATAAACGAAGTAATAATACACGTCGTGTACACAGAGAAGAAAAACATACAAAGAATTATACAAGTACCCATAGCTAACTACAAAATGAAAATGTATATCAATACTTACTACATATACAATCTATTAATTAAATAATATAAATTTACAAAATGTGTTACATATATAAACTACATAAATATAAATAATATTTAAGTAAGTACCTATTCAGATTATGAGAGGTAGGTAGTGTTTTTTTAGCTTTTTCTTAAAGGAACCGATAGTAAGACAGTCACGAATATGTACTATGTGGAAGAGCATTCCATAGCCCAATATTGCGGAGAATTTTTATATGCTAATTTGTTGTCAACGTTAGATGTTTATCGTCAGACTTCAAACTGAACACAGCTCAACATAAAGGTTGTACTTTGGTTTGCGCATCAATATGCCTATCTAGCCTTTCAGTGCAGCGTAGCTTCTGCAACGCACTTCCTACGTGACAAATCAAAAAGCTTTTATTTGCATATATTATAACCACATTGGTTGTCGTTCATAAACTCACACCAAGATGGGTTTCCTATCCGGGTTACAACACTAATCCGTTCAAAAATCTATTCGCTTCCCAACACCGACCGTTCAAAGCAAAAGTGTTCCGTGGTTCAAAGTCGACGTGTCGCTACACTGGTGTCGACTTGACATATTTACGTTAAGTTTCGTACAGAGAGGGTCCTCTCAATGTTATATTTATACTAAATCTTTAGTAAAGAGCCATCTTCGTAGGGGGTTGGACGGGAGGAGAGGGGGAGGTACCCACCCCTCATAAAGTTTCACATGGCGCAAAAGATAAGTTTTTTTTTAAGGTCAACATAATTAGACAGCTGATCGTAAGGAAATTGTTCCAAGACATGGTCTAATAAAAATCATCAATAATTATTATAACATAGGTACTTGTATTTAATATAACTTGGGTCAGAGTTAAACTTCCTGATTTTTCATAATCTAAATAAAAAAGAATAGTTCTAAATTACTCAACAGATGGCGTTGACCAGACATAGTCTGAGTGCTACCGATGATTTATGACATGGTTCCTACTACTTCTGACAAATGTTGCGCACTCTAAATAAATATTATTCCAGATTTCATTTTGATTAAGTAACTACTAAATTTCAAAACGTTTTTGCTTAACTAAAATTTTATATTGATATAACTGCTGAGAAATATCACACACATGTCTCAAATGTCCATTATAGTTACATAGCATAGAAATTTAAATATTTTTACTTACTTCCTTAGCTTAGCTTATATATGGCAATGAACTAAGTGTCAGATGTGTTAAAAGTAACGGATGTCAAAAGTGACAAATATATCAAAAGTGACAGATGTTTACAGAGTTTCCCGTAAAAGATGAGGAAGGCACGATCTAATTTGTGCTTCGATGTTTTGTAATTAAGTTTATAAAATTAATTGAATGTACATGAATTTAACAGTCGGCGTTTGTATGTATGTACTATAAGAATGTCGTTGATTATATGTATTTATAAAAATAATGTATGTTGTATGAAAGTTTATCCGACGATAACTCGCGTATTGATCGAAACGTCATAAAATATGTTAGGTGAGTAAATGAGACAAAATAATTTTTAGGTTTCACACATATAACACACCCCCACAGCTCACAAACACAAAACTTATGTAATATTATCCATAAAAAAATCATTTTTCTCACTTTGTCTGTTCAAAGCAATACACACCACTGAGTATACGAATCAATGGTGAGCTCTGCGCCTCCATCGCTCATGGGAGACACCACCACGATGAGAGAAATGAATAAATGTATGGATGACCAACTTTATGAAATAGCAATGAAATGAAATTAAATAAATTTATTTATTTAATGTAGATATATCAGATACACTTATAACAGGTTGGTTTTAATCTAATATTATTAAATAATCTATGTCTGTATAAGTTATAGTTTTATAATATAAATAATAATATGGGGACATGGAAATAATAAAGTTTAGGTTTACCTAAATTAAATATAAGCAGAGATTAAGTAATAATTAGTCTATGGTATAAGTTTCATATCGACATACAATATTCGTCGACTACTACGACGACTAATATTATTACTACGTAATTAGTCTATGATATCGATTCATAATTTCAAGATCTTAGGTAACCAACAAACTTTCACTTTTTTATATGGATAGAGATTGCATTCACCCAATAGATATCATAATAATATTATTCTAATAGAGGTCAGTCATTTACAAACACCACAGGCATTCAATTTGGTATTGTCTTTGCATTTACCGAAATGATAGTGACTCAAGTGCCAGCACCGTACAGCTTGAAATTCATAAACGAGAGCCAGCGCCAAAAGTCATCGAAAGTGACGTGATTTCGTTGCTTCAGATTTCGAATCTATAGTGCAGCGCTTTATGGTTTGAATCCACGTCAGAAGACTTTCTTTTTGTTATTAACAGTGTAAGAAAATAAATAAAGGCAGCCGAACGAGTTTTAAAAGAATAAGTAATGCTGGCATCCAATTTTGGTGCCAGGACTGGCAGCTGAATTTGGTGCCGGTGCTGCGCCCGACACTTGAGGCAAAGTCTTTATCGAGCCTAGTGTAAAAAATACTGGCTGGTTACGATATACAGCGCGTTCCGCATGATGCTAATAGTGCCAATACTACCATCAAACTTCTCACGCCCATCAAGTCGTTCCGAATGGAACGCTTTTGAACGCGAAATGGACGTTGACATTTGAATTTGACAGAATTTGTCTAAGTTATGTGAGTACAAAGGGTATGCTACTTTACTAGGTCCAAAAAGTGATTTCCTTTAATTTCAATTTTTGTATCATAGTTTAATAATAAACTATTATGCTCCGACTAACCTATTTTTTAAATTGCCGCCGGCTGGCTGTCACTTTTCATAGATCGCTCAGAGTGCAAACGCTCTGAAGCATGGGTGATGATAGCACAACATGGCGTCGTTAATGTCATCTATGACGTCATAGCGATCATTGTAGGGCTATCGTTATCACTCTAAAATGGACTCGGAATGATCGAGGACGCGATAAAATTGATTATGTCGTCATTTTATTTCGGAACGCGCTTATTATGAACGGTAAAGTCAAATTTTGCAACTTTGCACAGTACTCACAACTGATCTCAGAATAAAGATTTCTTATTCTGAACAACTGATGTACTGAACAAGCATGTTGGTTTGATAGCAATAAACTAGGTATGTTCAGTTTGATGTCAGACGACGCAAACTTACCATTCTATCCCTTTTGCACGCGCTGAATTTATATATGCTAGCTTGCTGTCAATGTTAGACTGGTGTTGTCCGATGTTAAAACCGAACGCAGCCCAGAGTTGACAGTTTGGTATTCAATCACAGCCATTCGTTCGACCTCAGAATAAAAATACTATTCTGAGCATACGACAAACTACGATTTCAATAGGTCGTAGAAAGTGTCTATGCGATAGATAGTTAAACGAAGAGTTGCGCAACTTGCACCCCCGACTGCGTTCAGTTTGATCGTCTGACGATGCCTGTCTAACATTGATACAGCAGGATAGCATATTATTATAGCCGTCTCCATTTACGGCTATGATATTATGCAAACTCAACATGTGCAAAAGAAGTAAAATATAAAGTGGGCATCGTCCGAGATCAAATTGAACGTAGCCCTGAGTTTAACTTTATGTATTCTTGGTATGTAGTCGAAAGAAAATCATATTTTAACCTCACGTGACGTGATTTTGTCGATTCCCTAGCTAATGTAAAGCCCTTGCTAGCTCCGAGGCTAATAATCCCTTTTTGCTCGCTAACTAAATCCTCTTGCATGAAAACTTTTTACCATCATAGACACATTGATAAGGTAAGTATCTTGTAAAAATAAATACAATCAAATTGACAAATGTCTATTTTGGCTCAGCAAAATTTACAAGAGAATGACTGTCTCGTAAAAAGGTAAATTTCAATCAATTTACAAATTTTTTCCATTTCTTATTTGCAGGAAAAATAGAAGATTACCGCCGGCTTTTCCTTCACTGTGAAGTTTGTTTGTTATCAAAAATTGCGAGTAAAAACGTTTCGTTTCTGCACGAACTTCATTACCGTCGCCATTTGCGCCACGACGCTTGGCTGACGGACTTGTGTGTAGAATCGTGAAATTGAGGTTATAGTGTTGGTTTTTCAGTTATTTTGTGGATGAAAATCGGCCCAAAAGGCACTACACACGTGAATTATTAGTTTGACCTTGCCACAGCACGAAAAGTGCTTTGTTTACGTAAGTATTTATCCCTTATTTCACGCTACATAGCGCCCATGTTCTAAACACGTGCTGTGGGATTTGATATTTCCACAGTTTAAATTGCTTTTACACGCAATTGGCGTATAAAAGAGATTCGACTTTGCACTGCGACTCATGCGGCAGGTATTCTGCATCGTTATATGTCAGATAAGTCGGTCAGACAACCATATTTTCGTTCCTCTTCGCGCGATCTATTTTTGTGCACTGGTCGCTGTGTCGCTGTTATTTATCATTCGTACACCGGATTTCGTAACAGTTGTATTTATTGGCGTTGTGAATTCGTAAGAATTACACATCCTTTCGCGAACGAAACGTAAATTCGAGTTAGATTTGAAGACCTCCTCGTTTCCAAGAGAAAGTTTGCATTTAATGTATTGTATGCCACATAGTTACACCTTCTTTCGTTGTTTATCGCTGGTACCATCGTTTGCTTGCGTTGACAAACAAATCCACCGATTATACGCTCTATCCATACTTTTTTTCACCTGACTGTTGGGTAACTCATGAGTATTTTTGGTGAAATGTACTGAAACATCTCTGAAAATGAGTTTTAACATTATATGAATTTGTTTTTTAATCATTTGAGCATGATGAAAAACGACTTGTCAATACTTTTGCTTTACCACAAAGACCAGAGCAAGGATATCTTGAAATAAGTTTTTGACCGCTTTTGGCTTTGATTGAACATCTCAACCACAAATTGGAGGTCATGGGTCCAAATTCTACAGGGGCAGTGTTGAGTTTGCATATTGTAATAAAATATGACACACCCATTGTTATTTACAGTCACTAAAAACGATGTGCTTATAAAATTAGTCTGTTGTTTGTGATTCTGCCACACTTTGGGAGAATCCGACCTTTGACTGACTTGATTTACTGCTCAGCTCTCCTGTAATGCTAAAATTTGATATGGAACTCCTTAGGGAACGGTAAAAACTGCTTCAAAATCTACATAGTAGTTGGCACCCTGACAGACAATTAATGCGACGTATAAGCTTTTTACTGTTGTATAGTTCTGTTATGCCCAACGAGCAACTAGCCCCTAGCACATTCAGGGACAGTATTAACCCATTGGTTTACCCTGCTGTGACACTATTAATTTTCATACATTACCTATAGGCGTAATGTTATATTACAGACTATAAATTGTACTATAAGGACTTTTGTTGTGACAGTAGGTCCATTCAAATCACTTCTGCGGTGACAGTACTTATGCTGTCCCTTATACCAGTAAGGAAAAACAATTGCCTGTACTGTATTTATGCAAGCGAAAAATTGATTGTTGACAGGCGTACTGTCGTATTCCGAAATTCCCCATGACGCCTGTGGGCGGTACTGTCCCACTGTGATAAGGGGCTCCAGAATGCTAAACATTAGTTTTGCATTGGATTCATTTCCATCAATGTAGACGGTAAAATTTTTAAAAAAATATGGCGTTTTTTTTGACTCAAGACTATTATTAATTACACTTATTAGATAATTACACTTTATAAATAAACATATTTTCAATCTTGCTTTTTTATAACACTTTTAAAAAAGCATGAATTTCACGAAAAAAGCGATTCAGTTTCCATATTTCAAAACCGATTAAAACAAAACTAACACACGCAGATAATAACTAGAAAAAAACATATTTATTACATAAAAAAATTATAGTCAAAGTCCTAATGTAGCCGCAATTTCAAAATAACTGAAGTTTTGCATGCGCGCCATCTGATTAGAGCAGGACAGACAGTTAAAAAACAAAAGCATTAGAGCAAGACTGAATTTTAGCATTGCGCAGCCCGCCTGACCAGTATGGTGATTGTGGTGAACCCTCAGATTACTTCTATAAGGAAGACCTTTTGATACCTGTGCAGCTAGCATGTTCAAAAAATACAGTGTCTATCTGTCCTACTCAGTGGCATATTTTAAGATTTGGCGGCCTGGGCCCATAAGGTTTGCCACCTCATAAATGAAAAAGAAAAAAGCAAAAATATTCCTATTATAAAATAAAATAAAATCCAGCAATGTATTGATGTGGGCTGAGAATGAGAAAGAAATAAGCACCATTTATTCAACATTTATATTTTTTCCCACGGACATTTTTTTTAAATGACTTATTAAATTAAAAAGCAATATAAGTTACATTTGAACAGAAAATCACTTGTACTATCCCACAAATTTATTTAATACTTCCTGACCGGTTCAGGTCAGGTCAGGAAGTATTAAATAAATTTGTGGAATAGTACAAGTGATTTTCTGTTCATTATGTATTCCAAGTTCCACCAAGTGCCAACAATCAACAGTGTAAACATTCTAAGTTACATTTATATATAATAATATAAATAAAAAGGTAGGTAACAATTGATTATGAAAGGCTCACAAAGCTGAGCGCGAGGTGCAGCTTGTGCCCCCTCTCGCAGCCTGCCGCCCCGGGCCATGGCTCTTTTGGCCCTAGGTAAATACGCCACTGGTCCTACTGCTCTCACACAAACCGCGTTTGTCAATGTGCAAGAGAGCAAGTATGATGAAAATACACAGTATCGATGGTGTATGCTAGATCCCCTGTAATATTTTGATACCTATGCAGGTTCTTATTTTGTTGTCGCTGTGAACCCTGCTTGTCATACGTATTTTAAAGTGACTAGAGTTTAAGAACACTTTAGAGGCCAGCGGAATATGCCTAGTTCTAAATTCTAAATTCGTAGAGCGGCCGATGAGTCCTGCACTGATTCTCGGTAATCGTGAATATTGTGCACTTCCCCCCGGTCAGTCAGCCCAGCCAGGACAGCTCCTTAGAGTAGAGCCGAACAGCTTCAGTATTCTGACACATAAACTGGTCCAGTGAAGGGAAGTTGGAGCTCCATGCCTAGTTCATACAAACAAAATACCATAACCATTTGTATATCATAGATATTCTTAGGATAGTGTGTATTTATTCCAAATGGATTACAGAATATCTAGGTTCCCAAATATATGTATATTTTGAAAGGACACTGATTTAAAGACGACAGAAGCAATTTAAAATTTCCATAGAAAGCTTATTTTTCTCATATTTCATGTTTAAATTGGTGTTCTTATTTAATATATATTTGGGAACCTAGGTATTTCAATCGGAATAAATACACACTACCTTAAGAAAAAAAAAAAAAAAAAAAAAAAAATCAAGAAAAAAAAAAAAAAACTCTACCTTAAGAATATCTATGATTTACAAATAGTTTTGGTGTTTCGTTTGTATGAACTAAAGTCGCCGTCAATAGAAATTGTGGACTATGTAAACAAACCGTTTTCTCAATTTTTCTCAAGGTTCTGTCACGGAGTCTCACTGAACATTATTCCAAATCACGAAGCATCAAGTTTTACCGGACATTCACTGTATTTCATCATGAAATATTCAATAATCACCAGTTAATTACGGAAAATCATAGAATCAATAGTCAATTCTGTACTGCGTCGAGATTGCTGTCATATTTTTTTCTCATCGAATCTGTATTGTCTTTGAAAATTGGTGATGTACGAATGTATTTGAATATAAATCTATTTTATTCGTGATGCTATTTTATTCCGTCATTTTTTTTTTGACAGCGTTACTTGATAATCTTTGACATAAACGTGTGTGTGATTCTATCGAGAGCTGTGTGATCGATTTGACCAGCGATTCATCAGAATATTTTAGCGATAAATCAAATAAAGAAAATTAATTAAGCACCTAACATATTTTAATTACATACTTACCCATCTCTAGATAGTTCACCTATTCATAGACAAAGACAACATGGCGCTTTGTTTACATAGTCCACAATTTCTATTGACGGCTACTTTAGGATTACTCAGCCGGCCTCTCAAATTGTCAAAATAGTGCTTAAGAGGCTATAGGTTGTCAACTTCGTGCTTACCGCGCCCATGAGGTACGCGACTTAGTGTGCAGGGCCGTGCGCAAGGCATTCCAAGTACACAAGTATGACATTGACAACTTTAAAATATCATAGAGTCTACAAAATTACGGAGATGGCCTCAATAAACAACATTGATGACCCAGATTACCTACCCCCTCATCACCATCATCATCATCGTCATCATCATCATCATCATCATCATCGTCATCGTCACCTCATTATCGAAAACGAAGCTCGATTGTAAATAGTTTTTATAAATAGTTCCAATACATATTTTATCTATGCGCTAATGTTAATGTCTATGCGTGTTGTCAAGCTATACCTATTTATGTTATTAGTATATTTAACTGATGCTGGGTCCAGCCCCCCTATTGTGTATCTTTAGTTGCCAACTGCACGAGGTGCCTATCATCAAAAACATAGCTAAAAACTGAAATTTCAAAATTGCCTTTAGTGGGTATTGAACTATTAACAATCTGTGTCGTCACTTCAAGTGCGAAAATATCCTTAGGACATCGGAATTCGATAGTATATCTATGTTTTTGATGATAGACACCCAGTCCAGAAGGCAACTAGAGATACACAATAGGCCCGCAGGTCAGACCCGAAATATATCTTAAACTGTATAATTTTATAATATAAATTATTTTATTTAATTATTGATTCGTATAAATATATGTATATAAAGAGTCTACAAAAGAGATCCATTATACATCGGTTTATACTACCTTTATCTATGGAGCGACCTCCCCGGTGACTGGTCATCCGCCTTGGTCCGCCCCACGCGTCGTGCTCGCTCACCCTCCCGCCACACCATCTGCATCCCCTCCGAAACCCCGCCCGCCAACCCCTATACACCGTGGGCGCGGCGGGCACGAAGTTGACAACTTATAACTGCTGATTTCATATTAAGAATTCCAAGTTAAGCCATACTTACAAGAGTAACTAGTTTACATTTCCAGTGCTGCTATTGAGTATTGGTTCATTCTTGAGTGTTGCTTAATCTGTAAGGTGGATCTGCACTGTTCTGTGCTTATTATGCATATATGAATTGGTTGCCAACCACCAAAAACACTGAATATTAAAAATTGCCTTCAGTGGGTATGAAACTCAACTTTCAAATTTGCCTTTAATGGGTATTTGAACTATTTACAAACTGTGTCGTCACTTCAAGTGCGAATATATCCTTAGACAATCGGAATTCGATCGTATACCTATGTTTTTGATAGTTGGCAACTGATTCAAAGACACATTATCTAGGCGCTGAGCCACAATCTAACAATTTGTGAACTAATTTTAATGCAATTTTTAATAATCATTATTTGAATTAATTTATTTTTGATTGATCGCACATATTGTACTATTAATGTTATAATAATTTACTTCTAAGTGAAGAATGTAAAATAAATTGAAATTTGACTTGTAATGCACATTACCAATAAAAATGTTCTATGTTCTAGACTGCAATCTATTGTCTTTGAGACGGTGAGAATTAAGAGAGTTAACCTCTTAAGGCGATATGCGAAAATAATACGGGTGTTTCTTTTCTGTGTATTTCATACATATTTCATGAAATACACGGAAAATTATAATCAGTTTCTGGTATATGCATCTTGACTATATAATCTAGGGATTTGAAATTGGAAAATATGTTTGGATAAATTTTCCTCAATAGAAATAATTGTTGAAATGAGGTCTTCAAACACACTTTTTCTCCTCGTTTGACGAATAGGAACCATGTACAGAACTCAAACATATTTCATAGGTGTGTTTCAACAATATCTAGAGATTAGATATTTGAAATTTTGCTAGCTATTTTAGTTTTTTTATAAAAATGATAAAACTAACATTTGTCGTTTTCGCTCTGAATCCGCCCCTTTCGCACTGCGCGATTTTTCCCTTAGAGTGACAGTGACAAAAATAAAATTTACATAGCCTCTTAATTTTGGTCTCCTAATAACTCAGGTCTTAATACAAGACAAAAGTATTGATAAGTAAAGATAATGAACGCTCACACACTTATTATCAAGTACTTCAAATAATAATAATGTTTATTTTATCTCTTCCAGTGCCGAGATTCCCAGAAATGAAGATAGACAACAATCCACATGTGAAATATTGTAGCAATACCCTTGTTATACCGGCGCCTAAGTCACAATTCCATCTATGAAAGAACTTTAAAACTCTTTGAGAAGACTCTATTTTAAAACCTATACAGACTTAAATGTGTTAACTTTTTTTTAACCTGCCAGTATTTTTTCTTTTTATTTTATTACGTTGACAAGTGCCAAGTTGAAATAGGAAGGAGAATTTAGGTCTATAGCTGAGAAGTGTCTATGGATATATTTGTTAGTGGTAGTGCAGCTTTATAAATCAGTGTTGCCAGCATGAAAATACCAGAGACAAATGCCAACGTTGGAGCTTATTATGGCAATGAGGAAAATGGACAGTGGCAGGTGAGAACCTTCATACTTATTACTAGCTCTTAACCCGTAAGCTTATAGCTGTGCCGCCCAGCACAGGTAAGTCGAGGTCACGGCAAACGTTCAGTATGAGTAGTATTTATATTATGTTATATAAGGTCTTTCAATTTAAATTGAAAGTAATTTAGGAGGTGATTCAGTATCGTTAATACATCACATTCCACTGCAAAGCACTTTTTTTTGCGCGAACTTTTTTTTCACTCAGTACAAAGTGGTCCGATCAGCTGACTCAGTTTGTATGGACAAGTGAAGAAAAAGTTCGCGCAAAAAAAATATATTTTGCAGTGCAATGTGATGTATTAACGATACTGGATAACCTCCTAAATTACTTTCAATTTAAATTGAAAGACCTTATATACAATATGGATATCGTTGGAAAGCTAAAAAGACAAACAACAATGAAAAAAATACTACAATATTAAAAAAAAAACCGTGGGTTGTTGTTTTTAACCTAAATTTTACACCACCCTTCAATTTATTTTTTTATTTATTAAAAAACGTTTTTCTTTTTCTTTATTGTTTTTATAATATTTGAATAAACATACATAATATACTATATAGATATATATTTATATATTTTTTTCTACATACTTCATCCCGTACATAAAAAAACAATTACTTTTTATTTTTTTATTTTTTTTAAGCTTATAGAAAATTGATTCTAGTTTTAGATAAAGAAAACCGCATTAGATTCTGACAACTACTTTAAGGGATAGAGCCAAAAACAAAATTGGCGCGAAAAATAGGCGGGAAATAAAAATCGCCAATAATTCTACAGGTTAAATGTTAAGCTCCTTTGATATTCCATTCGTCAGGGTGATTGTGATCAACTCATCCACTGCTTGTGGTCTGTAATATTCCATTGGCGGATACAGAGGGGACCCATGGCCCCCCTTCAAAAGACCCAGAAATTCTTTCATACTGCTGAATCCCACAAGTGTTATAACGCGAGTGTATGTACGTACTTCGCGTGCCAAAAAAGCGCGCCAAAATTGAGAGCAATGCTCTTACGTGTGGTTGTTGTTGACTATATGCCAACCGTTTCACCGATACAATTTCGGCATTATCAAGGCGAGTATCGTCCTAAGAACGATGTGTTGTTCATGTGTGATTGTTGTTGACTATATGCCAACCGTTTCACCGATACAATTTCGGCATTATCAAGGCGAGTATCGTCCTAAGAACGATGTGTTGTTCATGTGTGATTGTTGTGGACTATATGCCAACCGTTTCACCGATACAATTTCGGCATTATCAAGGCGAGTATCGTCCTAGGAACGATGTGTTGTTCATGTGTGATTGTTGTTGACTATATGCCAACCGTTTCACCAATACAATTTCGGCATTATCAAGGCGAGTATTGTCCTAAGAACGATGTTTTGTTCACGTGTGATTGTTGTTGACTATATGCCAACCGTTTCACCGATACAATTTCGGCATTATCAAGGCGAGTATCGTCCTAAGAACGATGTGTTGTTCATGTGTGATTGTTGTTGACTATATGCCAACCGTTTCACCGATACAATTTCGGCATTATCAAGGCGAGTATTGTCCTAAGAACGATGTGTTGTTCACGTGTGATTGTTGTTGACTATATGCCAACCGTTTCACCAATACAATTTCGGCATTATCAAGGCGAGTATTGTCCTAAGAACGATGTGTTGTTCACGTGTGATTGTTGTTGACTATATGCCAACCGTTTCACCGATACAATTTCGGCATTATCAAGGCGAGTATCGGTGAAACGGTTGGCATATAGTCAACAACAATCACACGTGAGTGTTCAAGCCGTATGTTAATAATTATAATTGAGTATGTCAGCTCACGCGAGTTTTAAAAATATTATAACTAAATTACACCATAAAATTACATTTTAAATAGATACATTTATCACGTGCTTAGTATTTATTCAAATATGCTATAAAAAGCGTTATTTAATGGCCATGTCTTTAACTAACTTTCATACATTGGAATTTTATCTATTAACTTTAATTTCTCTGATAAAGAGTTGTATATTTTGATCCTGCCACATACACGGACTTCGTTGACTTGGACAGTTTGTAGAAAGGTGTGTGCTGCGGGTCTACCACGTAATTCTGATTTTCATCAACATCAACTTGAGATTGAAATTTGACGTGCGTGCGAGGACGCCCGCCTAACATGCCATCTCTTTTGCACGCACGTCAAATTTTAATCTCAAGTTGATATTGATGAAAATCAGAATTACGCGGTAGGCCCGCAGTTTATTTGAAGGTCTAAACTGCTGCCGTTAATTCGAGAGAATGATGACAGATGGAGTGTGGCGATATCTCGAAAAAATACTACAAGTCAACAAGAGCTTCTTCACGACAAAAATAAATAAAGGCACGTTAAAAAAATATCAACGGTACAACAAATGGGACGAAATAAATCCAAATCATGATTATTTAAACTTTTTTTATAAATAAAAACCCTGGAATAGAATATATATACGATCTTATTATTTGGTAAGGCATATCAGTTTTATAATACGACAACACTGCCTTACACCGCAGATATTATAAACCTTTTTCTGAAATGTCGATTCAAAAAGTCGAGGATTCATACTGCAGGCATTATGATTGCTGATTTGACAGAAATAACTTGACAGTATCGCTAATAGACAACTTTTCGCCAAAAATAATATTTTTTGCGCTTTTTTTTAACTTTTACGTAGAAATTGTGTCAGCTGATTCATTAAGTTTTGTACTAGGAAGTGGAAAATATATACGACAAAAATACTTTTTATTAACAAATGGGACCTTTTAACGATATGCAATCTACCCTAAAATCATCATGATAAATATAAAATATTGAAATGCAAAACAGTAAAAAAAAGGTTTTATCCCCTGACATTTGCAAACGTCACCATTCTCTCGAATGAACGGCCGGAGTTTAGTTATGTATCCTTGAAGTTTTGATTTTGAGGGAAACTGGTCCTGATTTTTCTTTACAAATGTTGGTATTTGAAAGATGTCTTCAGATGTGTGTCAGGATTATCAACTGAAGGGGCTCCCCAATGCTCAACATCAGTTTTGCATTTGATTCAGTTCCGTCAATGTAGACGCTAAATATTTGAAAAAAATATGACATTTATGAAAATTATTAATAACACTTTATTAATGAACATACTTTGAATCTTATTTTAATTATAATTAAAAAAAAACATGAATTTCACGAAAAAAGCGATTCAGTTTCCATATTTCAAAACCGATTGAAACGAAACGTAACATACGCAGATATCGCGGCTACATTAGAACATTAACTATAATTTCTTAATGTAATAAAGATGATTTTTTCTAGTTAGTATCTGCGAGTGTTGGTTTCGTTTCAATCGGTTTTGACATATGGAAACTGAATCACTTTTTTCGTGAAATTCATGCTTTTTTTAAAAGTATTATAACTAAGAGAAGATTGAAAGTATGTTTATTTATAAAGTGTAATTAATAATAGTCTTGAGTCAAAAAACACGCCATAATTTTTTCAAATTTTTACCACCTGATGGAACTGAATCTAATGCAAAACTGATATTTAGCATTGTGGAGCCCCTTAAGGGGCTATACCGTGAAAATTGACACTTTTTGAAGTTATTTATCTGCTCTTTTAATGAAGTTCCAAGTAAAATAAATTAGTATAACAATTTTGGGACCTTTTACTAGATTTTGGTCTATCAGAAACGCGATTGGAGGAATTTCATTCGATAGAAATAATTATTGAAATCAGGTCTAAATTTACACTTTTTTTGATATTCTGACAAATTAGGATAGCATACAGACTTGAAAAATATTTATTTAGATGGGTTTTAACTACACCTAAATTACTGGTTATGGAATTTTTTGTAGCTATTTTAGTTAATTTTGAATTAATTTAAAACCGACTTTTTGACAATTTTCCCCGATTCCGTCCCTTTCGCACTGAGGGTCTTTCTGCCTGGAGTAACGGGGACCTTTGCTAGCACGGTATATCACCTTAACTAATATTACCGACTTTCATTCAATTGCCCAAGGATTTGTTCAAATCTCCCGGGTTGGTTCCTCCGAGAGTTGGCAACCCTAGCTCTAGCACGTAACACCGCACTGAGTGAAAGAGAGAGAAGTAGCTCATTCATTGTATTTGTATCTCAAATATTTACTATGATTAAGCTGTATATATGAATGAGTCTGATAAGAAATTTATTAGTTTCAAATTCAAATAGTTTATTTTGCAAAGTAGGTATATATACAAGTGACTTTTTGATCATCGTCCAAATTCATACTGGTGGCTTGGTAAGTGATCAGTATCATGGATCAATAACAATTTTGGTGAAATTCGTAAAATTAAATTTCGACTCCCCATAGTGATTCACTCGGGACTGGAACTGAATTTCTATGGGAAGCCAGAATTTCATTTTAAGAATTTCACAAAAATTGTTACTGATCCAAGATACTGATCACTTATCAAGCCTCCAGTATAAATTTGGACGATGATCAAAAAGTCACCTTGTATATAAATACACGTTTCACAAGTCAAAATTTTATCTTATAAAAATATGTGTAATAAAATAGTAAATGTACATGAACTAGATTAAAGGTTTATTTAATTTATGTAGCAAATCTATCGAGCGAAAGTTTTCCAATTAGGTAACGCTACTTACAACGTTAAGATAAAGGTTTGAGAAAAAATATATGTATATATATTGATTGCGTATGTGGTAGATTCAGTACAATCGTTCAAAAACTTTTGAAAAAGGAAGGCCTCCTCGTAAGATGAAGTTGCGGAAGCGGGAAACTGACGGTAGTACCAATCCATACATCATCCATTCAACGGCGGATCCAGGGGGGGGGGGTCAAGGGAGTCATGCCCCCCCCTGGACCTAGTTCAACTTTTTCTATCTATACAGACACGCTAAATTTACCTAAAATTGCACAAAACGTTATTATATATTTGGACTAATTCGGAGCCTGTACCTGTACCCCCCCGATTCGCAGGCTGGATCTTCCCTTGCATCCATCCATCCATCAGCCTAGTTCGTCCACTGCTGGACATAAGCCTTTCCAGGACTTTGCCACTCCCGGCGGTCATCCTGGAAGAATTTCCCATACTCACACACGCTGGGTAGGCGGGTTGGTGAGCGCGGTGCCGGAACCCTCGCACCAGTGATGCCGCTGCCCGTCACCAGTCTGTTCCATATAAGGCCCGGCTATCAGGGATGGATATATCGCCATCCATCGGTCCCAGGCATGATGGGCCTCCTGGTTTTTTTGCCTGTGAGCTGTCCTCTTACTCTCCCCTGAATTACTTCGAGGGGGTCTCCTCCTGGTTTGACAATTTAGAATGACATATGGACTGCAATTATATTTTATTAGATGGGTTTTAACAGTATCTAGGACCAGCGGGCCTATTATGTATCTCTAGTTGCTTTCTAGACTGGGTGTCTATCATCAAAAACATAGATATACTATCGAATTCCGATGTCCTAAGGATATTTTCGCACTTGAAGTGACGACACAGATTGTTAATAGTTCAATACCCACTAAAGGCTATTTTGAAATTTCAGTTTTTATCTATGTTTTTGATGATAGGTACCTCGTTCAGTTGGCAACTAAAGATACAGAATAGGGGGGCTGGTTAAACGAAATTTTGATAGCAACTTTAGTACATTTTATATTAATAAAAAACCGACTTTTTGCTACTTTTCCACGAATCCATCCCTCTTGCACTGAAACATTTTACATATCGCCTTAAAGCGATTTCTTTCACCAACCTACAGGTAGTGAAAACATTATAATTTACCTAATATGGATTGTGGGATTTTCAGCGCCAATGCACATTTTCCGTTGTTCTATTGAGTCTATGCAAGGTCAAAGCAATTTTTTGTTATAAAATGTATATAAATAAATATTATGAATTATGCGGTACAGTCTGGGTGATAAGATCGGAGTACAGGTCCTCTAAAAAGGCCATTTTATATGAATCACAATATGATTCTGTTCTAATGCCGTCTCTTTTGCACGCGTGAAAAAACCCTGATTCCATCCTACTTTCAAATCATTTTATGATTCACCCAAGTCGGCCTTTTTAGATCCCCTGTAGACAAGTCACGGTCCGTATTGCGCCCAAATTGTTTATTCAAAGGGCGGGCATGGCTGACTGAGTGTACAGAAACAAATGAGGCTTAACAAAGCTCAACACGAAAATGGCCACCTTACTGTTCTAGTTACTAAATTCCATTTTAAATTGTTTTGTTAGTTTTTGAACGATTATACTGAATCTACCACAGACGCAACCAATATGAAACTTATATATATATATATATATATAATATATATATATCTTTACGTTTTTTTTTTTTGGTTTTGTGTTTAATCCATTTGATATTTTTGTGTCATGTTTTACTATCAATACGAAAATCTTGATTATTATCAACCAATGTAAGTTTAAAAATGACTTAAATGCAATATTGTAATTTTAGTCGATTTAAATCTTAAAATAAGACTCGATCTGAATCTTTGGCGCACGCGATTTTCAACTTTATGAAAGTTAGTCTACGGGTTATAATTGCAAAGCCGCTGTGCGCCTAAGGACGGCCTCGTCTTAAGGCGATATGTAAAAGTTTTAGCGTCCCTGTTACTCCGTATGCGAAAAAACCCTCAGTGTGAGAGGGACGGATTCGTGGAAAAGAAGCAAAAAGTCGGTTTTTTATTAATATAAAATGTACTAAAAATGCTATCAAAATTTCGTTTAAGCAGATCCTAGATACCTTTAAAACCCATCTAATAAAACATAGTTACAGTCCATATGTCATTCTAAATTGTCAAACCAGGAGAATTCGCTTAGATTAAATTATTTTAAGGTGTGTTAATTCGAAAACCATTTCGAGATTTAGGTTTAAAAAGCCGTATTTTCGAAGTTTGGGTCTAAAAAACCTCATGATGCTGAATATTTTTACGAAAAAGCTGCAACTTCCAGTTGCCCTCGTGTTACGTCACTTGATTAATGGCTGTTTAGAAATGTGTCCTTTGCTATCAAGATAAATTTATAATAATTTGCTTCAGACTAATTTGACAGCTAGATGACAGATGAGTAGACAGACAGAGACAGACCACATTTTTTATAAGCAATCACACATCACAATCAGTATAATGTCTAAAATTCTCAAGTGACAAGGTCATCGGACAATTCTTTAAAAAATCATAAAAAAATAATGGTCATTATATATAGCAAAATAATGAAAACCATGTCCTAAAATGACGTAAATTCTCCGAAAAAAATTAAAAATAAAATCTTTTAAAAATTAAGCTATGCGAATTGGTGTCGATAAAGACCTCATTTCAATAAATATTTCTAGCGAGAGCCGAATTTCTTCGCTGTTTAACAGATCTCTAGAAAAATTTCGCTGGACTTAATACCTGTTTTATTTATACATACATATATTCACGCCTGTCTCCCAGAGGGGTAGGCAGAGACTACAGATTTCCATCTGCTACGATACAGACACACCTCTTTCGCCTCTTCCACATCCATCAATCTAGTCATACAAGCTCTTCTATTCCGGGTACTTTTGACATGGCCCTTCTTCACTATGTCGCCAGTTTGGTCAGCATACGTCCTTCTAGGGAGGTCTGATCGAGCTGCACCTTCCACTTTATGGTTCCAAAGAACCATAAAGTTCTTTTGTCACTCTACTTTCATTCATCCTCTCTACATGTCCAAACCATCAAAGCATTCCTTTTTCTATTCACTAATAATTTTTAATAATTTTTTGAATATGAGCCAAATCAAATCCTCCGGGGTCGGCCTTCGGCCTCCCTAGAATGACATCAGATATGACACTGGTAGCCGCGGTGTCCTGCTCGGCCGAAAAACTCGCATGTTCGGACTCCGAACGCTGCAAGCTCGGCCTTAGGCCTCACTGGCACGTTCTCCGTCTTCACATGCTCGTTTTTTGGGCTCGCTAGAAAGACACTTGTAGGCTCGGCCTTCGGCCTCACCAGTATATGGGGTTGGGGGTCTGCGAGATCACAGTTTGGGGCGAACTACTAATGTATTTTGGTGTATAATTGTGACAATTCAGTGTAACACGACTTACCTTATTTGACAGGACTAACCTTATTTTCTGTCTTTTTATTTCCTCATCAAAAAGACAAGGACAGAACGCTTAAATTTATTTTAGTCCTGTCAAATAAGTTAAGCCGTGTTTCACGAAATCAACACCAATGAAGAGTATTTGTCTTGTCTTGTCTAAACATGTAAACTAATATTTGGCCCCATTTCTCCGCAGCCCAATGGTGTAATGGTGGACAGTGGAGTCGGAGGTGGTGTGGTTGGCAGCGGTGACGCAGGACTAGTGCACGCTCCTATTTACACAGTACCAAGAGATCCTGGTATGTTGACACTATTACCTACTTCATCTCTCTGCAGCCCAACGTTGTGATGGTGGACAGTGTAGTTGGAGGTGGTGTGATTGGCAGTAGTGCACGCTCCTATTTACACAGTACCAAGAGATCCTGGTATGTTGACACTATTACCTACTTCATCTCTGCAGCCCAACGTTGTGATGGTGGACAGTGTAGTTGGAGGTGGTGTGATTGGCAGTAGTGCACGCTCCTATTTACACAGTACCAAGAGATCCTGGTATGTTGACACTATTACCTACTTCATCTCTGCAGCCCAACGTTGTGATGGTGGACAGTGTAGTTGGAGGTGGTGTGATTGGCAGTAGTGCACGCTCCTATTTACACAGTACCAAGAGATCCTGGTATGTTGACACTATTACCTACTTCATCTCTGCAGCCCAACGTTGTGATGGTGGACAGTGTAGTTGGAGGTGGTGTGATTGGCAGTAGTGCACGCTCCTATTTACACAGTACCAAGAGATCCTGGTATGTTGACACTATTACCTACTTCATCTCTGCAGCCCAACGTTGTGATGGTGGACAGTGTAGTTGGAGGTGGTGTGATTGGCAGTAGTGCACGCTCCTATTTACACAGTACCAAGAGATCCTGGTACGTAGACACTATTACCTGATGACAGCAGAATACCAGCGCTTTGGCATCGGCTGTGGCATTAAACTGAGCTGCACTCCTTTTTCATAATATCAAAATATGTCTAATTAGCTTATACTTTTTTGTTATAATATGGTTTTTGAAATAAAGCTCTATTTTAGGGTGCCGTAACCAACGGGATCCTATTACTAAGACTCCGCTGTCCGTCTGTCTGTCCGTTTGTCACCAGGCTGTATCTCATGAACCGTGATAGTTAGACAGTTGAAATTTTCACAGATGATATAACAACAAATACTAAAAAACAGAATAAAATAAATATTTAAGGGGGCCCAACAAACGTGATTTTTTTGCCGTTTTTATAGATAATGGTACAGAACCTTTCGTGCGCGAGCCCGATTCTTGGCCGGTTTTTCTTTCTTTCCCAGATTCGAGTCCTGGTTCAGAGCTCCTCTCTTTACTTTTCTTTCTGAGTTACCATACCGCAATTATACTTAGCCAAATTCATACTGGAGACTCGGTAACTGGTCAGGACAGCGTCTCAAAGTTATTTAGAGAGCAGCTTGATTGGGAAAGTACACAAAAACCATGAGAATTCACTATAGAAAATGTTCGGATTAAACACAAATTTTATTTACGTGGAAAGCTCGCAAGATTTTGGCCTGGTGCTTACATTCATTTGAGGTCTGAGGTAAAGCGGGGAGCACCTACCCCTGCCGTCCGCTCGCCTCCCTCGCACTCCTAAAAAATGTATGTCCCCCCCTTATCTCCAAAACTGGTGGACCAAAAAATATGAAAAAAATCATGGTAATATGTGATTACAACTTAACTTACTTCAACTTGAGTTGAAGTGGCAGTGGACTGACCATATTTGTCGCCGACGTGATAACCGTTGGGGCCGTAAGGCATTGGAATGGAGACCACGTACAGCAAAGCGCAGCGTAGGCCGCCCTCGTGCCCGCTGGATTGACGATCTGAAGGACGTTGCTGGTGACGGCTTAATGAGGATGACTGAGGACCGCCAAGAGTGGCGTAATATTGGGGAGGCCTATGTCCAGCAGTGGACGAATACGGGCAGATGGATTATAAAGTGACTTTAAAGGTGGTTTTAGGATAAATTATTTTATATTATTTTTCAATGCAAGTGCATCAAAACCGAACAGAAAGTCGATTATTTTGTGTTCACGTAAAGATTACAGGAAAAATAAAGCGGTTGAGATTTTCATGAAAAACAATGAAAAAATTTAATTTATCATCGACAATACGGAACCCTAGGTACGCGAGTCTGACTCGCACCTAGCCGGTTTTTTTTTTGTATTACACCTTTTAATAAAACTTGCATTTTTAATATTATGTTTCTCTCAAAAAATTCTAGGATACATGATGGCGGCGGGATATTACTCAGTGGGCGCGTTCCCCCCTCAACCCGTGCCCCCCACAGACGACTTCGCCGACTATATGTGGATGGAGAACGAAGACGAATTCGATAAACAGGTAACATTGCATCTTATGGTCAAATGGATAAGATTTATAGTTGAATTCGCGTTGTCTAAGTTAGAAAGGTAAAGCTGGTAGAGCTGATGCCGGGCTCGACTGTGGAGGTACCACCATCTTACTCGGAAACCCCCCTCAAACAGGACAACCAGGTGGCCCACCATGCCTAGGACCGATTGATGGCGGTATATCCATCCACAATTCCCATAGCTTCATTTTGAAAAGAATTTTTTTCAAACAATATACGTGGGAAATAGTTTTCATTATTTTAGTATTAATTAACCATTATCTTTTTATGATTTTTAAAGAATTTTCCGATATGACGTCATTTGAGAATTTTGGTCATTGTACAGATTGTGATGGGTGATTGCTTATAAAAAAGTGGTCTGTCTACTCATCTGTCATCCATCTGTCAAGTCAATCTGAAGCAAATTATTATAAATTTATCTTGATAGCAAAGTACACACGAGGGCAAATGGAAGTTGCAGCTTTTTCGTAAAAATATTCATCATTATGAGGTTTTTTGGACCAAAAATTCGAAAATACGACTTATTAAACCTAAATCTCGAAATGTTTTTCGAATTAACACACCTTAACGTAATTAAATCTACGCCAATTGCCGCCTCTTATATAAAACAGACTGGTGACAGGCAGCGGCGTCACTGATGCGAGGGTTCCGGCATCGCGCTCACCAACCCGCCTGCCCAGCGTGTGAGAGTATGGGCAATTCTTCCAGGAGGACCGCAAACAGTGGCGAAATCTTTTCGTGAAAAAAAATCGGGAAAGCGTAGAACCAAACTGGTTGTTGCATATATTTTGTAACTTCGCGATTTGATGATTTGTTCATTAGTAAATGTTGTTTGTATGGACGAGTACAATCGCCAGTTTCCGGCTTGCACAACTTTATGTTATTTTTCAATAGTGGTTTTATTTTAAATTTATTTTTGTTTCTTCAAAATTGTAATAGGTATATTATATACGAGGTGAATTTGTGAACATCGTCCAAATTCATACTTGAGCCTTGGTAAGTGATCAGCATCATGAACCAATAACGATTTTCGTAAAATTCATAAAATGAAATTTTGACTCCCCATAGTGATGCACTAAGGACTGGGAGTGAATTACTATGGGAAGTCAAAATTTCATTGTACGAATTTCACAAAAATTGTCATAGATTCATGATGCTGATAACTTACCAAGCCTCCAGTATGAATTTGGACGATGATCAAAAAGTCACCTTGTATATAAGGTCTTTCAATTTAAATGGAAAGTAATTTAAGAAATTATTCAGTATCGTTAATACATCATATTCCACTGCAAAGTACTTTTTTTTGCGCGAACTTTTTCTTCACTTGTCCATACAAACTGAGTCAGCTGACCGGACCACTTTGTCACACCCCCGACACTTCTTTGTCTTCGCTCAAGTTATTTACCTACACTCTCACGCGCGCATCTGGCTTGTCCGCACACGCTTGTGTGTGTGCGTGAGCTAGTCTAGGGCTGGCAGCAAGCGTGTGAGCGTCGTCGGTCGAGAGGGACAACATTTATAGTCAGCAACTTATATGATTCTCTTCCTAAATTTTAGCGTGGTTAATCCCTAGGTCCTAATTTGGTTCCCCGTGGATTATTTTTGTATTAAAAATATATACATCGTCACGACTTGAATCAAATGCTCGAGGGGGTGTTAGAGGTGTTCCGAGTGTGAACTTTGAAATGCATGTCACAGTCCGCACTCGGTACACCCGCGTTTCACCTACAAATATTACGTTCCAACGTGATGGGTGGTGAGCTCTATCGCCGTACTTCGGGCACAAATAGACAATTTTTAGGACATGTTGAAATTTGCTCAGCTCGAACGGTGACACAAAAACATTCGATTTTTAAAATTTCTACTTAATGTTGAAATTCTTACCAACTGTTACACAACTGCTTGAGAGTTGTAGTTAACGCCCTAAACCGATACATAAAAGAAAATGCCTTGGTTTAGTTCATCGGCAGGAAATAAAAAAAATCTGCGTTCTTTATTTTTTGCTCCGTTTTCAATGCATCCATAAACACCACAAAAACGAACCATATTCATTAAAAATCAGTATCGTAATAAAACAAAAAACAAAATACGCGCGCAGTGAACGAGTGCTACTCGAGCTCTACGTGCCACCAGATTTCCACTAAACTGCGGGGGACCGCGGGGGATGTTAAATTCGCGCGGGGAGGTGAGTGTCGCTTCTTTACGTAGTAATACTTTATATTCTCTGACTTTGTACTGAGAAGTGAAAAAAAAGTTTGCGCAAAAAAAAGTGCTATGCAGTGGATTGTGATGTATTAACGATACTGAATCACCTCCTAAATTACTTTCCATTTAAATTGAATGACCTTGTATATATTATTTTTTTATTGTTATGTTGTAGTTACTCGTATATTGTGCATCACCTATCGAACTTTATGTTTAATTGTAGATGATACAGGATCAGCTGAAAATCAGCGCTGTGTAGACATGTTTTACCATGCTCACAGCATAAGCTGAGGTGTCTCCTTTTTGTTTAATGTATTTTTGTGTTTAATTATGTTGTGTTACTTTTATGTGTTTTATTTAGACATATGAGCTTTTTCTATTCTATTCTATTTTATTTATCACTCAATACAACGTGTAACAGAAAGGTGTAACGATATTTGAAGAGCTTATTCAGTCAATGGAATAGAACAACTTTTACTATGGAACAAACCCTGTATCTCGAGAAAAAAAAATACTGTTTCATAGAAAAATGTAATGCAATGGCTGAAATGTATGGAAGGGCAGATTTTTTTTTGAGATTTCAGTGTTGTCTCCATAGTAAAAGTTGTTCTATACCATTGACTGAATAAGCTCTTCAAATATGGTTACACCTTTCTGTTACATGTTGTATATGTATCGTCACGACATCAATATTTTTTTCGAGATACAGGGTTTGTTCCATAGTAAAAGTTGTTCTATACCATTGACTGAATAAGCTCTTCAAATATGGTTACACCTTTCTGTTACATGTTGTATATGTATCGTCACGACATCAATATTTTTTTCGAGATACAGGGTTTGTTCCATAGTAAAAGTTGTTCTATACCATTGACTGAATAAGCTCTTCAAATATGGTTACACCTTTCTGTTACACCTATGGACGGCCACCATGTGCATGGGTTTGTTCTACTCACCCCGCTACATTACACTCCTGGTTGTTTCCCCAGGTGATGCAACAGCTAGAAGAAGAAGCCCTAATGGAACAGTGCATAGAGGCGATGTTGGAAGACGAGCAGAGAGCGAAGCGGGGCCAGAATGGACATCCCACGTAAGTTTTGTTTTATCAGATCATAAGATACTGTGGTGTGCACACCGTGTGTACTCGGGATCTTATAGGGATGTTTCTGAATCACACCACTTTATTTTTAGTTTATCTTCTCTTATATTTTATTTTTTCTTTTTATATACAGCCTAGTTATCAATTGATCATTAAGGGAGGGGAGCTCCAAATTTGGTAGAGCACTCGCTTCTTATATTTCTTCAATAATTTATGGATGGAGAAGCACATCCGCACTAATCTGACTCTCTGAGGAATCTTGCTCGTGTTTTGTCTGAAAGATCTTTTATACTGGATCTGTATTTATTTTTGGAAAACACGAAATAATTCAGTCAATGCGACGTATGTCGATCCATAAAGGTTATCGATTGCCAATTAAACACGAACAAATAGTCCTTTAACCTACCTATAAAACCTAGCCTTACCTAAACCTAACATATTGCCTAGCTATATGTTACAATACCTAAACAGCATGGGCTCAACACGGGAGCTGCTGCGCAAGGGATATATGAAACTGTAAAAGTGAATAACTATTTTGGCGGCAGAATGTTAAGGCGATATGCGAAAAAAATACGGGTGTTTCTTTTCTATGTATTTCATGAAATACACGGAAAATTTCAATAAATTTCTGGTATATGCATTTTGACTATATAATCTAGGGTTTTGAAATTGGAAAACATGTTTGGATAAATTTTCCTCGATAGAAATAATTGTTGAAATGAGGTCTTCAAACACACTTTTTCTCCTCGTTTAACGAATAGGAACCATATACAGAACTCAAACATATGTTATTAGGTGTGTTTCAACAATATCTAGAGATTTGATATTTGAAATTTTGCTAGCTATTTTAGTTTTTTTAATAAAAATATAAAACTCAACTTTTTTCCCTTTTGCCCCGAATCCGCCCCTCTCGCACTGCGTGATATTTCGCTTGGAGTGATAGTGACAAAAATAAAATTCGCATAGCCTCTTAAACACCTATAGGAGTATTAAAAAAAATTGGTCACGTGGTCCAGATCATGGTCGTTTGGTCGCCATAGTGATTAATGGCCGCCAAATTGCTATATTGTTTGTTTAAGTGTATCTCCACACCCAGTTGCCCAATTTAAATTTTTTTAAAGCTCATTTTACTCCTTTTTTAAAGGCAAACAAATTTTGTCATTACACATTTTTGGATAAATCCATTAGTTATCAAGATACACTAAGCTTTTGAATATTCCAACTCGCGAATGTGTTTTGAACAATACTCATTGTCTTTTAATGGTAGTTACTTTATTAAGAATGAAACAGCCCATACTCTGCGTTTAATTCACATTGCACGGTGTCGAGGATATGATATAAAGTATCTTTTGTCACACGAATTAACTTTTTCGTCTTCTTCTTCTTGGTGGGCTCGGTTTCCGCACCTAGTCTCTTTTTATAAATTAAAATTTCTTATATTTATTTTTTTTATTTATTTATTTATTTACTTAAATGGTTAGTATTACAGAAAAACTTAATTAGGCCTATCCTAGGGTCAGTAAAATACAAAAATAGAGAAAAAAATTATTTGGGACTAATAATACCCAAAGCAGGCTTCCGACACATTAACAGATTCTTTCTCAGACTGTAAAACTAACAACTAACTAACAACCTAGCACATAATAATAGTTTCGAATATGTGTGCTCCGATACTAGAGTTCTCCGTAACACGGAAGCACTATGAAGTTATTTTCGCCAAAGGGCGCCCAGTGCTATAAGTAATATAAACAGTTATTTTATTTTGTAAATTGTACCTAAGTGTATGATTAGTTTATGATATCATATATAAATATACGATTAAGTGTAAATCTGTTACCTAATGGGAAATAGTTTTTCTATAAGTGATAAATGAAGTTTTCGCTTATATGTATGTGGGTACCTATAGAAAGAAGTGTCCGTGAGCAATGTATAACATGTAAATCACTAGAAAAAACTATATATATATATATATATATATATATATATATATTATTTTTTCTATATATATATATATATTTATATATATATGGGCAGGAAGGGGGGAATGAAAAGTTTATTTAATTATAGTTTAAATTTTTCCCATACTGCCCCATTTCAACGCGTTACCCTGAATTAAATTTTAGTATCTTCCGTTCCAGCACCAGTAACGGCGCGTCGATCTCGCTAGAGGAGCAAGTGTCGCGGTCGACGCTGAACCCGCTCGCGGCCGAGTTTGTGCCGACGTTCGTGAGGCAGGGGGCGCCCCCCGCGCCGCACCGCACCCCACGCGCCGTGCCCGCGCCGCCGCACACGCACACTCACGGTAAAGTTTAAAAATCCATACAGTTGTCCAACGACGGCCCCTAGACAGTAGTAGTGAGAATTAAAACGTATATAAAATATTTAAAAAAATATTATTAATTATTGCAAAGTATGAAGAGAAGTTCATTGAAAGTTTGAAACTATTTAAATTTACTAACATATTATCAAATATTGTACGACATATTAATAAAAACTATGCGTTAAGTAAATATATAACAAAGAAATATTATTTCTTTCAAATCAACCAAGTTGTTCTCTGTCAAGTAATTTGTCCGTTTATAATAGCTGACCGTCGCTAAAGCTACAAAACAACGAAACTTCATTCTTTTTCATTCGTTGAAACTGTGAATATAATTTAGTTGTAAAATATAACGTTATAACATAGCTGATAAAATAGCGCGCTAAATGAAAATAGCGTATAGCTAATAGCGCGTTAACAAAATATAGCCGTTATGCACATCACTACTAGACAGGGCAATCGTGCGGGGCGAGACGCGGGAGGTATGACTTCGTACAAATTTCGAACAAGACCGCCGGGTCCCGTCTCCGGGTTGACGCCTAACGTGTCGCAACTCGCAAGAATAAAATAAGTAAAAAAATGGTGCATACAACTTGTGCTGTGCGAGACTGCTTGTCGTCCTCCAGAATTAACAAGGAATTGAGATTCCACCAGTTTTCACTGGAGAAGGACAGTTAAAGTTTTTACAAAATAATAATTGTAGATAATGTATGTACAGTACATAATATACATAATTTCTTATTAGTTATTAGCACGGACGAGTTTAATTTCTTATTAGTTATTAGCACGGACGAGTTTAATTTCTTATTAGTTATTAGCACGGACGAGTTTAATTTCTTATTAGTTATTAGCACGGACGAGTTTAATTTCTTATTAGTTATTAGCACGGACGAGTTTAATTCCTTATTAGTTATTAGCACGGACGAGTTTAATTTCTTATTAGTTATTAGCACGGACGAGTTTAATTTCTTATTAGTTATTAGCACGGACGAGATTAATTTCTTATTAGTTATTAGCACGGACGAGTTTAATTTCTTATTAGTTATTAGCACGGACGAGTTTAATTTCTTATTAGTTATTAGCACGGACGAGTTTAATTTCTTATTAGTTATTAGCACGGACGAGTTTAATTTCTTATTAGTTATTAGCACGGACGAGTTTAATTTCTTATTAGTTATTAGCACGGACGAGTTTAATTTCTTATTAGTTATTAGCACGGACGAGTTTAATTTCTTATTAGTTATTAGCACGGACGAGATTAATTTCTTATTAGTTATTAGCACGGACGAGTTTAATTTCTTATTAGTTATTAGCACGGACGAGTTTAATTTCTTATTAGTTATTAGCACGGACGAGTTTAATTTCTTATTAGTTATTAGCACGGACGAGTTTAATTTCTTATTAGTTATTAGCACGGACGAGTTTAATTTCTTATTAGTTATTAGCACGGACGAGTTTAATTTCTTATTAGTTATTAGCACGGACGAGTTTAATTTCTTATTAGTTATTAGCACGGACGAGTTTAATTTCTTATTAGTTATTAGCACGGACGAGATTAATTTCTTATTAGTTATTAGCACGGACGAGTTTAATTTCTTATTAGTTATTAGCACGGACGAGTTTAATTTCGTCCATAGTTATTAGGAATAAAATGGCTGTGAAGCGGCCGACACAAATTCAAATTTGTTTATTCAAAATTATTGTACTCGTAACATAACATATAAATCTAAATCAAAAGGGCAGCCCTATTTTATTTTACCCCTTATTTATTTAGGGGGTGAGTTTCATAAAATCTTTCCTTAGTGAGCTTCTTCATCATAATCGTAAACTACTGTCAAAATTTCATGTTCTTGCGTTTAGTAGTTTGAGCTGACTTGTATTTTTATATATGAGAAGTTATTTTAATATAATATTTAGTAGTTTGAGCTGACTTGTATTTTTATATATGAGAAGTTATTTTAATATAATATTTAGTAGTTTGAGCTGACTTGTATTTTTATATATGAGAAGTTATTTTAATATAATACTAGCTGACCCGGCGAACTTCGTTCCGCCTAACAGTCTAATAATATCGTGTTAACTTTAGTTAAACTTAATTTAGGATTTCATTAAGGTAATAACATTAATACAACTTTTTTGCAAATACAGAAATGTTTTATTGCTTGCCATTGCGAAAGAAGAATGGCAGGGACCCATTGTAGTTTCAGTACCGTTGTTAGGCTTAGCGTAGGGTATTGAATATATGCAGAAATAATAGTTCTTGGAATAACTAAGCGATTTTTAAAACTTGGGGTTTAGATGTTATTTTATGATATCAGAACGCTAGATAAATAGGTTTCTTTTATATGCGTAGTTTTGTCAACAGATGGCACCACATGCTGTTTGCATTCGTAAAATTAATTAATTTATTTATTGTTATTCGATAACTTATCCGATACTTTATTACTTATTCTGCTATTCGGAGCGGATAAGAATACACCAAAAAAGAGATAACTTACATCGATCCAGCCGATCTTGAGTTATAAGTGGTGTAACTAACACGACTTTGTTTTATATATTTAGATTTAGTAGTTTGAGCTGACTTGTATTTTTATATATGAGAAGTTATTTTAATATAATATTTAGTAGTTTGAGCTGACTTGTATTTTTATACATGAGAAGTTATTTTAATATAATATTTAGTAGTTTGAGCTGACTTGTATTTTTATACATGAGAAATTATTTTAATATAATATTTAGTAGTTTGAGCTGACTTGTATTTTTATATATGAGAAGTTATTTTAATATAATATTTAGTAGTTTGAGCTGACTTGTATTTTTATATATGAGAAGTTATTTTAATATAATATTTAGTAGTTTGAGCTGACTTGTATTTTTATATATGAGAAGTTATTTTCATATAATATTTAGTAGTTTGAGCTGACTTGTATTTTTATATATGAGAAGTTATTTTCATATAATATTTAGTAGTTTGAGCTGACTTGTATTTTTATATATGAGAAGTTATTATAACACTTTGACAGCCGAGCATTTAATTTTTTTCCAATCTCTGGCAGCCGATCACGTCCCCTGTCCGTGACAGTTTTTTTTGTTTGAGACGCTGATCACGTACTGCGTACGTGTGTGAGTTTCAATACTGTTTACTTTAAAACAACGGCCTGTAGGCGTGATCCGCGTCACGTCAATGCTTAGATGAATATTTAGGCTACACACACAAACGCACTTCAAATACTTGCGGTGTGTGGGGTGCGGGGAACAAAGGATCGCCCGAGCCGGGTCGACTCTCGCGCGCCAGTTGCCCCAGCGTAGCTAAGCGATCGAGACGTGTGACAATTTTTTGGCGCGAAATGACTTCGCGACGACGATTTCGTCTGGATTCGGAAAGAGAAATTGCAGATATTATTGACATTTTGCAAACCACACCAGGAAAGACTACACGGCATAAAATTTGAAAAATGTAGATGTAAGAGTTTTTTTTTTTTTTGTAAACGTGCCTTATTCTAAGTTGATTTTATAATAAAAAAAAAAACAATTATACATGTTTTTCTTATTTTATATAATAATATAAGATACCCTCAATACAATGAAAATAAAATCATGGCCGCAACTATTATAGTCTTTTTTCTATAAAAGTAACAAAATGGTCAAAAAGTGCCGGCGCGCCCAGAATGGTACCCTAATTATGTATGCGGCTAATTAGGATAAAATAAGCGTCACGTGCGTAATACGTGATCCGCTGTCAAAGTGTTAATATAATATTTAGTAGTTTGAGCTGACTTGTATTTTTATATATGAGAAGTTATTTTAATATAATATTTAGTAGTTTGAGCTGACTTGTATTTTTATATATGAGAAGTTATTTTAATATAATATTTAGTAGTTTGAGCTGACTTGTATTTTTATACATGAGAAGTTATTTTAATATAATATTTTAACTTTAGTTCATTTTCTTCCAGTCAACACGACAGAAAGTACAAGAAAGGCTTTAAGATTTTAAACAAGAAATAATAAATAAAAATATACATTTATGTATGTACTGATACACAATGTGACTTTTTGACCATCGTCAAAATTCATACTGGTGGCTTGGTAAGTGATCGGTATCATGCATCAATAACAATTTTGGCGAAATTCGTAAAATTAAATTTTGACTCCCCATATTAATTCACTCGGGACTGGAACTGAATTTATATGGGAAGCCGAAATTTCATTATACGAATTTCACAAAAATTTTTACTAATCCAAGATACTGATCACTGATTCACTGTTTAACGGCTGTGGATACAGTCCTTTTGAGCCAATCATAATTTAAAGTTCACAAGATTATATTTGTTTTATTTCCTCACACTATGCATTGAAAAACGTAGTATGATACACGGGCGTAAGAGCAATAAATTACTCGGTTACGTTTAAAACACTCGCTACGCTCGTGTTTTAAATCGTCCTCGCAATTTATTCCTTTGCGCCCTTGTAGCATAAACTACTATTAAATAAATAAGAATAATTACTGCATAAATGTGCGAGGTTTTGCTACGGAATAAAAAGACGGTCACATATTACCCCCTTTCTAAACGAAAGAAAAATGCTCAAAATGGAGGGACGTAGAGAGCTCCATCTTGCGGTCATGGTGCATAAAATAGTTCATATCCGTCGTCCAGAATATCTATTTAGTAAGTTTAAATGGCTTGGTGATGAACACGGCAAACATACAAGAAGTAAAGTAAAAAAAAAAATGAACATCCCCGCACACAAAACTGCGAACTTCAGAGCAGGATTCAGGTTTGCGGCTTCGAAGATCTGGAACGACCTTCCCCCACCACTGCAGGAAAATGTATCCTATTTTACTCTAAAATACAAAATAAAAAATATGTTACTGGAAAAACAACTAACATCTGCAAAATTCTGTTATAAAATAAAAGCAAAAAAAAAAAGAACCAGATCGCTAGCTCTTCAGCTAGCAGACCATTTTCCTGATTCTGGGGTTCGTTTGTGATTTAATAATATTTATATATATTTATTTACTTAGTTTAGTTCAGTCCTATACCTACAAAAAGAAAATATTTTTATAATAGTTTATACATATACATATACTCGTCTAATCATTGAACGTAAATAAGATACCAGTTACATCTCTATATACACAACACTAACTCTCGTATTCTTTTTTTTTTACCGCACTTAACATGTTTAAAATTAAGTTTTTTTTTTCCAAATTTTATGATTTATGCGCCTTCTGCAATTTATTGAATAGAAATTTGTATATTTTTTGTTCTGGGTGTACGTTGAAAAACAGCGCTGTTAGTTTTTTAATCTAGCAGCACAGCTGAGCGTGCCACCTGTTGCCAAAAAGAACAAAGAATATTTAATCGACATTGTATTTCTTTTAAGTTTGTTTATTTTAAATTTAGTTCGTAAGTTTGTCTTTTAATTATTTATATGTCTTCATTGTAACACTTTTTATTTTTTTGGCAATAAATCTGTTTTCTTTCTTTCTTTCTTTCTTTCTTATAAATACTTATAACGTTACATAATAAATTATTATTTTATCTCATTTCAGAAGAAAAGGAGAAGCCAGTAGAAGTATCAGCGAAAGAAGAGGTAAAAACACAATCGACTGAGAGTGCGATAGAGACGGCAACAGCTGACACAACGCCGAGTGCAGAAAAACCTGAAGGTAAGCTATTGGCCACTACAGCAGCTAATGGAAAGCGTTGATTGTCCAAAAAGTTTAAGGAGAGGGTATTCAAACATATTAGGTCTTTACATATGAAATTGTCGTTTTCTATGGGATCGTTCAACAATTACGTGATCATTTTTGGCCGTTTTTTTAACCCTCCCCACCCCCCCCTATGTGATCACAGCGTAATCTTTTGTTTTTACCCCCCCCCCCCCCTCGCCTTGATTACGTAATCTTCGTCCGGGCTTAAAATGTTTGCTGTTTATTAGCACTGACACGTATGTCATGTTTCTATGGGTCTAAATGACCTAAATTTGGGAAGAGGGTGTGTCATTTGTCAATCTAAATTTAGGAAGAGGGTGTGTCATTTGTCAATCTAAATTTAGGAAGAGGGTGTGTCATTTGTCAATCTAAATCTACGTTTGACAGGAACATGTACCTACACATGTTAATAATAGGCTATTTGACTAATTTCGGACGTAATTTTAAATGATTATTTGTAACATAATAAGCACACTTCTTTGATATTTCCGAGAAATTTTACTGTTTTATATAAATATTTAAGTTTACGTTTTAAAAATCGCTCCGAAAACGATGTTTCTGTAATGGCGCTGGTCACGTGACACGCGTGACGTCACACGCTAGTAAACAAGTTCACATAACCTCAACAAAACAGTGCACCTAAGTGAATTCTCATTACAAAATTTATCCAAAATTGACCGAAAAGTGCTTCACAGATCGAATTTAACACTCAGAAAACATAAAATGCAAACAACAATCAGTCTAGGAATCCATGTTTACTTGCATGTGACGTCACCATGAGTTGCCATCAATCACAGAGCGTTCGCGGCACATTGCCGTCACAGATAAGATATTTCAAAATATTATATTTTATTTCGCGTAATTTGCAAAAAATATGCGTAATTTAGTTTAAATAACGTGAAATATGTCTTTTTTAGGCTATTATCTGATAGGATGACCACAATTTGTAATGTATTTTCAATGTTGTCAAATAGCCTATTATTTACGTCTGTCATTTTCAAAATTGGACGTAAATATTTAAATATAATTAATTTATTTTCGGTAACCCCCCCCCCCCCCAATAATCAAATAATCCAGATGTATATTCAAGCACCCGACCCCCCCCCCCCTTCCGGTGATCACGTAATTGTTGAATGATCCCTATAGAGAAATTGAAGGAAACTCAATTTTCAGTACGAACATTTTTGCATTTTTTTTAGGAATGAAAAATCCAAATTATGTGGTTGCTTATGTGTATGAATGAGACAACATTAAGCTAACAGCAACATTAATTTAATTTTTGAAAAGTGTCAGCTGTAAAAAATTATTACGAATCTTATCATGGAAATGGATGGCATTTAGGACGAAATTTTTTGAAATTTAAATTTTGCTTATCAAATTGACAACAAAAACAAATTTTAATACGTAGATTTTACATCGTTACTTTGAAATCAATTATCAAACAAAAACAAACAATGGAAATAGCTATAGAATTAAAGGAACTATGAACTCATGAACCTGTAAGAAATTTTCGGCAAGTTCATATGTAAAGACCTATTATAACATATTTATTTTCAATTGAACTTATAATAGAAATATGAACTAAATCTACTAAAATTCAATATTTTTTTGTCTACAAAATATTTTAGTATAACCTAAAAACCTTCTAAGAAAAAGAGGCCAATGAGCCAACATATAATCGCCTCTATCAAAAGCAAATAAGGTCTTTGCCATTGGACTTATTGTGCTGGACGGGTAGTAAAAAGTTGCTAGGGTAGGCCATACTCTTAAGGCGGATTTTCTGACAATGTTTAATTAAGATGACGATTGTATTCCTTTTTACAAAATTCGTACAGAACATCTTTGGCTACAATGGATTAGCAAGAACTCTGGATCTTATTTTAAATAAAGTTTTAAAAATATATATCGTCACGACATCCCCCGAGGGGGTGTCAGACGTGTTCCGAGTGTGAACTGTGAAACGCAAGTCACAGTCCACACTCGGTACACCCGCGTTTCACTGGCGATTATTACGTCCCAACGGTTGGTAAGCCCTATCGCCGTTCTTCGTGCACAAATACACGCTTTTTAGGACATGCAGGTTTCCTTACGATGTTTTCCTTCACCGTTTAGCAAGTGGTAAGTAGGAACAAATACTATGAACATAAATTCTGAAAAACTCATTGGTGCATGCCCGACCGGGGATCGAACCTGGGTCTCAAGATTGAGAGGCCAGCGTTCTCCCCCTGAGCTACCGCCGCTAAGTTTGATATATGTCTTTTAGAATCGGCGTCATCAGACACACCGGAAGTGAGCGCAGCGGAAGAAGCGCCCAGTAAGGAGCAGAGGCCGAGAGAGCCGCGCAAGGAGGCCAAGGCCAAGCCCGAGGCCAAGAAGCCGGCCAAAGTGGAGCCGAGGAAGGCCAAGCCGCAAGTCGTTAAGAGTGAACCTAAGGTACTATGATCTTTGAAACTGATTATTATTGATTATGTACAACAGGGGAGATGACAGGGTAAACAAAATATTATTCTTTTTAGTCCGTCATTTAGATTATCAAAAAATATTAGACATGTATTTTTTATTTTGTCAATCAAACAAAAAATTACAGAGATAAAGCGCGTCAAAGTTTGGGAGTGGAGGCTGGTGACGTCACGCGGAACTTTAGCGGGCTATATCTTCATCATGTTTAATTGACAAAAGTAAAAATACGTGTCCAATATTTTCTGATAATCTAACTGACGGACTAATTAGAATTTTTTAGTCATCATGCCTATTCACGATTCACGAAATAAATCTCCGAGGGGATGCCAGGGCTGCGTTCATAAACTAGGGGTCGCGACACGGGTTCTACTGCCATCTCTGTCGCACGCATTGAAATACAATTTTCTACGCATGCGACATTATGTTGAGCACAAATGACAAACATAAAAAGATAAATAAAATAATTTTAAAAATATTTTACGAAAGAACAATATGGGTATCAAATTGTAGGTATTAAAAAGCTAATTGTAAAAATATATAGTTTGGCTATATTTAATTGCATCTATTTCGAGAAATTCTTGAAAAGCTATAAAAAATATATGCCCCCCCCCCCCCCTTATCTCCAAATTTGGTGGACCGAAAAATATGAATAAAAATCATGGTAACATGTATTTACGTAAAGATTACAGGAAAAACAAAGTAGTTGAGAAATTCACTAATAAAAAAATTACAAAATTCAATTTATCGTCCACAATACGAAACCCTGTACGCGGGTCTGACTCGCTCTTGTCCATTTTTTTTAGGTTTTTTTGTTGTCATATAGTGGTATAATCATATACAGGATGAGATGAATTTGCGGAAGCCGGAAACTGGCGATAAAACCCGCAAACACAAACTATCCGTGAAAAAAATTGAGAAATAGAGAAAATAACCGGCCAAGTCCGAGTCGGACTCGCGCACGATGGGTTCCGTACCATTATCTATAAAAACGGCAAAAAAACATGTCTGTTGTATGGGAACCCCCTTAAATATTTATTTTATTCTGTTTTTTTTGTTAGCGGCAAACAGAAATACATCATCTGTGAAAATTTCAACTGTCTAACTATCACGGTTCATGAGATACAGCCTGGCGACAGACGGACAGCGGAACCTTAGTAATAGGGTCCCGTTGGTTACCCTTTGGGTACGGAAACCTAAAAAAGGTCGTTTCATACATTTTGTTCGGGTGGCTATGTAACTTTTCTATGGAACAGCTGATTTTTTTCGCGATTCGTGCGTTGGTGTTAGGATATTTTGTAGATTATTATTATTATATTATATATTATAATAAATAAAATAAAAATAATATATACAAAATAAAATAAAAATAAATAAAAAAATAAAACAAAATAAAACTACAAAAATAATCTACAAATATTTTTTTGAGACTCCAGGGTTGGTTCCATAGTAAAAGTTGTTCTATATCATTGACTGAATAAGCTCTTCAAATATGGTTACACCTTTCTGTTACACGTTGTATATGTTAAACCCTTCGTTGGTTGTAGTAAGTAGCCCACTTGACAGAACATTTCGTTTCCAGTTACCCGCAAAGAAGGAGCTCAAGAAAGAAGTTAAATCGACAAAAAGTGAACTGAAAATAGAAGAAGCTGATATAACAGACTCTCCTGTCGCTACTACCGAGCCTTCTAAGGTAAATTAATTGAATATCTAACCAACAACATATTGTGAGTAGATTATATTATGTAGTATATACAATAATTACTTAACCCTAATTATATATCTATATAATAAAGCCGATTCTGAAGGCTTTAATTTTAGTTTTAGTGCTGTCAAAACTTAAAATTTTCCAAAGTAATTTAACTTCTAACCCTAACAGTTAAGGACTATTTTGCAATGAAGAAAATTTAGTTTTGACAGCACTAAAACTAAAATTAAAGCCTTCAGAATCGGCTATATTATATTCAAATTCAAATAGTTTATTTTGCAAAGTAGGTATATAAAATACACGTTTCACAAGTCAAAATTTAATCTTATAAAAAATATATATGTAATAAAATAATAAATGTACATGAACTAAATTAAAGGTTTATTTAATTTATGTAGCAATATATTTACGATTAAAATGATAGGTAAAATATATATTATACAAGGTGAAATCCAATCAGCCGCTATTCAGAGTTGCGAACGAAATGCGAAGAGAATGCTAATTAGCAACAAGTTCGCCTTTGTGCATTGTAAATTTGTGGCGGTCGGTGTCGCTACATTTTGGCAGAAAATTTATTACGATATGCGTAAATTATGCTTATTTTTCAGGGTAGACAGTGTCTTTTTGTCTGTATGGACCGCACGGGAGTACCTGTACACGGTGTTTAGGACATCGATTTGCATATTTGGCTCATGTTCGAACTTAAAAATTCTTTTCAATGCATGTGCTCGTAAAGGCCCACTTTGTATGCATCAAAACCGAACAGAAAGTCGATTATTTTGCCCTAGGGCTTTATTATTATTTTTTTTAATTTGTTTGCAATGGTTGGCTAACCTGCAGCCTTTCTTGTGTACCATAGATGTTATACTTTTTTTCCACTGTTTAACGGCTCTGGATACAATCCTTTTGAGCCAATCATAATTTAAAGTTCACAAGATTATATTTGTTTTCATTTCCTCACACTATGCATTGAAAAACGTAGTATGATACACGGTCGTAAAAGCAATAAATTACTCGGTTACGTTTAAAACACTCGCTACGATCTTGTTTTAAATCGTCCTCGTAATTTATTCCTTTGCGCCCTTGTAGCATAAACTACTATTTTGTCTCATTTACTTGCCTACTAAATTTCATGACGTTCCGATCAACGATACTAGAGTTATCGTTGGACAAACATACATACATACAAACGGACATACGGACGGACGGACAACGCAGTCTCACCATAAAGGTTCCTTTTGTACCTTTTAGGTACTACGGAACCCTAAAAAAAGAGCATTCACTGTGGAGAACGTACAATTACAACAATATAACATTTATTTATTTTATTTATTTTACATATGTTAAAGCTTTTGTAGCAGAAAACACCCGCCATTTCAGGTTCCGACTTATCAGCCATTGAAGAATCATTGGTGTCGATTCGGTTTAACAAGATTCAACTTATTTGACAGGACTTAAGGCGATGCGAAAAAAATACGGGTGTTTCTTTTCTGTGTATTTCATGAAATCAACTTTCCATGAATCTGTAAGAAAGTTTCGCCAATTTCTTAGATGAGCATCCTATATTTTTATGCTGACGATGACGTCACGTTTGACATTCGTATAAATTGTCTTGGTTGGCTTGTACTCTGTGAACGAAAACAGTCCCTACTTGTACCATATTACTTCTCAAACTCACTTTATTGTCACAGCTGTATTAATATTGTAATATTTTTCCAGATGGCGCTCGCGTCGCCATTGGAGGAAGTGCCGAGCGGTCCCAAGCCAATCAACTATGCGGCCGCCGCCAAGGCTAACAAACCTAAGAAGGTACCTATACCTTGTACTGATCATACTACACCACGGGCGTAGCCAGGTTTTAGTTTCGGGGAGGGTTCAAGAAAGTAAAACGACAAAAATGCATGAAATAAAATTATGTTTGTGAAAAAATTTCTAGCAGCTGCCAGCAGAAGTGGCAGTTAACCCGAAAAACGACAAAGCAGGAGTAGGGTTAAATTCTAAATTCGTAGCAGGGCCGATGAGTCCTGAAAGAAAGAAAGAAAGAAATTTATTTGGGGACAATAAGAATACATGAAAAAGCAACATATAGGTACATAATATTATTAAAACTCGCGTGAGCTGACATACTAAACTATTATTACATACGGCTTGAACACTCACGGTTGGCATATAGTCAACAACAATCACACGTGAGTGTTCAAGCCGTATGTAATAATAATTTTATATAGGTACATAATAACTATTAACTTAAAACTAGTACTTATAATCATATTAATCACAATAGTCAAAGATTAGGATGAAGCTATCCCATGCATTCAACGTCACCAAATTGGCCATAACTCAGCATGGTGCTGTGACGCAATAATACATAATTATACAAACATAATGTATGCATACTACGCCACAACGCTGGTATTCTGTTACAGCCAGGTTGGGAGTGATATGCGATTGCGGATGCAAAAGTTTGGTTTGCCATAGGCAGTGCCAATTAAACACGTACACGTCCTGCACTGATTCTCGATAATCGTGAATAGTGTGCACTTCCCCCCGGTCAGTCAGCCCAGCCAGGACAGCTCCTTAAAGTAGAGCCGAACAGCTTCAGCATGCTGACACATAAACTGGTCCAGTGAGGGGAAGGTGGAGCTCGTCGCGATCCCTGCTTTTCGTCTCATGTCTTCGGTTGCAGAACAGTAGAGTAGCACATGTTCCACTGACTCATCCTCTAGAAGGCATTCTCTGCATAATGTGTCGTGCACAGAGTTTTTAGACAGGGTAGACAAAAATTTAAAAGCCTAAAAAACTTACCAAATAATCAAGTTACCCCTTCCCCTAGTCCCCTTCCCCCCCGGACATAAACTGGTGTGGACGTGCCTACGTATTTCTTTGAATTAAAAGTATTTACCAAAAATTCAAATCAATAAATCAAGTTAAAATAATAGGAGTGCATAAGTGTATAAGCGCGCAGAAGAGCTGCCCGCAGTCGGATCCCGCACTGCTGCCCTGGTACTAGAAACACACTGGCGCGTGAGTCACTCAACCAGTCTTCTACCTGTGCGACCAATCACTTACGCACTGACCCCTTTTTGACGCCATCTTTAGAGCTAAGTAAGTGACATTGTTGGAGGCGTGGTCATCTCTTATCTAAGATACGCCCCTGACGCATTGTCCTATTAAGTTTGTTTAGTAAAGTGGAGCCATATTTAATCCTTGCTATTCCTACGGCGCCCATTATAGACAAAGAGCTAGAGAGATTATCATTGTTGAGTAAGCTAGCTGAGGACTTCACTTGAGATACCAAGTAAAGTATAGACTAAGAGCTAGCTTCAAAATGCATCGGACTCCACCATACCAACCAACGCTTACAGCATCTGAAACCGATTTACTGGCACTAGCAAATACGAACGACATCTCAAATGTGACACAAAGAGAAAAGCGTCCACGTCTAACAGATGATGCTTATCAAGGGGTTGATAACCTTACTGCCTTTCGTAACGAAATGAAAAGTATGTTTCAATCGTTTGCAACCCAGCAAAACGCACGTTTGGATGCACTTGAGGGACATATCTTTGAGGTTAAGAACTCTACGGCTACCATAACAAGTTCCAACGTAGAAATTGGAAATTCGATAGCTCTTGTATCCGAACAGATTAAATCGGTCGAATCCAAAATTTCTAAACTCGAAGATGACCGCCAACACATGTCGTCTCAGATCTCGACGCTGGAAGATAAGCACGATGAAATTGAACGTAACTCTAAAAAAATGAACATTGAAATACGGAATGTTCCAAAGCCTAAAAAGGAAACGAAAGAGAACTTATTTGGACTGATTTCCCAACTTTGTTGTACCCTGAACATTAAAATACAATCGGTAGACATACGTGATGTGTATCGCATTCCTAATAAAGCCAACAATAATACCGGAACCATCATAGCAGAGTTTTCTAACACGCTACTGAAGAAAAACCTGCTCGATGCAGCGAAAACGTACAATAAAAGTAACAAGTCCCATCAGCTTAATTCAAGCAACCTTGGTCTTGAGGCACCAGCCGTGCCAATCTACCTGTCGGAACACCTGACCATAAAAGGAAAACGGCTACATTTTTTGGCTAGAGACTTTGCTAAGTCTGAAAACTACGCCTTCTGCTGGACAAGCAACGGAAGTGTATTCCTGCGAAAACAAGAAGGCGCCCCTCATGTCCTTTTGAAAAATGAAGCCCAGTTGGAAAACCTAAAAATCACCATGTGACTAGCTTTAGTGATACTGTTAGTGTTTATTGAATTTTTCATGCTGTCTAGTTTTAATTTTATTCTTTCGCACACGGACATTCGTCCCAAACACACACACATACACTCTCACCGCTCAGAAGCACCTAACTCACCTTTGCACCACTCTTCACAATCCTGCACACAAATACGCCTGAGTTGCTTATTACTGTTATTCACACTCTATCACTTCAATGATGCAATCACATACAAACGCTGGCTGAATTATCTACCATACTATCAATATCCCCCCATTATCACGAAGCATATATTTTGTGCGATACAGTATATATGCCTTTTACAAGTGGGTTATTACAACCCTTTATATTTTCATTAGCAAAATAAATTATGGCTACTAAAAATTTAATAAATGATATTGATAGTACTACATTAATTCAGTCTGAAAAAGTGTATCATCCAGAAGATTGCAAACAACATTTAGGAGATGTATCAAAACATATTACTGTTGTCACACAAAATATACGCAGTTTAAACAAAAACTTCAACACTTTTCTTTTACTGCTCCATAGATTACAATTCAAACCTGATCTTATTATTCTAACAGAATGCCGTTTGGATGAATCTTTTGTAGGCATGCAGCTAGATCATTACACTTGCCACTTTTCTAAACATTACCTCAACCAAAATGATGGTTTAGTTGTCTTTGCAAAGGTCGGTCTCAAAGTAGCAGTTACTGAACCACTATTTACGGACGCAAACTGTCTTCGCATCGAATTGGAAAACCAACTTTCTATCCTAGCAATTTATCGATCGCCTTCTTTAAACAGAAAGGAAAACTACGCCAATTTTTTCAACTCCCTTGAACATGTAGTCAGTGGTTGTAACACAAATAGGTGTGTCATAATCGGTGACATCAATATAAATATAGCGAATGGTAACACTGACAAAAAAACTCAAGAATACCTTAATCTTATCTCCCATATGGGATTTGTTCCAGGACATCTTTATCCAACTAGAGGTCCCAGTTGTCTAGATCATTGCCTAGTTAAATCACATTTTCAAGCTCGTACAGTGGTTTGTTACTCTGATATAACCGATCATGCTTCAGTGCTTCTCGGAATTGAAATAGCTCCTCCTACAAATGAGCCCACAAAGAAACAGCGTGTAAAAATTGACTATAAAGGGTTTCTAGAGAGTTTGAGGTTACTCGACTGGTCAGAACTTTACTCTCAGAATGACGTGAACGTCGCTGTTGCTCTTTTTACTGAAACACTTGGTAATACCTTGTCAAAACACCGAACAACTTATGTGCCACGTAATGCAGATTTTATCATAAAGCCCTGGATCACGCCGGGTCTCCTTAAGTGTATAAGGCGCCGAGATAAACTGCACATGAAAGCTAAGAAATACCCACATGACCAAGTATTGCAGCGCAAGTACAAATCATATCGTAATCACTGTAATAACATTGTCAAAAATGTAAAGGATGAGTATGACAGACAACTTTTACAGAATAGCCAAGGTAGTAAGCAACTGTGGGATGCGATTAAAAACGTCTGTAATCTGAAGGGCATAAAGACAGATAATTCCGAGCTACTCAAAGCCGAAACCAATCCTACTGAATCCCTTAATAAGGTGAATAGTTATTTTACAACTATAGGCGATACGTTCGCAAACAAAATACTAGATTCCATTAACATGACGGAACAACAACTAGCTGATGATCTCCCAGAAACTAGCAATGAGCCTACTAATTCCTTTTTTATTACGCCGACGGATGAGATAGAAATCCTTAAAATTATCAGTAGCCTGAAATCCCGCTCCGCTCCTGGCAGTGACAATATAACTAATGACATCCTCAAGAAAGGAAAACTTGAGCTACTTAATCCCATCACATACATATGTAACCTTAGCATAATCACTGGCACGGTGCCAGATAGTTTCAAAATCGCTGATGTTTGCCCCATTCTTAAGGGTGGTGACCCTATAGACCCGTCTAACTACAGACCTATCTCACTTCTTAGCTGTCTCTCCAAAATTCTAGAGAAGATAGTAAATAAAAGACTTCTCCTATTCTTGGAATCACGAAATCTTTTAGCCTCGAATCAATTCGGTTTCAGACATGGCAAGTCCACTGAGGATGCCATCGCCATGCTAGCTAATACTGTCGCAGATAAGCTTGACAAGGGTTATAGGTGTGTTGGTGCTTTTCTGGACCTTGCGAAAGCTTTCGACACAGTGTCGCGACCAATCCTCCTTAAAAAATTGGAACAGCTAGGCATACGTGGTCTGCCCCTTATTTGGTTCGAGTCTTACCTTTCTGGCCGCCGACAAAGAATCAGAGTCAACGATAGCCATAGTGACTACGCTAACATTCATTATGGGGTCCCACAGGGTAGCGTTTTAGGCCCTACACTCTTTCTGGTCTACATCAATGATCTGTGTCACGTTAACTTGATACAAGCAGAGCTCTTTGCATTTGCTGATGATACTGCAATAGTCTTCTACAGTAACAGCTGGGCATCGGTCATTGATGTGGCCCAGGAGGGTTTACGGATAGTTGCGTCATGGCTTCGACAAAACTTATTGACCTTAAATGCCTCCAAAACAAAAATAATTTGCTTCCGAATTACTCAACGAACTGCTCCCAAAGAAATTGTCAAAATCAGGCTGCACTCTTGCATCTCCCAAAACAATTTGCCATGTGATTGCCCAACTCTTGAACAAGTTCCCTTTGTAAAATACCTTGGCATTATGATCGACGAGAAACTATCGTGGAAAAAACAGATTGAGGTGATCAGTGGCAGGGTGAGAAAGCTAATGCACATTTTCAAAAAGTTGCGACGGGCTGCTGATGACAAAACGAAGATATTTGTGTACACAGCGCTTTGCCAATCCATTTTAAGATACTGTTTGGCTGTTTGGGGAGGAGCCTGTAAAACTCACTTTATCACAGTAGAACGTGCACAGCGAGCCCTCCTAAAAGTTGCTTTCAACAAACCTTTCCGCTATGCAACTAACTCACTGTATCATGAATCCAAGCTCTTGCGGGTTCGGCAGCTATACATCATAGCAGTAGTCTTAAAGTTCCATAAAACCGCTCTAGTTACAACCCATAAAAGTGTTCATGACTCCCGCCGTGTCACATGGAGAACCCCCGTAACGAATACAAGCTTTGCTCAAAAATTTTCCCCTTTCTTAGGTCCCTTTCTATATTCAAGGACAAATAATACCCTATCCCTTCTTCATCTAACACGTTACCCATGCAAAAAAATTTTACACGATTGGCTCTCCCCCTTAGATTACGAACAAACCGAGGATATCCTTAAAATTGACACATAAATCCTAACACACTTGTACCGGTCTGTGAGTATCAAGTATTTCAAAACTCAGGCATACACTTTCATATAACACACTCTATTTTACTCACCCTTTCACACACACTCTAATAACATTCCACATACAATCATCACTCACACGTCATACATTACTCAACTAGTTTTATTTTGTCTCTTCTGTTACTTTTTTAATGTTTTAATGTTATGTTACTTTTAAATATTTTATAAATTTATTATCGTCAGACTCACCAGGAAGGGTCTAATTTCCCACAACCCAGGGAATCCTAATGTGGGGATTAGAGTTTACAAAAGACACACTTGTCAAATAATATAGAAATAGTGCATAAAATATTTTTGTATACATATTATCTTTTTGGTTGCAAATAAACATATTTTTATTTTTTTTTTTTTTACTGTTTGCGATTTGCCACTTAAAATGTCGTTTCGCAATTATTTGTTTTTATCATCAAAACAGTTTCAAAAATGCACCATTTCTTAACTTTTGTACACACACATTGTACAACATGTTGTCACATTCACAATAAACACTGGCACTAGCCATTTTTTTATACTGCTTGTCATCAATTTGCGTAAAGAACGAACGAAAAACAATAATGGATGACGCCCGCCAAGCCGCCAAGGCGAAGGTGGCATTTTCAGTGAATGTCGTAAAAAGCCGTCGGCTTTTTGCAGTCGTCGCCTACATTTCGCACGCAACAAGCACAAACTTTTGCATTGTGTGCCATGTATTTACAGTAACGCACACAAACATAGACTGTTAGAATATGACCCACACATAGACACCGACAGACACCATTCCGCGATGTATTTTGCATCGAGTGAGCGAGCGACTCGGAACTGAGACTAGCAGTTCCCGCTAATGACAATAGATGGCGGTCGGTGTCGCTACATTTTAGCAGAAAATTTATTACGATATGCGTAAAAATGCGTAAATGATGCGTATTTGTCAGGGTAGACAGTGTCTTTTTGTCTGTATGGACCGCACGCCACTGCTGGATAGAGGGCTATCGGTGCCACCTGTGGTGAAGAAGTGCTTGTTATGGTTACAGTGTCCGGTTATGATACCCACCATGTCCCGTAGGTCAGACCGTTTTAGTTATAATAGTCTTGTTACCTTACCGTTTGACTGCGGTGCGGTAGGAGTAGGGTTGTAATCAGTGGCGTGCACAGAACTTTTTTCCGGAAAAGCAATCAAAAGGTCAAGATGGATAACAAAAAAAAAAAATGAAAAAATTTAAATAACACTTTGAAAAAATTGTCGTACTCGACCTTCTGGTTGCTTTTCCGGAAAAAAGTTCTGTGCTCGCCATTAGTTGTAATATATTAAACTTTTCGGGGGGGTTTGAACCCCCAAACCCCCCCCTGGCTACTACACGTTACTTATAATATTGAATATAAGTGTTCTGTTGAGATTAATTGGAAAAAGGCGGGTTTTTCACAATCCGGCTGCTAAACCGCACTTAAATATAGACATTTATTTCTATCAGAATAATTTTTTCGAACATACTAACTAATTTTCTCTCATTTCAGGCCACGACACCCCCCGCCACAGACAAACAAGTAACCCCTGCTATTAAGTCTGAAAAACCAGTCGCCACGACGAAAAATGCCGACAAAGTGGACAAGCAAGCGAAGACGGGCGAGAAACTAGTCGCGCCGAGCAAAGACAAGGTAAAAACGGATAAGCCAGCTGTCAAGGCCACAGACAAACCCAGGAAAAACTCAACAAAATAAACCATAAGAAAATAATCTGTGTTCAAAAAAAAAACTCGGCGTCAAAAACATATTTTAATCGTGAACGTAGGTTTTCTTGTTCTCGGAGTAAATTTTTTTTGGAGAAAAAGAACATTTGGCCGACCAAAATTTAGCAATAAATCTTGTACAAAAATTTTCATTTTCGTTGCACGTTTAGAGACGATTTTGTATAGTTCTCAACCACAGTGTTTTGGCTGTTTTTTTTTTACCCTCTTGCGCATTTTTGAGTGCATAGAGTTGGGTAGTTTGCTGTTCAAATATTATAAATAAATATAGTGATGTGATATTTCCACAATTTTGCATTTGAGAAAATTTAATAAATAAAAATAGTGTAAAAAGGTCCTTATATTAAATAATAATAATAAAATACTATGTGAATATGTAGCAAATATTTGAGATACGGAAAAATTACTAATGTAATTAATTAATTAATTAGTTTAGGATAGTAAGGCTGCCTGTTTTTTTTTTTAGTTTGTAACGTGATCATGAAAAAAACATAAATTTCTCGTGTACATTTGCTAAAAACGATGAGAAAAAAAAAGGATTAAAAATTTATATACATAAAAAAAAAACAAGTGTTATACTGATATAATTTAGTTTTATTTTTAGTTTTTTTTAGTGCTTATTATGTATCTACTATAGTTGTAACATAAAATACACTTATAAACGAGTCTACTTTAGATTTATAAAAGACAAGATGTAGGTTTGACATAAAAATGGTAGAAAAATTCTACCAAAATGGTAGAAAGTAGGGTTGGAAATTTTATGCGTGTACATTATATCTTTTTTGTTATAAAACAATGTTACACACATACACACAGGGAATGTTTTAGTTTTAGGGCTTGTTTTTTTTTTAATGAAAATTATTGTGTTTTTATGTAAGTTTTTTATTAGTTGTTACGACTTTGTTTCATTTTAGTTCTCTTTATGCAGAATGTAATAAAAGAATCTTAACATGGCTTCAAAATGACGTACAATCCTGCCACAGATATCATGAAATGACATGAGAATCTTCGCCAGATCCCGAAAGTACGAATCAGTTGTTAGAGCTCTAAATATTGCATTAGCATTTTAAAGTTATTGGAGAAAAAATAGGCGGTGTTACTACAAAACGGTGTTTAACTTTAGACCGTGTTTAAATCTGTTGCTGTCACTTTTTTACGATATGTAAAAAAAGGCGACAACAACAGATTTAAACACTGTCTAAAGTTAAACACCGTTTTGTAGTAACACCGAAGGAGTCGAAGTAATGTTAGAACAAGTGCAAACAAGCGGAGCCGGAAGCAATGAAGCGTGCCGTTTTGGTTGTCTATAGCCGACCGGACATGTACTATATGTCACGGATTGTATAGAAAGTGTTCGGAAATACGAACAGTGGCGATATTCCTAAGCGCATTTTTTATGTGGTACTGTAAAACTGTTTTCCTACAAATAACTATCTTTAGATAGATAGATAGATAGATATAATCTTTATTTACTCAGCACTATCAACAAATTAATTCAAACACATTTTAGATACAAAACAAAATGAATTGCTGGGTAAAAAGGCCCTGACTCAGCATGTGTTGCAGCCAGTAGACTACAACGCTGTTATTATGCCAGAACCATTGTTTTGTCACGCATACTTCCGACATTTTAATGTACATACTTACATAGATACAAATAGTCTTTCTGTATATTATCCCAATAAATACTGTGCCCTGTTCTATTGCAACAAAGTTGAATTTAGAATGAATGAATAAACACTTTATTGCACACAAATAAGAAGACAAGATACACACAAAGCACAGATAGAAGGCAAGGGCGGACTTGTTCCTTTAAGGAATTTATTCCAGTCAACCTTGGGAAAACATAATTGCATAACAATATGTAAAAGTTATTTTAAACCTATAACATAAACATGAAAATATACTACATACAAATACATACATAAATACAAACATTAGCTTAGTCAGTAAGTCATTCAGAGAGATTTTTTCAAGTTTTATCTAAAACAGGACACAGAAGGAAGATCTTTGAGGGTTTGCGGAAGTTCATTCCAGAGTCGAACAGCATTGACCGTGAAGGATTTGGTGAAACGATCAGTGGTGTGGGCAGGCATCGCCGGATCGAAATGAATGTATTCGTCTGGGAATCGAACCCAGTATAAAACGAATGAGGAGTGGATTCTTGGACTTGCGAATTAAATATGTTTATATTGTAATAGGACACAAGAAAAGAACTTGATAAGAAAGAAAGGAAAAGGAAACTTTGAGCTAATAAAGCCGATTCTGAAGGCTTTAGTTTTAGTGCTGTCAAAGCGTAAAATTTTCCTAAGAAATTAATTTCTAATAGCTCTTAAGGACTATTTTGTATCGAAGAAAATTTCGTGTTGACAGCACTTAAACTAAACTTAAAGCCTTCAGAACCGGCTTTAATAGCATATTTGAGGGTACCTGGGTCGTAGAAAATTTGAGCTGTGTGTCAAAAAAGTGTCAATGGGCGTAAAGCCCTAGCCAGACAGAGGCCCCCTTGCAAGTTCCCCATAGATGTCAATTTTTTTTTTTAACAAAACAGTCACCAGCCATGTTGTCTTTTATTACAATCTGTATAGGCCTTATACCATAGATAACAAAACTTTTTACAGTATTGCAGATAAACAGTACTCTCATGCACTTGCGGGTATTCAATGAGCGTTTTTCTCGTTGTTTTTTTTCCGTAGTTCTTAGCTTTCCTCCAGATGGCGCTGTCCATGACACCATAGATAAAATGCGTTTTGTAGCAATCAACGTCAAAGTGGTTTTTCGTTTGTTTGGAATCGGTGCAAATTTTGTCATTGATTCTGTTGCTAAAGAATACGACAGTGCCATCTAGGTATCTTATTTAACACTAAATTTGACATATGGAAAAACGCTCATTGTGATAAAATTTACTTTAGAGCAGACCCTTAAAAAAAGGCGATATTGAAAATGGTATTGCAAAATTACGTGTTAACAATATAAGAAAAAAAACGGTATTTCAGTCAAATGTTATTGCGTATTGATATTTCTATGTGAAATATTAATAAAATACCGTTATATATCGGTAATTATTTCGGTTTGTTACTTGATAACGTTATTAACGAAATTAATAATTCTAAGGGTATACACTTTTTACTGTTATTTCTTTAGAACGTTATAAAGGTCTGCTCTAGTATGGCCATTATCAATATCGAAGTATCTCAGGTGGTCCGAAGGCTGTAGGTTCAAATCCTGACGAGGCCTAAGTATTTGTTTGGTCTACGTAACGCGATAAATCAGGGGGGGGGGGTCGGGGGTTGAAATTGTACGAAAATTACGTTGGCATGTTTTAAGCGTAATATTTGTATACTTACAAATAAAATTTTTGCAAAACTGTAAAAAGTTAGTTTGGATAGTAATATCTTAAGTTTTTTTTTCTCTTTTCATTGTGTTAAACAATTCATATAATGTTATTTTAGGACCTCGTCAATTTCTTCATTATAAATGAAAAAAAAAAGCGGCAGTTTTTAGCATGTTTTTATAAATCAGAAACTCACAGTTGAATCATTGCCAAAACAAACTTAAACGTTCGAAAGCGTGAATTTTCTGACCAAAGCTTATTAGCAATAAAAGAAACACGCTAAAAACTTCCGTGAAATTAGTTTTAACGAATATTAGGTAACATGGATAAGTCCCAATATATTATGAAATAATATCTTATGATTATGACTAACACTGTAACATTATAATCTTAATAGAAAATTTTTCAAGTACCCTTTCTCCGAAATGAATTGTCACAATTTTACACCTACCTAGCTATTGTATATTTTTTCTTTTACTGTTTGCATGTCTGTAAAAGTATGTCGGTAAAAGTCGAGATAGCGTTATTAAATTAAAATGTTGTTGCAGTTGGCCTCTCTAACTTTATGATATACAAAGACGATATTAGATTCATTTATTTCGATATGTTACTTTGTAACAAATACACATTAAATAACGTAATATATCGATATCTATTCGTTGTAATTTGTTCCGGTACTTCATAACGTTATTATTAATGAAACTAATCAATCATAACGCTATAAATCAAACCATGAAATATCCGGTTCATTCCAAGTATTCCCTGGATTAATTAGTCTCGACTTTTACCAGCCACGTCATCATACAAACGCCCAAGGTTTCACTTCTTTGATACACAATAAAATCACCAGCGTATGTTCTTAGAAAAACATTTAATCAATAACATATTTCTGTATAGATAATGTAAGACACCAGTCTACTAGTTCTATCACCCATATATGTATATAAACTTCACAAAGTATATCAAAATATACCAATATATAGATCCTGTAGTGCATCTTCTGAATTAATTAATTTATCTAATAGTTTTTAAAATAGACATTTCAGTCCTCAGACATAAAAAGAGCAGTTGCCTCCCAAAATAAATATGTTTTTCCTTGATTTATATAAAAAACTGCTCACCTCAATACGTATTATGATCGGGAAAGCCGACTAGTTTCAGCAGATTTAGACTGCCTTCTTCTGGGCGAGTGAAGACGTTTACGCGACGACGTTGTCACCACCACCACCAATAATACCATCTGCATCCATGTCATCCCGAGCCCTGCGAGCCGTAGCCCGCAGTGTGAGGCGTAACGTCGTCGCGTAAACGTCTCACCCAGATGCAGTCTAAATCTGCTGAAACTGGTCGGCTTTCCCGATCATAACACGTATTAAGGTGAGCCGTTTTTATATAAATCATGAATTATCCTCAAGTCTCATTTAATTCTATAAATGTTTTTCCTTCTTTATTTTAAGCTTTTCTGTTCCGTCGAAACTTTAATTCTACGAACACTAGGATGTTATTTTCATTTCTTTCATTGTCATATAAGTACAGTCAACGCCATGTGATGGTGTGTCATGGCAGTTTTATGACAACTATATTTAAAAGTAATAATTTCATTTTCGTTATTGCGAATTTTTGCATACTTAGGAAGAAATACAGCTAATTACAATTTTAAATAAATTAAAAATAACGGCTCTGGTATCTGACCTTAGCAATATAGCTAGATAATTACAAAAGTAAAATGCAAACAAACCTTATCGGTCTTGCATTGACCCAACGAAAGATGCATCAAGTTTAGTTCAATAAAGTCCTGTTTCACAAGGTCTCATTAAAAACAGTTTTTTGCATAATTTGTATGTTTGAAAATATAACAAGCTGAGCAAACCAAAATTTCTAAATCGTTTTCGAACTGTGTTACTGAAATGTGTATTTTAAATATTATGCCTAGACCTTGTAATAGCGTTATAATTTTTTAACGGTATTGCAGTTAAAGCTTATTAATATCGATATATAACGTTATATTACGAAAGCACGCAAAAAATAATGTTAAATAGCGCTATTCTTTTCATTTTGAGTTTGATGATACCTTTCAATGTTATAATTAACGTAGGAAACAATCAAAACGCCATAAAAGTTTAAACTTTTTCATAAATGTATCCGCAGATTTCACACGAGTGTTTTTTTTTTTTTTTTTAATAATTGTTTTAGTCATATCCATAATTATCCACACACAGTTTTTTCGTATTTTTTCATCGTAACTAGGGTTTTTCAATTGTAAATTTTGAATGATATGGCGAATTATTATGTTATAGGATGCTAGAGGTTTATTACATTACAAAATAATGCATAAAAATATTTAGTAAATAAATAAAAAAATAATGGTATAAGAAAACTATTTGTGACTTTTATTTTGCCATCATGTAAAGAACTGAGAATTGAATAAGTGGACACTTCTTAGGCCGTCTCTTTTTTCAATCACAGAGGAAGGAACCAATGGCGACGGCGCATTATCTTATCAAGAATAAATAGTAAAAAATAATGAACGATTAAAAACATATATAATCAATTAATCAGAAATCAAATTATTCTTCGTTAAAAAAGTTTTAATAAAGTGACGCTCAGAATATACCCCCCACTTTAAAAAAAATTGTATGCTGAAGGGGTTGGATTAATATCAACCATATTATACCCCCCAGAGCAAAAAGTCACCTTGTATATCGAGTGCATCAAGCTGAAAGGGCGTATCTACAAAAATATTAAAGTTTCGACTAGTTACTTATAAATATATTTCTTCAATTAAAATACGACTTTTCACGTCGTAGACTTAGGCATAAAAAACCTATAACCAGTGGAGCAACCGTTACTTTTTCAGCACATTATAAAGGATATGGAGATTTGCCCAAATAAGTCGGAACTCAGAAAATCTGTGGATACGCCTTTTCGGTTTGATGCCTTCGATGTGTATACCTATCCTAAGTTTATGCTTGAAGGTGATATATTGTCCGTGCAAAGGTCCCCGTTACTCCAAGCGGAACGACCCGCAGTGCAAGAGGGACGGAATCGGGGAAAACTTACAAAAAGTTTGTTTTAAATTAGTACCAAATTAACTAAAATAGCTATGGACTTAGAATTTATTCTAAGGCTATGGAAATTTCCATAACCAGTCATTTAAGTACTGTTAAAACCCATCTAAATAAATATTTTTTGAAGTGTTATGCTATCCCAATCTCTCAGAATATCAAAAAAGTGCAAAATTAAGACCTCATTCCAATACCTATTTCTATCGAGCGAAATTCCTCCAATCGCGTTTCTGATAGTCGAAAATCTAAATAAAAGTCCCAAAATTGTTATACTAATTTATTAAACTTAGCACTTCTTTTGGACAGCAGATAACTTCAAAAGTGTCAATTTTGACGATATACCCCCTTGATTATTGTAGTAGAGCGTCGTCCCACAACGAAAGGATGTCTTCTGACGTCGAAGGCGGTATCTCTTGAAATACATTACTTTGCCCAATCGAAATGCTATCCCGATTCTGATTTCCTAGTACCGATGAGCTAAAATCACTTGGAAGGATTGGTAACGTGGTACCAAAGGATACTTCTAGATTTGAAAAGCCGTTAATATTTTGTTGAATTGGGGTGTAGTCTCCCGATCGGGGTGACACCACTATCTCTGGTTGGGGTGAAAATACGCCCGATCCTGATTGGGGCGAAAATACGAATGACCTTGATTGGGGAGGAAGTGCGTCTGATCCTGATAGGGGCGAAAATACGGATGGCCCTGATTGCGGTGAAAATGTTACCGATCCTGATTGAGGTGAAAACACAGATCTTCCTGACTGGGGTGAAAATACGTTTGTATCCGAATGGGGTGAAAAAGTGGTTGATCCTAATTCGGATATCGCGTTCGTTCCTGGGTAGGCTAAGTTTTTCCCCGGAAGGGCGGCAGTCGGTCCTGATTGTGGTGAATAAGCTGATAACCCAAACTGAGGTGAACATGCAGAGGTAGTTCTTGAATGGGCTACGGACGGTCCTGCTTGGGGTGAAAATGTGGGTGCTTCCATCATAAACTCGGGCGAGGCAATGGAGTTCCCACTTGATATGGCAGCTTCCATTTCCATGTCCATACTGAAAATAAAAATAAACTATAGAATTAAATGATAAAAATAGGACATCGGCTTTGCCGGAAATACAGCATTAAAACATTTTTCCGTCCACCCAGTAGATTAAGGCAGTTACTGCGTTCGCCGAAGGATAAAGAGCCACTAAATACCCCCGGTGTTTATTCCATCCCATGTGACTGTGGCAAGAGTTACATTGGTGAGACGAGACGGACCGTGTTAACCAGACTGACGGAACGTGTCAACCAGACTGACGGAACACATTAGATGCATGAGAAAACTCGATTGCAACGGATCCGCCGTTGCAGACCATGTCATAAATTCGGATACTACTCATTTTATGAGATTCGATAAAGCGAAAGTGTTAGTTCGTGAAAAGTTATTTGTGCCACGTAAAATTCGCGAATCCATAGAAATAAGCCGACTTCCGAATTTCAATAGAGACAGTGGTTGGGCTTTGCCCGCGGTGTGGAAACCTGTGCTAAAAAAACAGTTACCGGATCATTCACAGACTTTAGTGAAAGTGACGTAGATACTATAAGTTCCGCGTGTTTATCGTTGTTTGGTGACACTCCGGTAATTAATAACGCAAGCCCGGAAGTAACTAATTGTGCGGACGTCCTACTGGTCCGACCACCAATACCATCTGCATCGATGTCATCCCGAGCCCTGCGAGCCGCAGCCCGCAGTGTGAGGCGTACCGTCGTCGCGTAAACGTATTTACTCGCCCAGATGAAGGCAGTCTAAATCTGCCGAAACTGGTCGGCTTTCCCGATCATAACACGTATTGAGGTGAGCCGTTTTTATATAAATCATAAAAATAAACTGTTCCTATAATGCTGTCTGAAAGCTCAGTATTCGCCCGCGATGTTTAGGGTTGCCAATCGTACTTTAAAATAAATATCTTACGTTATCTTGGGTATCTGTACTTTATACTTTTGAATATCAATAAAGTACGCGAAAATACTTTATTTTAACCTCTATGTAAAATTAGACGTAAACTGACAACACCAGCCAGCGCGAACACAGCTGGAAACAAATCTAAAGGGGAATTTATGACTATTATATAATGTATGATATTTTTATTTTAAATGGCGACCTCGTATTTATAATTCTTATAAAAATTTATGGTTGACATAAATACAAAATTTATATAATACAATTATATGCTAGGTGAATAAAAACGAATTTATAATACATATAAATACATTTTTAATAATCTTCCCTGAAATCAGATGTACGTTATTTCTTCTAAAAAAATTTGGCAACCCTAGCGACGTTAGAAGGGCGCAGGAGATGACGATTAACCCCTCGGCCATAGCTTCAGGCTTCGAGAGGCGCGCCAAGCGGTTCTTCTTGCGACGGCGCCGGCGGAGAGAACAAATGTATGAAGTTGTATAGAGCCGGCCATGGGTTGCCGCTCGTCGTCGTCTTGTCCGGCTTCGAGTAACTTGCGCTCTTTCAACGGCGGGGAGGCGGGCGGTTGAAACGGTGATCAAGCGCACAGGACGAACCTAGTGTCGACCGCTTTGAGCGAGCGAGCGCGCTATACATGAAGGCGCTGACGGGTGTCGTGGCAGGGCAAAGCCCGTCGCAAAAACCGCCTGGAAGCGCTGCCAGAAGCCTGAAGCTGTGGCCCTGGCGTAAGGGATTCGCGGGGGGCGGGTGAAGGCCGAGTTATCCGACTTACTAACACCGCGTTCCGCATGACACTAATAGTGCCAACACTACCATCAAACTTCTCACGCCCATCAAGTCATTCCGAATGGACAATGGCGTCCATCACTGCTTAAACTTATGATCCATTCGGAACGCATTTGAACGCGACATGGACGTTGACACTTGAAAGTGACAGAATTTGTATGAATTTGTTTTACGTTACGTGAATACAAAGGGTATACTACTTTACTAGGTCCAAGAAGGCATTTCCTCTAACTTCAATCTTTGAATCATGGTTTAATAATAAACTCTTATGCTCCGAATAAATTATTTTTAAAATTGCCGCCAGCCGGCTGTCACTTTTCATAGATCGCTCACAGTGCAAACGCTCTAAAGCATGGACGATGATAGCACAACATGGCGTCGTTCATGATGTCATCTTTGACGTCATAGCGGCCATTGTAGGGCTATCGTTATCGCGCTAACACTGACTCGGAATGGCTGTTGACGCGATAAAATCGATTATGTCGTCATTCGGAACGCGGTGTAAGTGTGAGAGGTCAAAAATAAACACAGTTTCTTTAAACAAAAGCGAATATTAATTGAGAAAGAATATACACGACTTTAATAGGGCAATGGCGGTCTAAGAAGAAGGTGCGAATGAGACCGACAACACAGTTACATATGTGCAAGGGGGAACGCTATACATTTTTTGACAGCTTTTTAATTCAAAATTCAAATTCAAAATTCAAAAAGTTTATTTTGCAAAGTAGGTATATATAATACAGGTTTCACAAGTCAAATTTTAATCTTATAAAAATATATGTAATAAAATAATAAATGTACATGAACTACTTAGATTAAATGTTTTTTTTAATTTATGTAGCAATATATATACGATTAAAATTATAGGTAAAATATTATTATACAAGATGAAATCCAATCAACCGCCCGAACCCATACCGGAGACCCGGCCAGGGACCAGGAACAGGTTCAATGATCACCAACCGAGCCCCCAGCACGAATCCAGGCAGCCGACCAAATCCCATCTTATATACTACATAGTAATAGGTTACATATATAAATACATGCCTACCTCCGCCCATTCGATTAGTCTTGCTAAGAAGAACGGGCAAGAAACTTGGCAAGATCATGTCTTTTTTTTTTAACATAAACTTATACTATACATCAAATAATGCGTTTTTATATTGCTGACAATAGAGCGCATAGCTGCGTTATAGTAGTTTTTGCTACAAGGGCGCAAAGGAATAAATTACGAGGACGATTTAAAACACGAGCGTAGCGAGTGTTTTAAACGTAACCGAGTAATTTATTGCTCTTACGCCCGTGTATCATACTACGTTTTTCAATGCATAGTGTGAGGAAATAAAACAAATATAATTTTGTGAACTTTAAATTGTAATTGGCTCAAAAGGACTAGGTATCCAGAGCCGTTAAACAGTGGAAAAAAAAAGTATGACATTTATGGTACACAGGAAAGGCTGCAGGTTAGCAAACCATTGTAAATAAATAAAAAAAATAATAAAGCCCTAGGGCAAAATAATCTACTTTCTGTTCGGTTTTGATGCATAAAAAGTGGGCCTTTACGAGCACATGCATTGAAAAATACGTTTCGTCGTTTATATTTCAAGATGGCCGAATCTCTACTGAATTTATTATATATATATTTTTTTATTTATTTATCGAAAAATTTAATGGCTAAGTATATGAAGAACGCAATCGGCCCTACTACTCTCAAGACGTGCCAAAGACAGACAAAGTTTCTATTTTTTCGGTCTTAGTTTCTTACCTATCTGCAGAATCCCTAGTCCTCAGGTTTGATGGCATATTGGAGCCTTCCCCATCAACTGAGTCAGGTGTCTTTGACACGGTGCAGACTGTCACCATCGCTTCGTAGCCGTTCGGCAGTGTTTCGGCTTCTGGAGTACACAATAATGTACCTACATTATAAACAGGTGCAATCGTATTGTCATGACATGAATCTCCGAGGGGGTGTCAGAAGTTCTTCGGGCACAAATCGCATAAATAAATATATAATATGAATATATATAAAATATAATAATAACTAGATATTGAAAAAAAAAAAATTACTAGCTAGCTTCTTTACTTTTCGCCCTGAATTCGTCCATTTTGCATAGCGTGTTTTTCTGCTTAGAGACAGTGCAGCTGATTCTGAAGGCTTTAATTTTAGTTTTAGTACTGTCACAGCTTAAAATTATTCTAAAGTAATTTAGCTTCTCTTCTATTTAAGGACTATTTTGCAATAAACAAAATATTATAGAAATAAATGAGACTTGAGGATAATTCATGATTTATATAAAAACGGCTCACCTCAATACGTGTTATGATCGGGAAAGCCGACCAGTTTCAGCAGATTTAGACTGCCTTCGTCTGGGCGAGTAATGACGTTTACGCGACGACGTTACGCCTCACACTGCGGGCTGCGGCTCGCAAGGCTCGGGATGACATCGATGCAGGTGGTATTGGTGGTCGGACCGGTAAGGCGTCCGCACAATTAGTTACTTTCGGGCTTGCGTTATTAATTACCGGAGTGTCACCAAACAACGATAAACACGCGGAACTTATAGTATCTACGTCACTTTCAGTAAAGTCTGTGAGTGATCCGGTAACTGTTTTTAAACTGCTGCTGAAACTGGTCGGCTTTCCCGATCATAACACGTATTGAGGTGAGCCGTTTTTATATAAAACAAATATTGTTTTGATGTCACTAAAACTAAAATTAGAGCCTTCAGAAAAGGCTTTAATGGACTGTTGAAAAATTCTGAATTCACAATTGTTTCTTTATTATTCTTGTTATTATTATTTTTTATTTCTACCTGTTCCTTTTATATTTTCATTATTTTTATTGTATGTTTAATTAAAACGGCGTATAAAAACTTAATTTCGAAATATATTTCGGCCCACTTTGGGGCCGGCATCAGTCGAATTATAGACAGTAAATGACATAAAATATATACAACCTTATGACTAATGAGTTTAAATGAATAACATTTGATATATGAATAAAAAATATATGTATAGACCTACAACCTTATGACATAATTATTTTATATTTACACTGATTTATTTTTGTTTATATATATTACTAGCTTCTGCCCGCGGCTTCGCCCGCGTGGCCTACAGGAAACAAATTACATTTTTTTCAGAAACAAACATTATAAGTGCTCTCACTCCTTCTGGGAGTCAAGGTGTAGTGCTCGGCCGAAAAACTTGCATGCTCAGACTACGAACGCGCCCTGCTCGGCCTTCGGCCTCGCGGGCGCGTTCTCCGTCCTCACATGCTCGTTTTTCGGCCTCACCAGAATGCCAAACGGACTCACCGATCAAAGTTTTTCCGAAAGAGTGTCAAAATCCCTATCAGTTGTCAAAAAATTTCAAATTTGAATACAGCAGCGTAATTGGCGACCCCGAATGCCCCTTGAGTTTTATGCAAATCGGGATACTTTTTTTGGACCTGTCAAAAAACTGTCAAAACTGTTTAATTTTTTTTTTGGTCATATAGCCCCTGCTTGACCGATCACAATAGTTGAAACCCGAACTCCCTACAATTAGCCTTTCGGGAGATATGGCCGATCAAATGTTTGGCAATTTTTTTTTTTCGACTTTAGATCTTGCCGAGCCCTTTTCTTAGAGTACCATGAACATGGGTCTATAGCATTAGCTGTTTGGGAGATACGGGCCTGTAAAGTTTTGACACTTTCGGCGGGTAGATCTCGTCGAAACCTTTTCCTAGACACCCATCAACATGGGTCTAAGTCTAGCCGTTTGGGAGAAACAGGCCGTCAAAGTATTCACATAAAAAAGAACTTTTTTTGGTACCCCGTGGTCCAACCCCTTCAACCTTCCATTCCAAAAATATTTTGCTGGGATATTGAAAGATATAGATAGATTGTGGATATATAGATAGATAGATACCTCAAAAGGAAAAAATGGAACCCTAATAGGATCACTTGTGTGGCTGTCTGTCTGTTCGTCTGTTACAGCCGATTTGCTCTGGCACACATACTTTCAAGAATTTTCATGTCCACTATATTAAATTTCAAAATCGATGCCATTTTCATAATTAACGTCCCAAAAAACCATAAAAACGACACCCATATTGATATTTACACATTTCAACATATCAACCCCATCGCACCCCAACAGGGGATGATGGTATTTCACGTCCACTTCGTTGGATTTAGAAATAGTTGTTGTTTTCGTAATCAGCGACCCGATAAACCATACAAACGATACCCATGTTGATTTTCAGAATTTGTCACCCCATTTCCCCCTTTTAGGGGTGGAATTCTGAAAAAACCTGAAACACATGTTTACTCATTTATAGATAGGAGTACTCTTGTGAAGTCTCGAATAAAATAGTCTAACTAATCTTGTTTCCCCATATAAACTTTGGACCCCCGTTTCACCCCCTTAGAGGGTGAATTTTGAAAAATCCTTTCTTAGTGGATGCCTACACTATATAAGGTATCTATATGCAAAATTTCAAGTCTCTAGGACCAGTGGTTTAGGCTGTGCGTTGATATATAAGTCAGTCAGTCAGTCAGTCAGTCAGTCAGTCAGTCAGGACTTTGAATTTTATATATACAGATATATGTATATATGTATGTTTAAATATATATAAATGTATAATTGTATCTATTTTATTCTGTACACCGCCTCTACACATTGTTTTCTTTCTTTTAAGAGTTCCTCCATCCAAAGGATGCCTGGAAGAGATCGCTTTTTAGTGATAAGACCGCCAATTGTACCCTACTTCTAGTTTTAAATTGTCTATTTACTTTGTTTTTGATGTGCAATAAAGAATATTGTATTGTATTGTATTCACACTACCTTTGCCCTTCTTAACATATTCAGCCAGTACATCTCGCTTGGGATGCGCGAGAGTTGAGGTTGGGGTAAGTATGTACATCATCTGGTCTACTTCCAGTACGCATTCAGCTAGAGACTTCTTTGGATACTCCTTGGAAATGTACGAAATAGTTCTAATGTATTCTCTCCGTTCCTGACCTGAAAATGTGAATTAAATGACAGCGGTTTTTTTTTTTTTTTTTTTTGAAAAATAGGTATACCTTAATCTCATCATCCATCCATCAGCCTAGTTCGTCCACTGCTGGAGATAAGCCTTTCCAGGACTTTGCCACTCCCGGCGGTCATCCTGGAAGAATTGCCCATACTCACACACGCTGGGCAGGCGGGTTGGTGAGCGCGGTGCCGGAACCCTCACCAGTGACGCCGCCGCCCGTCACCAGTCTGTTGACTATAAGGCCCTAAGGTCTATTAGGGATGGATATATCGCCATCCATCGGTCCCAGGCATGGTGGGCCTCCTGGTTTTTTGCCTGTGAGATGTCCTCTTACTCTCCCTCGAATTACTTCGAGGGGGTCTCCAAGTAAGATGGTGGTACCTCCACAGTCAAGCCCGGCATCAGCTCTACCACCTAAAAATGAATCTCATCATTCATCATCATTACGATAATGTAATTAAGAGGCCTAGCAATCCTAGTTCAACATGTAAAATAAAATATGGAGCCGAGCGAAGCGAGGCGAATCCTGTAATTTTTTACAAATTTTACAATCCAACGTTCAATTTGACGATGTTATACAAAACCGCTAAACGTTGACCCGCTGCATTGAATAAAACGTTTATACAATCCCGCGTGTTATTTTGTAAAGCAGCTGAACGTTGTCCGGCTGCTAAACTGTTCTTAAGGCTTCTACCAACGCCAACGACCTTGAACTATGTAACATTGTAACCATTTTATACGGTAACTATAGCATTTTTCAACAGAAGAAAAATACATAGTAATCTGCATGATACAAATAGTGATGTGGTTTTTCCTGAATTTCATTATAACATACAGAAGTGAAGCAAGAAAATTCCAAGTTTACCCTTATTTCTCGATTTTTTGTTCACTTGTAACAACATAACTGCTGCAGTTCTTATCGAAACAGTGTGAAAATTTATAAACTTCTAGAAAAAATAATATAAATTGATTTGGTTTTCTCAGTTCTTGGAAATTAATTTTATTTTAGATAAAATAAATTAAAAACACACTATTTTCGCACTTGTCAGCCGCAGCGACAGACGTAACAGCCATATTGCAGTGCAAGCCGATAAGGACTTTATTTTAATATGGTTTTGTTCGAAATTTCAACCACCACGAATCGAGTTGCTAATTATTCCGACGGAGCCACCTTAAGAGGCCTGCTGAGCAAGTCTAGTTCGTACAAACGAAATAACAAAACCATTTGTAAATCATAGATATTCTTAGGGTAGTGTGTATTTATTCCGATTGCATTACATAATATCTATCGATATATATATCTACATAACGAAGCTATTTTGTAAAACAGCTGATTCCACAATCCAACTTCAAAATATCTACAGTAATAAGCAACTTACGAGGCTGTGTGGGATTCTTTATCGCAAGCACATCAGCACAGAAGTATTCCTGGATCGACGAGGGACGCAACACGAATGTCCCTACTGGATACCCCGATAGCAGTCTCAAGGAGGTTGATGACGTAATGAGTCCCATTATCAGTCTGTGACAAGAAAGAGTTTTTATTTTTTTAAAACTGGCCAGTTGTGAGTCGGGCCTCACTCTTTTACGATAGGTCATCGAAATAATTATAAATTCGATGCGATAGGTACATATGATGCTATTATAAACTTTCGGAATTTGTTGACATGTATAATAATTTAAATAGAGTTTATTTTTTGCATTTACTATTTAGAGTGTTCGATTTATAAATTTTCAAGTTGTCTCTAAAAGAGGACACAGAAGGAAGATCTTATGTACTTGGGGACCTTAACATCGACACAAAACTGCAACTTTGTACGTCCAATAAGAAATAAGTTATGGCGCGGGGGTTCGAAAGTTTTGAACTCTGCCCGGACACGCTGAGTAGATGTAGGTACTAGTGTAAAACTGCCTTATTCATAGTGCTGTAGACACACTCACTTGTTCCTCCACATTTTCGCAATGACCCCATCGTGCAGTTCCATGACTTTAATTAACCCGCGGAACCAACCCCAAAACGTATGCTCTTTCCCGGGAAGTGGGTTCTTAGCGAAATCTCTCCACGTTACCATATCCTCGGTTGGCCAGCTTCCTCTGAAAAACAGTGATGACAAGAAGTTAAACCACATGTAACACACTGTAAAACATCATATTTTAGAGCATGTGTGTGTATGCTTCACAACTTTATAATAGTTTTCTTTGAATGCATCTATATCTGTCACTCACTTTATTAAAGGAGATGGTCAGAATCGGCCTTAACCGCGTACATGAAATAAATTTATGCTATAATTTTTGTTAGATTAATTCGTAGCTAGTTTCACTTTCATAATAACACGGACACACATATTAAAATAATATAGGTATGTCTCAGCCGGTCATGAGAGCGAAAGCGCGCCATCTACCAAGTAGTCCACAAACTACGCTTCCAGCGTGCAGTCTCAGCTTTTCATTTCACGATTCATGCTTTTCTTCTGGATTTTGATAGAGATTACATTACGAGTACGACTGACATTCGAGCATGACCCTTTTAAATATATCAGAATCATCGTTAAACATTGTTTCAACTATGTACGTTTCAAACGCGCTTAAGTTTATTTTCGCAATACCATATGAAAATAACCTCAAAATAGAAACGATTTATCATAAAAAGTTATTAAAAGATGGTGTCCGTTTCAAATGGATAGTCAAACCGTGTTATTTTGAATTTGTTGTTTATCATAGACCACAATATATTTGTGTACTCTCTTAAGGCATTTTGCTTATGGGGAACTGACCGTCTCCTTTATTTCGCAAGAAGAGAGTACAGTACAAGTTACAAGAATTTATAAGCATAAAATCTAAGATACACATAAAGTACTAATAACAAATGTACGATGTTATCCTATATAGGATTTTACGTCTGTAGAAAGGAATAACGGCCCCGTTTCCTTGGAGGACAGAATGGGGTAAAAAACATAATGTACTCAGTTAATCGGCTTAACAACGTTAACTAGGTATAGGTAAAAGAGAGAGAAAAAGCTATGTAAATAAAGGTATAATTTAAGATGTTAAGTATGGATATATAATATATATATATATTATATATATATATATATATTGAAGTTACAATTAGTGCACCCTCCCGCCTCCCCCCCCCTAGATCAGGTCTGGCTTCAACTTATAGAAGTAACAGATTTACAAATTGTGTTAAAAAAAATCATCAAAGTTCTTACCTAAATACCTTTTCGCGGAGATGCTCCATATCACCTTCTGAGAAATCGCAGCCTACCTTCATCTTGAAATACATTCGAAGAATTGACGCTAATTCAAACCATGGTACCTAGAACGAGTTACATTTAAATGGACGAGTGGTGGAGAGGTCGTGGGTTCAATACCCGGTACACATTCCTTATTATTTATTGCACATGAAACATATTGCAAAACAAAATCAAGAAAAACTGGAACAAAGGCGAGCTTTCCACTGAAAAATCTCTTCCAGCCAACGAAGGTGTGGTGAAATTAAAATTATAAAAGGTAGAGCTGTTTCCTTTGATTAATTAAGTGTACAGATAAGTTTGTGGCTCTGTACGTGACGCGGCATGCAAGCAAAAGACTGTCGCCGCAAGCGCAACTGAACTAGTCGCACACATTCATGTTGAATATTACCATCCTTTTCTGCAAATGGCGAAGTGTAAACAAAACAAACAGAAAGTAATTTAAGGAAATTTTCTGCTTTTGGTGTACTTACGAGTGGAAGGTGATGCCATGAAATTTGTTTTTTGTCCTTAAGTGATTTGTACACCCGATAAATGCACACGAAGGCATATCTGCAGGGTTTTTCTGGATTTTATAGCACAGTTAAAGGTGTTTTCAATTACGTGCACACAAACGCTGTCTGGAATACTACTAAACAAAGATAGGCCCGCTGGACCTGTATTTGTGGATCCAACCGCGTTGTGGTTATACCGCATCTTCACTAAATTAATCAAAGGCTGTTTCGAATGAAAGCTGAGAAACTTTACCTGACATATTTTACATATTCTATATTTTGACATATTCTAGCTAGGCAGTGTGTACAACTAACAATAGAACAAAAAACCGGCCAAGTTCCGTATTGTGGATGATTAATTTAATTTTGTCATGTTCTTTCGTGAATTTCTCAACCGCTTTTGTAATCTATACGTAAACACATATTACCATATTTTTTTTCATATTTTTCGGTTTACCAGTTTTGGTGATAGGGGGGGGATAAAATTTTGGTTTTTCAAGGATTTTTCGAAATAGATGGATAGCCAAACTATATATTTTATAATTCCACTGAAAAGCACTTTCTTTTGCGCGAACCTATTCTTCACTTGTCTATATATTACTTTCAATTTAAATTGAAAGACCTTATATTATGTTGTGTAATATGTTGACCCAAAACCGAATTTTGAATTTAAAATGTAATTAAATTATTTTCAGGGGGGCTCATATTTCATATGTGGGGTGCATTGTCTAGAGCTTAATAAGTGGAGTATAAATGTATTTTTTATTTTTTTATCTTCGTAAATAAGGAAATGAGGACTATCAAAGTTGCAATTTTTAGACCATTTTTGTTACGGGGTCTATCTCAAAGGCCAAAGAAGTTAGGAATTTGAAATGTCTGTAGATTATATACCATATGCTGTATTGAAACAATAAATACTAAAAAAGTAGTTTTAGGGTTACGTACGTCCCCGAATACTCAACCAACTTAATTTCGCAGTTTTTATGTCTGACAGAATTTGAACATTAAAGCCGATTCTGAAGGCTTTAACTTTAGTTTTAGTGCTGTCAAAACTAAATTTCCTTCATTGTAAAATAGTCCTTAAGTGTAAAGAACAGAAGCCAAATTACTTTGGAATAATTAAGTTTTGACAGCACTAAATCTAAAATTATAGCCTTCAGAATCGGCTTTATTACTTACCTAAAATTAAATAAATATCTAGTTTGAAATAGTTGGTACGGAACTCTAAAACGGGACCCTATTACTAAGACTCCGCTGTCCGTCTGTCTGTCCGTCTTATCTGTCCGTCTGTCACCAGGCTGTATCTCATTTACCGTAATACTCGTAGTTAGACAGTTGAAATTTTCACAGATGATGTATTTCTGTTGCGACTATAACAACAAATACTAAAAAACAGAATAAAATTAATATTTAAGGGGGCTCTGATACAACAGACATATTTTTTTTGCCGTTTTTATAGACAACGGTACGGAACCCTTCGTGCGCGAGTCCGCGTCGCACTTGGCCGGTTTTTATTATTTTATGTTGTTTACCTTATTGTGGTAAAGGAGTAGATAAATAATATATTAACATTATAAATTAACATTGTATCATTGCAGACTAATCGAATGGGCGGAGGTAGGCATGTATTTATATATGTAACCTATTACTATGTAGTATATAGGATGGGATTTGGTCGGCCGCCTGGATTCGTGCTGGGGGCTCGGTTGGTGATCATTGAACCTTGTTCCTGGTCCCTGGCCGGGTCTCCGGTATGGGTTCGGGCGGTTGATTGGATTTCACCTTGTATAATAATATTTTACCTATAATTTTAATCGTATATATGCTACATAAATTAAATAAACATTTAATCTAAGTAGTTCATGTACATTTATTATTTTATTACATATAATTTGACTTGTGAAACGTGTATTTTATATACCTACTTTGCAAAATAAACTTTTTGAATTTTGAATTTTTTTGAATTTTGCAGTATAATATTATTACCTTCACCGGCACAGGAATCGAGCAAGCTTGGATGCACGCACTGAGCTTGCATGGTTGCACATAATGGGGACAGTAAGCAAGTCTTCTGAAGGCGTTGTCCCAAATGATGGTGGCTTCTCCATCCATCTCTTGGTTGGCATGCACTGTGACCACTATCGGCAGAGAGATCGTCTGTTGACCAAAAGCAACAAGAGCCTTGCTTTGATTTGCAATTTTTTCCGTAGTTTTATAAAACCATAGACTAATGATAAATTTTTTATTTTTATTTTTTATTTTTCTTTATTCAGGAAACAAACAGTCATTTTACAAAATTAAATTAAATAAAGTTAAATACAATGGGACTTGGAGCTCCCTATATAGATCTAAAGATACATACTGTGAGAAACTAAATTACTAAATTGTGTATAATAAATTTTTATAACTTACTACTTAAAAATATGTAAATACTTATTTTTACAGATAATATCTTAATTGTTTTGATTATCTACTCCAAAGGAGTAGGCTTATGTGTTTTTTAAATATGGTATAAGAAAACGCAATTTATTCAAAAAGCTGAAGTAAATTAATCAATGACGTTAGTAAATTAATAAATAACATAATTTACTTTCACATAGTTTCCAAAATTTTAACTATATGAGTAAACCATATTTGTAACTATATGAGTATACTATATGAGTAAACTATATTTGTAACTATATGAGTAAACTGTATGAAGAAACTATATGAGTAAACTATATTTGTAACTATATGAGTAAACTATATGAGTAAACTATATGAGCAAACTATTTGAGTAAATTATATGAGCAAACTAAAGGGTAGTCTTAACAGTGACGTCCAAAATTTTTTTTTAGAATTCTTACACCTAGGTGTATTCGAAAATATACCTAAATGTTACGCGATTTCTTGTAGTTTAGAAGTTATGATTTTTCTAATGTGTATTTGGGAATTTTCTACCGGAGCGGCTTAAAAAAAGCATAACTTTTTTTATAGTAAGAATTTTTGATTTTTTTTCTGCAGCATAATTGTCTTGAGTCACTCTTCCATGCGTAAAATAATTAACCACAAAACATCCCAAACGAGTTACCGAAAAAAAGATCAAAGTGAAATTTTTTGGATCGAGGTGAACACAGCTAAATTTTCATAATTCTTTTAAAAATACAAAATTTTAACGGTTTATCAGCTTTTCAAAAAAATTAAAAAAAAAGTGATTCTTAATAGGTCATTTTACGCTATATCGGCTTCCAAAGCTAGGTGAGAAATGGGTTAAGGGGAACGAAAATACAAACAGAAATAAAATGTCAGCTTTCGGATGATTTTGTTGCAATAATTAGGTTACGTATAGCCATAAAAAAAATACATGTTTTTGGTTGAACTTCAAGGTATTCATTTTCCACAAACCACGTTAATCGATTCATATTTGTACTGTCAATGAATTTTTTTGTAACCCTCTATTGCACACTTCTTATCGATTTTGTTTCAGGTATCGCTTTCGCGATTTTGTTGGTTTTTTTTTAATAAAATTAGTGTGAATGATATCTATTCATTTTCCAAATACCACGTTATTCGGGTCAAAAAAAACACCCCCTTTTTCCAAAAATACGTAAATCCACTGATGCAGTCAGCGGCAGCAAGATATTGTCAGTCTACGCCTAGCGTTGGCGCCCGTAAGACGTGGAACCTGTGCCCTTTTTTGCAAGCTATAAATATCTCCCAAAACTACTTCAAAACACATTGAAATTAATTTTATAAAGTAATATTTCGAGGAGCATCATATTCCTGCCGTTAAAAACTCAACAAAATATGCGTATGAGTGATTTAGCTACATCGTGCCATAGTCATAACAACAAAACTGAATGAATTTGGAACAAATTCATACTTTTATGCGGGAAAATAATATATGTTACTCTAAAAGAATAATTTTGTGATCGTTATTGAAACCCAAATTAATTTACTTATACTTACTGAGATCTGTAACAAAGGTCAATGACCTTTTCGTGAAATTACCCTCTAGTATTGGCTCACCATTTCAGGTCCAATAAGTGAACTTTTTTGCAAATTATATAAGTACACTTACTTGGGATAAATAGCCAAGCATTTAAAATATAGAAATTTATTTTGAAATATTTACAGTGCATGGCAAAATTATTAGATCGTAGATAATCCTGTCGGTACATGTTCAGGTTCTGTTACGCAAAATGAAAACAATGAAACTCTTTTAAGATTAATTTATTATCCCTATGTTTGTCTGTCTGTCCGTTTGTCTAGACAATTTTTTCTGGGTAAAATTAATAAATACCAATATAAACGGCCCTCTATAGAGCTGTAAAAACATACTTTTGACGTTTTTATTTATATAACGTTTTAGGTTTTTACGTTTTTCATACAAATTTTCTCAGTATGAAAATGTAGGGATGAACACTTGAGATAATATTTTGCATTTAAAAGTCAACACAGAAAGGAATTGTTGAACAAATAATGTAAAAAATATGAAAACCATGTTGTTCTATTCTAAAGGGATTAATTATCTACTGTTCAATGTGGCGATAGCTTTGTTTATTTTTTTCCTTGAATAATGTTTTACTAAGATAACAAATAGTTTAATACAAGGTTTTCCTTACGAGGTCCCTTTACCCCTGTATTTTTCTTAAAATTCATACAATAGGTATAAACCGAATGTGAAGTCTACAGCTTATTTTCTTCATATCTTTTTTCATGAGTATATTCTAGTGACATCTAACTACGTCTCTATACAGCCCAAAAAGCAAAATTTGATAAAACACCATCATAATAGCTGTCAGGATATCGTCAATATTGCCTCGTTTTTACACAAAGTTTAACAAGTTTGTATATTTTTATCTATACTGGAAATAAAAAAGAGAGAAATACAGGCGTCGTTCATGTTAAGATGACTAAGTTTACACACTTTGCTAAGTATAAACAATCACCGTTTCATGGAAAACTGTTTTGACCTGAAACCATTTCACAAATTCAATTAACTTATTTTGAATATCTTGTCATCTTGCACTTCTTGATGAAAAATACAATTTCAATAAGTAAAAATACAACTTTTAGTTAAGAAAACTTATAGTTAAAAGTCTGCTGTATGCATTAACATATTTTTAATTATAATACAATAGTAATAAAATAATTGGCTTATCCGTCGTCATGATACCAGCCGTAAATTTCTTAAATAATCTGATATCACGCTTATGGAAAACCCAATTATTTTGAAGATACCATAATATCATTAAAATATGTTTATGCATATAGCAAACTTTTAACAATTAATTGTCTTAGCTAAAAGTTGTACTTTACCGTTATAATTATTTCTTAATATTTTGTTACAAATTTGGAGAAATACCCCTTAAGGAAAACCTTGTATGAAAATATTTGTTATCTTTGTAACAAAGAAAAAAAAAAAACAAAGCTATCGCCACATTGAACAAACAGTAAATTATTAATCCCTTTAGAATAGAAAGATATGGTTTTATATTTTTTACATTATTTGTTCTACAGTTCCTTTCTGTGCTTTCTTTCAAATGCAAAATATTATGTGAAGTGTTGATCTCTATATTTTCATAAGGAGAAAATTTGTATGAAAAAGTTAAACAAAAGGCCATAAAAACGTTATAATATGTATATTTTACAGGGCTGTAAATATTAGCATTTATTGATTTTACCCAGAAAAATTGCCTAGGCAAACGGACAAACAGACAAACATAGGGACAACAAATTAATCCTAAAAGAGTTTTGTTTTTTCATTTTGCGTAAAGGGACCTGAACATTTCAAACTATGATACAAATAAATTTCTATATTTTAAACACTTGGCGATTTATCCCAAGGGTAAACAGGTGTCCCAAAAGTCAACGCTTTCCCTTGGAAGGCTGGTAGGCCAGCTCATGACTGACCAGAATATCAAATTATGACCTCAGCAAAAAGTAGATAGTCTTCGAGTTGATGGTACTTTTATAAATTCGAATAGATTTTTGAGAGTCAAAGCTAACCAGTTCTAAATTCTAAGAATAAAATTTTTGTTGCGCAACTCTGAATAGTTATGCTATTGATAAAGTCAAAAATAAACCTTGAAATGCAGTTACATCAGGAAGAAAAATAAAAACCCAATTTATGAGCAATTTTTTGTAATTAGGTTAGTTCGATACCACACCCTGAAAAAAAATGTCCTATGTTAGTTTTGCAAATTGTCTTAAATAACGGCTCATCAAATATTGTTTTTCAAATGATCTGGCAATTTCTGTGTATTACTTTTGAAAAAAAAGTTATTGCTATTTTACTACCAAATGAGCTGCGTATTTTTTAAAATAATTAGAATTTAGAATGAAAGAGTGGCTGGCAGTAAAAATATTTGACGTTCATTAGAAATGCCATTTAACACGCGTTAGAGTGAGATAAATAGTGACGCTATTTAAAATGAGTTGGAATGAGATAGTAACGCAGTTAAACGTGGTTGAATGAGAGAGGCATAATTGATATAGGCTACAGTGAGATAGATAGTGACGTGGAGCATTCCTTCTGAGAATATTTGTTAGTTTCCACTTTTTGTAATAACAACTTTAGTAAAAATTTTTTGTAAATAAATTTTTGGTCCAATTTATTTTCCCGCAAGTGTAAAACCAGCTCAACGGGCGAAAAATATTTAAAGAATGGGTAATGGTGACAATTAACCGTCACAATATTATTATGTATCTCTAAAGGAGTGTCTGAAATGTTCCGAGGGTCAACTGATAAATCAAACACTCAAAAAACCACTTTTAGCCGACCATAATAAATTTACGTCCCGACGTAATAGCAAGTAGGATCAATGTCGTGTGACGATGATCGAAATACACTAATAAATTAGATAAAATAAAATACGTATTACTTTTGACCCTGCCTCGTCCACTCTATTCGTATTTTTGCTATGGTGACGAGAGCTTAGAGACCGGGACGAATTTCCCCCCGCGCGCTATCGTAAAATAGAATAAGCCACGCCCGGAACTGGTTTTTGTTTTGGCTATGTCATACTCTTAAGAAAAAGTTTTGTTTGAAAAAATTGTTCTATCTATTTTTTGACTCTAATTGCCAACATTAGTGGAAAATCAATCAGCCTGGATCTTAAGGCGCTACGGAAAAAAAACGACACTTTTAGAACTTCCATATCTACTTCAGTAAATAATTTTGATAAAATAGTATATTATTTTTGGATTCTTTTTCTAGGGATCTGTTAGAACAGAAACGGGTTTGGAGAAATTCGACTCGATAGAAATATTGATTGAAATTAGGTTTTTTTCGACACCAATTCTCCTGGTTTGACAATTTGGAATGACATATGGACTGCAATTATATTTTATTAGACGGATTGTAACAGTATCTAGGACCTGGTGAAACGAAATTTTGATAGCAACTTTAGTACATTTTATATTAATAAAAAACCGACTTTTTGCTACTTTTCCTCGAATCCGTCCCTCTCGCACTGAGGATTTTTTCGCATATGGAGTAAAAGGGACGCTAAAACTTTTACATATCGCCTTATGAGGCGTTCTACCTCTGAGCTACCGTCGCTACAGTATCACACTTTGTGAAACCTCTGATTCATCGAGGGTTCACATCGTGACGATTTGTTCTTTTTTTATTACCTGAAGCTGCTGCAGTTCAGTCCCTTCAACCCGGAACAGAAGAACTAGTTTTTTATTACCTGAAGCTTCTGCAGTTCAGTCCCTTCAACCCGGAACAGAAGAGCCAGTTTTTATTACCTGAAGCTGCTGCAGTTCAGTCCCTTCAACCCGGAACATAAGAGCCAGTTTTTATTACCTGAAGCTGCTGCAGTTCAGTCCCTTCAACCCGGAACATAAGAGCCAGTTTTTATTACCTGAAGCTGCTGCAGTTCAGTCCCTTCAGCCCGGAACATAAGAGCCAGTTTTTATTACCTGAAGCTGCTGCAGTTCAGTCCCTTCAACCCGGAACATAAGAGCCAGTTTTTTATTACCTGAAGCTGCTGCAGTTCAGTCCCTTCAGCCCGGAACATAAGAGCCAGTGTTTATTACCTGAAGCTGCTGCAGTTCAGTCCCTTCAGCCCGGAACATAAGAGCCAGTTTTTATTACCTGAAGCTGCTGCAGTTCAGTCCCTTCAACCCGGAACATAAGAGCCAGTTTTTATTACCTGAAGCTGCTGCAGTTCAGTCCCTTCAACCCGGAACATAAGAGCCAGTTTTTATTACCTGAAGCTGCTGCAGTTCAGTCCCTTCAACCCGGAACATAAGAGCCAGTTTTTATTACCTAAAGCTGCTGCAGTTCAGTCCCTTCAGCCCGGAACATAAGAGCCAGTTTTTATTACCTGAAGCTGCTGCAGTTCAGTCCCTTCAACCCGGAACATAAGAGCCAGTTTTTATTACCTGAAGCTGCTGCAGTTCAGTCCCTTCAACCCGGAACATAAGAGCCAGTTTTTATTACCTGAAGCTGCTGCAGTTCAGTCCCTTCAACCCGGAACATAAGAGCCAGTTTTTATTACCTGAAGCTGCTGCAGTTCAGTCCCTTCAACCCGGAACATAAGAGCCAGTTTTTATTACCTGAAGCTGCTGCAGTTCAGTCCCTTCAACCCGGAACATAAGAGCCAGTTTTTATTACCTGAAGCTGCTGCAGTTCAGTCCCTTCAACCCGGAACATAAGAGCCAGTTTTTATTACCTGAAGCTGCTGCAGTTAAGGCCCTTCAACCCGGAACAGAAGAGCCAGCTTTTATTACCTGAAGCTGCTGCAGTTCAGTCCCTTCAACCCGGAACATAAGAGCCAGTTTTTATTACCTGAAGCTGCTGCAGTTCAGTCCCTTCAACCCGGAACATAAGAGCCAGTTTTTATTACCTGAAGCTGCTGCAGTTCAGTCCCTTCAACCCGGAACAGAAGAGCCAGTTTTTATTACCTGAAGCTGCTGCAGTTCAGTCCCTTCAACCCGGAACATAAGAGCCAGTTTTTTATTACCTAAAGCTGCTGCAGTTCAGGCCCTTCAACCCGGAACATAAGAGCCATTTTTTTATTACCTGAAGCTGCTGCAGTTCAGTCCCTTCAACCCGGAACAGAAGAGCCAGTTTTTTATTACCTGAAGCTGCTGCAGTTCAGTCCCTTCAACCCGGAACATAAGAGCCAGTTTTTTATTACCTGAAGCTGCTGCAGTTCAGTCCCTTCAACCCGGAACAGAAGAGCCAGTTTTTTATTACCTGAAGCTGCTGCAGTTCAGTCCCTTCAACCCGGAACATAAGAGCCAGTTTTTTATTACCTGAAGCTGCTGCAGTTCAGTCCCTTCAACCCGGAACAGAAGAGCCAGTTTTTTATTACCTGAAGCTGCTGCAGTTCAGTCCCTTCAGCCCGGAACATAAGAGCCAGTTTTTATTACCTGAAGCTGCTGCAGTTCAGTCCCTTCAGCCCGGAACATAAGAGCCAGTTTTTATTACCTGAAGCTGCTGCAGTTCAGTCCTTTCAACCCGGAACAGAAGAGCCAGTTTTTTATTACCTGAAGCTGCTGCAGTTCAGTCCCTTCAACCCGGAACATAAGAGCCAGTTTTTATTACCTGAAGCTGCTGCAGTTCAGTCCCTTCAACCCGGAACAGAAGAGCCAGTTTTTATTACCTGAAGCTGCTGCAGTTCAGTCCCTTCAATCCGGAACATAAGAGCCAGTTTTTATTACCTGAAGCTGCTGCAGTTCAGTCCCTTCAACCCGGAACAGAAGAGCCAGTTTTTTATTACCTGAAGCTGCTGCAGTTCAGTCCCTTCAACCCGGAACAGAAGAGCCAGCTTTTATTACCTGAAGCTGCTGCAGTTCAGTCCCTTCAGCCCGGAACATAAGAGCCAGTTTTTATTACCTGAAGCTGCTGCAGTTCAGTCCCTTCAGCCCGGAACATAAGAGCCAGTTTTTATTACCTGAAGCTGCTGCAGTTCAGTCCCTTCAACCCGGAACATAAGAGCCAGTTTTTATTACCTGAAGCTGCTGCAGTTCAGTCCCTTCAACCCGGAACATAAGAGCCAGTTTTTATTACCTGAAGCTGCTGCAGTTCAGTCCCTTCAACCCGGAACATAAGAGCCAGTTTTTATTACCTGAAGCTGCTGCATTTCAGTCCCTTCAACCCGGAACAGAAGAGCCAGTTTTTTATTACCTGAAGCTGCTGCAGTTCAGTCCCTTCAACCCGGAACAGAAGAGCCAGTTTTTTATTACCTGAAGCTGCTGCAGTTCAGTCCCTTCAACCCGGAACATAAGAGCCAGTTTTTATTACCTGAAGCTGCTGCAGTTCAGTCCCTTCAACCCGGAACATAAGAGCCAGTTTTTTATTACCTGAAGCTGCTGCAGTTCAGTCCCTTCAACCCGGAACAGAAGAGCCAGTTTTTTATTACCTCAAGCTTCTGCAGTTCAGTCCCTTCAACCCGGAACAGAAGAGCCAGCTTTTATTACCTGAAGCTGCTGCAGTTCAGTCCCTTCAACCCGGAACATAAGAGCCAGTTTTTATTACCTGAAGCTGCTGCAGTTAAGGCCCTTCAACCCGGAACAGAAGAGCCAGCTTTTATTACCTGAAGCTGCTGCAGTTCAGTCCCTTCAACCCGGAACATAAGAGCCAGTTTTTATTACCTGAAGCTGCTGCAGTTAAGGCCCTTCAACCCGGAACAGAAGAGCCAGTTTTTTATTACCTGAAGCTCCTGCAGTTCAGTCCCTTCAACCCGGAACATAAGAGCCAGTTTTTATTACCTGAAGCTGCTGCAGTTCAGTCCCTTCAACCCGGAACATAAGAGCCAGTTTTTATTACCTGAAGCTGCTGCAGTTCAGTCCCTTCAACCCGGAACATAAGAGCCAGTTTTTATTACCTGAAGCTGCTGCAGTTCAGTCCCTTCAACCCGGAACATAAGAGCCAGTTTTTATTACCTGAAGCTGCTGCAGTTCAGTCCCTTCAACCCGGAACATAAGAGCCAGTTTTTATTACCTGAAGCTGCTGCAGTTCAGTCCCTTCAACCCGGAACATAAGAGCCAGTTTTTATTACCTGAAGCTGCTGCAGTTCAGTCCCTTCAACCCGGAACATAAGAGCCAGTTTTTATTACCTGAAGCTCCTGCAGTTCAGTCCCTTCAACCCGGAACATAAGAGCCAGTTTTTATTACCTGAAGCTGCTGCAGTTCAGTCCCTTCAACCCGGAACATAAGAGCCAGTTTTTATTACCTGAAGCTGCTGCAGTTCAGTCCCTTCAACCCGGAACATAAGAGCCAGTTTTTATTACCTGAAGCTGCTGCAGTTCAGTCCCTTCAACCCGGAACATAAGAGCCAGTTTTTATTACCTGAAGCTGCTGCAGTTCAGTCCCTTCAACCCGGAACATAAGAGCCAGTTTTTATTACCTGAAGCTGCTGCAGTTCAGTCCCTTCAACCCGGAACATAAGAGCCAGTTTTTATTACCTGAAGCTGCTGCAGTTCAGTCCCTTCAACCCGGAACATAAGAGCCAGTTTTTATTACCTGAAGCTGCTGCAGTTCAGTCCCTTCAACCCGGAACAGAAGAGCCAGTTTTTCCTCCGCTACTTTGTCGTTCCCCCTTACTGACGTTCGCATCACCTTTTCTACGACAAGTTTTCTGCAAGAGATTTGGCATAGATTAGTGTGTTAATTCGAAAACCATTTCGAGATTTAGGTTTAAGGCGATATGCGAAAAAAATACGGGTGTTTCTTTTCTGTGTATTTCATGAAATACACGGAAAATTATAATCAGTTTCTGGTATATGCATTTTGAATCTAGGGTTTTGAAATTGGAAAACATGTTTGGATAAATTTTCCTCGATAGAAATAATTGTTGAAATGAGGTCTTCAAACAAACTTTTTCTCCTCTTTTGACGAATAGGAACCATATACAGAACTCAAATATATTTTATTAGGTGTGTTTCAACAATATCTAGAGATTTGATATTTGAAATTTTGATAGCTATTTTAGTTTTTTTAATAAAAATATAAAACCAACTTTTCCCTTTTGCCCTGAATCCGCCCCTCTCGCACTGCACGATTTTTCGCTTGGAGTGACAGTGACAAAAATAAAATTCGCATAGCCTCTTAATTCAAAAATCCTATCATACTAACTTGAAGCTAGCTGTCAGCCTCCTAGTGGTGACGTCATACTGGAAACATCCTTTCTCATCTTTACTTTTCACTGGTTTCAATTGGTTGTCTCTGATCGTTGCGATTGTGAAAGGTCTTTGCAACTCGAGGGCTTGTGGTTCGTACAGGAGGTACACCTGAAATACAATTTTAAGGGGCTCCCAATGCTAAACATCAGTTTTGCATTGGATTCAGTTCCGTCAATGTAGACGGTAAAAATTTGAAAAATATATGGCGTATTTTTGACTCAAGACAATTATTAATTACACTTTATAAATAAACCTTTCAATCTTCTTTTAATTACACTACTCTTAAAAAAGTATGAATTTTACGAAAAAAGCGATTCAGTTTCCATATTTGAAAACCGATTGAAACGAAATGCACGAAATGTTTGAGGCACGACATCCTTCTGCATAAGTTAAAGCACTATGGATTTTCAGACATGGAGCTAAATCTTCTGGAGTCTTACTTATGTAATAGAAAGCAAGCAGTCTTCATAAATGGTCAGTTCTCATCTTACGAAATAAACGACATCGGTGTCCCACAAGGATCGATTCTGGGACCAGTATTATTTCTTATATATATAAATGACCTGGCTGGCTCCCTACCTGAATGGGCATTAGTTTCCTTGTTTGCTGACGATACTCATGTAGGTATAAAAGATAGAAGTTTATTAGGTACCGAACAAAAAACCAAAGTAATAATGGATAAATTGAAAGAATGGTTCGAAGCTAATGGTATTATTTTGAATAATGACAAAAGTATTATAATGTCCTATAAAACCAGAAAAAATAAAAATGATTTAATTCATGCACAAGAAACTACTTTTTTAGGTTATACTGTAGATTACACATTGACTCATTCTGCCCATATTAATAAAGTCTGCAAAAAACTAGCAAGAGCAAACTACGCTTTACTAAAATTAAAGTCTCTTGCTGACAGAAAAACCCTCATTATTGTATATTATGCCTACATACAATCTATCATAAGTTACGCTATCACAGTATGGGGAAACGGAGTTGATATAAAACGAGTCCTAATTTCTCAAAAAAGGGCAATAAGAATCCTAAACGGGCTACATAAACGGACGTCTGTACGAAGTTATTTTAAGAAGGACAAAATTATGACCGTAATTTCATTATTTATTTACAAATCTTTGATCGAAATTTATTTACAAAAAGACAATTTACCTAAGAGAATGGACATTCACAAATATAATACAAGAAATAAAGAGAAATTAATAACACCAACAATCAGACTAAAAAAGACGCAAAAACAAGGGAAATATATTAAATTAGTAATGTTTAACAAAATACCGACAGCTGTATCAAAGTTACCGCTCTTGGAATTTAAAACCAAGGTAAAACTTTTCTTGCAGAATAATCCATTCTACTCTATTAATGAATTCATGAATTTAAACATAAAGCCATGTTCATTTCCTAATTAGACATTTAAATTTATTTTTAATTAAGTTTGACATTTTTAATTTATTTTTAATTTTAATGTTAGTCACACATTTTTAGTAATGGATTTCATATGTGTACCGATTGTGTATGTACAATTGTACATATTTTGCATTTAATGTGATATTTATATTAATAATAACTGACAAACCTTTTATAACGGACTTTGTTATATGGTGAATAAATATCTTATATCTTAAATCAACACACCCAGATACCTACTAGAAAAACCCATCTTTATTACATCAAGAAATTATAATAATTTTCCTAATATAGCCGCGATTTTAAAATAACTGAAGTTTTGCGTGCGCGGCATCTGACATTTAAAAAACAAAAGCGTTAGAGCAGGACTGAATTTTAGCATTGTGCAGCCCCTTAAGTCTCTTTAAACTGCGCCAACGACCTTGAACTGAGTAACTTTGCAACTTTGCATTTTTTTGTGTTTTATTACTTTTAGAAGTACATTTTATTTTATTTTAAATAATTGAAAAACCACTTTTTTTGCACTTGTCAACAGCAGCAGCAGTCGCTCCCGATTTTGTCACTTTAATAATTGTTATAATAAAATTTTGAAAAAAGTTCATGTCTTATTTTACTATTTCATATTTCAGACGTTCAATAAACGATTACTTGCATTTTCCTGCCTCCAATAAAATCGCAAAGATAGGCCTAAACTGTGATGTAAATATCACTTCATTTGAGTTATCTTAGGTTTTAGACAATAAAACTTATATCATAAAATAAATTTTAACAAAAAAATAGTAACAGCAGGCATCCACTAAAAAGTTAATAATAATTCTATAAAGACCGATGGTACCGAAGCAACACTTTTGCCGACTTCTTTCTTCCTGAAAAATTATGTTGTCTAGAAGTTAAAAATACAGTCGAATTGAGAACCTCCTCCTTTTTTTAAGTCGGTTAAAAATAAACGTCGTCGTACAAAATGTGATATAAAACAGCCGTCAATTAATAATGCATCCTTCCTATTCCAAAATAATAAATAAAAACACCTTGAAATCGCGAGATATCTCTTCCAATATACCCTGCGGTCCGTAATAGAATTACATAGATAAAAGCTATGAATGAATTAAAGTGTGAGCGATGACTGGTCCGTAATTTGTGAGCTAGCAAACGATGTGAAAGATAGCTTATGATTCGGACCGCATTAAAAAAAATACATCTTAACCATAACCTCTTACCACAGAATACAATACGATTATTTTATTTTACTTCGTCAAAGTGCCGTGATTCGTGATGGAACAAGAAGAGTTTGTAGCACTGTTCTTCAACGTAGACTCAGACAGTGACAAAAAAAATATTAAATATATATTCTTCCTTTTCGACGAAGAGTTCCACACGACTTTCCATTTGTTTCTCTCATGACCGAATAAAACATATACCGTGGTTTATCTGATCTGAACTGCTGAAATAATGGAGCGAAAACAATTTTTGACATTCCATTCCGTTCAACGCTCACATCGCCTCACCTCCGTCGCATGAGCTACGAAAGTCATACGAATGAATGAACGCATTTGCTTCACTCATGGATTATTAGCCATTCACCTCATTCATTCGTAATCGATTTTAGCGAAATAATTCTATTTCGGAACGCGGGGAAAGAAGACAAGTGCAAAGTGAAAGATTTGGAGCAGGAGAGATTTCTCTGGTTACCCTCACCTTAAACTGTACCTAATGTTATTGGCTTGAAAATACGTAAAATGTGACGACACAGAATATTTTTATGATTTTCCATAACTCAATGACGTCAGATTTTGATAATTGATTGAATGAATTCTTTTTCAACACAGTCTTTTTTTTTTTTTTCTATTGATCTTTTTTGCTGTCGGCCTTCTGGCCTTTTCATCTTTACCTTGAAGAGGGGGACAGAGAGTACCCAACCTCTTTAAAAGTTTACTATTATACAACGTGTTGAAGAGCATATCAGTCAATGGTATAGAACAACTTTTACTATGGAGCCAACACTGAAATCTCAAAAAAAAAATCTACCCTTCCATACATTTCGACCGAGCGGCATTGCATTTTTCTATGAAACAGGTAATTTTTTTTTTTCGAGATACAGGATTTGTTCCACAGTAAAAGTTGTTCTATACCATTGACTGAATATGCTCTTCAAATATGGTTACACTTTTCTGTTACACGTTGTATACTTTTTATTTAAAAACTTAAAAATGACTCTAACGTTTTGTTTTTTAAACGTAAAACTTTTTTTTAACTTTTTCGTGAGCTGCGACGTGTGGATCGGTGAAAAACGGCCAAATAAATGAAAGGAACACTTACCGCAACTTGAGGACAACTTTTAGAACCTCTAAGTTGAGATGGAATAACTTTACCGTGTAAACTGCTGAGAAGTAAACGGATATCGGTTTTGAAACTGTAAAAAAACAAAAGCATAATTTGTTAAGGCTTCTACCAACGCCAACGACCTTGAACTAAGGAACTTTGTAACCATTTTATACGGTAACTATAGCATTTTTCAACAGAAGAAAAATACATAGTAATCTGCATGATACAAATAGTGATGTGGTTTTTCCTGAATTTCATTATAACATACAGAAGTGAAGCAAGAAAATTCCAAGTTTAGCCTTATTTCTCGATTTTTTGTTCACTTGTAACAACATAACTGCTGCAGTTTTTATCGAAACAGTATGAAAATTTATAAACTTCTAGACAAAATAATATTAAATGATTTGGTTTTCTCAGTTCTTGGAAATTAATTTTCTTTTAGATATAATAAATTAAAAACACACTATTTTCGCACTTGTCAGCCGCAGCGATTGACGTAACAGCCATGTTGCAGTGCGAGCTGATAAGGACTTTATTTTAATATGGTTTTGTTCGAAATTTCAACCAGCACGAATCGAGTTGCTAATTATTCCGACGGAGCCCACCTTAATAAAATACCTATGTTATTATTCACCTAGCTTTTGCCCGCGGCTTCGCCCGCGTTTGTTTTGTTTTTGTGAAGACAATCGAATCTGTCAAAGTAGCCTGTGTCCTATTCCAGGTTTAGAGCTACATTTGTGCAAAGTTTCAGCCCAATCGGTTCAGTAGTTACGTCGTGAAGGAGTAACAAACATCCATCCATCCAAACTTTCGCATTTATAATATTAGTGGGATTTGTACAAGACCCATGGAAGAGAAAATAGAAATATTTGAACAACTTCAAATATCTATAATGAATAAAGAACAGAGAAGGTAATGTATTTAAAAATAATCTTCCATTCATCCATCTTCGTCCATTGCTGGACTTTCCAAGACTGCCTTTCCAAGATTTCGTCAGTCTTGGCGGTCCTCCTGGAAGAATTACCAATACTCACACACGCTGGGCAGGCGGGTTCGTAAGTGCGGTGCCGAAACACTCGCACCAGTGACGCCCACAATTGTGGATATACTGCCATAGGTTGTGCCTGTTTTAAAGATGCTCTCTCACTCTCCCTCGAATAACTTCGCGGGTTTTCCGAGTAAGATGGTGGTACCTCCACAGTCGAGCCCGGCATCAGCTCTACCACCTTTTAATAATTATTTATTTAGTAAGTATTTAGTGGTTAAGAACAGACATCAAGACACGACCAACTCAGTTGTGGGCGTGGCTATATGTCATGCTGTTTCATTTCGCGGGTGCAAAATTCAAAACTTGTTCAGGAGTAACCACCTTTTGGCAAGATTGTGGACGTTTTCAAACATAAGATGGTGGTGATCTGGCCAGCATTTTTTATTTATTCTAATAATTTCAAATGATGCATGTATATAGCTTACTTTATACTTTAGTTGTATTTATACATCGAAATTTCGATGTATTTATAGGTATAGTCTAATTTTTAATGTTATTTAAGTTTTATTTTGGGTCAATAAAAGTATTAAAAGAAAAAAAAACATAAGTTTTGGTTATTGTAAATCCAGGATTACATTTTCGATGTTTGAATCGTATTATTTTTTTTAATTTTATTTAAAAGAAAAAAATCACATTCGGCTGCACGTTTTGTAAAAAACCGTTGAATTCACGTATTTAAGGCGCTACGGAAAAAAATCGACACTTCTTAGAACTTCTTTATCTACTTCGGTAAATAATTTATAATTTAAAAAAAATTGTATATTATTTCTGGAATCTTTCTCTAGGGATCTGTTAAAACAGAAACGCGATTGGAGAATTTCGGCTCGATAGAAATATTTATTGAAATGAGGTCTTTATCGACACCAATTCTCCTGGTTTGACAATTTAGAAGACATATGGACTGCAATTATAATTTATTAGATGGGTTTTAACAGTATCTCGGACCTGGTTAAACGAAATTTTGATTGCATTTTTAGTACATTTTATATTAATAAAAAACCGACTTTTTGCTACTTTTCCACGAATTTTTTTCGTATATGGAGTAACAGGGACGCCAAAACTTTTACCCTTAAGGGGTTTGTACTCAAATTTCACGATTTTTAGTTCAGCTTAAACATATATCTAGTTAATGTTAATGGACTCAACCTAAAATATTGTAATAACATTCCACAGACACCTCACAATGTGTTGACAATGTTTGTGTGGAGATTTGCACGTAACCATAGACTAATATGACGTAACTACGCCTTACCATTGGTGAGTTCTGATTACTTGAGGCGGATGTTTCTCGATGACCATTGAAGATTGTAATAATTTGTGCCATAATTTGTCGATCTGTAGATCAAATAAAACTCCACTTTACATATTTTAAATTAGGTTAATAGTAGTTTATGCTACAAGGGCGCAAAGGAATAAATTACGAGGACGATTTAAAATACGAGCGTAGCGAGTGTTTTAAACGTAACCGAGTAATTTATTGCTTTTACGCCCGTGTATCATACTACGTTTTTCAATGCATAGTGTGAGGAAATGAAAACAAATACAATCTTGTGAACTTTAAATTATGATTGGCTCAAAAGGATTGTATCCAGAGCCGTTAAACAGTGGGGAAAAAAGGTATAACATCTATGGTACACAGGAAAGGCTGCAGGTTAGCCAACCATTGCAAATAAATAAAAAAATAATAATAATAAAGCCCTAGGGCAAAATAATCGACTTTTTGTTCGGTTTTGATGCATAAAAAGTGGGCCTTTACGAGCACATGCATTGAAAATTATATTTTCTCAAAAATATGTTGTAATGCTTTAATTACATATTGCATAGACATGCCAGAAAGTACTTCATCCTGTAGAGCTATTTCAAGTCTCCAGGAAATCTGAATAACTGTCCAGGAAATTCGTATGAAAATCCATTACATACCATGTTTTTTTTTTTTAAACTATCCCTGTCTATGTTTTAAATGACTAAAGAGTTTGGCGATCATACGGTTTTTAGCGGCCAGTATAAAAAGAAAAAACATTACAATTTCGTGTTCAGAAAACGTTTGCTATATTTTATAATTGCAAATATATTATTTTTATTGATTTTATAGTTATATTTAAAACCATTGAACACTTAAAATGTAACCTCAATTTTATGAAGAGGGCTGGCCGTATACATTTGCCCAAAGAAAAAAAAAAAACGAAAAAAAAATTAAAAGCGGGAAATTATGTTGTTGCATAATATTTTCATTTAAAGTTTTTTGTGTAAATAAATTACAAAATGAGTTCAGAAGAAGGCTCTGATATAGATTGTACTCCTCCAGATCTAAAAGCAGAAGCGGAATTAGCAAATAACAACTTGCTTCCGCCAAAATCTAAGGAAGGACATTTAAACAAATTATGAAAAGTTCATCAAGTGGAAAGCAGATAAACACACGAACAGTTGGTCGGAAAATGTGTTTTTGGCTTATTTCAGTCACCTTAGCCAAACAAAGCAGCTTTCCACTTTATGGGCGATGTATTCCATTCCGATGTGTTGTGCTCAATAAGAATAAAATAAACTTGAAAAATGATAACAATTTGAAGGCATGGCTAAAAAGGCAATCAGATGGCTATATAAGCAAGAAGTCTAAAATATTTCAAGCCAACATATAGATGATAAATATCTAGTTATAAAGGTAAATAAATGATGTAATATTATTTTATGGCTCTAAAGTTATAAATAGGCCTTTAATTCATTATTAAAATTGAGTTTTTTGTTGTAGGTTGTTCTTATCATGGGAGTAAAAACGATGTATGTAGAAGTCTGGAGCTTGGGAATCTAACTACAAAAGACGTCAAACACCGCGATAGCATTATTTTAGTAAAATTGCGTGACACATAAAACAAACTCGATCGATTATTCGTTATTCAACATGAGTTTGTTAACGTAATAAAAAACTTATATAATTTGGAAATATCTCGTTTTATTTTTGAGAAAAGCACTATACATGCCTCGACCATAATAAGCTATCCTGGACTCGTATATAAAAGTCCTCGCCCTACGGGCTCGGCATTTTAACTTACTCGTCCAGGATATCTTTAATTACTGGTCTCAGATGTAATGTACTATATCAACATAATTATGTTTAGTAACAATGATATACAGGTTGATAATGAAACCCCTAGCTTTATTGAAATCTATGAATCCAAATCACTAATAGAACACAGAATCGTAAAAAAAAAAGTTTTTTTTTCCCCCATATTTTTATCGGGAAAAGTTTCCAAATTGCGAATAAAATGGCTAGCCTACGCGACGAGCCGCCGGGCCCCAACCATCAATGAAAAACATTCCCGTACACCTGTGTACCACCTACCCCCGCCCCGGCCCGCGATCGCCAGTCGCCGGCGCACCGACGTCACGAGTGCATGCGCAAATACAATAAAAGTGCAAATTTTCTCTCCCGCCGCGCAACTATTTTCGAGTCGTCACGATGCCGATGTACTCTTCTCGCGAATATTACGAAATGGTGCGAGTGTACATCCTCAGTGGAGAAAATCTTTACCGAGCGAGAACATTGTACGAAGAGGAGAGCATTCCTCGGCTTCGTGCTCAAGGACTTGTCAACGCCACGGTTCCACATCGTCAAACGATTTTAGCGGTAAACCAGCGGCTACTGGATTATGGTCAGTTTACCGTGCCAAGCCATGCACAAGGGGCTGGCGCGCCACGTCTGGCTATTGAGGTAGAAGATGCTGTGTTCGACTTCTTTGAGCGGCACCCCCGAGCCAGTACGCGAGACGCAGCTCAGCGGTTTGAAATTAGCCAACCAACAGTGTGGAAATTGTTGCACTATGCTGGACTTCATGCATATCATTTTCAGACAGTGCAGCACCTGCATGAGGCTGACGCGCAAAATCGTCGCACGTTTTGTGAGTGGTTCCTTCAGAACCAAAACAAAAACATTTTATGGACTGACGAGTCAATGTTTACACGTGTGGGTCTGTACAATTGCCACAATGAACACTGGTGGTCGTACAGAAACCCACACATGATTCGCGAACATCACCATCAAGTGCGGTTCAGTGTTAATGTGTGGGCCGGTATTATTGGTGACAAAGTGCTTGGGCCGTATTTTATTGAAGAACGTTTAACCGGAGGCACATACCTAGACATGCTAAGAGGTGTGATTGCAGACTATTTGGAGGATGTGCCGCTCGCGTACTTGCATGACTTTTATTTCCAGCAAGACGGAGCACCACCTCATTACGCCCAACAGGTACGGGAGTACCTCAATGAAGAGTACGGAGACCGATGGATAGGTCGCGCCGGGCCTGTGGCATGGCCTGCCAGGTCACCAGACCTCACGCCCTGTGATTTTTTTTTGTGGGGAGAAATCAAACGCCGCGTATACTCGGAGGAGTCTCAAAGCCGCGAAGAACTGAAAGACCGTATTATCAGTGCATTTAACGCTGTAAAAAGTGACTTTGTAGTGCTGAGAAAACTGAGAAGGAATGCAGTAAAACGTGCTAGACTCTGTTTAGAGAGAAACGGACTGCATTTCGAACAATTGCTGAAGTACAGCTAATGTTAGTTTAGGTATACAACTTCGTTGATTTCAATTACTTGTACATAAGTTGATTTCAATTTTTTAAGTACGCCTGAATACAGAAGTGACTTAGTACCTAACGATTTCGTAACTTAGCTACTTACCTACTTGCTGTTTGTAAATTATAAATCCTATTCAAAGCATTCTTACGAGTAATTCTTTAGCGCAATCTAAACAACTTCTGTATTTTGACGGTCCTAAGCCCGTAAAAGTATGAAGGGAAAATTGCAACTTATGATCGCTGATTTCTCCTTTCAGAGCGGCATGCAAAACAAAAGCGGTGTCCTTTGGTGGCTCGGATAAAGAATACTTACTTGTCGGCTCGCGACAAAGGGTAATTTGCCGACAACGTTTGGAAGCCGGCCGGTCGGCCATGTGGCGAGGCGAGGCGGTCACGCGCGTCACGTGTCTATAAGATATGACAACGCTATTCGGATTTTGTAGGAAAACTTTGACAGTCGATATCTTTTGTTTTTAGTATGAAACAAGACAAAAGTAACAAAACATATATTTTCTAATTCGAACATAGAATAGGTTTCTTGAATATAGCTAGAGGGATCATTATCAACCTGTATAAATTACTAATTTCACGTATAATGTATCATTTTATTTTATTAATTTATTTAATATTTAAATAACTCAAAAATATTACAAAAACCGGCCAAGTGCGAGTCGGACTCGCGCACGAAGGTTTCCGTACCATTATCTATAAAAACGGCAAAAAAAAAACAAAGACAAAAAAAAACGCATTGTATCTGCTCGTTCAGTCAGATGTGTTGACAGAAGTCGGACGCCTGCTATGACGAGTCTGTTAGGCTGTATTCGTCTATGACTTTAACGGAATCCTTACTTCAATGTTGTACATTATAAGCTCGAAACTCCCGGACTGGTTCGTGACGACGGAAAGAGACCCGACGGTATGACGGAAGCATGGGAGGCCGCTCGTGTGGGATGCAACCTGCGTGGATACGCTGGCGCCCTCTCATGTTTCCCAAAGCAGTAGGGCTGCTGGTTCGGCGGCGGCCGCTGCTGAGCTCTCCAAGAGGCGTAGAGGTTCAAGCTACATGTTTGCGCCTTTTGGGGTCTAGACAATGGGGACATGGGGTCCGGAGGCGCGTCAGCTTGTCACGGACCTCTCTGTAAAGCTTGTGGACACTAGCGGCGACCGGCGAGCTGGCTCTTATCTAGGCCAGCGTATAAGTCTTGCCATACAGAGAGGTAATGTGGCAAGTATTTTGGGCACTCTCCCGCAGGGCAGTGATCTAGAGGCAATTTTCTTTTTATAATTATTTCTTTAGGATTATTTTTGTATTAATTGTTGTCTTTCACATTTGTTTTACTATTAATAAATAAATATAATTTTAAGCTTTTAAACAGCTTTATATTCTAAGGCTCACTTGCAGCATGTTCTTAACTTGACTTAACTCGGGTTAAGTCAAAAAATAGAGGGTTAAGAAAAAGCTCTCTTGCACCAATCAAAATCTCGGGTTAAACTAAGAGAAAGTCTATGTTTATTTTGCGAAATCCATCGCTATGAATACTCTAAATATTATTAGAGTGCATTACAAACTAGAAAATATCAATCAGAAACAAATCAAAAGACAAGAATTTCAAAAAAAACAAGGCGTGAAATCACAAACGCCCTCGTGAGCGTTCTGTATGTGCAGTACAAGCTAGTATATCAAGCAGGTGCAAAAATAACAGTGGACAAGTATGATGGAAGAATTCGCCGGTCTAGGTAGGAACCTCGGTGGCCCAATTGGTAGCGCGCTTGTTTTGATAACAAGAGGTCGCAGGTTCGAATCCTGGCCCGGGGAATTTTTTCAAATTCTTGTCTTTAGATTTGTTTCTGATTGATATTTTCTAGTTTGTAATGCACTCTAATAATAGAAAGTCATCACAATTGAACCCGACTCTCACCTTGTGTTAAACTCGGGTTAGCGAAGTAATGTTACCAGTTTGACTTAAATTGTTTTGTTTACAATAACATTATATAGATACTATATTGGTTGCAAATAATTACCAATTACATTTTAAATAAATGTCAAACAATCGCTTAGATAGGTATTACCAACCCGCTTCGATATTTTCATGGTGCAATAGGACTAATGAAATATCGGGTTAGTTAACTCTTCCCTTGGGTTAGTTAATCCGAGGGTTAAGGATTTTTTCTCGATCATGCTGCAAGTGGGCTTAAGAGGATAGTTTCCGCAAAACCATAAGTTATTCTTCCTGGTTTGAAGAATCTAGCAATACTACGTAAAAAAGAAAAAAAATGCATTTCTTCCGGGAATATAATACACACTTATATCGAAACAGAGTCCTCAGAAACCATTCCAATATTTATCAATAAAATAGCAAAGATCCAAAGATGGCTCTTAAAAAAGTTTTCATGTCGAGGTTTAAGATTATATTAGAGCAAAAACCCGTTTATATTATTTATGGATTAAATTCTGTATAAACTTTATTAAACTTTTATATTTATATATTTCATATTTCATATTATATGATGATGGTGATATTTCATAGCACCATTGATTTTTTTTTAATAATAAAATTTGTGAAATGGTTATCATTTTGACTTTTTGCCAGGATCCATCTCTCTCGCACTGCGGGTCTTTCCGCATGGAGTAACAGGGTAGTATGCCAGCGGAACCTATCCTCTTAGGGCTGAAATTATAATGGACGACGCGCTGGTTTCCGAGAAGCGCCAAAAAGTTGCATATCAACAAATTTTAATGACGGCGTGTGTCAGCACCGGCTACTTAGTGCGCTGGAAACCAGCGTCCACCCTAAAACTTACATTATGAGTGATTTGCTTAAACTCATCATTGGGGTTTTCACCAAACCCCTGACCCAATCTGGCCAAACAATCCGTCAAGGAATTAACAAGGTGGTATAGTCGCCCGAGCAACCTTTCCAAACTGTCGCAATTTTCTTGGAGCTCATCGAGGTTTATAGCATTGACATGCCCGATGCTTTCTTTCTGTTGACAGACTTTAAATCTGAAAAAAATAAACTCTTTTATACTCTAAGGATCTTTATGGCGCGTGGATTGGTTGTGTCCAAAATCGTAATCGCGCCCCCCTTTTACCGTCATCCATGCGCCATCAGATCTTTGTAGCATTGTTGTCTCTATTGCTTGTAATTAAAAGTCATGAGTTCCCTAAATTGTGGTAGGGTTTTTGAGACTTATCAAAATTAGTTTAAAACGACTTTACCTGTGTATTCGTTTCAAAACTTCAACCAGTGCATCCCCTAGTTGTATTAGCCATTTGGAAGCACTTTCTTGCATTTTCTTAACCTCCCATATATCTTTTTCGTGATTTCGAGTATTCATTGAACCTTAAAAAAATTAAACAAAATTACTTTTAACAGAATAGTTTAAAATTCAAAATTCGGTTTTGCGTCAACATTTTACACAACATATAAAAATTTCACGTTTCTATCTCATTCCGTCTAAGAGCTAGAGACCTGTGGTATGACATACGGACAGACAGACAGACGGACACCGGAGTGGCATTAATAGGGCTCCTATTTGCCCTTTGGGTACGGAAACCTAAAAAATAGAGTATTTCAACCACCTTTTTATTTAATTATAACCTTTACAGGTGGAAACAAGAACTACCATGGCATACCATACATGTCCGGTGTGGACTATTTGATCGTGAAAGAATTAGTTCTGGGTAGGCAGTACAGCGGGTCTACCACGTAATTCTGATTTTCATCAACATCAACTTGAGATTGAAAATTGACGTGCGTGCAAAAGAGATGGCATGTTAGGCGGGCGTCGTCGCACGCACGTCAAATTTCAATCTCAAGTTGATGTTGATGAAAATGAGAATTACGTGGTAGACTCGCAGTTTATTTAAATATATTTAGGTACCTTGTAACGTGTTTTGTATCAAGCTCGCTTGTTTGACCGCTTGTTCCAAATAAACGTCCAAGTCGCGGAGTTCATCCATAATCGCCATTGCCTGTGAACAAGAATTTGAAGTGGATAGGTACTTATTTGTTGTGGACACGGATATACAAGGTGACTTTTTGATCATCGTCCAAATTCATACTGGAGGCTTGATAAGTGATCAGTATCTTGGATCAATAACAATTTTTGTGAAATTCCTAAAATGAAATTTCGGCTTCCCATATAAATTCAGTTCCAGTCCCGAGTGAATCACTCGAAATTTCATTTTACGAATTTCACCAAAATTGTTATTGATCCATGATACTGATCACTTAGCAAGCCACCAATATGAATTTGGACGATGATCAAAAAGTCACCTTGTATATGCGTATGTGTGCTATGCTAATTGTTTTTACTCTGGTGTGAGAAAAGTATGTGGAGCGAAAGTGGCGACACTTGAACTCGGACAAATGCGTAGTGAGTAGAGATGAAGGCATATCTATGGTTGTGGAGCATGTTTAGGGGATCTAAAAAAGGCCGACTTGGGTGAATCATAAAATGATTTGAAAGTAGGATAGAGTCAGAGAGAGAGAGAGAAAGAGAGAGAGAGCCTCTTTTTCACGTGTGCAAAAGAGACGGCATTAGAACAGAATATTCATATACAGAATATTCAATAACATGATTCATGCAAAAGTATAATGTGCCCGACAAAAATGTTTTGAGAATAAATGAGAGAGAAATTGTCGGTCCTTCGGGGCCCTTTGAGAATGGGGGCCCTGGGCACGAGCCCCGTGTGCCCTTATGGTAAAGACGGTATTGGTTCCTTTATATGGCGTAGATATAGAGATTAAGGGATTTTAGGAAACAACGGGATTGTGAGAAACGCAATCCACGTGAACAACGCCGCGGGGTATCTGCTAGCTAGTCCATCCCATCCATACATAACCCGTCTTCGAACATCGCTGGACATAGACCTTTCCAAGATTTTGCCACTGTTGGCGGTCCTCCTGGAAGCGATGCCCAAACTGACACACGCTGAGCAGGCGGGTTGGTGAGCGCGGTACTGAAACACCCGTACAAGTGACGCCGCTGCCCGTCACCAGTCTGTTTTATATAAGGGCCGGCAATTGTCGATGGATATACCGCTATCAATCGGTCCCATGCGTGGTGGACCTAGGGTTGCCAACTTTTTTTAGAAGAATTAAAGTATATCTGATTTCAGGGAAGGTAAATAAAAAGTACGGTCCTTTAAAAAAAAGTATTTTTTATTCAAGGTTGTTCAACATTTTTTTGAAAAAATATCATTGCAGCGGACGGTAGGAACTTAGGAAGGCCAGGCTTGAAATCCTTTTGTGAAACTGTATTTTTGTGCTCTTTGCACAAACACAAACGCACAAGTCATACATTTTCCCTCGGATTTCTTTACGGCTGTGTTTTCGCTGGCCGGTATTTTCAGTCTACGTCTAATTTTATGTAAAGATTAAAATATAGTATTTTCACGTAGTTTATTGTTATTCAAAAGTATAAAGTACAGAGACCCAAAATAACGTAAGACACTTTATTGTAAAGTACGGTTGGCAGCCCTAGGTGGACCACCTGGGGCTCGACCGCGTAATTCTCATTTGTATCAACTTCAAGCAAATGCATGCGAAATTCAACGCGTGCAAAAGTGATGGCATGTTAGACGGGCGTCGTCGCAATACGACAATTTTCAATCTCAAGTTGATGTTGATGAAAATGAGAATTACGCGGTAGACCCCCTGGTTGTGCCTGTTTGAGAGCTGTCCTCTTACTCTCCCCCGAATAACTTGGGGAGGTTTGCGAATAAGATGGTGTCTGATGGTGGTACCTCCACGTCGAACCGTTGTCATCAGCTCTAGCAGCTATGTATACCTATAATGCAGTGACGTGCATAGAACTTTTTTCCAAAAAAGCAATCAGAAGGTCAAGTTTGACAATTAAAAAAATACGAAAAAATTTAAATAACACTTTGAAAAAAAAGTTTGTATGAAAATGTTCACTCTAGGGTAGGCAGTGCCTATCCTGGCGTCATACAAACTTTCTTTTTTCAAAGTGCTATTTAAATTTTTTAAACTTGACCTTTTGGTTGCTTTTCCGTGAAAAAGTTCTATGCACGCCACTGCTATAATGCTAGCTAGTATCATAATGTTATTAGACATAGACATATATATATTAATCATAAATTAATATTATTCTGCTGATAGCAAGGGTTACATATTTTATCACTGTTCGGATTGTCAAGGCCGTTGCTTGTTTGCACTTCATTGTAAACTTCATAGATCTAGACACGCGGTAGTGTGTCCGCTGAGTTCTAAGAAGAAAAGGCCAGGCGCAACAGCCGTGTGTTATATTAAACTAACCATTTCGAACTACTTTATTTCAAAGTTAAAGATAAGCCCTTACCGTAGTATGACAGCACCAAAATGTTTCCACCTTTAAATGGGTGACGCTCACACGATTGAAATCAGTGCTTATCTGAATACAGTGATAGTTGGACGTCCTAAGTGCACTAAACTAAGTGCACTATCAGACTACTAAAGTCGTAAAATTTTTACGACTTTAGTAGTCTGATCAGTTTGCTGACCGTAAATTGCGCACTCGTAAGTGTGCGCGCGTCGGCATTATGTTAACGCACACATTCCAAAACATTGCAATAGATTTTAGGTGCCAGGGCTCATCTAAACTTTTGAATTCTTTGCTTTCAACCCCCTCATAATCATTTCCTATTGGACCAACGAAGTTGAAATTCTGCGTGCAAGAGTGCACCGAGATTTTTACACACGCAAACACGTTTTTATAACCCTTGTTTGAAGTAGTAAACAATTAAATTAAAATGTAGGGAAATATATTGGTGTTATTGGGTATATATACTAGACTGTATACACGATGGAAACACGATTTGATAAATTTGGCTCCATAGAATAAATTCGCAAAGTTACCTCTCGTCGAGTAATTTTTTTCTTCTATTTACCTACTTTTTATATAAATTAATATTATGATTCATTTAAACATTGAAAAAGTGCAAAATACGGTTATTTTCTTTACACTTTACACGTAAACAAAAAGACAGAGACAAAAAAAACCCTTAAGGTCCCCGAAAGTACCTAAAATCCTAAATTTCATAAATGAAACTTTAATAGAGCTTGAGATATTCACGTCCGAAAATACCTATTTTTATCACTGACTGACTCACTCACTCATATAAACCTAAAGCACTTCCAGAAAACTTGGAAACTCAACATTAAGGCCCTTAATACCGCCAAATGGGTACTTTCTAAAGCCTACTCCTCTTTTATGGTCAAACCAAAAATATTAAAAAATATATTATGGATTATCAACTCTAGGACAACATATGCAACATTTTTCTTTTTCGTACCACCAAAATTTCTATATGAAAAATTGTTTCAACTGAATGGTGTTTTTTGGCTTGAATTTCTTACTGCTCCTAAGCGGCTTAGGTGATTTAATTCATTTATGCTTTGATAAATAGATAAACTTAATAGCTATAAATATAACATAGAATTATTCAATCGAACAATGACGCCCATGTGAAAAGTATTATTTTCTCCTATTTTGCCCTTTCAAGGACGCAGCGAGCGTCGTAACAGCCACCACGCATTGTGCACTGATTTGAACGTTATTTCAATGTCGTTTCCGTCGATATTCATACAGACAAACATCGAGCTGCTAATTTGGCGACGGTATAATCGCCTTAAGCACAAAGGTAGACCATTGAGCGTATACAAAGGAAACATTCAGAAAATTACCATAGACTAATTAGTCTATGAAATTACTTATATTTAATTATTGTGTAAGTTGACTGTACGGGCAAGCCGCACATTCTGCTGCGGTGGCTGTTTACTTAGCCGTCGTCGATCATTGCCCTATTTTCATTAGTTCACAATCAGTCACCGTCCATACCGCGTGTACTCATCAATCACTCATCAATATCAATTATACTTACGTGTGTTTGTCCAATCAATTCATAAAACTATCAAAACTTATCATTTATCAACCCCGCGATCGGTGATCGTACATGGTCCTTCGAGTCGGTCAAGCTGTGACCACTTTGGGGCCACGATCAGCCCGATGATCTTTCTAGTAAACTCCCGTGTGCGCTGAGCGCACGTTTTACCCCTGTCTACATATAACCGCCAAGTGGAATACGGGGCAAATATTGCATAAATGCGGGCGGAGCCGCAGGCGAAAGGCTAGTAAAATATAATCTTTAAAGTCGTTGAACTTTAGTTCTGATAACCTACTATCCTCGAGTAAAAAAAGTTGCTGTATCAAAATTCAAAGGTATCTCATGAAGCAAACCAATAGGTACAGTGGAGATCACATCAAGTTGTACACTTGCAGTATTAATTAGCCCCTATAGTGAAGGATATAAGATAGCAGTGGCGTGCACAGAACTTTTTGCTGGAAAAGCAAGCAATTTGTTCAAGAATAACAATGAAAAAAATATGAAAAAATTTAATTATCACATTGAAAAAAAAAAATTGTATGACGCCAGGGTAGACAATCTCTACCCAAGAGTGAAAATTGCCAATACAAACTTTTTTTTTTCAAAGTGATATTTAAATTGTTTCATATTTTTTTATTGTTATTCTTGACCTTTCCAGCAAAAAGTTCTGTGCACGCCACTGTAAGATAGGTACCTACAAAGTACAATGTGTATAGGTTGATGTTATCTAAACCGCACTTAGTGTTGCAGTTTTGTTCACGCACTAAAAGGATGCCTGTCGGGTCGGGCGCTTGCTCCCTGAAGACCCTCATTCACGTAGACACCAATCAGCCGGATTAGTCGGGGCCCAACCCTCACACGACTAATCCTTACGTGTATGGAAGTGACGAGCGAGTTGGGCATGGGTTGGCGCTCGGGTTGCGGGCTCGCTGTCTCCGGGAGCGAGCCCCCGACCCGACCGGCAACGAGCCGAGCCAATCCTTACATGTGTGTGGACGTCACGATTGGTCGCGCGACCATCGGTACCTTTTTTGTCTCTCAATATTGTAAGATGTTACCAACTTAAATCATTCTTCAAATTTTGGATAGTTAAAGAAGTCTGGTGGGTCCCATGACTGTATACACTGTTTAAATGAGTGTATTGTGATCTTTTTTTTAGCGACTCCTTTGTCCACATACGTGCCTTGTTTTTTTTTTGTCAATAAGTATTATTAATCCACCTATGAGCGTGATTTTTGCTTCTTTCGACAGTATTAGCGACATGGTAAAGAACACGTGCGGGGCTCAGCGTAATTCACAAAAAACTGAACTACGGACTGATTGGTCCGTCTAGTGTGTGGGTACAGCAGATTGGTCCCGATTGCGTCGCGGTTGTGTGTCGGGTTGGGGTTGTGTAGCGAATGGGGGGCTTGAGACAACGAACCCGCAACCCGAGCGCCAACCCATGCCCAACTCGCTCGTCACTCACTACTACTACAACCATGCGCGTAGGAGGGTTGGCCCCTGACCAATGGCCTAAACCAGGGATGAGCAAACTACGGCCCACGGGCCTCTTCCGGCCCACGAAACGTTGCAATCCGGCCCACGACCTCGACCCAGAATTAGATAATAACATGACTTAAGGTTTCTACCAACGCCAACGACCTTGAACTAAGGAACTTTGTAACCATTTTATACGGTAACTATAGCATTTTTCAACAGAAGAAAAATACATAGTAATCTGCATGATACAAATAGTGATGTGGTTTTTCCCGAATTTCATTATAACATACAGAAGTGAAGCAAGAAAATTCTAAATTTACCCTTATTTCTCGATTTTTTGTTCACTTGTAACAACATTACTGCTGCAGTTTTTATCGAAACAGTATGAAAATTTATAAACTTCTAAACAAAATAATATAAAATGATTTGGTTTTCTCAGTTCTTGGAAATTAATTTTATTTTGGATAAAATGAATTAAAAACACGCAAATTTTCGCAATTGTCAGCCGCAGCGACTGATGTAACAGCCATTTTGCAGTGCGAGCTGATAAGGACTTTATTTTAATATGGTTTTGTTCGAAATTTCAACCACCACGAATCGAGTTGCTAATTATTCCGACGGATCCACCTTAAAACAAAATTAAATAGTACACTTGCTTATACATCTCTGTACCAGATAAGTGATCTTTTAATATTATTGAAACCTCTAATTCAATAAATAACTTTATTTCGGAAATTACAAATATTTTCATTTTAAGGTGGATGGTCCAAGGCAATCTTCATAAAACTCGTGGGAACCAATAACGACGACAGAAGTATTATTATTTAATTCTGTTACCTTTTTCCACACGTTCCATCAACTTTACACCCGCGAATAATCAGTTTTTTTACGAACAAATTTTTTTAGAATCTAATTTTCTTATTTTAAACTTTTGTAATCCAATGTATGAAACTTTGTTTTTTGTTTTTAAGAAAAACTGAATATTCGCGGGTGTAAAGTTGATGGAACGTGTGGAAAAAGGTAACAGAATTAAATAATAATACTTCTGTCGTCGTTATTGGTTCTCACAAGTTTTTTATAAAAACTACCTTGGACCATCCACCTTAATAATTTTATTTTGCATACAAATTCAAAAACCTGGCCCCCCATTACATACTGTTTGTAAATATTGGCCCGCGCATGAACAACTTTGCCCATCCCTGGATTAAAAACACAGAGCGCGATCCGACCCGGATTACTCTGCAACCGAAGACAACAGAGAGAGAACGCGTGATCGCATTGCGGTCACTTTGTTTGGTCAGTGGGCAGGGGCATAATAACTAGAGATGAAACGGATATCCGGTTACTATCCGGTATCCGGCCTATCCGGCCATATTTTTGGTATCCGGTATCCGGCCGGATAGTAGTCAGTATCCGGCCGGATACCGGATACTTAACTCAACATACAAAAAGTCGTTTAAATCACAAAATAGTTGTATCAATGATTGAATAATCTAAATTCTAATACATAAAGTGAATAAGAATTGAGCTATGGTAGATAAAGACAAGCTTTACATCAATTGTTGGGAATAAACGTTTATGCTTTTCTTCATACATTACACCAGCTTCTTTTGCTCTCACAATATACCGAATGTAACTCAACATGTATCTTTTAATAAAAACACATGGTCATACTGAAATCATACTAAACAACTTTTCCAAAGAAACATACTTGTGGAAATGAAAAAATATTTTCATGTTTCCATACTCATTTTGAAAACCTACTTTAAATTTTGAAAGGGCACTGGGCGGGCAGGTTCAATTTTGTTTTTTCAATATGTTACTTTGGAAAATTTGTTCAGTATGAACAGTATATTACGCGGTTTCATTTAAAGATACCTGTCCATTTATATACAGTATACAATACACCACTCCAAGGAGACAAAAGATACATATTTACAAATTTCGTTAGGATCGGAAATTGTTTCGCGTTTGCAAACCAGCATTTGTATGATTGTGATACGATCATTTAGAAATGATCTTCATTTAAAAAATGCACGAATAATCTCGCCCACTTGCACCCGCACGCGCCTTGGTGCGTAATATTTAGACTTGTTCAATTAGTGCGAAACGCATATCTTGTGCCGGATATCCGGCCGCCGGATATCCGGCTATCCGGCCTAGTGCCTCGCCGGATATCCGGTATCCGGTATCCGGCCAAATCACTATCCGTTTCATCTCTAATAATAACTATACCGCCGTTTCAGCCGAATTAATGATACGGGCCCCCCGGGCTACAGGGCCCCCGAACGTGTGTAAGCAAAAATTCTTAAAATATTACCCACAATCTGACTTAAACTCCCGGCACAGAAGAAAAAGTAGTACTACGTACTCCCGGGAAAAACAATCTAGAAAAACTGAAATCGTCTTCAGCTATGGAAGATTTGATAAATAAGTTTGCCGAAAAAAGGCGAGTAATTTGAATGTTCGAATTTATAATCAATATACTACGAGTATAATTCAATGAGAGCGTTTTTGTTTCTTTTGTGAAAAATCTTTAGCTACGTCAGGTGAAATTCGAAATAGATTTTTTTTTTGCTCCTATACTGCCTTTACTAGGATTTGTATTTGAACTAGTTCAGTGTGAATGGGAGGAACACTTTTTTTTTAATGATTTCGAAAAAAGCGATCATTGAACCTTGTTCCTGGTCATTGGCTGGGTCTTCGATATATATCTTCGGGCGGTTGATTAGATTTCACCTTGTATAATTATATATTTTACCTATCATTTGAATCGTATATACAACGTGTAACAGAAAGGTGTAACCATATTTGAAGAGCTTATTCAGTCAATGGTATAGAACAACTTTTACTATGGAACAAACCCAGTATCTCGAAAAAAAATCGACCGTTTCATGCAAAATGCAACGCCGTTCGGCCGAAATGTATGGATCAGTAGATTTTTTTTTTGAGATTTCAGGGTTGGCTCAATAGTAAAAGTTGTTCTTTACCATTGCATTGACTGAATAAGCTCTTCAAATACGGTTACACCTTTCTGTTACACATTGTATATTGCGGTGAAATTAAATACACCTTTAATTTAGTTCATGAATTTCACAAAAAGGGTCATCGAACCTTGTTACTGAATACTTGCCGAGTCTTCACTATGAATTTGGCTAGATATATTAATGTCATCTTGTATGTGATTAAAAGTTCGTAAATAAAAATAAAAGAATCATGTTTCAGACTAACCTTATCGCTAAAGCTGCCAACTTAAATGTTATAATTATAACTGTGTTATCAACACATCACAGCAAAAACACAAATCACTACACATGAAGGTTGGTATTAAACTGACAGACCTCTCGCGTTCAGGGGCTCTACCGCGTAATTCTCATTTGTATCAACTTCAAGCAAATGCATGCGAAATTCAACGCGTGCAAAAGAGATGGCATGTTAGGCGGGCGTCGTCGCACGCACGCCAAATTTCAATCTCAAGTTGATGGTGATGTAAATGAGAATTACGCGGTAGACCCACAGGTCACTGTCGATAGACCAGGAAATCACTAACTACTGTGAAAAACACAGAACAAATGTTCTGAGGTGAAACAATTCCTAAGTTCTTATCATATTTAAGTTGGAAGACAGGATCGGATTAAGTTAGTTTTTTTTACGATTTGTAAGTTTATTTTGCAGTATTTTTAATAGGCTATTTGACAACATTGAAAATACATTACAAATTGTGGTCATCCTATCAGATAATAGGCTAAAAAGACATATTTCACGTTATTTAAACTAAATTACGCATATTTTTTGCAAATTACGCGAAATAAAATATAATATTTTAAAATATCTTATCTGTGACGGCAATGTGCCGCGAACGCTCTGTGATTGGTGGCAACTCATGGTGACGTCACATGCAAGTAAACATGGATTCCTAGACTGATTGTTGTTTGCATTTTATGTTTTCTGAGTTTCGATTCGATCTGTGAAGCACTTTTCGGTCAATTTTGGATAAATTTTGTAATGAGAATTCACTTAGGTGCACTGTTTTGTTGAGGTTATGTGAACTTGTTTACTAGCGTGTGACGTCACGCGTGTCACGTGACCAGCGCCATTACAGAAACATCGTTTTCGGAGCGATTTTTAAAACGTAAACTTAAATATTTATTTTATTAATAAAACAGTAAAATTTCTCGGAAATATCAAAGAAGTGTGCTTATTATGTTATAAATAATCATTTAAAATTACGTCCGAAATTAGTCAAATAGCCTATTCTTTAATTAATATATTTAAAATTTCTTATGTACTAAATTATAAGTTAGTTAAGTTAGTCGATTCTCCGGAATTGTAACTAATAAAAAAAAAAATGGAGACAATGTATAAAATATGTCATAACTTTTGATCTATCGCGAGTAATGCAATGAAATAAAACTGTTATAATCCTTAAGAATAGACGTTGCATACCAAATCAAAAACAAAACATAATCAACTACCATTACCATAAAAATAATATCCTAAGGGATTATTTCTTTAATTTTTTCGTCTTTTCTTTCAGTAATCGTAAATTTTTTTCAAAATAATGTCCCCGTTTAACTATACTTTTATTTCTATTTATCATTGCCTATTCCATTATCTTTCCAACAAAAAAAAATACAATGTTCTATCATAAAATACAATATTTTCTACGAGCGGTTAACCAAAGGCACTGCGCTCGCGTTCCATACAAAGATACCCAGGTGGAGTATTTTTTCAAGATTTAAAAAAAAACAAAAAATAAGCGTAATACATTTCGAAAAGTATTCTATTTTTTTTTTTCGTTCACCGATTTGGCTGCAGTTATTATTCCGTGGCTGCGTTTATAAATCCCACCAAAAACATAAATGTGAACAAGGGGCCGAGTACAGTATAAAGACAGTGCAGGATTATCGGCTTCGCCGAAAATAGAATTCCCACAGCTTAATTTTTAAAAGACTTTTTTTTCATAGAATATACGCCATTTTAGTACATAGTTTTAATTATTTTGGTATATAAATTAACCATTATGTTTTTATGAAATTGTCCGATATGACGTCACTTGAGAATTATAAACATTATACTTTTTGCTTATTAAAAAAAGTAGTTTGTCTACTCATCTGTCATCCATCTGTCATATCAGTCGAAAGCAAATGATTATAAATTTATCTTGTTAGCAAAGGACACATTTCTAAATACACATTTCTCAAGTGACGTCACCCGGAGGCAAATGGAAGTTGCAGCTTTTTCGTAAACATATTCATCACCACAAGTTCTAAAATACGTCTTATTAAACCTAAATCTCGAAATGATTTTTGAATTAACACATCTAAGGGAATTGAGATCAGATTGGGTGCCGAAGTTTATGGAGGAACCTTGGCTCCACTCATAATACAACGTTCTCCACTTGTATTAAAAGAAAGTTTGTTAGGGTCCTTGCTACTGAATATAAGGATCTTAGCAAGTTCTCACAGCTAAAGTTTAAACATATACATGATACATGCAAATAATTGACTGTGAAAATAATACCAACTTAACTTGACACCTACGACGTATTAAACTCCATATATCTAAGGGTCTTTACCTACTTCTACAATAATTAAATATAAGTAATTTTCTGAATTTACCCTCAATGATCTACCTTTATGCTAAATTTCAAGAGACACCTGGAAGTACTTTAGGTTTTATAAGAGTGAGTCTGACGTCAGTCAGTGATAAAAAAAAGTGATTTTGGGACGTAAATATCTCGAGCATTATTAAAGTTTCATTTGTGAAATTTAGGGTTTTAGGTACTTCCGGGGACCTTAACATGTACGCAGAATTTCAATTTCGTAGGTCCTATAGGAAATGAAAGTTATAAGGGGGCTGAAAGTAGTTCGAAATGGTTCGTGTAACACACAGCTGCTGCGCTGCGCCTGGACTCTTCTTCGAACTCGGCCCTGGACTCGCTGCCGCGTGTAATATCAATGACGTTATCTTTCATGGAATTGTTTACCAGATTGTGCTCATGCGCGGCCGCAGCCTTTGGGGAGGGGGGGGGGGTCATCTTGGCATGTTCAGCGCATTTTTTGAGAATTTTCTACTTTTCGGTTATTTTAAATTTAATTGCTCAGACTTAAGCCGTCTTGGAGACTTTGGAATCAGCGTTGATGATTTTGGGGGGTCATAAACCCTGTGACCCCCCCTCGGACCGCTACTGATGCCGCTGATGTCATCCACATCATCCTCCCTGATTTAGACAGATTTTTTATTTTATTTATTTGTTACATTTTAGGAAAACTAACAGCGCTCGTTACAAAACAGGAAGTTAGATTAGTTTAAAAAAACCGGCCAAGTGCGAGTCAGACCCGCGTACCTAGGGTTCCGTATTGTGGATGATAAATTTAATTTTGTCATTTTTTTTCGTGAATTTCTCGACCGCTTTATTTTTCCTGTAATCTTTACGTAAACACATAATTACCTTGATTTTTTTCATATTTTTTGGTCCACCAGTTTTGGGGATAAGGGGGTTTTTTAAAGATTTCTCGAAACCAGTGCCAGTAAGTATAGTAAAAATATATATTTGTAAAATCAGCTTATTATATACAGACCTACAATTTGATATCCATATTGTATTTTTATAAAATATTTTTTTTATTTATTTTGCTTCTTTTTTTATATTTCTCATTAGTGCTGATTTTTTTTTCAATCGCTATAGTTTTCCTGTAATTGGCCAGTTATGGTCTATAATTGACATTTTTTTCATATTTTTCGGTCTACCAGTTTCGGACATTAATTTTTTTGTGGTTTTTCAAAAATTTCCCGAAATCAGAGCCAATAAATACCTATAATTGATATGTATTTTTACAATCTACTTTTAATATGTACAATTCGATATTCATATTGTATTTTGAACCATATCGTATTTGTTGTATTTTATTTTGAACTTCAATTTTCTAATATATTTACATATAGCAGGACTCGAACCTGCATGTTTTGGTTACTTACCTATAATAATGGCAGTGAGATTTGAAATGAAAAGGTTTCTTAAGGTCGTATTGCCTGTATACAACGTGACTTTTTGACCATCGTCCAAATTCATACTGGTGGCTTGGTAAGTGATCAGTATCATGTATCAATAACAATTTTGTTGAAATTCGTAAATGAAACTTCGACTCCCCATAGTGATTCACTCGGGAAACTCGGACTGGAACTGAATTTATATGGGAAGCCGAAATTTCATTTCACAAATTTCACAAAAATTGTTACTGATCCAAGATACTAATCACTTATCAAGCCGTATGAATTTGGACGATGATCAAAAAGTCACCTTGTATATGAGCTTTAGTTAGTATTACAGCATTATTTTAGCAGGATTCGAACCTGCAAATTAGATCACTTACCTCTGATAGTAGCAAACAGATTTGAAATAAAATAAAAGTTAAGAATGTACACAATATAATTACTCTACGAAACAAAACAGTTATAGTTAGTTTTGTGGCAAAATACTAAAAATACGAAACATCTAAAGTAGAGCCACTGAGTGATGGCACTTATGACAGCTGCATTTAGTGATGAGGTACATTTCAAATTTCGGTTAAAAATAAAAATCAAGTGTGAGTTTACTCAACATTAGACACGTCATACAACATTCAACATAATGATACAAAAGGAAAATGTGCCAAAACCATTGGCGTAGCTATCGGAGGGCTATGCGGTGTAGTGCCCCTTGGCCCCCAAGAGATGTTTAAATATCTAAATCGAAAAAAGTATTTTACTATCATTTATTTTCGTTTAGTTTAACTTCGTCATTATTTTGTTTTTAATTAAATATTATTGCGTAACTTGGCGACCTCAAACACGACCTATAAAAAATGAGAAACTTAAAAAAGAAAAACTTTGTTTCAATACGAATTCTATTGCACAATAAAGCAACATTCAAATCGAAAAATAAAAACCGAAACAAGTAGTACATCACTATCAACAATGAAGTATTACATTTTTTAATTCACACTTGCTTATAAATAATTACGATACTTTGTAGGCATTTAAACATCATAGGCGCCATCACTCAGTGGCTCTACTGTAAGCAAACAGTGAGTTTTTTACAATATACTAAAAAATATACCAAAAACCTAAGCAAACAGTTTTGTTAGTTAGTTAGTTACGGAAAAAAACTTATAAATCAAGGATGCTGCTGCACGCTGGAGGTAGCACACTGTACGTAGAAATTGAGAAGACGATGCACGCTGGAGACGAGGAGACCATGCACGATGGAGAGAAGATGGCTGCGTGGTTGACTTTCTTGCACTCGAGATAAAAAAATACCTGTGCTACAGCTAAAATTCTCGCGCTCGAGATAAAATGGATTTATGAATAATTTCAGTATGCCACCTGTGCTAGAGGTAGGGTTGCCAACCGTACTTTAAAATAAAGTATCTTACGTTATTTTGGGTCCCTGTACTTTATACTTTTGAATACCAATAAAGTACGTGAAAATAATTTATTTCAATATTTACATAAAATTAGACGTAAACTGAAAACAAAAACAGAGCCGTAAAGAAATCCAAGGGAAAATGTATGACTTCCTTCATTGTGGATGATATTTTTTTATGTTGGCCGTTTGTGTTTATGCAAATAGCACAAACAATACAGTTTCACAAAAGGATTTGAGGATGTTAGTATGTAGTCTGGCCTTCCTAGTTCCTACCGCCCGCAGCTACCGTGACATTTTTTTCAAAAAATCTTTGAACTCCCTTGAATAAAGAATCTTTTTCTAAAGGACCGTACTTTGTATTTACCTTCCCTGAAATCAGATATACTTTATTTCTTATAAAAAAGTTGGCAACCCTAGCTAGAGGTGAAACATGTTGCAATTAGGGCCTGGTTTTGCAACAGAATTAAATGATTGTCAATTTAGGTCCGAAAAAGCAAAGTGCGAGAAAGTAAACCACTGGCCGTAGAGGAAAACCTGGATCTATGGGAAGTGGAGATCGCCAAAGAGTTACATGGATGCATTGCCGTATAATAGATTCGAATGTCAGGGTACTAAGACAAAAATGTATGCACGAAAAAGGGAAAAAGGCTTTGCATACTTTGATGGGACTGGTACAAACATCTCACATGAATACTATGATCATCATCACGATGACCATCAACATACTTACATACAGTCTATTTATTATCCTATGAACCCAAGCCCTACCTCCCAAGAATTCTGCTTAGTGCAACTTCCACCGTAATCTGGTTTTTTACAAACAGCGTCACCGGTAATTGCCCTGTTCATTGAAAGAAGATTACTTGCGTACATTAGATGCTATCACAAAAAATACCAGTGAGGCACAATTCAAATCCCGCTACCAAAATTCCTTTCATTCATCTACTGACACGCTCAAGTAAAGCAATGATGCAAGAACTTAAACGGCGCGCCTTGCATTGCCTTTTCTCGTCTCCGGAAGTTCCGGGAGTGAGTGCCAATCAGTCCAACAACTCCCGAAGCAGAGAAACACTTCGCAGGTCACGCATTTGCTTCTCACGTTACTGCCTTTACTCTTCCGATAGCAGATGCGACAACGCCTTCTGTCGGCGGGTTTCACGTATGCAGGAACGTGGACAATCTTCTGAAGACGCACTTCGGTTGGCGTGACGGGCGCAGAAAGGTCTGGTAGCTGTAAGTGGTGCTTGGCCAACAGATTTCCAGCAAGCTCCTTACGGAAATCGCGGTGCGTCATCAGAGGCAGATTGTGACGCTTCCTGGATCCATTGAAGAGGATAAAAGCGTTGTGCACACTGACGTTCAGCAACCTTTTGAAAATTTTCATATACCATTTCAGGCATCTCTTCCTTTCCATCAAGTACATAGAGAGTTTTTGATCCTTGAGATCAACACCTCCCTTGTTGTAGTCCTGCACCACACAGGGCTTCAACACTTCCTTTCCTGCCTTTTGAACTAAGATGGTTTCCGAATTGTGATAAGTGGAAATCATGTTCACCATTTTGGAGTCCTGCCATGAGATACATGCCACGTCACCAGAATGGAGAGCAGTGATTTTCCCCTTTTGCACCTCATTCAGAAGCTTCTTGATCTGTTCTGGTACGTTCTTGCAACGTTCCCACGCAATCATATCCCAAACTCTTAAGGTGCCGTGCCAACGCTGGAGAATTGTAAAAATTGTCCATCGTGACACAGTGACCCGGATTTTCGAGACCTTTCAATAAATCGAGTACTACTTGAGCACTCTTACCGGCCAAGTCTGCACTAAAACTCTTTTCACCGTCCGCAGTGTCGTGGACGGCAGAAGAATTCTTCCCTGTATAGATTTCGAATCTATAAAGATACCCACTCTTTGATTCGCGCAGTTCAAATGATTTTATGCCAAAACGCGCGGCCTTTGATCTTATCGCTTGGACCCAGGACAACCGGCCTTTGAATAAGGTCAATGACTCGTTAATCACGATTTCCTGTTCAAGGTTGTACAGGGACTCGAATTTTGAATTTAGGTGCCCGATGAGTGGTGCAATTTTCGCCAACTTCGCACAGAGCATCTTTCCTCCAACTCGCGGCAAATTAGGACTCGCATCGCAATTGTCCGCAAAGTGGAGGAACTTGTTCAGCAAAATGAAGCGATTGAACGCCATCAGCGACCTGAAGTAGGGCAATTGCAGGTAGCCGGTGGTCTTCCAGTATTCATGCTGTGATGAATGTTGAGCAAATCCCATCAAAACATACATCGCAAGAAGCACTCGAATCTCATTTGCATCGGTGTCATCCCATCGGTGCAAACGAGAATTCGGCTTCAGTTTACCTTTTTCGCGTAGCTTCTTGATCGTCTGGTGAGCATATTTATTGGTTTGAGTGACCATAAGCCCAATGATATCGTCGTCCCAGATGTCGCAGAAGGCCTCATAGGGCGTATCGTATTCCTTGACAGGCCCAGGGGTTGGTCCAGAGAAGGTCTCCTGAACACCCTTGAAACTGGCAAAGTCTTCTTGCCACTCAAAACCACTAGATTCGCCAACAAGACGGTCAATGGCTGCATCCATTTCAGCCTCCACTGAATGTGTTTTACGGCGCAAATCATCATGTAACTCGCTGTCGTCAGGAATTGACTTCCGCGTGGGATTCCGACGGGCAATGATCTCGTCCACGTAGTACTCGTCATCAAAGTCAGAGTCGAGATCACTGCCCTCGTTTTCCACTTCCACAGCATGTCTGTGAGTTTTTGCTGCTGCCATTGTCCCTGAGGCCGATGGAGCAGCAACCACCCGCTCAGTAGAAGGTCTCTTTTGCCCACAGCAACCGCTAGAACCAGATTTCGGGGAAACCTGACCACTAACGGTGACTGATGGCAAGTCACCAAGATCTTCCACCTGCTCGGATATGCTGCGTGAGGGGCTCACGCGTTCAGCCGTTCCCTGCTGCGAAAACCACGTACCCAAATGATGCACGTTGTCTTCTACAGCCTCTTGCCCCTCCTCCTCGTCCAGCCCCATCTCCATTGCGACCTCGGCTTGATTTAGACTGTAAAAAAATTAATTATGATTAGTTGATATGTAATAATAGTTTATGCTACAAGGGCGAAAAGGAATAAATTACGAGGACGATTTAAAACACGAGCGTAGCGAGTTTTAAACGTCACCGAGTAATTTATTGCTTTTACGCCCGTGTATCATACTACGTTTTTCAATGCATAGTGTGAGGAAATGAAAACAAATATAATCTTGTGAACTTTAAATTATGATTGGCTCAAAAGGATTGTATCCAGAGCCGTTAAACAGTGGGAAAAAAAAGTATAACATCTATGGTACACAGGAAAGGTTGCAGGTTAGCCAACCATTGCAAACAAATTTCTCCGCGCCTTAAATTATATTTCGGAAATAGAGGATATATTCCATGTTGCTCGGAATGAGTTTACGAGAACAGCGTTGTTTGTGCTGTGCTACAAGAAGGTGTTTTTGTAAAATTATTATTGAAATTGTATACTTATAAAAGGTTCTAGAAAGTAAGATTTGTGGTTGTAAATATACATATCTATCGAATTAGGCTAGCCTGTAAGGATAGATGTTTGTGAATAAATAAATAAAAAAATAAAATAAAAATAATAATAATAATAAAGCCCTAGGGCAAAATAATCGACTTTCTGTTCGGTTTTGATGCATAAAAAGTGGGCCTTTACGAGCACATGCATTGAAAAATAAATAAACGACGGATGCTGGCATCTCAATCATTAAACCTAGGTTGAATGCACCAATGAGTTTTTCAAAACGTATGTATCTACATAGTAGTACTTGCTGAACGGTGAAGCTTAGGAACAAAAAAAAATGAACAAATACTAAAGGGAAGGAAAAAATATATAAGCACTTACAACGTAGATTGCTCTAGCACCTTTTTAGTGCGGCGGGCCGATCCCCCGGGACGCACCATCACGTCCACTGGGGATTTTTCCGCCAGAACATGAACGGTTCCTCCCGGGGTTTGGACGGCCGGTATCGCCTTAAGTGGAAGTCTGAAAGACAAATAAAAAAAATGGCTTGGTACCATCCTCCCTGGTGGGTCATCCCCGGTACCGGGGAGGATGGGAAAAAGTGTCATCGTCCCCGGTGAGAGCCGCAACGGGGACGTTGGCACAGATCAATTGCCATCGCAGTGCCATCGTCCCTGGTGTTTATCAAGGAAGAGCGCATAAACCAAGAGCTATCGTACCCGGTAAAACAAAGAGAAACAAAGATGAATACTTAGTTATTACTGCAAAAAAAAATATTTTTTTTTTATTTTTTTTTATTATTTTCTTTTTATTTTTTTTGGGTGTATATTATTGTTAAACTACTATTATTATATAAGTAATTAATTTATGTACAGTTAATATTGCTTGTTCATTAATGTTTAGCATATTTTTAGTTTATTCCGTCTTGTTTAATTGTGTTTGAAATTTTTCAATAAGTGTTTCACTTTTATGGGACTTTAGGTCTGTTTGTTATCGTCTATTTATTTCTTATTATACGTAAATGACTGTTTGTTTCCTAAATATAAAAAAAAAAAATAAAAAGATTTACTAAAAAAGATTTACTTACGAGCAACGAACTAACTTTTGGTTATATGCTTACGAGAGTATGTTAAGTAATAAAAATATTAAAAATACAAAACCAATCTTTTCATTTGTGATCATATTTTTTGCAGTAATAACCAAGTATTCATCTTTGTCTCTCTCTTTCCATCACCATCACCGGGGACGATGGCACTGCGATGGCAATCGATCTGTGCCAACGTCCCCGTTGCGGCTCTCACCGGGGACAATGACAATTTTTTCCCATCCTGCCCCGTACCGGGGATGACCCACCGGGGAGGATGGTACCAAGCCAAAAAAATCTTAATAATGTAAAACTATTTTACTGGTTATCAAGTTATTGTCTTAGGACCTCAAAATAAAATACTCACGGTACTTTTGGTATCCACGGGCGTGGGTTGCTTTCGCCGGTAGTCCCCGACAGCAAAGACGGTGAGGAAGTCAACTCCCTTTGAAGTGGGGACGGTGAGGGGGTCGCCAGCTGTCTCACGTCCCGTGGAGTTGACTCCCCCAAAAGGACGTCTATCTCTTTTCCCTCGGTCGCGGTCGAGACCAGAGCCAGAGAGCGCTTGTCCTGTACGGGCCCCCTTCCGCGCTTCTCTGGCACCGGTGTGACAGACCTTGACCGCAACGAGCTGAAGTGTTGGCTGTAAGAAAAAATGGAAGGACTCTTATATACGTATATGTACCTATGTATATGTTTAGGGGGGCGATGGGGGGGGAGGGGGGTATAAGCCCCCCCCGTAAGGGGGGGGTACCGGAAATCAATAGTTTTTTTTTAATAATTTTTTTTCAAAATTAAAAGGTTATTTTATGTTTTATGTAGGATAAAATAATTCGAATATTAAGTATACGTATAGTGGGAGAGGGATCACTGGGTAGAGGGTGTAATGAAACTAGTCTCTTGAAAAAAAAAAAAAAAAACTGAACATAACCTAACTTTAAAGACCCAATATGACTTCTGCAATTGCTTCGGCGTTGCGGAAAGTGCAGCCCCTTCGCCCTTGCGTAACAAAGCACAGTCACCCATGCTCACCTTCGCAGCTTCGGCTTGTTGGTCGCCTTCGGCGACCAGCCTCAGCCGCTACGGCTCGCACGGGTGCGTATGCTTTGTTACAGCAGGCGAGGGCTGCCCTTCCTCCACGCCTACGGCTTTTTATATACACTCTAGGGGTAGTACCCACAAAACTGTATAGAGTCGGGGTGCTCCGATTCGGTTTTGGAACTTATTCAACCTATTTTTTGCATGGAGTCGGGTGCTCTGATTCAAATCACGAAGAAAACAAAATGTCTTCATTGGTTTTTTTTTTATATCCTGGATACTAGTCCTTTGAGCCAATTTTTAGCGAAATACAACAAAAAAAATTAAATTACGTCAATTTTAATGCGTCACTCACAGCAGTTTCGGAACACAACCAAAAAAAAAAAAAAAATGAAGTCATAAAATCAATTAAAATTGAACCTTAAGACAATTTTTGAGGTTATTTTACGAAAGTTGAAAATTTTTTTTGAGAAAACTATTGATTTCCGGTAACTGAAATTTCGTGAGATTAATAACAATAACAAGAGCTATTCTGGAAAAAAAATGAATGTACCTTTGTATGTATACTCGTATAAGAGACGAGCCGAAAAAATATAATATATTTTCATGTTCAGTATGAGCACTACTGTAGGTGCTCGTATTGGAGTGATTGAATCTAGGTAGACGCATCTTCTAATAATTTTTCTCTACTGTAATAGTTCTAGAACTTGAAATTTTCAATCTCAATTTATTCAAAAACTATTCACCGCAGAGAAAAAATATAAAGAACAAAAGGCGTACATCTAACTCCATCATCCAAACTGTCTGTTAAGACTTCCTTTATCAAATTTAAAAAGCACCACCAATCCACTTCATTCCCTTTCCCGGTCAATCCATTCATTCCTCGGGATCTCATTCACTCACCGATCCAAACTCGACATGTTAAAACCTCGCTGTAATACAGTCTAAATATTATTATAAAATAATATATAATTTAGTGAGCTATGCGTGTACATAGCACCAGGAGTCCAGGATTGTTCAGGGGGCCCCCAGCCAGCAACAGAGATAACCAGGAACATCAATATCATCCAATAAAATATCAATATTTCCTTTGGTGCTCTCTTTTCACATTTCAAAGCAAAGACACAACGACGCTCGATAAATCTAAATTTTAACCACCATACAGTCCACAACATAACACTGCCCAATAGCAACATAAAAACTAGACCTTATGAAAAAAAATCTACCAAATTTTTTTTTGTATTCTGAACAGCCAAGCCAATTTCTCGGTAACGATGACCCGCACAGAAAAATTTATAAGAATAAAAGGTATCTATCTATCTCAGGGTTGGATTTAGACCCTCAGAAAATTATTGTCTATGGGAATTAAAAATATACTAAAGTAGTCACAATGTAATAGGTCCGTTTTGACGTATGTCATCGCAACGTATCTATGGATGTAAACCATGCAAATCGGTAACTATGTCAACCGATTCTCACGAGAAATCGATTCAAAATATTATGAGTTTGTTATCGTTTGAAATATTTTCAAGTTTATTGGTTATAATTTCCAGAATAAACATAATTGCCAAAGTAAACGTGAAAGAAAATATAAACAGTTCAAAAGTAAAGGCTAAAGTCACAAGAAAAAAACACTAAAAACAAACGGGAGCACAACGACTTCCAATATGGTGATAGAAAGATATTTCGGGTGCTAAAACCTCAGAATAAGGAATACAAATAGAAGCCTGACTAAAATAAGAACTGGGCATTAGCCATTGTACTCATCTAACGTAAATTACTCCTGTGTGCGAGTGAATGAAACGACGGACCGCACTTACTTTATATTTTTTCCTGCCCTGCGTTCCGAAATAGAATTATATCGCTAAAATCGATTACGAAAGTATGAAGTGAATGGCTTATGATCCATTGTAATTCTATTACGGACCGCAGGGTTCGTGTGTCACTAGATTGAACCAAACAAATGTCAGATGGATGTAATTTGGATGTATTTTAAAAATTATAATACCATCAAATTAAATATGTCTCATCATTGTATCGTTGTGTTGTAATATCGTACGTTGCGTGCATCACATCTTAATTTGGTGGCATCGAAATGTCTATTGCATTTTGCGAAAGTTTACAGCTTCACCGAGAGAAATTAAATATTTTGGTGCTCTTCCTCTCAAAATTCGTAAAAGTGTGATTTATTATTGTTTGTGTTGATTGTTTTTTTAACATTGTAATAAAATGTCTTGTGCGATTGAAGGCTGTAAATCGCATACAGGAAGAAAAGAAAACAACAATGAAGCAATATCATTTCATCGGTGAGTTCTGATAGTTTTTATGTTAATAAGTTGCAGGATCATACCTAAAACTCAGTAACAATAATAGTAGTTCTTGTAAATCATACTCGTGTTCAATTCTACACCGATATTTGCCTGTTTTATATAGATTTTCTGCCGACTACGAGAGGTTATGTTTTTTCGTATAGTGATGTACTAAAGTCCGTGTGGCAAACTATCGAACATTGGTTCCCGCGGCAGCCGTGCATAAAGGATAATAGATTAATGAGAGGTTTTCTTTTTGAGAAAAAAAAAAAAACATAGTTTCCCAGAACTCTGTAGATGGTGTTGAACTGACTACGTTGCTAGGTGCCAAAGCCAAAACGATTGAAAAAAAAACATTGCGTCACGTCACGTCACGTCACGTCACATACGCTCGTTGGTTGATGACATGTGTGCTGAGCATATTATGTGCGAATGCTTTGTTATGGTCCGTCCAGGTTTAAAATGTACCATGGCTTGTACTTATTGCGCTTTACGACTTTCATCTTTAGGAAAAAGATGTATGCCTCCATTTTTATACAAATCCACAAGGCACAGACTTCTCTTCTTTTTCTCTTGGGAGATTTTCTCTCTGGCTTAGAAAACTCATAAAAAAACTGCTAATTATTTTTTTCTTTTTCCTTGTTGTTATTATTTATTTATTTTCAAAATGTCATTGTGATGTGATGTGACAATGACATTATAATTACTTTTTTATGTACGTTTCGTTTTACGATCTCAAAATTACATCCAAGTGTAATAATCAAAAAATTATGTGACGTTCCGTTCCTTGCAGTAACTTACCAAGTTCAGCGCCATCTATCCAGCGACTAGGGAAGAGTAAAAAAAAAAGAAAAGAAAATCCCTCATTGCAGCGCGAGTTAAAAGAAAAATAATGCCGAATAAATATCGCTATATTTTTTTGTTACAGATTTCCAAAAAGGGAAGAATTAAAAAGTGAATGGCTTAGCTTAGACGAATAATTTGACCAAATTGGGCAATTAAAAAAAGTGGTCATATTTGTTCGAAACACTTTACGTCGGATTCTTTTAGACCAAACGAAAATTTAAAATGGAGACTTTTAAAAGCAGATGCCTTACCAACGTTATATTTACCAGATACAGACACATTGGTAACCTTTAAATAATTATGTATAATTGCATTATCAATCTTGTTTGTAGGTACGTGCTTGTACTATACTATAGTATATTAACTCGATAATTTTTCAATTTTAGGCAACAGAACCAGTACCTATGGATGTCTGTGGTTTAGAAAAGTGCATACTTCTATGTTCGCAAATCGTTCTGAAAGGCCTGTTCGTTCACGTTACTGCCGTGATCGACTTCACGAAGAAATTCCGCAGATCAAGACATTTTCGTACTTAGTGGTTGACAATAAAAGTACTTTGACAGGGTAGTTCTATCGTGAAATGAATTTTGGGAATGCTTATTGACTTGAACTGCGCATAATTTGATTTCTTATTACAGGTTATTAGGTATTTTAATCGTTCATTATTTGTTATTAGTTTTTATTCAAGATAAGTTGATGTTTATTTGATAGAAATAAAAAAAAATGAAATTACATCTGTAGTAATTGCGCTGTCATCGCTCATCATTGACATAATATTATTATTACGAATCCTATAAGTCTATGATTATTATGATTTCTATTGTTGCGATTAATTCCTTCTTCCTTGATTGAACAAAGACGCGACATCAACGAACATCTATTTGATTGAGTTAAGAGGCGACTTAAAAAGTATCCACTTAAATAGTTTACGGTTGTATCTCTGATACAAGCTACAGCATTTTTTGTACTAGAAACAAGCACAATTTTGGACTTAACTTATGTACCTACCTGCCTACTATATAGTAATTTGTACTTAATAAAAAATATTATGCTAAACGAAAGATATCCTTTTATTAATTCCTTATTTACACAATATAACATGTGTCCCACTGGGTTAGACAGAGACCACTTTGCTATTAATTCTCTTGGCCTCCTTCCAAAGCAAGAGGATGTCACCAGAAAGGTCGGTGCCTCCTGCATTCTCTTTTTTTTCACACTTTGATACGATATGATGTGTGGTAAGGAGATTGGTCGCGGTTCATTTCGATTTGGTTTATTTATCGTAGTCAAAAATCGACATTGTTACATCACTAGCAAAGCAACGAACTAGTGACAACCTACCTAATTAAGAAAAAACTAATACATATCCATCTCTTTCTAACGCACTAAAATGTCGTAAGAAAATCAAGGATAGGTGTCTTTCTCCGCGTATTATTTTAGCCAGGTTTCTATTTGTATTCCTTATTCTGAGGCTAAAACCAGCTTTTAATTTTTTTTCTCTACGAAAAGAATCTGAAATGGAAATTCTTACGTGCCAGTAATATTTTGTAATGTTGTACTTCACTGACCTCAAATTAGATAGAGGTCTGAGCGTTGATAGATATAAAATACTGGCCAGTAAGAAAAATATGTAGGCTTCAAGATGAAAAAATTGCTCCATGCCTTATAAAAAAAAATACTGCCATATTTCTTACCAGCCAATCTGTCTATTGATAGGATGATTTATGGAAAACTGCCTGTAAACCAATTCATTAATAAAAAAAAATGGGACTTTAAGCAATAAATGCATGTTTTTTATATATATATTTTTTGTTTTTGTAAACTATAAGTTTAAAAGCTAAGTGGTATGTAACATTATTTAGCACAATTATTATATTATATTTTTCGGTATACGCGACACCGTTACAAATACATGCAAATGTTCAAATTTAAAAGTTTATATTTGCAAAAAAAAAAGGAAATTTAAACTTGGCTTTTTGTGTACTGGTCTCACAAAAGCTAATTACAGATCATTACAATTATTTTATCAATATTAAAACAAGTTAATTATTTTCACGTGGAATCGAATTGAGTCCGTGAAATTAGGCGATTATCTGGTTACAACACTATTATTAAGAAAAAATTGACTGAGAATGTAACTGTTTTTGAGACATTGTGTAGTAATTCAAAATTGCATTTTATTTTGGAATATGCGTGAAAATAGTACTTGAAATATGTTCCGTGATAATTAAAAAACGTTTATTTATTTTCTTTAAACCCAATAAGTTAATAATTATTTGTTAACCGTTTCATTTATTACATGTAAAGTTATATTCTAGGGTCGTTCTTATCTGTCAAAACGGGCCTCTTATTTTGTGGCAACTGTACGTTTCGTTTTTCGTTGATTTTTGTTTTGAATTGAAATAAAAATAGCCTATTTGTTAGTGAAATTAAAAAAAAATACTAAAAATATTCATAATTTAATAAAATAGCCTATTTGTTATTGAAATTTTAAAAAAAATTACTAAAAATATTCATAACGCACAGAAATTCCCTATATTGTAGGGTAAATGTTAAAAAGTAAAACGTCTCAACCAATAAAACAAGTCTGTCGACGAGCAAATAAAACACGTCACGTACACAGCACAAACAAGAGCAAACGGAGCACAAATTATAGAGGGGATAGAGCAAGCAATGGCGGATTTTGCTATTTTCGGTTGAAAGTAATTATTTTGAAGCTCATTGGTTCATTTTAAACCAATCAAACGATACCATCAGGTAGCCAATCAAACAAAGCACACTGAGCGTTTTTAGTTGTCACATCCGTAGAATCGTTTTTTGTGATACTGACTTGGTACCATTGCACTACCCGCCCTTTTTGAGTATGATAGAGACTTGGTATCATTGACCCATAGAATAGTTACGTTTTATTATTCTAGGCCGGCGCCAGACATGTGTCCACTTATTGGCACACTCGAGTGGACACACTATGTGGCACGAGACTTTGTCTGTGTTGTACACAGATTTGCACTTTGCCGAGCAGTATCGGTTTTTTAGCGCACATCAAAGGAATGTGTTCAAATCAGTGCGTAGCCTGCCACACTATTTGGCCTATTTGCAAAGACCAGTTGCGCGAGCGCTGTTGTACAATATCCGGTAAAAATGTACATTACGGGACGGATTGTATGGGGGGAGGAGGGGTGTGGGGGGGAGGGGGAGGGCTACCCCCTGTTACTCCTCCCCTTTGTAGCAAACCCATGGTTTTTGAGATATTCATGGTTGAAGTTTGAGGTTATGTATGTGATAATACCTCGATAGAGGGGTGAGCGGGGGGATATTAATGAGAATAGAGCAAGCGGATAATACTTTGCGGGTTTGTCCATCAGTTTGATTCCTCCCCCCCCCTTCTATCGAGATATTTTGGACTGTTTGAACCTATCAGTACAGAAGTCACCTATTTTGACACAAATTCCTTTCTGCATCGGCTCCGGCGCTGCGGGAAGTGCAGCCCCTTCGCCATTGCGTAACAAAGCATAGGCACCCATGCTCACCTCCGCAGCTTCGGCTTGCTGGTCACCTTCGGTGACCAGCCTCAGCCGCTTCGGCTCGCACGGTTGCCTATGCTTTATTACTGCGGGCGGGGGCTGCCCTCCCTCCGCGCCTTCGGCTTTTCATATACACTCTAGGGGTAGTAGCCACAAGACTGTATAGAGTCGGGCTGCACTAAGTCGGTTTTTGAACATTTTAACCTACCAGTACAGAAGTTGATTTTTAGCCATGGTAGTCACACATGTTAGTTAGACAGGAGTACGTAAAACGATCTCGACCGCAAAAGCAACAAACGACAACTAATCAACACGAAACGTCACTAAAACAAAATGGCGTCGTTTTGCGTTTCGTTTTAGCACAGCAGAAACACAATTTTTCTTTTTAAATGTCCTTAAATTAATAATCTTTATAATGATTTTCACGTTAATATACAAAATTTTAAGTTTGCAATACAAACCAAAACCTATTGAATGTGAATTACAACATAATTACGGTAAAACTCGTCACATGTGGTTGTATGGACTTAACCTTTGCATAACGAAACGCAATTGACATTTCAAAAGTGATGGTTGTAAGTCAAAATGAAAATTTTATTGTCAACTTTTAGTAATTTATTTCTCAAAAACTACGCATTTGCTACAAAAAAGAATTCGGTGAAAGACTTATTATATCATCTACTTTCTGTAAAAAAATTACGAAAGCCCAGACTAGCGTCCCGTAATGTACATTTTATCCCAATATCCCTCTCGGACGTTTCGATATATTTTGTTGCACATGTAAAAAATAATTACATGCACATGAAAAATATAAGCACACTGCGTTAACGAAATCGTCGTCCATCTCCTCTGTTGTCTACCAGCATCAATTATACTTATCTATGACCAGCATACTGTGGAGAAAAGAGTTTGCGAAGCATGTGTGGCAGGTGCGCCAAATGTGTGTATAGGTCTACCAGAATCTCATGGCAAATGGGGAAATAAAATTTTGTGGTGTGCAATACTGGGGAAATTGGATCAAACGATCTTGATACTGTTTAATTTTCAGACAGAATTAAGTTTTCTGTGTGCAATAAGAATAAATAAATAAGAAGTATTAATGAACATGAAGTATATTAGTTAGAGTACAATTTTTTTTGTCACCTAAATTTAGATTTGTCACTTATCTGCAATACTCTAATTATAATATTTATTGCCAAGAAAGCCAAGTTAGTCATCTTAATAATAAAAACGGTCTCTAAGTATGAATCATCAAATTAATGTAAATATTTATGTTAAATCATAGTTTGTTGATTTGATCACTTTTTTCTTTATCCTCAATATAACGTATGTCCTCAAAAAAAATCAAAATGATAGATCTGTCACTAAATAAATAGATCCGTTCCTTAATTCTATGAAAAAATGCGTAAAAAATTCGTAGAATTGGGCAGGTCCTAAAGTATGAAATCGAAAATCTTACACCAAAAGTCAAAAAATAGATGCGACAACGAGCGGAGCGAGAAGGAGCGTGTTAGGTTTATATATTTTAAATACATTTGGGGATCCGAGCGAAGCGGAGCGTAGCGAAGCGACCGTCATAATTTTTACAGAGTTATTTTACGTAAACGTTTTTTGGTGATTAAATTTTGGTAACACTTCTATTACTTTGAAAGCTAATACAGGTATTTGATGATTGATATTATTTCAAAGTGATTCTTAATTAATATTAAGGCAAGCGTTTGGATATTATTTAGTGATTAAATTTAGGTGAGAGGTCTACTATTTTAGGAATAAATATTATTTATTAGGTCATTTAAAATTCTTTAATTAGGTAATTGATAAAACATACCCAATTAGTTATGTGTATGAAAGAATGAAAAATAAAAAAATCATAAATCACTTTGTTTACTAATTTATTTTATAGTATAAAATAAAAGGATATAGAATTCAATTAAAACCATTATAAAGAAGTCACAATTAAGTATCTAAGAAAAATAAAACTAAAAGTATCAAAACAACTCACTCCAACTTACCGGTCAACTTTACCACGCGCTTTAAAATAGATGATTGAGTTTGATTAACACCTTCTTCTTCCTTTATTTTACGATAAACATTGAAAACAATATTTCTCGCTTGAGATCGAAGTGGCTTTTTCGACATTTTCACAAAAACAACCAATTGTAAGAAGATAATCACAAAATCTCAGCAGCTTTCGTTCTTTGATTTGACAGGTGACACTGTGACATTGCCATATAAAAATCTATTTTTTGTTTATTTTTTAAATGCCATGAGATTCTGGTACACCTATACAAAGTCGTCGAAGAAGTGTGCAAATAAGTGGACACATGTCTGTCGCCGGTATAAGTGTCATTTGCGTTCCGGTTTCTTGTATTAACGTTTATGTATTACCTTAATGTACAATAATTATGTACATGCAGCAGATAAGCTGTGTAACATTGGACAAGCTGAGTGACTTAACGAGTCTCCGTACTTTTAGACATTATTTACGGTTTGACACAACCTTTTATTTAATTTAACTTCATTTAATTAATTAAACATCTAGGAATTAATTCCTGAGAAAATTATGGATGCCATCCTGATCCAGGGCCCGTAGCATAGTGTGCAAGCAGCGTGACGTACTGTTTAATCGTAAAAACATCGTGTCACGCTCCCCGCACTAGTGATACAACTAAGTCGCATCGCGTACAATTAAACTCTATGCTACGGGCCCTGCCCAAGTAGCATTCGGGGTTCTATATAAGATGTTTAGTCGTTCACATGTACTCCACAAGCTGTGTAAGTCAGCTGTATAAGAGCTGTATAGCTTGCTATAATGCTTTTATAGAACCAGTTTGGGCACAAATTAGACAGCCTTAAGTTCACTATGGCTGTACATTAGCAGTATAATAGCATTATAATAGCAGTTTATGTAGTAACATTGGACTTAAGGCTGACTTACGGCACTATATGGGACGCAGTGTGAACCATACAACGTACATGAGTGTAATAAAGAGTAACAAGTGGCTAAATACACAGCCTTCACAGTTATTTAAATCCGACAAAATTACTCCAGTGCTACCTCAAATTCACATGTGTCCTATTATTTCTTTATTTTATTATTAATTTCCTCATTGGTTTGGTTTTGTGTGTGCCATCAGAAACATTAACTCCGGCTGATCAAGGATAAAAATTTATGATAACACGCGGTAATACTTAATAATGTTAATGCCATGGGAATGTAACTTTATCGTGAAATGTATACATATTTACAGCTAAAATATTCACGCGCCTCTGAAAAAACGCGATATTCATTTTAAAATATTTAAAACTGGCTAAGAGGAAATCTACAATTTTCAGTTTTTGATGTTATATTGGCATTATAATTATACTACGGTAATTAATTATAAAATTAAACCAAAACTCAATCGCTCTATCTGCGTATTTTGTGATAAATCTGCATGATAATTTTGGAGATTTATTTGGTAAATATTTTAGGTTACGTAGAACAAAATGGTGGAAATGAAATACGGCTATGTGAACTGTTATAACTCCAATTTTAATGCGGTGGGCGTATATAGGTTCACATGTGTTCTGTTAGAATGCTGTTGTCTATATGAAGTCCCACATTTGTACCACTACAGAGCCAATCTAGCCGATTCTGAAGGCTTTAATTTTAGTTTTAGTACTGTCAAAACTAAATTTTCTTCATTGCAAAATAGTCCTTAACTGTTAGGATTAGAAGTTAAATTACTTTGAAAAATTTTAAGTTTTGACAGCACTAAAACTAAAATTAAAGCCTTCAGAATCGGCTTTAATGTCTATAAATTTATTCTAATGTGAACTTATGTACAGCTTTAAGATGTAGTTCAGGTCAATTGTGTATCATCGTTTAATTCTTTCAATATACTAACATTTTATAGAGATCCGCAATAATAAATATTGTCCGTTAAATCGCCTAGCCCAGGTACTAAGTCAAGTATGAGTACCTAAAATACAAATTTTGTAACAAACTAACAAAAATCACTTTTTGTTTTCGTGTGAGATACTTACAGCAAATAAGAGTAGTACTTGTGGACAAATAAACTGCTATTGATGTTCATGGACAACACATATAGTCCTTTTAACAGCCTACAGTGCACATGCGAGCCATTTAAACACTTCTGTACAGATAGTAAAGAAAGGTTATTTTAATGATCACAAACAAGTCCTACTACAGCTACTAGCTGTATAACAGTCTAAAACAAGTAAACATAACAGCCTTTGGCTTTATAAATGACCACGTGTGTTCTATTAAAATGCTAGCTCTATAACATCGTACAAGTAGGCCGTTAAACAGCGGTTGCCCTCCTATAATGCTCTTAGTCAGACGGCTGACTAAAGGATAGTTGTTAGAGTATCATAACACCAACAATCGTTTAAAAGTATAACTCTACACTCCTATAAGTCTCTTAGACAGGTCTAGGTGTTATTAATCGCAATAATGCAGCTTATACATCACGAGTGAACTGTAATAATGCTTCAAGTACACCTGGGAACTAAATGTGTACTCTTAAATGGAGTAAAATGCTACTTGGGTGAGAACGTAATTCGCTGTCAGTGTTAAATTTTTCGACTGTTTATGTAATGTGCTGTATAATTTCTCTATACATATGTACAAGATGGGAACCAAGATGATTGAATGCACTAGAAGAGTGGCTGGCCGCTTGTTTTGGCGGTTGCAATGGAAAGGCGCGCCCCTGCGGCTGACCAGTGACCACTAGCACACTGCATGCATGCATATAATATAATGTGCATATAATCATAGATATTGCGCACTTTGATAGCCGTTCATAAACTAAAAATTTCGTCAGGTTCCGACACTGACGTCAGCTGCTGTCAAGCTTCGTTCCAAACTCATTAAAAGTAAAAAACAGTATATCTTAGGACTAAAACAAATATTAGAGAAAAGACAGCAAATAATAAGTGCCAGTTTATTCAATAACTATCGGCGATCGCCAGCGATCTGAGCTATGGAAAGCATCTTGTTTGGCGATCGCCGCGTTCGTCGTCGATGGCCACCAGCTTATGACTTCTCGATGCGTTTAGTATAGCAAAAAACTGCAAACATAGAAAATTATAGAGACGAGGATTTTCTGAAATTTTTACTTCAAATATGGATCACAGTTTGATTGAACCTAACTGTACCATAGCATTGTTTTTTTAATCAGAAATAAAAAATATATTTACTGAAACAAAGAAGAGCATGTTTATATTTACTTCATTGACAACAATGGCAGTAGCATAAGCACACAAACTTAGTTTCAAGGTAGTTTACGTGGTCACTCAAAACTGCTAAGCAATGGTATCGATTCGGCGCAACACAACTTAACTTATTTGACAGGACTAACCTTATTTTGAGCGTCCTGTCTTTGTCTTTACGATACGGAAAGAAAAAGATAGAATGCTGAAATTAAGTTTAGTCCTGTCAAATAAGTTAAAACGTGTTAACCGAATCGACACAAGTATCTTTCAAAAAATGGGATTGTTTATGACTATGAGAAATAGTGAAACAGTCAAATCAAAAAACGCCTGTCTGTATTGGCCGAAAGAATTTGAGTCCAGGACTGTTAGAGTTACATCCATTAAAAAGGAATCTGTCAGTAATAATTTTAGAGTTCCGTGTATGATAAAAGCCCGTGAAGCTTGTTTCTATCAATCTAGCAATTTATTTTGTTTGCCTATTTTAGACGGAACAATATTACAATAATTTTTACCAATTGACCTTTTGTAAAGTTTTCCGAAATTGACTTAACGTTTTTAAGACAGTAGTGTCGATTCGGTGTACGATTTTACTTATTTGACAGGACTACCTACTTAAACTTAATTTAAGCAGAGAATAAAGCCGATTCTGAAGGCTTTAATTTTGGTTTTAGTGCTGTCAAAACTTTATTTTTTCCAAAGCAATTTAGCTTCTAGTCCTTACATTAAAGGACTATTTTGCAATGAAGAAAATTTAGTTTTGACAGCACTAAAACTAAAATGAAAGCCTTCAGAATCGGCTATAATATAAAGTATATTTAAGCGTTCTGTCTTTTTCTTTCTGTATCGAAAAGACAAAGACAAGACGCTAAAACCAAAGTAAGTCCTGTCAAATAATTTAAGTCTTGATAAGTCATGTTACACCGAATCAACACCACTATTTTACGTTGAAAAAGTATAAAAAAACATGATATTTTTGTACGGAACCTTTCCAAACGGAAACTTAGGTCCTTGGGGAATTTTTATTCATGCATATACTTTATCTCTTTCTAACTTGTCATACGTTTTGTTCATCCGTCTCTTTCTTTCTTCCGAACGTATTATTCTTGCGTGGTGAGCAGCGTTGCCGTTTGTACGGCAATTGCCGTTTTGTACGGCAATAGGGCTATGAAATCATTAATGTACGGCATACGGCAGAGTAGTCATTACCGTACGCTAAAATACGGCAATTCGGCAATGAAAAGGCGTTTTTCTTTACCTTGTGTCAAATTTAATGTTAGTTATATGAAATTCCTAGATGGCACTATCTGCCATACCTACTTTATCAGTAGAGGCATAGACAATATTTGCACAACTCCAAACAAACCAAAAAACTAGCTAATAGCCAGCCAATACAACAAGTATTGACCTTATTTATTACCTTGTGTTTGAGGCGATTCTTGATTGGCTCATTGGTCTATTTTTCTTGGACTTTGGTTTGTGACATGGACAATGCTGTGAAATGACGATCTGTATACTATGGAAAATATCATGGGAAATTAATTATTATGCATTTTTTTTTTTAATACTTGTGTATGTACGGCAATTTTTGTTTAAATACGGCAATTTTGTCAGTGGAATACGGCAACCCAAAATATGACCAGCGGCAACACTGGTGGTGAGTGGGAGGTGTGGTGTTCGGTGTTTGGTTAAGTTAACTTCGTAGGTTTGCTCGGAATAAAAATTGTGATATAAATTGTATTTTCGAATTATTTACAGTCTGAATCTAAAGAAATGTGTTATGATATAACTTCGATTACAGTATATAATTAGTTTTCATCATTCAACTTTCAGGTAATTTGTATTCTAAGGTCACTGTTTATACGGGAGGAATTCTAAAATTAAACGTGTTTTGTCTATGTGTGATGTATTCCGTGTCTGCGGTTCGTGTGTGTGAGTGATAAAACGTCAAATTCTTGGAAAAACTTGCGGCTGAATTGCCGCTCGATACAGGTAAAATGAGCCCCTGTTTTCTTGTACTGGCTTTATTGCTGGTTGAATAAACTTGAGTCTTTCATTTAAAAACATAGAAATTAGATTATATGTCTTGTATTCTTAATTCGAATTTTCGAGTCACAGTTTTCAAGGTCGCACTTGTTTTTGCGATATTCATTAAAGAAAATTCTTTTAAAAATGGATTAATATTGTTAAAGTAAGTAATTATGACTTGGTAAGCGGTTTAACACGTGTTAATTTCATATTTGTTCTCCCATGAAGCCTCAATAAGCAGTATAATACCTAGAAATCATAACTTGAACTCGCTTATAACTGAATTGTGCACTTTATTACAGATTATGTTACCTACTGTGTACAATATTCAACTGATTCTGTGAATTCACTTGACAAATTGTTGCTAACATGAAACCATGTTTTTAACTAATAATTTGTCATCTAATCACTATACGTAATGTACACGTTTACAATGCTGGTGTAACAGTTTTGCAGTAATAGTATGCCGTAGGCCAGTAGTCACAAATCTGTGGCTCATCTATGACCCTGCCACAAATGATACGCAGGTACGGGTAGGGTTGCCAACCGTTCTTTAAAATAAAGTATCTTATGCTATTTTGGGTCCCTGTACTTTATACTTTTGAATACCAATAAAGTACGTGAAAATAATTCAATCTTTCCATAAAATTAGACGTAAACTGAAAACAAAAACAGAGCCGTAAAGAAATCCAAGGGAAAATGTATGACTTCCTTCATTGTGGATGATATTTTTATGTTGTGCGTTTGTGTTTATGCGAATAGCACAAAAAATACAGTTTCACAAAAGGATTTGAGGATGTTAGTACTTAGTATGGAGTCTGGCCTTCCTAGTTCCTACCGCCCACAGCTACCGTGATAATTTTTTTTAAAAATCTTTGAACTCCCTTGAATAAAGAATACTTTTTTCTAAAGGACCATACTTTTTATTTACCTTCCCTGAAATCAGATATACTTTATTTCTTCTAAAAAAAGTTGGCAACCCTAGGTACGGGTGACGAGAGACGGGGTGCGAGTGGGCCGCAGTGGTTATTTTAAATGCTAATATCCCCACCAAGCGTCCGAGGAAAATTTTCAGCGCGTGGTTTTTGAGAATTTTGGTGGTATTCTTGCATGTTTGTGTACTGAGACCAAAGATTTCAAAAAGTAAAGATAGCCCTTACCGTAGTATGACAGCACCAAAATGTTTTCACCTTTAAATGGGTGACGCTCACACGTTTGGAATCAGTGCTCATCTGAACACAGTGATAGTTGGACGCCTTAATGAATTTTTACAAGAAAAGGGGTCTCAATATAGCGTTGTGTGCATTTTTAAAGTGCACTAACATTTCAATAAATACGAATAAAGCCAAAAGTGTGACATTTCACATTCAAAAACAATGCAATAGATTTTAGGTGCCAGGGCTCATCTAAACTTTTTTGAAATCTTTGACTGAGACTAATTATTGTAATACATTAAAATCATGATTATCCGAGTGCTATACTGGGTGTAATGATGACCTGCTCAAAAAATGAAACCACATGTAGGGAATACCTCTACAAAGCCATAAAAAAAACAATTTCGAGAAAATATTTCTGTTTACAGAAATTTGTTTTCTCGAACAAAATAAATCGTGTTCCAAGTGTGCACCTTCCCTTCCAGTATTACTACATGTCAGTAACCTGCACGAAGCGGCAACATTGCATTTTTTAAGCCTGTTAAAAAAACGTGGTTAGTACGTTGCACTTGTGAGCGAATCTAAATTAATTATTAATTTGTAGATGTATTAATAGGAATGTCGAAATGAAATTTAGTACAAAGAACCCTCATAACATCCCCTATACGTGGTTTCATTTTCTGAGCAGGTCATCATTACACGGTATATACTTATAGGTACTTATACCACATTATAAACTTTCTTTGATTGAAAAGGCCATTTAAAACAATGTATTGTTCTGGCTGGTACCAAGGGAGTTCGAAATCCAATATAATGATAAAATCCATGTAAAATTGTGCTTAAACACATTACATTAGGTTATTTACATTAACATTTACATCCGTATCGATTCCATCCCACAAACTTGTTTCTTTTTCGTTTTCTTTGACACAAAACACAACAATCAAAGTTTTGTTCCGCTGATTGAGGTCTGATGACTTATATTTTATTTATTTATAGCTTATTTCTAGGTTAAAGTTTTAACAATAATATTGTTTGTTTTATTAGTTTTCTTCTCCTAGATTGTCTTTGACATAAGCCTCTTCCTACTTCTCTTATCTCATCTTCCCATCTCCTTATTTGTCTCCCTCTTTTTCTGACTTATATTGCCAATTATTATTTGTCGTAATGGAATTTAAGTGGGTAAAAATGAGACTATACAGCTTTTTCACTTTAATTTACAAAAAAATAATAGGTTGGTCATCAGGACCAGCCCATGGCCAATTCAGCTATTCATTCAGCTGACATCCACCGACTGTTGGGCCTAGGCCTCTTCTCCTCTTCTCGTCGGTCTCTCACCAGCCTCATCCATTGCCCACCAACAACCCTGACAATATCGTCTCACCATCAGGCTATTGGTCTACCCACTGAACTTATGTACCTACGTATAGTTTAAGGGGCTCCACAATGCTAAACATCAGTTTTGTATTGGATTCAGTTCCTTCAATGTAGATGGTAAAAATTAAAAAAAAAACATGGCGTGTTTTGTGACTCAAGGCAATTATTAATTACACTTTATAAATAAACATACTTTCAATCTTCTATCAATTATATTACTTTTAAAAAAGCATGAATTTCACGGATAAAGCGATTCAGTTTCCGTGTTTCAAAACCGATTGAAACGAAACCAACACTCGCAGATACTAACGAAAAAAACCATTTTTATTACACAAAGAAATTACCTAAAGTAGGGCCACTGAGTGATGGCACTTATGACAGCTGCATTTAGTGATGAGGTACATTTCAAATTTCGGTTAAAAATAAAAATCAAGTGTGAGTTTACTCAACATTAGGCACGTCATTCAACATTCAACATAATGATACAAAAGGAAAATGTGAAAAAACCAGTGGCGTAGCTATCGGAGGGCTATGCGGTGTATTGCCCCGGGGCCCCCAAGAGATGTTTAAATATCTAAATCAAAAAAAGTATTTTACTATCATTTATTTTCGTTTAGTTTAACTTCGTCATTGTTTTGTTTTTAATTACATATTATTGCGTAACTTGGCGACCTCAAACACAATCTATAAAAAATGAGAAACTTTTTTTAAAAAAATTCTTTGTTTCTATACGAATTCTATTGCACAATAAAGCAACATTGAAATCGAAAAATAATAACCGAAACAAGTAGTACATCACTATCAAGTGATGAAGTATTACATTTTTTTAATTCACAAATACTGAGGAGAGCCGTTTTTGTATAAATAACAAAAAGTTTTTTTTTGTCACTATTATTTTATGCAGAATGTTTACACTTCTCATTAGGTATTTAGGTTTAAAATAATTAAATTATTTAACCTTTTATCTGTATAATTAATTAAAAATATCCTGTTTCCTTTTTTGCAGAACCAGAATCTGCTGCGTTTTTAGTGTGAACAAAGGAAAATTTAGGTAAGTTTTTACGGCTCCGTCACACAATGACGTCATCCTATAATGTCCACATTCAATATTGTCCTCATTTCATATAACCAACTTTTAAAAAGTCGTGTTTTTTAAATAAATGCATCTTAATATGCCCTCTTTTTAAAATGTCTCTATGGCTGGGTTCAGTTTGATCTGAGGTTTGATCGCGCACTGACGCTCGGTGATCACGACATCTCTTTTGCACGAAATTTTTGAATTTGTATATGCTATCTTGCTCTCCGTGATGAGCGGGTGATCAATCTGAACGCAGCCCATCAGAAAAAAAAATCCTAAAATGTTGAAAGATGTCAAAAGTGACAGACGTCAAAGTGACAGATAATTTAGTTTTTATACATACTGTACATATATATCAGGCCACAGTTTACTTACTATCGGTATAGACTAAGTATTACTACGTATAGATTAGCAGTTCCCATACATCAGTTTGTAGCCACAAAAAAGGTGTAAAATTATAACGATATCTAGATGGCGTTGCTAAATCCTCTAACGAACACGATGCTAAAAAAAGACTGATTGGTGACGCTAGTGGCACAGCGATGTCACGTAACATGAAAATAATTCCCACTTCGATAATAGATGGCGCTGTAATATTCACTGTTAGTGTTGCTAAAGTTTTCTAAGCAAACCTATTACAGCCACATGTTTACTTGGTAACCATGACAGTTTACTTGCAGCCAATTAAACAAATTATGCTTATTTGCAACACTTGGCGACACCTAAAGTAGTCACAATGTAATAGGTCCGTTTTGACATATGTCATCGCAACGTATCTATGGATGTGAACCATGCAAATCGGTAACTATGTCAACCGATTCCCACAAAAAATCGATTCAAAATATTATGAGTTTGTTATCGTTCGAAATATTTTCAAGTTTATTGGTTATAATTTCCAGAATAAACATAATTGCCAAAGTCAACGTGAAAGAAAATATAAACAGTTCAAAAGTAAAGCCTAAAGTCACAAGAAAAAAACACTAAAAACAAACGGGAGCACAACGACTTCCAATATGGTGATAGAAAGATATTTCAGGTGCTAAAACCAGCTTTTAATTTTTTTTTCTCTACGAAAAGAATCTGAAATGGAAATTCTTGCGTGCCAGTAATATTTTGTAATGTTGTACTTCACTGACCTCAAATTAGATAGAGGTCTGAGCGTTGATAGATATAAAATACTGGCCAGTAAGAAAAATATGTAGGCTTCAAGATGAACAAATTGCTCCATGCCTTATAAAAAAAAATACTGCCATATTTCTTACCAGCCAATCTATCTATTGATAGGATTTATGGAAAACTGCCTGTAAACCAATTCATTAATAAAAAAAATGGGATTTTAAGCAATAAATGCATGTTTTTTATATATAGATTTTTTGTTTTTGTAAACAATAAGTTTAAAAGCCAAGCACAATTATTATATTATATTTTGCGGTATACGCGACACCGTTACAAATACATGCAAATGTTCATATCTAAAAAGTTTATATTTGCAAAAAAAAAGGAAATTTAAACTTGGCTTTTTGTGTACTGGTCTCACAAAAGCTAATTACAGATCATTACAATTATTTTATCAGTATTAAAACAAGTTAACTATTTTCACGTGGAATCGAATTGAGTCCGTGAAACTAGGCGATTATCTGGTTACAACACTATTATTAAGAAAAAATTGACTGAGAATGTAACTGTTTTTGAGACATTGTGTAGTAATTCAAAATTGCATTTTATTTTGGAATATGCGTGAAAATAGTACTTGAAATATGTTCCGTGATAATTAAAAAACGTTTATTTATTTTCTTTAAACCCAATAAGTTAATAATTATTTGTTAACCGTTTCATTTATTACATGTAAAGTTATATTCTATGGTCGTTCTTATCTGTCAAAACGGGCCTCTTATTTTGTGGCAACTGTAGTGTTGGAAGGGCGCGTAAAAAATTTGCTACGCCTTGATGTATGGGAGTTGTTGGTCTATACGTAGTAATACTTGTCTTGTCTATGCTATCAGGCTATGCCAATGTTACTATTTTTCGTTAATTTAAAAAAGACGTAAATGTCATAGAATTTTCAAACAGTTTTGAGCTTCCATTAGTTAGATATAAAGTTAAATTTAGCTTAAAAAATAAATAGCACTAAGTATACAACGTGTAACAAAAAGGTGTAACCATATTTGAAGAACTTATTCAGTCAATGGTATAGAACAACTTTTACTATGGAGCCAACAATGAAATCTCAAAAAAAATCTACCCTTCCATACATTTCGGCCGAGCGGCATTGCGTTTTTCTATGAAACAGTTAATTTTTTTTTCGAGATACAGGCTTTGTTCCGTAGTAAAAGTTATTCTATATACAAGGTGACTTTTTGATCATCGCCCAAATTCATACTGGAGGCTTGATAAGTGATCAGTATCTTGGATCAATAACAATTTTTGCGAAATTTGTAAAATGAAATTTCGGCTTCCCATAGAAATTCACTTCCAGTTCCGAATGAATCACTATGGGGAGTCGAAATTTCATTTTACGAATTTTACAAAAATTGTTATTGATCCATGATACTGATCACTTACCAAGCCACCAGTATGAATTTGGACGATGATCAAAAAGTCACCTTGTATATATATTTTTTTAAAGTATTTTCTTTATTTTCAAAAATCTTAACCTAGTTACAAAAATGCACAATCAACAAAAACCCATAGGGTTTATCAGTGATATCGTTGACTGAACAAGCTGTTCAAGCATGCTGTATGGCTACACCTTTCTGTTACACGTTGTATACCTACTCCCACCCCTGGTAATGATGCAAGATGTTTGTTGATCGTTTCAGTGGTCACGATGTCTGTGTGGGCGCGGGCACAACTGCTGCCGCCGGAGCCTTTGCAGAAGGTAAGATGCCCTTTAAAAAGCTACAGATATTCTCTCTCACGAAGTACGTTTGGCTATGGTTGTACTTGTATTAGTGCACGCGGACTTTTTATAGTATGCGTGACAATTATCTTTTTATAGTGTGCGTGACAATGTTCTTTTTATAGTGTGCGTGACAATAATCTTTTTATAGTGTGCGTGACAATGTTCTTTTTATAGTGTGCGTGACAATGATCTTTTTATAGTGTGCGTGACAATGATCTTTTTATAGTGTGCGTGACAATGAACTTTGTATAGTGTGCGTGACAATGAACTTTTTATAGTGTGCGTGACAATGAACTTTTTATAGTGTGCGTCACAATGATCTTTTTATAGTGTGCGTCAAAATGAACTTTTTATAGTGTGCGTGACAATGATCTTTTTATAGTGTGCGTGACAATGAACTTTTTATAGTGTGCGTGGCAATGATCTTTTTATAGTGTGCGTGACAATGATCTTTTTATAGTGTGCGTGACAATGATCTTTTTATAGTGTGCGTGACAATGATCTTTTTATAGTGTGCGTGACAATGATCTTTTTATAGTGTGCTAGACAATGATCTTTTTATAGTGTGCGTGACAATGTTCTTTTTATAGTGTGCGTGACAATGTTCTTTTTATAGTGTGCGTGACAATGTTCTTTTTATAGTGTGCGTGACAATGATCTTTTTATAGTGTGCGTGACAATGATCTTTTTATAGTGTGCGTGACAATGATCTTTTTATAGTGTGCGTGACAATGATCTTTTTATAGTCTTCTAGACAATGATCTTTTTATAGTGTGCGTGACAATTATCTTTTTATAGTGTGCGTGACAATGTTCTTTTTATAGTGTGCGTGACAATGATCTTTTTATAGTGTGCGTGACAATGATCTTTTTATAGTGTGCGTGACAATGATCTTTTTATAGTGTGCGTGACAATGATCTTTTTATAGTGTGCGTGACAATGATCTTTTTATAGTGTGCGTGACAATGAACTTTTTATAGTGTGCGTGACAATGATCTTTTTATAGTGTGTTTACTCCGCATAACTAGCGAAAATAGGCGCACGCACACATAGACGCGTACGTACGACGATCTCGGAGATACTCGGGTGAATGCCAATACGAAATTCTGCCGAGATCATCATACGTACGCGTCTATGCATGTGTGCGTCTGTTTTCGCTCCTTGGATGGAGTCGGCCTTCTGGTAGTATCTACTTTGTGCCTCGGGAGCGGTACATAACGCGCAACACACACCAAACGCGCTTATCTGTACACGTCACTACTACAACTATAGCCAAGCGGACTTCGTGTACTAGAATATCTGTAATATAGTATTTTTCGATTGCGGTTAAAGTTTGTCGCGCTTGCTGCGGTCACCGTTACTCTATGCAGAAAGACTGGCAGTGCGAGAGGGACTGATTCCGGAAAAAATATAACTTCTATTAAGCAGCTACAAGTATCTTATGGCGCGTGGATTGGTTGTGTCCAAAATCGGAACTAACTCCGCTATCACATTCCTTGTTTCACAGTTACGCCACAAAAACCACTTACAGAATGTTTACTCCGAATAACTAGCGAAAACCGGCGCACGCACACATAGACGCGTACGTACGACGATCTCGGATGAAGTCGGTTGAATGCCAATACGAAATTCTGCCGAGATCATCATACGTACAGTGCGCGCCAATCTTTTAGTCGCCTCTGAAGCTAGCCCCAAGAATCGACGCATTAGCCGTTTTACGGTGTCAGGGGGACGTTACAGGAGCGAGGGCGCGGAGCACACCCGCCTGCGTGCCGCACCACACCCCCCGCTCGCCGTTCAGCAGGTGTCAACACTATGCGTTAGTGTTAGTGCTACGTCCGTACACTACACACGTGCGCGTTGCATGAAAAGTACCTACGAGGAAAAAATTCCATGTTTCGTTAAGTTTATCGTTGAATCTGTTTGTTATAGTTTATTGTTTTTGTTGCATTTATTTGTTTTGTTGATTTAGTTTATTAAAGTTTTGTTGACGTTTGTCGCGGACGTTATAGCGTTTTAAGGCGACAATGTAGGAAAATGGTGTTTATATTAATGCATTTTATTTATATAGTTACGATTGCACTAAAATAATAAATAAATAAATAAATAAGTAGGTACAACAAGTACACCATCCCACTTATAGTAAACATTTAATAATCAACCGTTGATATTATTGTTTCCTTGACTGTACCTGCGCAAGCTTGCACTCGTAACTCACTCAGAGGCGACTAAAAGATTGGCGCGCACTATACGAGTCTATGCATGTGTGCATCTGTTTTCACTCCGTCGCGTCGTCGAGTCGGACTTCTGGTAGTATCTATTTTGTGGTTACGCCCTTCTGTCACTGTCATCCATGCGCCATCAGATCCATGTAGCAATTACAATAGCTCGACATTATTTTTCATTAAGACGAGGCCTTCATTAGGCGCACAGCGGCTTTGCAATTATAACCCGAAGACTAACTTTCATAAAGTTGAAAATCGCGTGCGCCAAAATGCGAGCGAAACGATTCAGAACGAGTCTAGTTTTAAGGGGCTTCACAAGCAAAACTGCTTTTACAGACGTTTTTAAATTGGTTTAAACTTTCTATATGAACATTACAAAACTTTGAAAAAAATATATCACACATATTGACCCAATTGTGATGTTTTAAAATCTTAAAAGCATTAACCTACAACAAGAAAATAAATACCTTTAATAACCTTTCAAATGATTTAAAAAACTGATAAATAGTTTAAACTTTTTAAATTCAAAAGAGACAAGGTTAAAACTTATACACACACACGAGCAATACAAAAATCTAACACAATGATGTTTAAAACTTTTAAATATCAAACTTAACACATGTGAAAAGCATTATTTTCTCTATTTTGCGCAACCCGGCGACACAGCGATCGTCGTAACAGCCACTTTGAAATGCACTCTGACATGAACGCTATTTCTATTTCGTTACTGTCGATATTTGTACAGACCTATTTCGAGCTGCTAATTTAACTTACTGAAGCCCCTTACGTAATTTTTCAACTTACATTGGTTAATAAACAAGATTTTCGTATTGATAGTAAAATATGACACAAACAAATCAAATGAATTAAACACAAAACCAAAAAAACTCCCAAAAAGAGACTATTTTCAAAAATAAAATCTATCGAGCGAAAGTTTTACAATTAGGTTACGCTACTTACAACATAAAGATACAGGTTTGAATAAAGATATATACAGACGTATAAGTTTCATATTGATTGCTTCTGTGGTAGATTCAGCACAATCGTTCAAAAACTGTTGAAAAAGGAGGCCTCCTCTTAAGGCCCTACGCATCCAACACAATAATCGTATTAAGTAATTTTGAACTCAATGATATTGTCAGAAAGTCTACATTAGAACGCTCGCTTCGTGCGCTGCGAGCACGCATAATCGGTGAATTTGCGAGGTTTTTCTGGAATTTCTGAAAAAGTATAGAGAAATAAATAAAAATGGGTCAATAAGTGTCCTTAGTTATCTGTAAAGAAAATTCAGGAAAAGTTTTTATTCTCTCCGTTGAACACCTTTGCTATAAACACATTTATTCGCAATTTAACGAGCTTACTTTGTGATTTTTTTCTATTGAGTGAAGTTAACTCAATTACGTTTTTAGATCAACTTGTGTTTAGAGTATATCCTCTTTTGTAACATATATTTAACTTGTATTTGAAGGAGATATCGAACTGACAATATTAATTAAACAAAATGCTCATTTTGGAATGGCAGGGCCTTAATACAGTGCTTTGGTTTATGACGTGACATTGGCGGAATTAAATGTGTTAGTCATTAGTCATTCATTCATTATCAGAAGCCAAAAACAAGAAATAATAATAACTTTAAAATGTGTCGATTTTATCGAAAAAGCCTCGCCAGACAAGGCGTGGCATTATCAGTAAAAATTTATTCCAATTAATTTACACAGTTTATCTTCCTAGCCCAATAATACGTAAGTTCACATTTGACCCTGGTCCGTTGTGAACATTTGACCCTGGTCCGTTGTGAACATTTTCCATTGAATAAAGTAGTACTCGGTAGGCTCACTGGTCAGTTGGAAAAAAAAATACATTAATTTTGTAGTTGCAACCGACCATTAAGCCGATGAGATCATTTAGACCTGGTCCGATGCAACTCGCAACCGACCAGTGAGCCGATGGGAACATTTAGACCTGGTCTGATGCAACTCGCAACCGACCAGTGAGCCGATGGGAACATTTAGACCTGGTCCGATGCAACTCGCAACCGACCAGTGAGCCGATGGGAACATTTAGACCTGGTCTGATGCAACTCGCAACCGACCAGTGAGCCGATGGGAACATTTAGACCTGGTCTGATGCAACTCGCAACCGACCAGTGAGCCGATGGGAACATTTAGACCTGGTCTGATGCAACTCGCAACCGACCAGTGAGCCGATGGGAACATTTAGACCTGGTCCGATGCAACTCGCAACCGACCAGTGAGCCGATGGGAACATTTAGACCTGGTCTGATGCAACTCGCAACCGACCATTAAGCCGATGAGATCATTTAGACCTGGTCCGATGCAACTCGCAACCGACCAGTGAGCCGATGGGAACATTTAGACCTGGTCTGATGCAACTCGCAACCGACCAGTGAGCCGATGGGAACATTTAGACCTGGTCCGATGCAACTCGCAACCGACCAGTGAGCCGATGGGAACATTTAGACCTGGTCCGATGCAACTCGCAACCGACCAGTGAGCCGATGGGAACATTTAGACCTGGTCCGATGCAACTCGCAACCGACCAGTGAGCCGATGGGAACATTTAGACCTGAGGGCCTATTATGTATCTTTAGTTGCCATCTGGACTTGGTATCTATCATCAAAAACATGATATACTATCGAATTCCGATTGTCTAAGGATATGTTCGCACTTGAAGTGACGACACAGTTCGTAAATAGTTCAATACCGACTAAAGGCAATTTTGAAAGTTCCGTTTTGAGCTATGTCTTTGATGATAGGCACCTAGTCCAGTTGGCAATTAAAGATACAGAATACAGGGGCTGGTCCGATGCAACTCGCAACCGACCAGTGAGCCGATGGGAACATTTAGACCTGGTCCGATGCAACTCGCAACCGACCAGTGAGCCGATGGGAACATTTAGACCTGGTCCGATGCAACTCGCAACCGACCAGTGAGCCGATGGGAACATTTAGACCTGGTCCGATGCAACTCGCAACCGACCAGTGAGCCGATGGGAACATTTAGACCTGGTCCGATGCAACTCGCAACCGACCAGTGAGCCGATGGGAACATTTAGACCTGGTCCGATGCAACTCGCAACCGACCAGTGAGCCGATGGGAACATTTAGACCTGGTCTGATGCAACTCGCAACCGACCATTAAGCCGATGAGATCATTTAGACCTGGTCCGATGCAACTCGCAACCGACCAGTGAGCCGATGGGAACATTTAGACCTGGTCTGATGCAACTCGCAACCGACCAGTGAGCCGATGGGAACATTTAGACCTGGTCCGATGCAACTCGCAACCGACCAGTGAGCCGATGGGAACATTTAGACCTGGTCCGATGCAACTCGCAACCGACCAGTGAGCCGATGGGAACATTTAGACCTGGTCCGATGCAACTCGCAACCGACCAGTGAGCCGATGAGAACATTTAGACCTGGTCCGATGCAACTCGCAACCGACCAGTGAGCCGATGGGAACATTTAGACCTGGTCCGATGCAACTCGCAACCGACCAGTGAGCCGATGGGAACATTTAGACCTGGTCCGATGCAACTCGCAACCGACCAGTGAGCCGATGGGAACATTTAGACCTGGTCCGATGCAACTCGCAACCGACCAGTGAGCCGATGGGAACATTTAGACCTGGTCCGATGCAACTCGCAACTGACCAGTGCGCCGATGGGAACATTTAGACCTGGTCCGATGCAACTCGCGACCGACCAGTGAGCCGATGGGAAAATTTAGACCTGGCCCGATGCAACTCGCGACCGACCAGTTAGCCGATGGAAACATTTAGACCTGCGGGCCTATTATGTATCTCTAGTTGCCTTCTGGACTGGGTGTCTATCATCAAAAACATAGATATACTATCGAATTCCGATGTCCTAAGGATATTTTCGCACTTCAAGTGACGACACAGATTGTTAATAGTTCAATACCCAATAAAGGCAATTTTGAAATTTCAGTTTTTATCTATGTTTTTGATGATACGCACCTCGTACAGTTGGCACCTAAAGATACAGAATAGGGGGGCTGGTCCGATGCAACTCGCAACCGACCAGTGAGCCGATGGAAACATTTAGACCTGGTCCGATGCAACTCGCAACTGACCAGTGAGCCGATGGGAACATTTAGACCTGGTCCGATGCAACTCGCAACCGACCAGTGAGCCGATGGGAACATTTAGACCTGGTCCGATGCAACTCGCAACTGACCAGTGAGCCGATGGGAACATTTAGACCTGGTCCGATGCAACTCGCAACCGACCAGTGAGCCGATGGGAACATTTAGACCTGGTCCGATGCAACTCGCGACCGACCAGTGAGCTGATGGGAACATTTAGACCTGGTCCGATGCAACTCGCGACCGACCAGTGAGCCGATGGGAATAATTTATGCAGTAGTTTTGAACAAACCACATTAATTTATGTACTTATTTTCTGTAAATAAAATCTTTTGTAACCCACTGTTTTAATCATACCAATGCAAAAGATATCTTTGTTTTTATCTCTAAAGGCTATGAATGTATAAACAAATATTGGTATCGATCCAGTGTAACACGATTTAACTTACTCGATAGGACTTAATTTAAGCGTTCTGTCTCTTTCTTTCTGTATCGAATAATATATAATATATAATAGAAATAATCTACACCGAATCGAGGTAATTGACTGTATAGAACTGAAATTAAGACCACTTTTACGAAAAAAAAACAAGTCGTGATTAATATAAACGGCTTACCTCAATACGTGTTATGATCGGGATAGCCGACCAGTTTCAGCAGATTTAGACTGCCTTCATCTGGGCGAGTGAAGACGTTTACGCGACGTTACGCCTTACACACTCTGTCTAAGAAGGCAGTCTAAATCTGCTGAAACTGGTCGGCTATCCCGATCATAACATGTATTGAGGTGAGCTGTTTATATTAATAATCTTGATACTTGACTTGTACTGCTCACAATATCACTCTTCTATTAATCCAACCGGTTTTGCCTTACGGCATTATCAAGGAACTGTTAAATATAATAAATAAACAATAAATTTATTATTATAATATTTATTATATTTAACAGTTCTTTGATAATGCCGTAAGGCGAAACCGGTTGGATTAATAGAAGAGTGATCTTGTGAAACAGTACAAGTGTTTTTATCAAGATTATGATGATGTTTCACCAAGTGCCGACAATCGCAAGTATTAATATTAATTAATCATGAATTATTATTATCCTCAAGTCTCATTTTATTCTATAAAACACGTCATGTTTTATTTTTCCTGGTGAACGTGGCGAATTGTCGATCTAAAGAAACTTAGAAAATGTTAATTCAGTACTTACTCATAATATTTCCTAATTGTGAATGTGTTATGTACGTTTGTCAAATAATTTTTATTTAATTTTACATTAATATTCTTAAAGGTACTTGAAATAAAATTCTGTATTTGTATATCTGAATGGTAAATTTGCTTAAATTAACAATCTTCTTCTGAACAGGTGCGTGCTATTTACAGCGAGCCAGCGTTCCCGCTTGAAGTCCGCCATTGCTTGGCAGATTGGCTGGAATCTAAGATATGGTGAGTTAGGATTATATGTTTATATCAAATATTTCAAAAGTTTAGATGAGCCCTAGCACCTAAAATCTATTCCATTGTTTTTGAATGCGTGCGTTAACATAATGCCGACGCGCGCACACTTATGAGTGCGCAATCTGTCTACTTGCGGTCAGCTAACTGATCAGACTACTAAAGTTGTTAAAATGATCAACTTTAACTGCACTTAAGGCGTCCAATTACGGTCGGGGTTTGGCTTGGTACCATCATCCCCGGTACGGGGGAGGATGGGAAAAAAAGTGTCATCGGCCCCGGTGAGAGCCACAACGGGGACTTTGGCACAGATCAATTGCTATCGCAATGCCATCGTCCCCGGTGATGGTGTTTATCAAGGAAGATGGCATAAACCAAGAGCTATCGTACCCGGTAAAACAAAGAGAGAGACAAAGATGAATACTTGGTTATTGCTGCAAAAAAATACGATCACAAATTAAAAGATTTGCTTTGTATTTTCAATATTTTTATTACTTAACATACTCTCGTAAGCATAGAACTAAAAGTTAGTTCGTTGCTCGTAAGTAAATCTTTATTGCATTAAAATAAGTTTCTGTCAGGGTGTACAGTGCGCGCCAATCTTTTAGTCGCCTCTGAAGATAGCCGCACGAGGCGACGCAATAGCCGTTTTATGGTGTCGGGGGGACGTTACAGGAAGGAGGGCGCGGAGCACACCCGCCTGCGTGCCGCACCACACCCCCCGCTCGCCATTCAGCAGGTGTCGACACTATGCATTAGTGTTAGTGCTACGTCCGTACACTACACATGCGCGCGTTGCGTAAAAAGTACATTTGAGGAAAAAATTCCATGATTCGTTAAGTTTATCGTTGAATCTGTTTGTTATTGTTTTTGTTGCCTTTACTTGTTGTTTTGTTGATTTAGTTTGTTAAATTTTATAGATGTTGTTATGCCTCGCGGACGTTATAGCGTTTTAAGGCGACAATGTAGGAAAATGGTGTTTATATTAATGCCTTTTATTTATATAGTTAAGATCGCACTAAAATAATAAATAAATAATGAAATAGGTAGGTACAACAAGTACACCTTCCTACTTATAGTAAACATTTAGTAATCAACCGTTGATATTATTGTTTCCTTGACTATACCTGCGCAAGCTTGCACTCGTAACTCAATCAGAGGCGACTTAAAGATTGGCGCGCACTATAACGCTGTGTAGCACAAGGATATAAGAATACTAACTTTTAGTTCATTGCTTACGAGAGTGTAAGTCATAAAAATATTAAAAATACAAAGCAAATCTTTTCATTTGTGATCGTATTTTTTTTTTTGCAGTAATAACTTAGTATTTATCTTTGTCTCTCTCTTTGTTTTACCGGGTACGATAGCTCTTGGTTTATGCCATCTCCTTGATAAACACCATCACCGGGGACGATGGCATTGCGATAGCAATTGATCAATTCAATTCAATTCAATTTATTTATTGCGATAAATTACAGTTTCATTGGTGTTTCTAAAAATAGACAGTACAAGTGTAATTTTACCAATAGCGGCATAGCAATATTATAATAATAGCAATTATTATTATAAACTTAATTAAAATATACATAATTCTAATCCTACACATTAAAAATGAAAAACAAAATTTTTTTTTTTTAATAATTAAAAGATGTCGATAAAACTTAAAAAACCCGATAAATCATAATTAAAAGATAATAATAATCTATTCACAATTTTGATAGAACTCATTTAGAGAATATGGACACATAAGCAACAAATATTGTTTTAAAGACTTTAGAAACCGATCACCCGAGAGACGTTTAATGTGAAAAGGTAACTTATTATAAATGCAAATTGCCATTTGACTAGTGTTTCTACTGTAAGACGTGTTTCTACATGACTTTTTTGGGATGTCATACTTAAAACGTTCTTTTAGTGTACTGCACTTCCGCTCCGAGCTAATCGGAAACTTCTCTGGAAAACGCTGTACTAATTTGCAAAGTTCAATTATAAAGAGCGCTGTAACTGTATGGATTTTCAGTTTGACAAATAACTCCCGACAAGATACTCTGTTAGATTTCACTCCATTTAAAATACGGACGCATCTTTTCTGTAGCACGAAAATTTTTTGTATGTCTACACTACCTCCCCACAGTGCCAAGCCATAGAGAAGTCGTGAGTGGAAGAAGGCGTAGTAAGCCTGAAGTGCCGCATGTATGGTGGTAATCTTTGATAAGCACCGTAACGCATAACAAAAACTACTGAGCTTACCTGCAAGGGCCTCTATATGCATCTTCCAGTTCATATACTCGTCAGCAAAAATACCCAGAAACTTGGCCTGGTCAACTAGTGCGATACTTGTATTTTCTACTGTAACATCTAATTCAACTCTTGGTGTGTTATAGTTTCTGAAATGTACCATTTTAGTTTTATCCGCGTTTGTTTTTAGTCCTATGACCTGCAACCACTTAACAACGGTATTTATAGTGTGGGTGATCCCATCAGATAGATTTTCAGTATTTTTCCTTTCGAATTCAAAAAACACCGAGACATCATCCGCGAATACCGTAATTTTGTTTTTGATGATTTCGGGTAAGTGATTTATGTACAGTATGAACAATAAAGGACCCAATACACTACCTTGAGGTACTCCTTGCATTGTTTCCGCAGTTAAGGATTCTGCGCTTGACAGTGTTTTATTCTTGGAATCAATAGTAGGAAGAATTACACTTTGCCTACGGTTGGTCAGATAATATTTTAACCAATTCAAACAATTTCCTCTAATACCGTACCGATTGAGAATGCATTCTAGGACTTGATGATCAACATAATCAAATGCTTTGGATAAGTCCAATAAAACTGTTAATACATTTGATTTGCCATTTAAAGAGTCCGCCACAAAGTCCATCATGTCAAAGACTGCATCTACTGTTGACTTGCACTTTTGAAACCCGAATTGATTATTGGATAAAATGTCATATTTGAGTAAAAAGTTTGTCAGACGATTTGAATAAAATTTTTCGTAAATTTTTGATAATGTTGGCAATAGTGCAATAGGGCGATAGTTACGAATGTCCAGTCTACTCCCACCTTTGTGTAAAGGTATGATGTGGGCTTTTTTGAGTCTTTCAGGAAAGCTCCCTGTGACTATTGACAGTTTTATCAGATGGACAAGAGTATCGGCAATAACTTCGATAATGTCTTTGATTATAGTAATCGGTAAACCATCATAACCGCAAGATCTTTTATTATTAAGATTTGATACAAGTTTGATGAGTTCAGGTTTAGTTATGGGAGTGATGAACATAGAGTTTTTTTGGTATCTGGGCAGTTCAATTGTGTTTAACTCGTTTCCACCCCTACTTGATTTTTTTGTAGTTAAGTAATCGTTAAATAAATCGGGAGCCTCCAAGTCATTTTTAATGGTTTTGACGCCATCCGCCATCTGTTCAAAATCCCCGTTGTGGCTCTCACCGGGGCCGATGACACTTTTTCCATTCCTCCCCGGTGCCGGGATGACCCACCGGGGAGGATGGTACTAAGCCGGTGTTTGCGGCGTGAGTTGATTTTTGAACGGCGCCTTTACCGCGTAACTCCGGTAATATCTTTTTCTATACCCGTGTCAGGTAAAGTTGCGCCACGATTTGCTGGCCAAACTCAAAGAACTTCATTCGAAATTCAACGTGTGAAGTGACGAATCAAACAATTTGAATAGCGCCACAGGCGGCCGGGCTTCTGTAACCTTACTTTCAGCATAGACTAAATTATACTACGTAGCCACAAAAGTTGTAGTTTGTAGCCACAAAAAAAGGTGTAAAATTCTAACGAAATCTAGATGGCGTTGCTAAATCCTCTAACAAAAACGATACTAAAAAGACCGATTGTTGACGCTAGTGGCACAGCGATATCACGTAACATAAAAATAATTCCCACTTCGACAATAGATAGCGCTGAAATATTCACTGTTATTGTTGCAAACTTAGCGCCATCTAGTTTTTCTAAACAAGACTATTACAGCCACATGTTTACTTGGTAACCATGAAAGTTTACTTGCAGCCAATCAAACAATATGCTTATTTGCAACACTTGGTGACACCTAGTGTCGTAAGGGCGCGTAAAAAATTTGCTACGCCTTGATGTATGGGAGTTGTCGGTCTATACGTCGTAGTAATACTTAGTCTATGCTTTCAGTCGTTAGAGAGATGTTTAGACAGAAGTGGCTGCGTATTTACACTCCCATATTCAAGGGCGGTCCAGGGGGGGGGGGTCATGGGGGCCTAGGTCAACCTCTTTTTTTTTTACTTAAAATTACTTACACTTTATTTTATTTATTTATTTGATAACTAAAAAGAAATAAATATTTTACAATAATAAGGTGTATCAGAAACCTGTAAGGGTTTTTACGTACACCGTCATTCCCGTCTTATGCAAGAATATAGAAAATTAGATATACAGGTAGTATAAATAAATATTGATAATGCCGTAGAAAGATAATGCCTTAAGATATCGAAATGATTTCCTACAAATTCGTACAATAATGGAATACACACAAACGTAACTAGGTAGATAAGTAAACAATATGAACAAACGTCTTTAGTTGCTCTTAACCATACACATATAGTTACTAAAAGCACCCTTCGCTCGATGCCGTTTCCGTTAGTAGATATAGGCAATTAAATCTTTGACAGCTAAAAATATGCCTTTTTTTAAACCTCAGGATCCGGGCGTACAGGCTAGACCAGCCGTTCCGGACATATGAACCGTTAAAATTTTGACAAAAAAAAAGTCGAGAAATGTCGTGAGACACCCGGTGGGACGAAGTGTTTTTCATTTGAATTTTCGAGCCTGTGACCCCCTGGCTCGCAGGCTGGATCCGCCCTTGCCCATATACAGCATTGTCTTCACATAAACTTTGTAAGGGAGTGATAGGGGATTTAACCTTACAAAGTGTATATGAAGACAGCGCAATTCTTGTCTGTGCTGTACAATCTGTACATGAAAGTAATTACGCCGCCACGTGTCTAAACTTCTAAATAACGACTGAAAGTAACGCTATAGAAGCCCCGCCGCCTGTTCAGTGTGATCAGTAGACGTATTTACAGGTCGAACGAGCCAGAGGAGCAGCAGCGCATGTTCGTGGAAGAGCTGGTCGCCGAGATACAAACGCATGCGGAGCATGAGAATGTCGTTACAAACATGAGGCTATGCGAGGCGGCACGGATACTGCGGATGCAGTACAGGTATGCAAATCATCATTTTTACCTAAAAAGTTTAGTACCTAAAAGGTACAAAGGAACCTTTATGGTGAGACTCCGTTGTACGTCCCTCAGTACGTCCGTATGTCACAGCCTCATAACTTTAGCACCGTAAGGATAAAGACATGAAATTTGGCACAAAAATAGCATTAGTTTGCTCACATATCACGGTGTAAAAAAAATGCAAATCATAATTTTTACCTAAAAAGTTTAGTCCCTAAAAGGTACAAAGGAACCTTTATGGTGAGACTCCGTTGTCCGTCCGTCAGTACGTCCGTATGTCACAGCCTCATAACTTTAGCACCGTAAGGATAAAGACATGAAATTAAGCACAAAAATAGCATTAATTTGCTCACATATCACGGTGTAAAAAAAATATGAAAAATTAGAAATTGTTCAAAATATTTCCAAAACAAAAGTGAGAAAAATAAAAAATATTATCCTAAAAATATACTATGGGTATCAAATTGTAGATATTAAAGACTTTAAAAATATATACTTTTACTATATTAACTGGCACTGGTTTCTAGAAATCTTTAAATAACCACAAACATATGTATGTCCCCCCCCCCCTTATCTCCGAAACTGGTGGACCGAAAAAACTGGCCAATTACAGGAAAACTAGAAGTATAGCGATTTTAAAAAAGTTGAGGACAAATGAGAATAATATAAAAAAAAGTAAAAAAAAATAAAAAAATATATAGGTATTAAAAAGTAATTTGTAAAAATATATTGGCTATATTTAATTGCACCTATATCAAGAAATCCTTAAAAAACCATAAAGAAATGTATGTCCCTCCCCCTTATATCTCCAAAACTGGTGTACCGAAAAATATGCCAAAAATCATGGTAATATGTGTTTACGTAAAGATTACAGAAAACACGAAGCGGTGGAGAAATTCACAAAAAAAAAAAACAAAATTAAATTTATCATCCACAATACGGAACCGTAGGTACGCGAGTCTAACTCGCACTTGACCGGTTTTTTTTACTAACAATTTGAAATATTACGATATAATAGATGATTTTGCGGAAAAAAGTATAGGAAAATAATATTTTGATTATTTTATGTTTTGGTGTAGAATGCTCACACACCAGTGTCTTTTTACTAAAATAAATGTTAAAAATATGTTTTTTGTTTTATTTTTGACAAGGGCGCCAAATTAGCCTTTTGCACCTCCTGTAAAAATATGTTGATCCGGCGCTGGGCTTCAGCCCGTCTCCTACATGATGATTTTAATGAAAATCAATTGAATTTAAAAAGTTAAAAACTGTAGTAAAATCAAAAAATGACGAAACACACTCAGCTATCGTAAGTAAGTCAGTTACGTTAATAAGCAGAATAAACCAACCACCATAGTACATACCATGGTGGTTTATAGTGGCCTGAAGTTAGCTGCACAATCACTTTTTTTTTGGTTCTATTTATCCCGTCTTGAAAGGCTAAGGTACTAGGCCATACCGCCTTGTCTGTTGTAGTTCTTTTCTGATATTTAGAATAGTTCTTTTCTGATAACGGAAGCCTAGGTACGCGAGTCTGACTCGCACATGGCCGGTTTTTTTTTAGCTTCGTAACAGGGACTTATTCGATGTAAAACATGATGGTGACAGCATATAACTCAGTCATCCTTCACTTGTGTTCCAGCCACGCTCCTCACGAACTGTACGCCTACGTGAAGTCCTGCCTCGCCGCCGAGGTGGAGCTGATAGAGAGCTGCGCACACATGCACTTCGGTGGCGCCGTGTCCGTCACCGAGAGGAAGTATAGCGAGGTAATTTATTTATTTATTTGATATTTGGGTTCTATGTATAAATTATGTTTATTTTTGCGAAATCCATCGCTATGAATACTCTAATAAACTCTATCACTTCTAACACTTTACCTATACCCACACATGCTCGCTCTCATTCTCATTCATTTACTCACCCCCCTTTGACTGACATTGAACTGAGAACTTGGGAATCGTCTTACATTTGGTCACTTGGTGCCCACTACGGAGCCGGACTAAACAGACAACACTGACCGACAGACACACCCTTCTCTACCTTCACCAGATGAGAGCAAAAAGGTAAATGAAATAGGTTAAGTTTTTAATTTTATTGTTTTATTTATGATAATATTCTATATTCGACTGACGACGGCCCCAAGTGGGTCGAAATATATATCGAAAGTTTTCTTTTTTATTTAATTTCTATCATACTATTTATAAAAAACTGTATATATATGTATATAATTAAACGGTAAAAAAGATGATAATATTTAAAGTATTCATAGCGATGGATTTCGCAAAATAAACATAATCTTAGTTAATGAGAACTGAATTTCTTAACTGTCTGAACCAACAATATTGTAGCGACGACAGCGCCATCTGTTTCTGAAGAACAAGGCGTGAAATCACATAATCTAGGCTAGTATATCAGACAGAAGCAAAAATAACAGTAATAATAATAATAGACGTTTATTTCCATATGAAAATATTTAGCACATACAAATATTTCTGCCAAACTGTAATGCAGTTTGTAGGCAGAAAAAACTCTCTGTTTAAATAAAAATAAATAATGAAAAAATTCAATTTAACAGTTTCAATTTAACCTAAAAAGCTTACACAAAAATAAAAGATAATCGTTTTATCTACACCTAAATATCATATTTCTGCAATATTAATGATTTTAACTTATTTTTGAATACAGCACGGGTTACATTACATTCTGAGAAGACAACAGGCAAGGCGTTAAATATTTTTGGTATTAAATATTTATCTGTTCTTTGACCATAATAGTTTTTGAATTTATAAATTTGGAAGGCATTTCTGGCGGCTTTTCTAGTGTAATATTTGTGATTCACAGGATTCTTGTACAGATTATCACGACCAAAATTTTCATTTGCTATCAAAATTCTTACTTTTTCATGTACGGGGATTATTTTACAGATATTAAATAGTTTATTATAGTTACTTTTACATTTATTATTTGTATTTTTGTCTACCAATAACTTAAGAAATCTACAATACAATACAATACAACACAGGTTTATTGTCACACCACAAAAGAAAAATAATACAATTAATTGAACTTAAAAATACGAGTACAGAGGGTAAGTACAAATAGGCGGTCTTATCGCTTAAAGCGATCTCTTCCAGACAACCTTTAGGTGGAAAAAATACATTAAGATTGCTGAAGAGGCGGTGTACATGTAAAATAAGGTATATAAAGTGGAAGCCAAATTATATAATACATATATGTATACAATACATATACCTACATATATAAATAATTATTTCAAACATAATAAATACATTTTACAAATATACAAAAAAAAAGAAATGAAATATAAAAGCTCTGAATACAAAATAGAGTAAGAGTGACAAGTAATAACCCTTGACAAATTTCCTGAAGACAGGCAGTGATTGAGCTCTCCTTATTGGCAAAGGAAGATCGTTCCACAAGCGAACAGCTTGGACTAAAAAGGAATTTGTGAAGAAGGACGATGAATGAGATGGTGTTGCCAAAAAGAGATTGTGAGAGGAACGTAAGGAACAACCATGAGTATCACGAAGGAATTGAAAATTTATCTTAAGGTAGGAAGAAATTGCATGATTGTGCAACACGGAAAATAATAGAGACAGGATGTGAGTATCACGGCGCTGACGAATAGGGAGCCAGTTAAGTTGAGAACGAAATTCAGAAACGTGATCGTACTTGCGAAGACCAAAAATAAATCGTATACAAAAATTTTGAAGACGTTCGAGTTTGTCAAGTTGCGCTTCAGTGAGATCCAAATAACTGACGTCAGCATAATCGACAATGGGTAATAAGAGAGATTGTGAAGTAACCAGATTATGAAAAGGACAATTCTACGATATGGCCACGACATATACATCACCATATATTTACACATACACATTCACTCATCTGTACACACCCTCACTCACCTCAACATACAGTCGCACGCCTACTTTAGTTTACTAGGAAAATATTGTTTTAGAAAGTACTAGAAATGACGTAAGGCTAGTTTTATTTAGTTTTATACTTTTTTATTTTTAAATTAATATACAAGAAACTTAAGTAACATAAAATTATAGCTGAAATTAATACTAACTAAAATAATAGATTAAACTAAAAATGTAATAGTCTTAAAAGAAAAACTTTTATACTTAGTTTATCTGAATTATTTTTAAAAGTGTGTTTAAAATGTTTTTAATTTCTTATTCTATTATAAGTATAAAAAGTGACACGGAAGAGCGGGGTCTCCTATCACAGGTATACCTTTACTTAAACGGGGACCCCAACCATTGTAAAATGATAAATGATTCAGTTACCTTAACCCTAGCTCACTAACCATTCGTCAAAATGACGACGCGTACCTTGAACATTTAGTGTTTTGGTAGGATCCCCACCCCCGCCACCCCCCCCGTTCCTTATACCTTCCTAATTCGCATCGCTAGTGACCCGCAATCACTCATTGCGGATGCACGCTCATTAGATCGGGATATATTGTGTTATCGTCGTTATTGTCCCTGCAAAAAAACGTCGTATGACCACTAACTTCTGCAAGGGCTGCAAAAAAGCGATTTACAGGGAGCATATTGTCTCTATGTGCAATCATTGTTCAATGTAAATTAATTCTCAAACCGATTATGTTATTTGATTAAGAGAAAACTAAGACTGCTAATTAAGGTCGTTGTGTGTCATAAATAAAGTTGATTTAATAAATATTGATGTTTTAATCCGTCGTAAAATTTACGAATGGTTAGTGATAACGTTACTGGAAATTAAGGTTAGTGAGCTAGGGTTAATAAACGATTTTCTAAGATGGTAGTCCCTCCACAGTTGAGCCCGGCATCTGCTCTACCGCCCACATTGATTATTGATTGTTTGTCCCCAGCTAATCCAAGGTCTCCAAGCAGTCCGCCAGAGCGTGACGTTGGCCCACGAGGAGATCCGAGCCATGCAGGCCAACATCGAGTCGTTCTCTCTGCAGTACCACGAGTGTCTCAAACACAAAGGTGAGCCAAACATCATCATCATTGGGTGCCATCTTCAAAATTAAGTTCTTTTCGCGCGCTTTTCAAACTGTGATATCGGCTGTATTTAAATCGGCGATGCCGATATATCGGTATCGTTACTTCGCTTATAAAGAATATGAATATGAATATGAATATCATACTGAATAATCTATCCAGGTCACCTGAGCTACCTGCCCCAGTCCGGACAGGCGATGAACAACGAGTACCGCGAACTGGAGGCTTGTCTCCGCATGCAGGTTGACACGCTCGAGACCAAGCTTAATGCTCTGGTAAGTCACTTACAGAGAGGTGTGTCGGGATCGTGGCAGACAGACATCTGAGAATTCATAATTAAACAAACAGCTCACCTTTAAAGGAGACGGTCAGAATCGGCCTTAACCGCGTACATGAAATAAATGTATACTATAATTTTCGTTAGATTTATTCGTAGCTAGTTTCACTTTCATAATAACACGGACACAGATATTAAAATAATAAATGAGAGCGAACACCGAACGAAACGAAAGCGCGCCATCTACCAAATAGTCCACAAACTACGCTTCCAGCGTGCTTTGATAAGAGTCATGCGTGACGCAATCGGCAGTCTCAGCTTTTTATATCACGATTCATGCTTTTCTTCTGGATTTTGATAGAGATTACATTACGACTGACATTCGAGCATGACCCTTTTAAATATATCAGAATCATCGTGAAACATTGTTACAACTATGAACGTTTCAAACGCGCTTAAGTCTATTTTCGCAATGCCATACGAAAATAACCTCAAAATAAAAACGATTTATCATAAAAAGTTATTAAAAGATGGTGTCCGTTTTAAATGGATAGTCAAACCGTGTTATTTTGAATTTGTTCTTTATCATTGACCACAATATATTTGTGTACTCTCTTAAGGCATTTTGCTTATGGGGAACTGACCGTCTCCTTTATAAACAAGAAAAACAAACACTAATAAAAGTCTTCTTGTACGAGTTCCACTATTTTATTTACTTAATTATTGCGACTTGTTTCGTCTATTTGACATCGTCGGGCTGATTAAACTTAGGTTTAACCGCGTTTCGGGCTTGAGCCGTAACATATACACCTGAAAAGGTAAAATATGGGGATCTAGATTTAAGCAAAAACAACCGCTAAATGTGCCATTTCATTTCAATTTATTTTATTTCATTTCGGCTTCGTATAGCGCCGTCTCTGTCACCGGACTGTTAGTGCTTCGTGTGACAGAGATGACGCTACGATACGATGTGCATTATTTACTGCCGGGACCTGCAAGGCAATTTTCCTATGTTTGCAGGTGCTACAAATAAAGCAGTCCCAGATGGTGCTGGTGGAACGTCTGAAGAAGAACATCGACACGTTGCGGGACCTGCAGGGGGAGGTGCTAGACCGGGAGCTTATAAGGTGAGATATATAAGGGCATATAAACAGGGCCGGATTTAGGGGAGGGCAACTGGGGCTACAGTCCTGGGGCTACAGTCCACAAGAGAGGGGCCCCCACAATAGTTTCTAAGTTTTTTTTTTTCAAAGCCGATATATGTACGAGTATATGCAGAATTATGAAAAAAAATCTTGTTTTAATCTAATTTATCGCGCAATAAATTATTGTATCATGATATCATATCATTGTATCATATTTGATAAGTGTGCGTCTGTTTTCGCTCCGTCGTCGTCGAGTCTGCCTTCTTATAGTATCTTTTTTGTGCCTCTGCCATCCCCTTAACCATACGTGTGACAATATAACCTCTAACCCACAGATGGAAGCGAGAACAACAGCTGCACGGGAACGGTGTGCAGATGCGATCCAACCTGGACACCATACAGGAATGGTGCGAGTCTCTCGCCGAGTTGATTTGGAACACGCGCCAGCAGGTTCGTTCCTTATCTCTAATAGACACATCATAGGGCTATAATTTGAGCCGATTCGGATTTAATTTGGATAACAATTGAACAATAGAGGCACGTACCGGTAACTCACGACTCACGGCCACGGCTATCTATAAACAGTGAACAACAAATATTGAGACTTCTAATTCTTTAGAAGTAACTAAGAGAATTGTAAGAGAAAGGCCCTCATTTTTACACAAAATTTTTATTTATAACTACCCACACAGGTTATGTTCGAGATAGTAAAAGAATTTAAAATTTTGAAAACATTCACTAATGTGTACAGGTGTGATGAACCTTTTACTCCATTTTTATTTTTCGTGTACACAGCAGGGCTATTCAGGGCAGGGCAGGTCTAAAATTGTCTAAAAATAATATGTTGAATATTTGCTAGTGGCTTTCAATAAAAAACTGCTCCGAATAAACCACGATGCGATTTGGATCGATTTGATAGCAACTATGAATACCCGATCGCACGCTAACCAAATCGTTCCGAGGTCGTCAATGGCCGAAGTTGGAAATGAGACGTTACATAGACGAATACAGCCCACATAGACTCCTCATAAGAGGCGACCGATTTCTGTCAACATATCTGACTGAACGAGCAGATACAATTCGCCCCTCAAAAGTGATCTGTTTCAGTAGGCCAAACCAAAATGGCTTCTATATTCATTACGTTAGAGTCTTCGTCTTCGGTAAAGATAAGTTTGTGCCGCTATGCGTAAGATAGAATGACCTTGGAAGAGCCAATAGGATTGCAGTATCCCGTTCTTCATGCCTCGGCCACAGTATAAGGAAACGGAAGCAGTATTATGTCTTCATAGAAACGGCCCGAAACGACGCGCTTTGAAATCTCGGGAGCTGTCGGGGGGCGGCAGTCGCAGTTGTGCCTCAGTCACGTTGACACTGTAAGCCGCTCCCGCGCATTTTAAATTATAGCACGAAATTATAGAATATGTTGTGCATTGTATGGTTGTTTAAATTAAATAATGCGACAATTTAACATAGCATTATCAAATACGTTGGCAGCCCTAGCGCGTGTTTCGGAGCCGAGCGGCCGTAGGTATTGATTTTAAGGACACTGCCAATTACTGTCTACTTCTTATACTGTGCCTCGGCTTGTTGACAGAATTATTTGTATGCAAGATATTGAACAATAGACGTCTTTCTGGGCTGTATTGTCTATGAGACGTTATAATGTGCACCTCTGCTATACGGTATTATGCAAAGCGTTCCATTTACACCTCAGTATTATTATACTTGATTTTTGAAAACGATACTTCCGATATCACTACATAGTATAAAACAATGTCGCTTCCCGCTGTCTGTCTGTCCCTATGTATGCTTAGATCTTTAAGACTACGCAACGGATTTTGATGCGGTTTTTTTTAATAGATAGAGTGATTCAAGAGGAAGGTTTATATGTATAATACATGCGTAATATAGTAGAGAAACTCGGATAATTTTAAAGGTTTCTAATTTGATGTCGTAAATAAACACATTTTTTGCGCTTACGTTGCAAGCGCTGGCTGAATCCTACGAGATAGATCAAAATAATGTACTACAGTATTATACACTGTAAAAAGGTCTACAAAAAAGTCCGAGATGGTATATGTCTATCTCTTAGGGATAACCCACAATAACCATTTTTTATCCTTTACTTTTTACGAGAAATAATGGCTTATTTACGAAGCGATTTTAAACAATACAGCATTGATCCTTATCCAATTAAGTACCTACCTTAAATACTGCAGTATATTTAGTATCAGCATTGCACCCGTGCGAAGCCGGGGCGGGTCGCTAGTGTATGATATGATATGATTTCTGTTATAAAATGCAACTACACATGATTATCCTGCTACAAGGGTCAGGTCACAAGCAGTGGCGTATTTAAAGCTTTAACGCCCTGGGCCTGTAACGTTTGTCGCCCCATAAATAAACGAGAAAAAAGCTAAAATATTTTAATTCTAAAATAAAATCCAGCAGTGTGTTTATTTGGGCTGTGGTAATAATGAATGAATAAACTAAAAATATCTTGCAAACAAATAAACACCATTTATTCGATATTTACATATTTTCCGATGAATAATTTGGTCTTTAAAGTCAAAAAGCAATATAAATTAAAAGGTACCTTGGACAAACTAGATAGGTACGTAACGATTGATAATGAAAGGCGCCCAAAGCTGAGCGCGAGGTGCAGCTTGCGCTGCCCCTCGCAGCCTGCCGCCCCGGGCCATGGCCCTTTTGGTCCTAGGGTAAATACGCCACTGGCCACGAACAATGGAGAGCCCGGCGGTTTCTGTTGTGTCGACGCGGCGGCATTTCCTTTGACGAGGCGGCAGATGTCAGTCAGGGGAATGACACGCATTGCATCGTCTCGCTAAACGTAGTATAGAGCCTAACACATTAAACACCGCTATCCCCCGCAGGTGAATAACGTGAACCGCATCAACTGCAACAGCATGATCGAGCTGCGACAGCCGCATCTCGTCGACATACTAAAGGAGATGCAAAATAATGTAAGTATATACTTCTCTTTCTTCGTAAATGTTTGTTAAGAGGCTATGCGAATTTTATTTTTGTCACTGTCACTCCAAGCGAAAAATCGCGCAATGCGAGAGGGGTGGATTCAGGGCAAAAGGGAAAAAAGTTGGTTTTATATTTTTATTAAAAAAACTAAAATAGCTAGCAAAATTTCAAATATCAGATCTCTAGATATTGTTGAAACACACCTAATAAAATATGTTTGAGTTCTGTATATGGTTCCTATTCGTCAAACGAGGAGAAAAAGTGTGTTTGAAGACCTCATTTCAACAATTATTTCTATCGAGGAAAATTTATCCAAACATGTTTTCTAATTTCAAAACCCTAGATTATATAGTCAAAATGCACATACCAGAAATTTATTAAAATTTTCCGTGTATTTCATGAATTCAAAATTGTAACATGACATGAGTTCAAAATTGTAACAATGTAACTTTCAACTTTAATAATTTAATTGTTTTCTTTGATTATATTTGTTTTATTTCCTCATAATATGCATTGAAAAACGTAGTATTATACACTGGCGCAAGAGCAATAAATTACTAGTAATTACTAGTAAATCGTAATTTATTCCTTTTCGCCCTTGTAGCATAAACTATTATTACATGTTTACAATTTAATATTATTTACTGATATAAATTTCGACAAAATGTAAACAAAGGAAGTGATTATTCAGGTGACTTGTTTGCTGTCCACACTGGTGACATCTACATTCGTGATCGAGAAACAACCTCCGCAGGTCATGAAGACAAACACTCGGTGAGTAGCATAGTGGTTTAATTAACTATCATACTAATAGAAGAGCAGCTGATTGTGTCAGAGATACAACTGTACATTATTATTTAAGTGGATACTTCTTGTGCCGCCGCTTCTTTACGCACAGATATTCTTCATTGCAGAGGAAGAATTTAATTTAATTGTTTGCCAGGCGCTACGACTTGTTTTTGTCGCCTTAATGTTGCTACGGCTATGGCTAAATATTATGACTGTTTTCGATAATATTTTTAGGGTTCAGTACCCGTATTGTGTGATGGTATGGAACCTTTCGTGCGCGAGTCCGGCTCGCTCTTACCCTAAGGTTTTTTTTTTTAGGGTTCCGTACCTCAACGAAGCTTTTTATTGATATTCGGGGTGTACCGCTAGCTCTATCACCACCTATAACGTTGGCACGTAATGAGAGACGTGACTTGCATTTCGCAGTTCACACTCGGAACACCTCTGACACCCTTTTGGGGATTCAGTCGTGACGAAATATACATTTATTCATAAATGAGCGTTTTTCCTTATGTCAAATTTAGTGTTTAATAAGATTCCTAGATGGCACTGTCGTATTCCTTAGCAACAGAATCAAATACAAAATTTGCACCAATTCCAAACAAACGAAAAACCACTTTGACATTGATTGCTACGAAACACATTTTATCTACGGTGACATGGACAGCGCCATCTGGAGGAAAACTAAGAACTAAGAAAAAAACAACGAGAAAAACGCTCATTCACTCACTCATTCATTAATTGTTCTGTTAACAGGTTCACAGCCACAGTCCGTCTGCTGGTCGGAGGACAACTGAACGTGCACATGACTCCGCCACGGGTTACTGTGAGTTGACACTTGTACAGCTCGCGTATTGTAAAAAGAATACGTCTGAAGTTAGGCAATGAACCTGCGCACAACACGATTATCGGTCTCTTTGGCGGTAAGGAGTAGGGCGCGACCGGGGAACCGGGGGAAATCCCCAAACATCTCGGCCGCACGGCCCCGCCCCCTGAGCTATTGGCTGTTTGTTTCCCGCACATTTCGCGATTGGCTCCTCAGTCGACGTTTGTTTGCTGTGCTGCGTTCAAGCGTCCATTTTGCTCTCAAAGTACAGTCGCACACAAAAGTGTATTAATTTTGAACGTGATTGTTTTACACAGAAAAGAAAGAAAGATGATTTACGATGTATTGTGTTATATTAAAAAGTAAATATATATAAGTTTAGCATAGTAAAAGGGGCAGTCTGAAAACCAGCGTTGTGTTGTTGTTACACAACACGCAACATGTCTGAGACTGTTCCTTTTGCCACATAAGTGCATAGGAATACTATTATTTAGTTAAGTATTCTAAGTTAACATGTATTTTTTTGTATTTCTATGAACATCTTACATCTTGTGGCAATAAATACCTTTTGATTTGATTTGATTTGATTTGATATGAAGAAAGACGATAGAAACACAAGTTTGACACAGTGCAATTATGTTGTCAGTTTTAAATAAAAATTGTATAGCGAAATAGGTTTTTTTCTGGACTGTAGTTTCCTACAGATTATGTACCTACACTAACCTCATTAGGTTGAATAATTATACAATATCACCCGTCAGCTTGTAGTGACCGCAAGCACTTTTATGCGTGACTGTATACATGCGTAAACTCATCCACGGCTAGCTTCAAACGTATTCTTTTTACAATTCGCGAGCTGTAGCATAGACTAAGTATTACTACGCATAGACCACAGAACTATTAATAGGAATAGAAAGGCCATGAAAGCCGTGACTGCGACGCACCGATATGATCAATACGTCAAGACATAACCCGCGGGCCTTTCATTTCTCAACCGAACGCGTTAGAACAAACATATTGTAAAAATGGTGTATTGCAGCGTCGCAAATTGTTCTAACTCTTCAAATAACGCAAATAAGACATCCAAAGGAATTTCATTTCACTCGTAAGTAATTTAAACATGTATTTACTGTGATATTTACAGAATAAACCTCGCGGTAAATAAAATTTTAACTTTACCATGAAATATTTAGCGCTGTAGTGAGGAGCCTTGAAATTAGACAATACTTTGTCCATTGCAGGTTATAAAGAGTGTCACACATTGAGTTAGAATATTAACGCCGCAATGTATATTTTTTCAAACATTATCAACACGGACCTAATTGTGTCATAGTGCGGCCGCTGGTCATGGCTTTTTACACACATTGGCACAGTGCCATGACGTGTTTGGTATTTTACATCTAAGCTTTATATAAATACGGTGTTATTTTTGCTGTACGAAGGCGGGTGAATCTATGTGTGCGCCGCGTATGTTTACTAACTAGGTAATACTACGTTATTCCAAAAAGTTGCGACAGAGGTTCTCGAATAAAATTTGTGTCACGCCATCCCCGTAGTATAGACCGACAACTCCCATACATCAAGGCGTAGCAAATTTTTTACGCGCCCTTACGACACTAGGTGTCGCCAAGTGTTTCAAATAAGCACAATTTGTTTAATTAGCTGCAAGTAAACTCATGGTTACCAAGTAAACATGTGGCTGTAATAGCTTTGCCTAGAAAAACTAGATGGCGCTAAAGTGGCAAAACTAACAGTGAATATTTCAGCGCCATCTATTATCGAAGTGGGATTTATTTTTATGTTACGTGACATCGCTGTGCCACTAGCGTCACCAATCGGTCTTTTTTAGCATCGTGTTCGTTAGAGGATTTAGCAACGCCATCTAGATTTCGTTACAATTTTACACCTTTTTTGTGGCTACAAACTGATGTATGGGAACTGCTTGTCTATACGTAGTAATACTTAGTCTATGCTAGTAGTTACTGCATGAACTCCGATTTTTGCACATGTTCTTTGACTCCTATTTTCTCCTAATAAGTTTCCAAATGCTAGTTTAGGGCTTTTACAATGAATGATTCAGCTATTGTCGACAATACGAACACTGGCGACGATTTCAATCGGTGGCAGATCTGTATGTTGTTTTATTTATTTTCAATGCAAGTGCTCGTAAAGGCCCACTTTTTATGCATCAAAACCGAACAGAAAGTCGATTATTTTGCCCTAGGGCTTTATTGTTATTATTTTTTTTAATTTATTTACAATGGGTGGCTAACCTGCAGAATTTCCTGTGTACAATAAATGTTATACTTTTTTTTTCACTGTTTAACGGCTCTGGATACATTTCTTTTGAGCCAATCATAATTTAAAGTTCACAAAATTATATTTGTTTCATTTCCTCACACTATGCATTGAAAAACGTAGTATGATACACGAGCGTAAAAGCAATATATTACTCGGTTACGTTTAAAACACTCGCTACGCTCGTGTTTTAAATCGTCCTCATGATTTATTCCTTTTCGCCCTTGTAGCATAAACTACTATTATGTCACACCTATTATCATACCATAGACTAGTGGTGAATTTGAATATTAAATCTGTTTTGTTGGCAGGTTACAATAATATCTGAACAGCAAGCCCAACAGCTGCTCAAGTCTGAGCCGATAGGTGGCCAAGTGAAGCAGCCGCAGGAGTGCGGGGACATACTGAATAACACCGGCACTATGGAGTTCCATCCCACTAACAAGCAGCTGTCTGTCAGCTTCAGGTAACGGCCGCCATCTTGGATCCACCATTTTGTTTACAATAATATCCGAGCAGCAAGCCCAACAGCTGCTCAAGTCTGAGCCGATAGGTGGCCAAGTGAAGCAGCCGCAGGAGTGCGGGGACATACTGAACAACACCGGCACTATGGAGTTCCATCCCACTAACAAGCAGCTGTCCGTCAGCTTCAGGTAACGGCCGCCATCTTGGATCCACCATTTTGTTTACAATAATATCCGAGCAGCAAGCCCAACAGCTGCTCAAGTCTGAGCCGATAGGTGGCCAAGTGAAGCAGCCGCAGGAGTACGGGGACATACTGAACAACACCGGCACTATGGAGTTCCATCCCACTAACAAGCAGCTGTCCGTCAGCTTCAGGTAACGGCCGCCATCTTGGGTCCACCATTTTGTTTACAATAATATCCGAGCAGCAAGCCCAACAGCTGCTCAAGTCTGAGCCGATAGGTGGCCAAGTGAAGCAGCCGCAGGAGTGCGGGGACATACTGAACAACACCGGCACTATGGAGTTCCATCCCACTAACAAGCAGCTGTCCGTCAGCTTCAGGTAACGGCCGCCATCTTGGGTCCACCATTTTGTTTACAATAATATCCGAGCAGCAAGCCCAACAGCTGCTCAAGTCTGAGCCGATAGGTGGCCAAGTGAAGCAGCCGCAGGAGTGCGGGGACATACTGAACAACACCGGCACTATGGAGTTCCATCCCACTAACAAGCAGCTGTCTGTCAGGTAACGGCCGCCATCTTGGGTCCACCATTTTGTTTACAATAATACCTGAGCAGCAAGCCCAACAGCTGCTCAAGTCACACACATCTGTCATTTTTGTCACATCTGTCCCTTTCGAAATAGAAAGTCACATCCACGCGGGCGAATCCGTGGGTAAAAGTTAGTACCATAGAAATTTATACTAATAATTAAGTAAATTATTATTACACACGGCTTGAACACTCACGTGTGATTGTTGTAGACTATATGCCAACCGTTTCATCGATACAATTTCGGCATTATCAAGGCGAGTGTCGTTCTTCGCGACGAAACGTCCACAGTCTCCCCAAAATCATGTTTCTCCTGAAACAAATTTTCAATTTTTCGCCCGCGATGAAATCGGCATGATTGTATTGTCCTCGCAAGTTTCATGAAGCGTGCACCTTATAGCGAAATGAAACAGCATGACATTTTGCCACGCCCACAACTGAGTTTGTCGCGTCATGATGTCTGTTCTTATCTCGAGAAACGCTCAAGTTACAGACACGCAGTCTTCTTTATCATCGTAGTGATCCTGGTCAGCATATAGGCTATAAAGGTCGTTGATAAAATAACTGCCAAGCCGAAAACGGGGCAAAGATTGATTAAACGCTGGCGGAAAGCTAGTTATGAAATATAATAAATATGAACATAATGTTGTTGACAGAAACATGCAACTCCGCAAGATAAAGCGAGCCGAGAAGAAAGGAACAGAGAGCGTGATGGATGAGAAACTGACGCTGTTCTTCCAATCCAAGTTCAAGGTCGGCGGCGGAGAACTTGACTTCCAGGTAAGCTATCCTTATTCAAATTCAAATAGTTCAAGGCGCTACGGAAAAAAAATCGACACTTTAAAGACTTGCATATCTACTTCAGTAAATAATGTATTATTTTAATAAAAGAGTATATTATTTTTAAATGCTTTTTCTAGGGATATGTTAAAACAGAAACGCGATTGGAGAAATTCGGCTCGATAGAAATATTTATTGAACTAAGGTCTTTTTCGACACCAATTCTCCTGGTTTGACAGTTTAGAATGACATATGGACTGCGACTATATTTTATAAGATAGGTTTTAACGGTATCTAGGACCTGCGGGCCTATTATGTATCTCTAGTTGCCTTCTGGACTGGGTGTCTATCATCAAAAACATAGATATACTATCGAATTCCGATTGTCTAAGGGCATGTTAGCACTTGAAGTGACGACACAGTTCGTAAATAGTTCAATACCCACTAAAAGCAATTTTGAAAGTTTAGTTTTATCTATGTTTTTGACGATAGGCACCCTGTCCAGTTGGCAACTTAAGATACAGAATAGAGGGGCTGGTTATACGAAATTTTGATAGCAACTTTAGTACATTTTATATTAATAAAAAACCGACTTTTTGCTACTTTTCCACGAATCCGTCCCTCTCGCACTGAGGGTTTTTTCGCATATGGAGTAAAACTTTTACATATCGCCTTAATTTGTAAAGTAGGTACACATAATACACTTTTTACGAATAAAAATATATTTTATAAAATAATAAAAATACATGAACTAAATTAAAGGTTTATCTAATTTAAAATGATAGGTAAAATCTATAATTTTACATAATGAAATCTAATCAACTGCTCGAACCCATACCGAAGACCTGTATTAACTATACTTCAAGCTAGGGAATGCAATCCGGCACCCAAAAGACAATCTTGCAAATATTTCCAAATGCAAAAATGCAAATAATAAATATTCCCTTGGTTAAAGTAGATATAAGTCATATATTGTATAGTATAAGTTTTATGTTGAAAAAAAAGACATGATCTTGCTAAGTTTCTTGCCCTTCTTCTTAGCAAGACTAATCGAATGGGCGGAGGTAGGCATGTATTTATATATGTAACCTATTAGTATGTAGTATATAGGATGGGATTTGGTCGGCCGCCTGGATTCGTGCTGGGGGCTCGGTTGGTGATCATTGAACCTTGTTCCTGGTCCCTGGCCGGGTCTCCGGTATGGGTTCGGGCGGCTGATTGGATTTTACCTTGTATAATATATATTTTACCTATCATTTTAATCGTAAATATATTGCTACATAAATTAAATAAACCTTTAATTTAGTTCATGTACATTTATTATTCTATTACATATATTTTCTTTATTAGATTAAATTTGACGTGTAAAAAGTGTATATATCTATACCTGCTTTGCAAAATAAACTATTTGAATTTGAATTTGAATTTCATTTCATTTTCTTTATTGGGAAACAAACAGTTATAATTTTTACATACTTACTAAAATATAATAGCTAATACTTAAACCAAAACAGTTTCCACTTAACAGTATCAAAAACAAATAAATTAATGCACGACAAAGAAAAATACAACATGCAAAACTTGAAAAAACACAACAGCTCTGATATCTAACATTAACAATACTAAAAGATTACAAGAATAAATTTAAAATATATGTATATATTACAAGCTACGAAAATATGCAAGATCGAGACCATCAGTCCGGCGGATCCGCAAGATTTGCAGGATTGTACAATACTTTAGAATTATTAGCCCAAAAATTATTTCCTAATGAAATGTAAATGAAACAATAGACTTAGAATAAACAAATAGTATAATTAAATTTTACAGCATGAGTTAAAGTTTGTACAAACTATTAATGAGATTCGAACACTTGCTTCTGAAATTGTTTGCGAAGTATACATAAGGTTATAGAATTAAATGAGACTTGAGGATAATTCATGATTTATATAAAAACGGCTCACCTCAATACGTGTTATGATCGGGAAAGCCGACCAGATGAAGGCAGTCTAAATCTGCTGAAACTGGTCGGCTTTCCCGATCATAACACATATTGAGGTGAGCCGTTTTTATATAAATCATATACATAAGGTGTTAAAAGTTTCATCTTTTACATTTGATCGTATTTTGCTGCACGTATAAAACGCAAGTTCCGATTTAACGCTAGTAGGTGGAACGGACTTAACAGATATTTTGGGGAATCCCCATACAGAGGGAAATTCCCATTCACTCGACTCATATGTCTACCAGATACGTACTTCGATTTGGGGATCCCCCTATTATCGTGAAATCGTGCCGTATATAATGTTATGTCAATTTGGGTTGGAAAAAATAAAATCTTGAAAATCTTGCGGATCCCGCACGCACTATCCCGCATTTCCAATCCTGCAAATTCAATGCGGGATCCCGCTTTTGCGGGATTGCGGATCCGCGGGATTGCATTCCCTACTTCAAGCTAACAAAGAGGGGGATATGGACACACTTTGAAATACTTTGAATAAAGTATACTTTGAACAAATGAAATTAACGTATTACTTTAAAAGTAACTTTAATAGTTTTAGGATGTATTTATAAACTGTAGAAGACATAATGAACAGAAAATCACTTGTACTATCCCACAAATTTATTTAATACTTCCTGACCGGTTTCGCCTTTATGGCATTATCAAAGGAATTAATATAAGATCTTAATTACACAATAAATAGTTTACATCAGCCAGTGCGATCAATGACACCAATAATGGATAGTACAAGTGATTTTCTGTTTATTATGTATTGCAAGATCCACCAAGTGCTAACAGTCAACAGTGTAAATATTCTGTAGAAGACATCTTACATGAGCAAACATTAGTTGTCCCTTTAGACGGGTACTATCACCAGTTTCCGGCTTCCGCAACATCATCCTAACACCCTGTATAACCGTTCCAGGTGTGGACCCTGTCGCTGCCTGTGGTGGTGATCGTGCACGGGAACCAGGAGCCGCACGGCTGGGCCACCGTCACGTGGGACAACGCGTTCAGTCAACTTGAGCGGCTGCCGTTCGCTGTACCGGACAAGGTGCGAACCGGGACACTGGTTACAATACAACGGAAGGTGTTCGGTTTTATGCTGATGCACCGAACACGTGATATGCAAGCGGCACGCGACGAGTTAACTAATTCTTAATTTGAACACATCAGTGCATCAATCAGTGCCGTCGCGACCGGGTGCATTCACATAACATTTCTCAACATTTAAACCAATGAGGGCTACTATCGACATCAGGTGGCGCCACTGAGGCGACAGGTATAGAGAAACGTCAAATGCCCGCGAAACGGCGAAAGCTATGGCTTTTTCTTAGTTATTTGAGTATTAGTTGAGTTAAATTCATAGTTTCAGGTTTATTATTCAAGGTACGGTGCAATGAAAGTAAATGAATTAAGATTATAGCTAAAGAAAAGAGGGACTAAAACAAAACTTAAGTCCTCCTTTCGTTTTAGAACATAACGGAACTGCACATCATTGCGGCATTGTTTATTCACATTTAAGAAAGAAAAAAAATATATATTAAATGGATAAGCAAAACAAAAAATCGAACTTCTATGTAAATCTAACCTAACAAACCTTTGACATATTATACCTTACGTGCCAGTGGCGCCAATGGGGTCTACTTTTATAAAGGCCACCAGTTGGCGCCACTGGCACGTAAGGTATATGTCAAAGGTTTGTTAGGTTAGATTTACATAGAAGTTCGATTTTTTGTTTTGCTTATCCATATAATATATATTTTTTTTCTTTCTTAAATGCGAATAAACAATGCCGCAATGATGTGCAGTTCCGTTATGTTCGAAAACGAAAGCAGGACTTGAGTTTTGTTTTAGCCCCTCTTTTCTTTAGCTCTAATCTTAATTCATTTACTTTCATTGCACCGCACCTTGAATAATAAACCTGAAACTATGAATTTATCTCGACTAATACCTAATAACACAAATAACTAATAAAAAGCCATAGCTTTCGCCGTTTCGCGGGCATTTGACGTTTCTCTATACCTGTCGCCTCAGTGGCGCCACCTGACGTCGATAGTAGCCCTCATTGATGGCCTTTATAAAAGTAGACCCCATTACTTTGCATAAAAGATTCAATAAAACTTCTATAATAATAATCTGGACTATTAAATAACATTTACAACAGATATTACATTCGTTCCCGTTACAGAAGGTTTCATTAAAGATTCCATCTGGCGCGGTATTAGTATAAAACCATTGCACATGAAAAAAAAACCGGCGAAGTGCGAGTCAGACGCGTAACTAGTGTTCCGAATTGTGGATGATAAATTTAATTTTGCTATTTATTTTTTCGTGACTTTATCAACCGCTTTATTTTTCCTGTTATCTTTACGTAAACATACATTACCATGATTTTTTCGGTCTACCAGTTTCGGAGATAAGGGGGGGACATACTTTATTTTGTGTTTTTTTTAGAGATTTCCCGAAGCCAGTCCCAGTAAATATAGCAAAAGTATATATTTTTACAACTAGCTTTTTAATATCTTCAATTTGATACCCATATTGTATTTTTAGAATAATATTTTTTATCACTTTTGTTTTGGAAATATTTTAAACAATTTCAAATTTTTCATATTTTTTTATACCGTGATATGTGGGCAAATTAATGTTTGTTTTGTGCCAAATTGCATGTCTTTATCATTAACGGTTCTAAAGTTATGAGGCTATGACATACGGACGTACGGACAACGGAGTCTCACCATAAAGGTTCCATTTGTACCTTTTTGGTACTGCGGAACCCTAAAAACATCTAACATCACGTCCGGAAAGTCATCCGCGAAGCTATCTAAAGAAAACTTTCATTATATCTCTTCTAAAATATGTAATTCTCCGTCCAGGTGACCTGGGGCCAGCTCGCAGAGACCCTGTGCTTCAAGTTCAAGTCTCAGACAATGGGTGACCTCTCACAGGACAACCTGCGCTTCCTCGCTGAGAAGATATTTAGGTAAATTATAATTAACTGAAGTCTTATGTTTAATTAGATGGAGTAAACCGACAGTTGGTTATAGTGGGAAATGCGCTTTTAACCCCTATGGCGCATGAGTCATTTCACCTTGTCAATCAATCAGAAGCGAGAACGAGAAAACAGAAATTAAGCCACGCCCTCTTTACACGTCGTCGCCTGATAGCTTAATTTCAAAGCTTTTTTTTTTCTGAAAATTTACGTCATTTTAGAACATAGTTTTCATTATTTTAGTATATAAATTAACCATTATTTTGTAATGATTTTTTAAAGAATTGTCCGATGACCTTGTCACTTGCGAATTTTAGACATTATACTGATTGTGATGTGTGATTGCTTATAAAAAAAAGTGGTCTGTCTCTGTCTGTCTACTCATCTGTCATCTAGCTGTCAAATTAGTCTGAAGCAAATTATTATAAATTTATCTTGATAGCAAAGGACACATTTCTAAACAGCCATTACTCAAGTGACGTCACACGAGGGCAAATGGAAGTTGCAGCCTTTTCGTAAAAATATTCATCATCATGAGGTTTTTTAGACCAAAACTTCGAAAATACGGTTGATTAAACTTAAATCTCGAAATGGTTTTCGAATTAACACACCTTAACATAATTTAATCTATGCCAATTAGTTGGAGAAAACTGACTGTTGGTGATAGTGTGAAATGCGCTTTTAACTCCAATGATGCATGAGTCATTTCACATTGTCAATCAATCAGAAGCGAGAACGAGAAAACAGAAATCAAGCCACGCCCTCTTTACACTTCGCCGCCTGTAAATTCAAATTCAATCTCAAATTCAAATAGTTTATTTTGTAAAGTAGGTATACATAATACACTTTCTACAAGTCAAATTGAATCTTATAAAAATATATGTAGTAAATGTACATTAACAAAATAAAAGGTTTATTTAATTTATGTAGCAATATATATACGATTAAAATGATAAGTAAAATATATATTATACAAGGTGAAATCCAATCAACCGCCCGAACCCATACCGGAGACCCGACCAGGGACCAGAAACAAGGTTCAATGATCACCAACCGAGCCCCCAGCACGAATCCAGGCGGCCGACCAAATCCCCAAATCCAAATAATAGGTTACATATATAAATACATGTCTACCTACATGATTTTTTTTTTCATAATATTAGTTACAACAAATAAATGTAAAAAGTAAGCATATACTTAAATTGAATAAAGTGATAAAAAATACAAGACGAGAAAAAATTATTTCATAATAGCTATAGCTGGTAGCAGAGGTAGCTGAAAACCAGCGCCAACCAAACCATGTTTTGGATGGCACATAGCTGAGCTACATCCTTTTGTCGTGTTGTTATTTTTATCTATAGATTACTCCCTGCTTAAGTAAACCTTTTTCTACTGTGTTAGCTTTAAGTTTCTTTTTTGTAAACGCGCCAATAAATTTATTTTGTTTCTTTCTTTCTTTCAATAAAGGCAAAAAAAATACTACCTTTGTCTACCTGTCCCATGTAGAACATCTGCTTTTACAGTCATTTCATCTATTAACTAATTAACTTTAATTCTAGAGAAATCATAACATAAGTTGGGAAATTATACTAACTACTATTATGACAAATATCACTATCATAACCCCATGGTGGCGTGCACAGAACTTTTTTCTGGAAAAGCAAGCAATTGGTCAAGAATAACAATAAAAAAATATGAAAAAATTTAAATAACACTTTAAAAAATAATTGAGTGAAAATTTCCAATACAAACTTTTTTTTTCAAAGTACTATTTAAATTTTTTCCTTTTTTTTTATTGTTATTCTTGACCAATGACCGTTTTTCCTTATGTCAAATTTAGTGTTAAATAAGCTTCCTAGATGGCACTGTCGTATTCTTTAGCAACAGAATCAAAGACAAAATTTGCACCGATTCCAAACAAACCAAAAACCACTTTGACATAGATTGCTACAGAACACATTTTATCTATGATGACATGGACAGCGCCATCTGGAGGAAAACTAAGAACTAAGAAGAAAAAAAACAACGAGAAAAACGCTCATTGCTTGGTTTTCCAGCAAAAAGTTCTGTGCACGCCACCATGCTTTGTTTTTTTTATATCGTCTTTAACCTGTTCAGAACAACCTTCTTAACCAAAACTGAAGCATTTCCCCTTCCAGGTGCAATATCCCAATGAATACACTGGAGCTCAACGCCATGCCGGTGTCCTGGACGCAGTTCTGTAAGGACGCGATCCCGGAGCGGAATTTCACGTTCTGGGAGTGGTTCTACATGGTCGTCAAGGTCACCAGGGACTTCTTGAAGACGTTGTGGTGTGACAGGTCAGTGACAAGTGTAGCTTTGTGTGTACCAGTGGCAGCACCGTGGGTCGTCTTCGGCCGCCTGAAGGGCGGTCGAAGGTAGAGGTGGTCGTTTAAACGAAAAGCTGTAAACTAAACAGAGTGACAAAAAACGTTCAGGCACGTTTAAAATTACAAGCCCATTACGTTTCAAGCTTAGTCAAACATTCAGTCACTTAGTCAGCTGACGCTGCAGCAACGCCACCTGTTGTAAAAGTTACGAACAATTTGGTAGTTTTGTTTACTATACCAGAAAACGTTTGCGAACGAAAGTGAATGCGACCGAATGCAAAAACACTGACATTTAAAAGTTCAAGCCTAAACTCCACTACCATTCAAATTCAGCCGTCTAATGTAGCTCGTATTAGACGACCAAATATGCACGGCAACTCGAAGGTACGGGCCTTGATGTAGACATCTTTGCCCGGGCTTCAACTCCGCGGGTCCGGGGGCGCCGCCATTATGGTAGCTGGCGGCATGTCGGAGATCGTGTCGTGACGGGCCGCCGGTGGTACGACCGGCAGCTCCACTCCCTTTTCATGACTGCCGGTGGTAACGTCACCGGCAGCCCAGTCCGTCTTCAATCTCCGACATCTTCTTCCGAGCTGAGGGCCTATTACGTATCTTTAGTTGCCGTTTGAACTGGGTGCCTATCATCAAAAACATAGATATACTATCGAATTCCGATTGTCTAAGGATATGTTCGCACTTGAAGTGACGACACAGTTCGTAAATAGTTCAATACCGACTAAAGGCAATTTTGAAAGTTCCGTTTTTAGCTATGTTTTTGATGATAGGCACCTAGTCTAGTTGGCAATTAAAGATACAGAATAGGGGGGCTGCTCGCGCACTGTACCAGTGGCGAAGGCTCCATAGAAGCCGATTCCCTCCGGCTTACCTTTCAGATATACAACAAACTAATCCACCATTAATTATTTGAATGAACAATTATTTTTATGTGCTTCTAACTTCTAACTAAGAATTCATCTCTCTGAATGACTTACTGACTAAGCTCCTGTTTGTCTGTATATATGTATCTGTGTATTTATGTATGTATTTGTATGTAGTATATTTTTATGTTTATGTTATAGGTTTAAAATTACTTTTACATATTGTTATGTGTAATTAAGTTAAATTTTCAAGATAAAAATGTTTTTATGTTTTCCCAATAACTGAACGTTTGAAAGTTTGACTGGAAGAAATTTCTTTTAGGAATAAGTGCGCCCTTGTCTTCTATCTGTTCTTTGTGTGTATCTTGTCTTCTTATTTGTGTGCATTAAAGTGTTTATTCATTCATTCATTCATTCAAGACGCCTGCGCGAAACGAAAAGCAAATCTTCCGTACACATTATTTCAACTCATTATGGCGCGCAGCGTTATGTTTGCACAAAATTGAGGTTAGGCCGGTCCATTTTAGCTAACCTTGCAACGTTGCACTAATGGGCAGGCTTCCGTATGGCAACATCGCAATTCGCTCGCATCTATCGGGTAAAAGCGTAAAGAATAGGCTGATGCCGATTGGGTTAACTTTTTCTCTCTCTCTCTCTCTCTAATTAAAACGTTTTTAACATTATTTTTGTCTCTTTCTGATGCGTAGACAAGTGCAGGTGATATGATTGCAAAATTATAAATAAGAATGCAAAGTTTGAATATTTATTTAGTACGTAATGGCGGAATTTTCGTTGTTTATGTGCGTACTTGTAAATTGATTTGTTTTTTGTGATTTAGCGAGATTTTTCACCGGTTTTTGTTAATTTTACTGAGTTTATCTCACATATTTGTTTATTGGAGTGAGTTTTATTTGTCATAATGACTTTAAGTTCATATTGAGAGCTGGGGACCTAAAAAGGCCAACTTGGGTGAATCATGAAATTATTTGTAAGTAGGATAGAAACAGAGTTTCTTCATGCGTGCAAAAGAGACGGCATTACAACAGAATCATAATATGATTCATCCAAAGCGGTCTTTTTAGAGGACCAGGACGGCAATTCTGGCACATGCGACAATTTGCGAATGTTAAGATATTTATTATGCACGTCTCTCGAACACACCCAACGTCTATGTAGTCTTTGGTATATCTCTCTGCTTCCGCTTGTCCTTGATAATATGGCTACAAACAAATAGCCACATAATTTGTTTAACTGAATAAATATGTACCCGTGAAGTTATTAGTGCCTATCATTCCATAATAATACCTAATAGGTTATGGGCCATTAAAATAGTAAGTAATAAAGTGGAATCAACAAAAGGCACGAACAAAATTGTAGCTTCAAGTAGCTTGTAAAAATGGCGTCAGCAAATAATTATCCACAATTAAAAGCAGAAAATTTCGATAATTGGATATTCAGAGTAGAGAGCATATTGGAAGAAAAACAACTAAAGAATGTTGCAATGACGGATATTAACGATATCAAGGAAGAAGGTATGAAAGATTTTTTGGTTCAAGACGCCAAAGCAAAGTCAATCGTGATACAATGTATTTCAGACAAGCATTTGAATTTGATCAAAGATTGTAAAACAAGCAAGAATATGATTAATTTACTAAAAGAAATGTTTCAAAGAAGGAGCGTCATCTCTAAAATTCATCTAAGGCGAAAACTATTAACCCTGAAATGTCAACCTAACCAAAAATTAGAAGAATACTTTGCGGAATTTGACAACATTATAAGAGAGTTAGAATGTGCGAAAGAAAAAGTAGAAGAAACTGATAAAATTTGCTACTTACTGACAGGTCTGGACGAGAAATATGATACCGTAATTACTGCAATTGAGACCATAAATAATGAGGTAAAAATTGAATTTGTAAAAGCACGACTGTTGGATGAAGAACTTAAAATGACAAATCGTGGAAGTGATTTAACAAACTCAAGGGAAATGGCTTTTATTATAAAGTGTTATAAATGTCATAAACCTGGACACATTGCATCGGAATGTAGATTCAATAGATGATCAGGACGTTCTCGTGGATTATCCAGAGGAGGAAGATACTTCAATCGAGGAAGAGGACAATATAGTCAAGGTCAAGGACAATACAGTCAAAGTCAAGGACAACACTATAGGACAACGAGTCAAACAGCGGCGACTACCGCAGAAGATGGGGCTTTCATGTTTATAGCAGGTATCGATAATGTGTATTGTAACCAAAGTAATAATGAACAAATTGAATGGATTATAGACTCAGGTTGTACAGAACATCTCATACAAGATAGTTTTGAAAAATATATGACAAATATAAAAATGTTAGAGCAGGAAATTAAAATATATGTTGCGAATGGTCAGTATATTACTACAAATAAAAAAGGTAAAATCGAAGTAATGTGTAATAACACGCTTGTAACAATAGAGGCATTAATAGTTGAGAATCTTTCTTTTAACTTGCTTTCTGTGAAGAAAATTGTAAATGAAAATTGTAAGGTTCAATTTAACAAGGAGAATGTCAAAATATGCAAGGAAAACAGTAATAAAAGTCTAATAGGTTACTGCAAAGGGAAACTTTATGTCTTATATACAGAAATAAGCAATAATGGTACTGTGTTGTGCAATCATATTTTTAGTAAGGAAGAAACATGGCACAGGCGACTAGGTCACCTCAACCGACGAAGTCTGCACATGATGAAATTACCAGTAAGTAACAAAATTTGTGAACCATGCATGCTAGGTAAATCAAAACGTCTACCATTTCTACCGGCACCGAGACCAAGATCATATGGTATAGGAGAGTTACTTCACACCGATGTGGCAGGACCAGCAAACGTCCCAGGAATACATGGTGAGTTATATTATCAGACTGTTACAGATGACTATTCACACTTTTGTGTAGTGTACTTGATGAAGAACAAAAGTGAAGCCACAGGAAATCTGATAGAAAACAAAAAGAGAATCAAGAAAATCAAAAAGAGAAAGAAATACAAACAATTGAAGATGTAGTACAAAATAATCAACAAATTAAAGAAATACAAACAATTGAAAATGTAGTACAAACTAATCAACCAAATAGACCACAAAGAGAAAGAAAACTGCCAACATATTTACAGGACTATGAGACAAATGAAGACGAATTGAATGAAACAAACATAGCATTCTGTCTATGTATAGATCCACAGACTTATGATGAAGCGATCAGAGAAGGAAGTGAATGGAAAGAAGCTATTAGTAACGAACTGAAATCACATGAAGAATTACAAACATGGCAAGAATCTGAATTACCTAAAAACAAGAAAGCTATAGATACAAGATGGGTTTTTAAGACTAAGGAAGATGGAAGAAAGAAGGCAAGACTTGTAGCAAAAGGATTTCAAATGGATAATAAATATAACATCTACTCACCAGTTGCAAGAGTATCAACAATACGAATGATGTTAAGCAAGGCAGTACAAGATGACCTTCCAATGAAACAGCTGGATGTTCCAACCGCATTTTTAAACGGTCAGCTAATGGAAGAAGTTTACATAAAACCACCTGAAGGAGTGACAGTTAAACAAGGAAAAGTACTCAAGCTGAACAAAGCCCTCTATGGACTTCGTGAAGCTCCAAAATGCTGGAACGAAAGATTTCACAAATTCATAACAGAGCAAGGATTTGAACAATCAAAATATGACTTTTGTTTTTATACAAAGGAGGGTGTATGGCTATTGTTATGGGTCGATGACATACTGATAATGGGAGAGTATACAGAGATAATTGAAAAACTCAAAAATGAATTCAAAGTGAGAGATTTAGGAAAAATTAAGGAGTATCTGGGCATGGAGATAACAAGAGAAAAGGGAAAGTTAAAAATCAACCAAAGTAAACTGATACGAAAAGTACTAGAAAGATTTGGTATGAATGAATGCAGAGGAACACAAACTCCTATGGAACAAGGAATCTATACTATGGAAGAGGATATTATTCATGATGTACCATACCGTGAGCTGATAGGGTGCCTCACATACATCTCCACCACATCAAGACCAGATATCACATATGCGACATCTTATTTGAGTAAGTATTTAGACAAACCCACCAAATCATTGTGGACAGCAGCAAAGAGAGTTTTAAGGTATTTAAAACAAACAATAAATAAATGTCTCACATACACAAAACATACAGGTGAAAATCAATTACTGGCCTTTACGGATGCTGATTGGGCAGGAAACAAACAGGATAGAAAAAGTGTAAGTGGCTGTGCTATATTTTATAATGGTAATTTAATATCCTGGTTTTCCAAAAAACAAACAACAGTTGCTCTATCTTCAGCAGAGGCGGAGTTCGTAGCAGCAGCTATGACAGCATCGGAGCTCATATATCTGAAAGGTATCATAAGTAACTTTAATTGCAACAACATAGAATCATTCCTTTTGATTGACAATCAGAGTGCAATAAGGATGATTGAATGTAACGAAAATAGCAAACGCACAAAGCATATAGACATTAAGTTTTATTTCATTAAAGATTGTGTCAACAAAAACATGTTTTACATTTCATATGTGCCTACAAATGAGAACATTGCAGATATTTTTACTAAACCACTAAATGTTATAAAACATAATTATCTAATGAACAAGCTTATCATAGTCTAAGGATGATTGATACTAAAATTAAACTCTTAAAATTGTTTAATAATTAAATTTACTGTTTAAACAACAAAATGTAACAAGGAGTAAATTAAATGGACATAGAGAAACTGTAACAAGGATTAAGTTAACTGGATGATAAGTAAAATTGTAAGTGTAAATGGTTAATGAACATGATTGTTTGATAAAAACGCTCGTTGCTACCAGAAATTGTAGCATATGAAAAGTAGTAATACTGACTAGTGACGGGCATCGGCGTCACTGATGTGAGGATTCCATAACCACGCTCAGACACCACTAATTGTATGCTAAAGGGTGATACTTGCAGCTGGAATAGGGGCCCATAAGCTGTCCCAGATTTATAGTATACAAGTATCTTATAATCTACAATATTTAATATAAAACGTCCTACCAGACAGTTGTATGATGACGTCATCCACTGATCCTCGCATGAAGTCCTTTCGCTGCACGTGGACTCCAAGACGTTCCGGTGATGTGACACGTAGATCACCTTCCACGATGAATCTAAACACAACCCTCCTAACCCGGGATGCATCCGACCCAGAAATAGTAATTAACAAGTCCACTTGTCGGAAGCCGCGTGGACACAGGTTATGTCACACACACACAGGAAATTCACCAAAAAGTGGCCTTCACGCCAAACTAACGTCAGCCATTGACTGAATACTGTTTCTTACGATGTCCGCACCGATTTCCCTTGGGTTAAATTGTTAATCTCACATTTTATAAATCGTCCGCGATCTGTACCAATTTCCACGTCCTTCGTATTTTTTGACAGCTCCAAGTCCATAGACAAAATATATAGACCATTGATGGATGCGTTCCGAAATATACATTTTATTCTGAACAATGATTGTTATAGTATGTAATAAAATAAAATTAAAACATAAATAATTTAGAATATTAACTTAATGTTAAAACTGGCTTATTGTTAATATTTCTTTTAAAGTGCTCTTTAACATGTATGCAATATCAAATTGAAAATTTAATATTGAAGGGGGGTGTTAAGATATTTATTATGCACGTCTCTCGAACACACCCAACGTCTATGTAGTCTTTGGTATATCTCTCTGCTTCCGCTTGTCCTTGATAATATGGCTACAAACAAATAGCCACATAATTTGTTTAACTGAATAAATATGTACCCGTGAAGTTATTAGTGCCTATCATTCCATAATAATACCTAATAGCGAAGGCCAAAAGCGGGTGATTTTTAGAAGCTATTTACACAGAAACGTATCAAGCTTTTAAAATAAAACCCTTTTGCCCGGATTCATTAACATGTTTTACATGTCTTTTAAGGAGTTTTTCTTAACAGTATTATGATCACATGGCATTTATCACGCGATTAACGATGTCGTATAACATAAAGCGTGTGAAAAATGTTGCGAGAATAGCCGCCTTGTTCATTAAACTGATTTTATCACACTTCAAAGACACTGTCATCATCAATGATTTCTTTGAAATCGTTAGTGCTTTTTTATGGTGAAAGGGGGACATTATCTTAATTAGGAATTTTTAGAATTGCTTGTAGCACGAGGTGGTGTTTTTTTTTTGGATCGGCTTACAATAGTACATTGTTCACCGAGGGAAGAAAGGGGACGATTACCAACGAGGGTGTAGTTTGAGGCCCGAGGCGAAGCCAAGGGCCTCAATACACACGGGTTGGGAATCGCACTTTCTCCCGAGTGATACATAGTGCTTTATACTACACCTGCGAGGAAATAGTATAATTTTACTTTTAATCAAGATACAATAAAAGAAACCGACTGACTCGCGTGCGATTGTCACTTTTTATTTCCTTCTTATTTTTCATTATGTACAGGAAAAGCAAGTGGCCAGTATCATTTTTCGAGTTTTATGTACGAGTTCACAAAATAATACTGGCCACTTGGCCACTTGCTCATTCTTTATGTTATTAAAAAAAAAAGCACGTTAACAATGGATTTGCATATACTTTTTCTGCCCGCTCAAGCACGTTAACAATGAATTTTCATACACTTTTTCCGCCCGCATATTTGTATGACAGTAATGACGTATTTTCTGCATCGTTCTCAAAAAAGTAAGAAGGTACTTTCCGAGCAGGTGTAGTATAAACGTCATAATTCCACCCCTCGCCACTGGTGTGTACAGAATACGGTCCATTTTAGATTGTTGTATTCTCCGTCGCCGATGAGTAGACGCTCGGAGAGTTGGAAATGCGGTAATATTAAAATCGAGAATGAAAGACTTCTTTATCTTTTCGTAATTTAAGAAGAGATGTACTCAGACAGGCGTGTGATGCAAGAGTGTCGGACTCGCGCACGAAGGGAGTTCCGTACCATTATCTATAAAAACGGCAAAAAAAACATGTCTGTTGTATGGGAGCCCCCTTAAATATTTATTTTATTCTGTTGTTTAGTATTTGTTGTTATAGCGGCAACGGAAATACATCATCTGTGAAAATTTCAACTGTCTAACTATCACGGTTCATGAGATACAGCCTGGTGACAGACGGACAGCGGAGTCTTAGTAATGGGGTCCCGTTGGTTACCCTTTGGGTACGGAACCCTAAAAAGAGAGAGAACCCACCTAAGGTATGGTTATATAAAGGTTAGGGACAGCGCCATCTGCTTGTATGTTGAACTATTTCGTTCCCTCTGTTCGATAGTAAAGCGATGCGCTTGATTATGGTCGCAAACTACTGTGGTAAGAGGTGTCATGAACTTAAGCTAGATGGCGCTGTTAACAATTGTAAAGACGGAATTCTGTGCTTCTTTAAACTACAGAGTCTAGAATGTGACGGCATCGGTATTCAGTATATTTAATCTTTATCCAAAACTTTAACTAGATAAATAATACCAAACCAAGGTTGAAATTAACACTGAGATCCGATTTAATTATATAATTAAACAAAAAAAAATCAGAGATTGCACTCAAAACTTCCGTAGTATCGGCCAATCAGAGATTGCATTCAAAACTCCCGTAGTATCGGCCAATCAGAGATTGCATTCAAAACTCCCGTAGTATCGGCCAATCAGAAATTCCATTCAAAACTCCCGTAGTATCGGCCAATCAGAGATTGCATTCAAAACTCCCGTAGTATCGGCCAATCAGAGATTGCATTTAAAACTCCCGTAGTATCGGCCAATCAGAGATTCCATTCAAAACTTCCGTAGTATCGGCCAATCAGAGATTCCATTCAAAACTTCCGTAGTATCGGCCAATCATAGATTGCATTCAAAACTTCCGTAGTATCGGCCAATCAGAGATTGCATTCAAAACTTCCGTAGTATCGGCCAATCATAGATTGAATTCAAAACTTCCGTAGTATCGGCCAATCAGAGATTGCATTCAAAACTTCCGTAGTATCGGCCAATCAGAGATTCCATTCAAAACTTCCGTAGTATCGGCCAATCATAGATTGCATTCAAAACTTCCGTAGTATCGGCCAATCAGAGATTGCATTCAAAACTTCCGTAGTATCGGCCAATCAGAGATTGAATTCAAAACTTCCGTAGTATCGGCCAATCAGAGATTGCATTCAAAACTTCCGTAGTATCGGCCAATCAGATATTCCATTCAAAACTTCCGTAGTATCGGCCAATCAGAGATTGCATTCAAAACTCCCGTAGTATCGGCCAATCAGAGATTGAATTCAAAACTTCCGTAGTATCGGCCAATCAGATATTCCATTCAAAACTTCCGTAGTATCGGCCAATCAGAGATTGCATTCAAAACTTCCGTAGTATCGGCCAATCATAGATTGCATTCAAAACTTCCGTAGTATCGGCCAATCAGAGATTGCATTCAAAACTTCCGTAGTATCGGCCAATCAGAGATTGAATTCAAAACTTCCGTAGTATCGGCCAATCAGAGATTGCATTCAAAACTTCCGTAGTATCGGCCAATCAGATATTCCATTCAAAACTTCCGTAGTATCGGCCAATCAGAGATTGCATTCAAAACTCCCGTAGTATCGGCCAATCAGAGATTGCATTTAAAACTCCCGTAGTATCGGCCAATCAGAGATTCCATTCAAAACTTCCGTAGTATCGGCCAATCAGAGATTCCATTCAAAACTTCCGTAGTATCGGCCAATCATAGATTGCATTCAAAACTTCCGTAGTATCGGCCAATCAGAGATTGCATTCAAAACTTCCGTAGTATCGGCCAATCATAGATTGAATTCAAAACTTCCGTAGTATCGGCCAATCAGAGATTGCATTCAAAACTTCCGTAGTATCGGCCAATCAGAGATTCCATTCAAAACTTCCGTAGTATCGGCCAATCATAGATTGCATTCAAAACTTCCGTAGTATCGGCCAATCAGAGATTACATTCAAAACTTCCGTAGTATCGGCCAATCAGAGATTGAATTCAAAACTTCCGTAGTATCGGCCAATCAGAGATTGCATTCAAAACTTCCGTAGTATCGGCCAATCAGATATTCCATTCAAAACTTCCGTAGTATCGGCCAATCAGAGATTGCATTCAAAACTCCCGTAGTATCGGCCAATCAGAGATTGAATTCAAAACTTCCGTAGTATCGGCCAATCAGAGATTGCATTCAAAACTTCCGTAGTATCGGCCAATCAGAGATTGCATTCAAAACTTCCGTAGTATCGGCCAATCAGAGATTCCATTCAAAACTTCCGTAGTATCGGCCAATCAATGATTGCAATCAAAACTCCCGTAGTATCAGCCAATCAGAGATTGCATTTAAAATTCAATTGCTAAACTTTGCTTATATGCAGCCTGATTCTTTTTCTTGCACTGTTGATAGTCTTCTTCTTCTTCGTGTGGAATAGTACATTACATCTGAGACCAGTAATTAAAGATATCCTGGACGAGTCAGTTAAAAGGCCGAGCCCGTAGGGCGAGGCCTTATATATACGAGTCCAGGATAGCTAATTATGGTCGAGGAATGTATAGTGCTTTTCTCAAAAATAAAACGAGATATTTTCAAATTATATAAGTTTTTTTATAACGTTAACAAACTCATCTTGAATAACAAACAATCGATCGAGTTTGTTTTATGCATCACGCAATTTTACTAAAATAATGCTATCGCGGTGTTTGACGTCTTTTGTAGTTAGATTCCCAAGCTCCAGACTTCTACCCCAACTAACACACAAGCTGCTTTATTCGCTTCTGTAAATCCTCTTGGACGCAAAAGAGGGTTATAAAAGCGGTGAAATTTACTTGAAGACATACAATTGCGTTAGCTAATGCTCTCAGCGATTTTTGATGCTTTGAGCTTCAGTAAAGAGTTAGTAAATGCTTTTTTAGCGGTTTACAACTCCAATAGGCAGTAGTGGAGTGCTTAGGAAATATAAAGGAGTTACAGAAATCATTTCTACGTCTTGATGGGATAAATAGGTGTAATCATAACGCCAATGTATGGCAGCCGTATATCAGATGTTACTAACTCCGAAATAAGAACTAAGCACGTACATTTGAGTTTATATACTCTCGTAGAATTACAGAATGCTTAAATGGAGTCTATTAGAGTTTATAATTTCCTAATTGAGTAAGAATTTTCCCAGTGACACAAGAGCGATTTATAACTCTCATATTCGGAACCACGCCGTATATCAACGATAACAATTACCTAATGGTGTTTTAACCAGCTTCAAGAGTAGAAAGAGGGAGTGTTACTTCCCGGTTTCATAACCTCAAAACCACGGACAGCGCGCGTCGCCTATTTTTGACAAAAAGTCGTACTAATTAATAAAACAAACAAAAATGGATGAGCGGCAATGGAAAGCATTGAAAAGGACCGGAGGTTATCGCAGGAAAGTGAAAAAAGTATACCAAAACATAAAAAAGTTTAATGTAAAACATATTGGTAAGGGTTCCGTACCAGAACAAATTGAAAATAATTTTATGCCAATGTTGGATGCCAATGTTATGAGTGCTGGCGAAAGGTATGTAGTAACTTGAAATTTGCAGTAACTTGGTTATGTCACAAATAATATAATACTAGTTTATGTAAAAAATATCCAATTTATAACTTATAAGATTATACCTAACGCAAATATAAATCTTTATTTAAAATAAAATAAAAGATTTAGAGCGTAGATTAATATAAGTCAAGGAATCCACATGGGAGTGATGGTATAATTTATTGTACCTAATTAGTACCCTATATATTTTGCTTTTTTTTTCTAGACACTTTAATGCTTCTGAAATAGAATGCCAAAGAGATGCCTCCGCTAGTGGTTCTGACTCTGATGAAAGGTCAGTGCATACTATAATTATATAGGGTGTCAACTTTATTATGTACTTACTTTTTCAAGGAAGTCAATCCAGGTCACAGGAAGACACTACGAAGAAACATAGGTACTTTTGAGAGCTCTTTGGCAGCATGCTGCCCCTGCATGTTTTTTTCAACATTGTCATGGCCAGTCCTGTCTATATTTTTATTTTATAACTTCTGCTACAAGCTGTTTAGATCTTAGAGACACTAAGATTTTTGGGTAAGATTGGTTGGTTTAGGTAATAAAAATCAACTAGGTACTACACCGCGGTTTTGTTACAGACGTTAACCTTTAAAAATCAATGTGTACGTAGGGCGGCTGATATGTAATCTCCTTGGTCAGAAATATATACAAAAATAATGCTGGCTGGTATGGATTTATTTTCGTTTGTTATTCTATTTTCAAAATGTATTACATTCATTTGTTTATTGCATCACGTTTATTTGTCTCCTACAATTGTTTCGAACATGTCGGTAGAAAAAGTGAAAATGGATAAAATCGAGCAGCGTGCGGTGATTAAGTTTTTGACTAAAGAAGGGAATACGCCTTCGGAGATCAGACAGCGTATGTCACGTGTGTTTGGCAGTTCGTGATCTTCCGAATTTGTTATAAAGTTTTGGTCAAGGCAGTTTAAATTAGGTCGTGAGAGCCTCGAAGATGATCCTCGTAGCGGAAGACCAGTTTCGGCCGTCACCGATGAAAATGTAGCCAGGGTGAAAAAAAATTATATTAGAGGACCGACGAGTGAAGCAGTGGGAGATAGCTAGAGATGTGGGCGTCAGTAAAGAGCGAGTCAATGAAATAATTCATGAGCATTTGAACATGTCCAAGTTTAGTGCACGTTGGGTCCCTAGAATGTTGACTGCATTTGACATGGAGAGGCGTGTCAAATGTTGCGAAGAGTTTTTGGACATGAGTCGAGGGAAAGAGGAAGAAATAATTTCTAGAATTGTAACATGTGATGAGACTTGGATTCGACAATGGGACCCGGAAAGTAAGCAAGAGTCGTTACAGTGGAAATTTAAGGATGAGAAGCCGCCTCGGAAATTTAAGGTCTGTCCATCGGCCGGTAAACTTATGGCTACAATCTTTTGGGACACAGAAGGGATTTTGCTCATAGATTATTTACCGAAAAAAACTACAATGAATGCTGATTATTACTCAAACTTATTATATCAACTAAGAGAGACAATAAAAGAAAAACGGCGAGGTAAACTAAGCAAAGGAATTCTGATTTTGCACGATAACGCACCAGTGCATACCGCACGCACAACAAAGCTAGCAATTAAAGACAATGGCTTCGAAACCATTGACCACCCCCCTTATAGTCCAGATCTAGCCCCCTGTGACTATTTTCTGTTTAGACTTCTCAAGAAAGACCTCAGGCGACGAAGATTTATGACCGATGACGAAATGAAGGCAGCGGTTTCTGACTATTTTGACGACAAACCGTTTTTTTTTTTTTTAATGGCTTAAATTCAATATTTGAAAAATTTAATAAGTGCATTTTACTAGCAGAGGACTATATAGAAAAATAAAAAAAAACTATCCAGTTACGTCTTTTCTTTCATAGTTAGGTAGGTTACTTTTCAGCCTCCCCTCGTAGATATCACAGCAGGGAGACGTGATTTTAATTAATGTTGTGTAATTCCACAGATCAGATATGGCGGAAGTTGACACACATGTTGGTGATGATAATGAACTAAATTATGAACGTTTTAAAGAAAATGAAAAGAAATGTGATCTTCGCAAGAAAATACGGAGCTGGGCTTTTAAACACAATATTAGTCATTCTGCTTTAAAGGATCTACTTGAAATTTTAAATGAAACAACACCCAACACTATGCCCAATGACCCCCGTACATTGCTAAAGACACCGAGGGCAATAACAACAACTTTAATGGGCTCAGGAGAATACTGGCACAACGGACTCAAAAAATCTATAATAAGAAATTTAGAAAAAGCAGCGGAAACACCTAAAAGTATTTCGATTTCAGTTAACATAGATGGGTTACCAGTTTATAATAGTTCCAAGCAACAATTTTGGCCTATACTTTGTAGCATTTCTGAAAAACCACAAATACAGCCTATCATTTGTGGCATTTACTTGGGCTTAGAAAAACCCAAGGACTTAGAAGCATACTTATTGCCATTTGTTGAGGAAATGACTGAAATTCTTCAAAATGGCATTGAGATTAAAAATACAAAGGTTGAAGTAAAGTTAAGATGCTTTGTTTGTGATTCTCCGGCTAGAGCAATGATAAAAGGTATATATATATATTGTACTTTTTATAGCAAAACTGTTCTGTCAAAAATACCTTACCGAAATACCTACCAACTCATTATTCATATTCATTAATTTAATTAAATACAAGTATCAATTTTCTTTATTTTAATATTAAATTAACGTTAATGTTAATATTTATTTTATTTACAGGTGTTTGTAATTACAACGGCAAACATGGATGCCTGAAGTGTACTGTCGTTGGTGAATATTCTCATGTTTCCCACACCGTCATCTTCCCTGGTATCGATTGCCCTTTAAGAACAGATGAAGACTTCCGGTTAAAAAAATATGGAGGCCATCACAAAGTAGACTCACCTTTGTTAAAACTTCCAATCGACATGATCGAAGCTTTTCCTGTCGCAGATTCGTTGCACTTACTTGACTTGGGTGTAATGAAAAGACTTCTCATCGGATGGCGCGATGGCAATTTTGGAAAAAAGGACACCAAGTGGCGTGCAAATGACATCCAAACTGTCAATGTTTTTTTAAGCTCATCCAAAACCCCAACTGAGATACATAGAGCAGTTCGAGGATTGGACTGTCTTAGCCATTGGAAAGGCTCAGAGTACAGAACCTTCTTTTTATATTTAAGTGTAGCAATTTTACACAAAGTTTTGAAACAAGACGCATTTCACCATTTTCTCGCGTTATTCTGTGCCATTACAATATGTTCAAGTGAGGAACATTTTCGGTATTTGTCTTTGGCGGAAGAACTATTAAAATATTTTGTTACACATTACAAAAGAATTTACGGTATTGACTACATAACAAGTAATGTTCACAACTTGATTCACGTTGTAGAGGAGGTTCGTCATTTTGGCAAGTTAGAAACGTTTAATGCGTACAAATTTGAAAATAAATTATATTTAATAAAAAACTTGCTAAGACAGGGTAATAAACCCCTTGCTCAAGTCGCCAAAAGACTTGGTGAGTACGAGCATATTGAGAACGAACAAAGTGCTGATCCACCAAAAACAAATAACCCATATGTAAAGAGAAATCTAAAGACTAACCATTTAATTCTGTATTTCAAGGATTTTGTCCTATCTACTAAAGCAGCAGACAGGTACTTTTTAACAACGAAAAAAGAAATTATGGAAGTTAACAGTATTACAGTTGAAAATAACCAAATTATTATTCAATGTTTCAAATTTAATGACTTACAAAATGTTTTTGATCTACCAATATACTCTTCATATCTGAATCTATTCAAGAGCAACTCTGATTTTGGTTTGAGGACAGAATGCCATTGTTTCCCTTGCGATGTGAAATGTAAATTAGTTGTAACAAAATTCGATTCAGAATTATATTTCATTCCCTTATTACACACTTTTTAAATATTCCTCAAATGTGTGTAGTATAACAATCAAATATAATTCAAATTCATGTTTAGTTTGGAGGTAATTGTAATGGGTGTTGCATTAAAAATAAAAGTGATCAGTTACAAATCAACTTGTTTTATTTGTATTCAAATACAATAAAAAATAACACGATAGTTATTTTCACCTGACTAGCTCGAAAAGCGCGCCTTTGCTGCTTAAAAACAGTGAGCAAAATCGACTATCACTGATTTTAAGCAGTAAAGGCGCGCTTTTCGAGCTACTGAGGTGAAAAATACATATTCTTACTTTTTAACGTATTGCACGCTATTCAACTTCAGTCTCAATTATTAAAATATTAACACGGGCACTTGTTATCAACTTTTATAGTCCTGATTTCCTTCTTGAAATATGAAGCAACATAACAAAATATTTTTTAATTAACTTTAATTACCAAGTCTTCACTTTTTAATGTAAGTCACCTTAAAAAACAAATAAAACAATATTGGCATTGGTCATTTAACTTATTAATAACAAATTCAACAAATTATAGGATCACTAACACAGAATGAATGTGTCGTTATACAACAACATTGACATTAGTCAACTTATCAAATAAAAAAAAATTACCTTTAACCTTAGACCATACCCAAGCCTTTAACTATCACGGCGATACGGCACACCACTCATCACGTTTGGGGCGTAATAATCGTCGGTAAAAAGCGGATATAACCAAGTGACTTCTATTTCACAAATCACACTCGGGAATACCTCTGTCACCCCGTCGGGGTTTTATGTCGTGACGATATGTTGTTAATTCACACAAAAGGATCTACTGACTTGAACAGCGATTTAGCCCTTTAAAAGAACTATACAATTAAGATTACACCCTGTAGTTTTATTTTTATTTTTTAACATACACTTTTTTAATGTTTGGGAACGCGTACTTGTCTATACAAATATTTTGGTCACATATAAACGGGTGCTGTTTCCAGTTATGAAAAGCTTTAATGGCGTTAATCTGGCCAGGTAGCATAGTGTTTAAACGCGCGCGACGCGGCTTAGTTGAATCACAGGTGCGAGGAGCATGACATACTGTTTAATCGCAAAAACATCGTGTCACACTCCTCGCACTTGTGATTCAACTAAGTGGCGTCGCGCGCGATTAAACACTATGCTACGAGGGCAGGTGTAAACTTAGTTGTGTAGGTGCTATAAATAATCAATAATATAAATAGAGATCAAAAGGAAAATAAATTAATAAAACAATAAAAACATCGGTCAAGTGCGAGTTGCACACGCTGAGGTTATAAAAATAAAGTATACAATATAATGCACCTGAGACAAATGTACAGCATGAAAAGACCGACACGAATGCATAATCTATGTTTCAATCCACACATTTAAAAATTGTCATTAAAAATTTACAGCTATAAGATTAACAGAGGGGTAGCTCCTCCTCATCCTCATCATCATTCTGAACAGGAACCATTCCTGTGTCCTGGCTCCAAATAACATTTTCTTGTGTGATGGTATTTCGACTGTGAGCTTGCCTAAAAAAAAAATAAGGATGTGAGAAATTGTCCCTGGGCCATAGGATACCATACCTCCAAGCAATGGGAGGATGGAGTAGTTCCAACTGGAGAGCATACCATCCGCCTAATCCCTGCAGGCATACCACTCTATTATTCATTCATAGGCACAGGTGACTTCTAATCCTACACAATCTTTGACTAAAGCATAAGTCTTGTGCTTTAGTTAAAGTACACAATGTACTCTATATAATCTGTTGTAATCTCCATTTCAAATGATTAAACAGGGTTATTGATAAGTAAGTAACTTATTTAACCTTTAATGCCTAATCCAAAATATCAAAATGTTAACTGTTACTAAGATCTAGTAAATAAAATTTAAACTTTAAAATTCATTTAAAAAACTATAACCCTGTATTCAACCAGTATTCATTAAAATTTTTTGCTACTTCGAGAACATAGCAATAGTTTGTTAATGACAGCATTCGAAAAAATATCCAAGTAGCAAGAGCATTTAGCTGGGGTTGTTTGTCAACTTGTCCCACAGCGAGCTCGGGATGAGTTGAAGATTTCCATCCATCAGCCTAGTTCGTCCACTGCTGGACATAAGCCTTTCCAGGACTTTGCCACTCCCGGCGGTCATACTGGAAGAATTGCCCATACTCACACACGCTGGGCAGGCGGGTTGGTGAGCGCGGTCCCGGTACCCTCGCACCAGTGACGCTGCTGCCCGTCACCAGTCACCAGTTGAAGATTTACAAAATAAATATTTTTTTTGTTCTCAACTCGTCCCACTACATTTTTAACAATAAAATAAGCGTTATGTCAGTGATCAGTGTTTTTTTTTAATTGTGCCTATGTAAATGCTTGTTTAAATTTATAAGCAAGTAAAAAGCATTTTTTTGTAACAGTAGAATAGGATGGCACTATTATGAAATTTGAAATTTGTCATCTTTTAGCTGTAAGTCCATACAAAAGTGAAAACTAAAAATATGTCTATAATGGTTTACATTTCAATTGGGCATTATAGGGTTAAATAAGTTACTTAATACATCTTCTGTTGTTTATAGGACTGTGTTAAATACCCTGTAGATTTAGCTTCTCAAGGTCCTAGTTTAATTCACCTGGTAGCTAGTTATAACCAAGGTTATCATCCGTCCAGCTTTTTCTAATTACGTTAATTTTTTTTATAAAATATGAGTATTAAATCAGTCTTCAGTTTTTATTGAACTAAATTGAACTACCCCGCTATCCCTCTAAAATGTGCACTGCGTCTGGAATGATTTCATTTTTTGAATTAAATGTCCAGACTTTTTGAAACATCCAGCTTTTATCAGGATTTTTATAGTTATAAAATTATATTATTCCCGGCGCAGCACACATTTTACAGAGATAGCGGGCTAGTTGTATGTGAACAACTAGACAGTGACTTTTCTAAACAGTGATGTTGATTCGGTGTAACAGTATTTATTTTATTTGACAGGAGTAAATTTTATTTCAGCGTTCTGTGTTTTTCATTCTGTATCGAAAAAACAAATACAGGAAACTAAAATTAAGGCTAGTCCTGTCAAATAAGTTAAGTCGTCTTCTACCGAATCAACACTAATGTATTTTTTATGTATAGAGTTAAAATAGGTACACATGTAGGTACATGTACCATCGAAGAAATTGCCGCAGACCCACTTTTCGCTCCTATCACTATTGCAATACGGACGGACCTGCTGTCTTGTATTTTCTTATCCCTTGGTTAAAGTAGATATAAGTAATTCAATGTATAGTTTAAGTTTATGTTAAAAAAAAAAGACATGATCTTGCCAAGTTTCTTGCCCGTTCTTCTTAGCAAGACTAATCGAATGGGCGGAGGTAGGCATGTATTTATATACGTAACCTATTACTATGTAGTATATAGGATGGGATTTGGTCAGCCGCCTGGATTCGTGCTGGGGGCTCGGTTGGTGATCATTGAACCTTGTTCCTGGTCCCTGGCCGGGTCTCCGGTATGGGTTCGGGCGGTTGATTGGATTTCACCTTGTATAATAATATATTACCTATAATTTTAATTGTATATATATTGCTACATAAATTAAATAAACATTTAATCTAAGTAGTTCATGTACATTTATTATTTTATTACATATATTTTTATAAGATTAAAATTTGACTTGTGAACCGTGTATTATATATACCTACCTACTTTGCAAAATAAACTTTTTGAATTTTGAATTTTGAAAAAAGTGGGTCTGCAGATTTTTCCTCGATAGTACCTATATGTATTAACTTACCATCTGTAAAGCTAAATTGTTGAAATATCCAATTTGTGGGTTGGGATCTTCATTTTCAGTATCTGTGTTATTACACATTATATTAAGTTCAGCTTCTGCTGCCTCATAGCTCATAAAATTTGATCTTTTTACGGAGCATGGTAAGGTACTCCATCCACTTCCTGGTTTGGAATGGCCACTATGTACCAAATTCTCAGGCCTTTTTTTTGGCCAGTGCAGTATACCCTTGGATTCCCATCCCGCAGGACATATTGTAAGTTGTGGTTTGCCTCGCTCCACAGTCCTTACAACTTTGTATGACATGCTGAAACAAAAAAAAATAGTACCATATAGACATTCTGGCCCATTTTATTTAGGCTTCTATTTAGTTATCTTGTTTAACAGCTTTGTATTGGGTACCATGATTCGCAACATAGAAGAGTGCGTTATAGGTAGTAAAAACACCACAAACAATTTCTGCTGGTTTTAGTTACACAATAGAAAAAACAGTTTTGTATGTGTGCAAAGCATAGATATCATATTAATATTATTAGGCCGGGTTCCTAATTGCTGGGGTAAAAGTAAAAATTAACTATTACCCATTCCACAACCACCCGAGTGAAAACAAACAGCTCCAAACAATTCTTGAAGTCATTTAGAAATGCAACATTCACTTTGGACACCTAAAATTATAAGACCAGTAAACTCTTCACTTTGACAAATTTGTCGTCATATTGCATGTAATTTTTTGTTTTCTGGGTAATAGAGTTCTTCTGAATGACTTTTAAAGCCTTTTATTTATGGTAATGATGATACATAAACAAAAAAAATATCCTTTACCACATAAATAAACTGACTTTACAAAGTGGCCGTTCCAAAACAATAAGTAAATAGATTTCGTCTCAGTCCTATCTCTTTCACTTTTACAAAGTAAACTTTACATTTCCTTATCTAAAGCTACCTTATAAAGTCTTGAGTTCTTAAATCGGTCAGAGTGTGGATAAGGGGGGCATGATACCGCTTGCTTGCAATGTCACATAAGTCACAAGATTGAGTATTAAATACTGGAATAGTACCTACCTTACCTTACCTTACCTACCTTAATACCTTATCGACACTCTAATCAACATACAAAGTAAATTTACCTTGAAAATATCTGCTGATGTTTGATCGGGTTGAGAACAATACTGTCCAAAGAACCAGTTGCCGCTGCTTGAAATCTTAATACAAAATTTTAAACCTGAAATTTTCAAAAGTTTCTTTTACTTCTCAAAATCTCCTTCATAAGTACACGAAAGGGTAGGTATTTTTAAAGAATCTACTGAAAACCAAGAAAACCGGCATAAAGCACTGTCCACTGTTTACCTACTACTTAAATGGATTTGAACATTATTTGTGGATAAAACACGGTAAAAAGGATCATACCTTTTTTATGTAAGTTCCTAGCGTTTTCAGAGAAATGAACAATATAAATATAGGTGCATAAATAAAACAATTTTTCCCTCTACATACAAAAACAAATAAAACATTACAAGAAAAGGACACGGTATGTTCCGATTTGCGTGACGCACGACGTACCTACCAATCTAACTGTGTAGTCTCGGAATCCCCTGAGTGATTGCCGATTTAATGTTTCAACATGGTATGCACTGTGCTTAGTGCTTAGACCATACATACTCTGAGGGTTAGTGCGTTTCATAGAATAGGTCTTACGCCGCAATGTTATATGCTTTTCCATCTTTGATCAAACGTCGTCTATAATCACTCAGTGACTTTATAATGTACTTACATATAAATAAATTACATGCAGAAGAAAAATACCACTTACGTACCTTATCTAAAATAATATATAACACGAAAAATTGGTATTCAATATTGTTTACTAGCGTGCTCGAATATTCTTATAATTTCCCACATTACGAATCGCCTTTTGATTGGCGGAACAGTGCCTAGTTCGCTAGCAACAAATATTCCAAAGGTCTTATTCGAGGCCTCCAATGTTTTTGAATGTTCTATTGGATCATTTCCTGTTTGGCTACTACCATCTTTCATCAGCACTGATCTTGGATTTACTGCACTGGGACTAATATTATGTTGAGATTCGTCCCAATTTTGCGCAAGTTGTTCATATTCAAACGCATTACGATAGTCATCATTATGCGTTTCGAGATTACTATTTTCTTTACTATCTGAAAAAATTATCTGTTGTTGAATTGAATCATATCATCCAGCGGACCTATTATGTATAGTACCTACCTGGCAGAAAATAATGCACTTCGACTATTTTCGGCTACGTAGAGCGTCGTCTCTATCACCGGACTGTTTAGTGCTTCGTACGACAGATACGACAATTTGACAAGATGTGCATTATTTACTGCTGGGACCTGTTATATCTTTAAATCAGTTAGAAACTGGGTGCCTATCATCAAAAACATAGATAAAACTGGACTTTCAAAATTGCTTTCAATGAGTATGAACTATTTACGAACTGTGACGTCACCTGAAGTGCAAACAAATCCTTAGACAATGAGGGGTTTTCAAAGTCAAATTAAAAAAGAAAAAATAGTACCGAACGACTCTATAGATGGTGCAGCTTGTACTAAAAGTGTCAATAAATGTTTCTGGCAACACTAGATTCATGTATTATTGTTAAGATCTATTGTTCTTTCCATAGTGAATTCTTAGGAAAACTACTTATATTTTTAGATACCTTTTTTATATTTTAGATACCTATATTTTTAGAATTAGCCACAACGCATGGGCTGACCATGTTGAAAGTTGAATGAAACACCAAGTAGAAAACAACACCATATATACACAACAAAATAAGAATATTTTTGTGAAGGGTGTTGTTGGATTTGACACTTGACTTGAAATTTTTTAGCCCACAAAATATTGCTGCCCACAGATTAAAAAATAATCTTTGATTTTTGACACTTGAAAGCAGGGTAACGCCATCTATCTGAAAGCTTGATCAAGGTCAGTCTGGAAAACCGCTCATTGGAATTCGATAGTATATCTATGTTTTTGATGAAAGGCACCCAGATGGCAACCGATTCAAAGATATGTAATGAGCCCGAGTGCTACATTAGATTTTTATGAAAATCAACTGCGTTAAAAATCAATAAAGCGTAGTAAAATTATTTTTTCAATATTTCAACAAATTACGAAATTATTGGCAATCAAAGTAAGCTTAACGGCATGTCGCGTGACGTCATCTGACACTTTATTAAAAATCAATAAAGCGTAGTAAAATTATTTTTTCAATATTTCAAAAAATTACGAAATTATTGGCAATCAAAGTAAGCTTAACGGCATGTCGCGTGACGTCATCTGACACGATTTCATACTAAAAGTGATAAATATTGCTATCGCTAATTTCGGTCATAATAAACATTTTTCAAACATTTTAAAAAGCTCGCGTCCATTGGCCCACAGTATCCTACATAATATTAACGAGTTGATACGATTTATCGTCACGTTAAGCCTCCCCAAGGTGTTGTCGGAGGTGTCGAGGTGTAACTAGTGTACTGTAAAATAACTGTAAAATACAACTCACAGTCCACACCCGGAACACCAACATTTCACTGACTATTACTCCTGCCCACCGTGATGGGTGGTGACTGGTTAGCTCTATCGCCGTTCTGCGGGAACTAATTAGTAAGGGTGTTAGAGTTGTTTAGGCCACCGTAAAGGCTATGGCATGGCTTAACGACCATTATCATTCAATACAAGCCGGAACTAACTGACCACTACTGGTCATTTCTCCAAGCACAAATCAATCAGAAATAAATTCTCAAATAATATTGCAGATGGCATTCTAACTTATATCCCTGCCCTGCTAATCGCGGGCCGAGTTGGTTGTTTCTTTAACATATGTTTAATTAAGATTACGAAAAGAATAATAGATGGCGCTGAAAAGTATGAAATCAAAATGTCACTTTATTGTTTTACCTTGCAAATTACTGAACTTAACCTTCTTTTTTTGTTCCGGGGAGTCCTCCAAACTATTTGATCTATAAAAATTATTCTGAGTAGAGTCATCGTCACTATTTGATACGTACGAATGTCTTCTTTTTTCTGTAAACGATAAAAATAATAGTAAATGACAAGTTGTGACGTATATGGCGACTCCGTCCGATAAATTAGCAACTCGAGTCATGATAGTTGAAATTTCGAACAAAGCCATGTTAAAACAAAGTTCACAGCTCGCACTGCAACGTGGCTGTTACGTCAGTCACCGCGGCTAACAAGTGCGGAAATAGTGTGTTATGTTTTATACAAAATAAAATTAAATCTCAAGTACTGAGAAAACCATATCATTTTCATTTTATATTAATTTGTCTGGAAGTTTATAATTGTTTATACTGTTTTGATAAAAACTGCAGCAGTCATATGAAACAAGTGGACAAAAATTCAAGATAGGGTTAACTTGGAATTTTCTGGCTTCATTTTTGTATATTAAAATAAAATTCAGGAAAAACTACATCACTATTTGTATCATATAGATTACTATGTACTTTTCTTCTTTTAAAAAATGATTTAGTTACCGTGTAAAATTATTACAAAGTTACACCGTTCAAGGTCGTTGGCATTGGGAGAAGCCTTTATACAAAATTTAGTTCATGTTTCTTTTTCCAAATAAATTTTCGTATTGCTAATAAGTCTTAACTAGTTTCAATACATAGTTATCATAGTTATTACTAGGATTGAAACTTACCCGCCATAATAAAACTTGTCAAACTTTGGATTTTTATAATTTGCGTTTTTTCTGTAAAAAAAAAACATGCGTTAAGTTAATAATACTAGGAAACTGTTTTTTTTTTTGGATTGAGGTGTGCTCCTAATAATGCATGTCAAAATTATTCTGTTTTGTTTCTATGCATGAATCGCGTCGCTGAACTTTGACTAAACTGATTTCTTTGCTTTATCCGTCAACAAACTGATGCATTAACGCTCAAAACGGAACGCGGCCAAAACGGAACAGGGCTGCCAGATAGGAAAAGCTTGTGATTACCTCTCTTTGACATCTCTACCTACTTTTTGATATTGCAAAAACTTATGCTATGCTATGTAGTCTGCGGTAATGGGGCACATTTTAATTTCTAGAAAAAAAATAAAATTATTTGTTTGTTTCCATTACTTTCTACCGTACCCTAAAAATTGATGATCAACTGCTGTCAAGGCCATATTTTGGCAACATACACCGCTGTTGCATTGCTTTAAAACTTAGCCTTCTACGGCCCTTCTACGGCCCTTCTACGGCTCATATGCGTCCTAATGACGTACAAAATGCTCAGAGGAGTTACAAATTACCAAGAAATATTTCGCCATTGTTATTTTTATTTTATTGAGTTGATCCATCGAAATATGATTTAGTTACAGATATTTATGACAAAGAACGAAAGCTTTTATAAAAAGAATGAGGGAGTAGGTACATTGTTGCTGATAATTTAGAAAATAACAAAAAAATATAACCTAACCTACGCACATTTCTCGAATTTTTAATCTCATTTCACATTATTAGGGAGGCGCATTAAAAACGAAATGAAAACATATGTACAGAACACCAGTAAAATTATCTTCGCAAAAGAATTTCACTCACAACACACATAAGAAGGTAAAAATAACTTACCGTTTATTTGCTGTTTATTTTTGTCTCGTATCTTTCACAGATTTATTTGTATCTTGCACCATTTGACGTTTTCAAATGAAAGAGTTCACACATTAAACAATTTAAGGAAAAAAAAGAGATGGAATATGACTCAAATCGCAAATAGAAATTCAAGGTAGTTAGTGGATCTCCTATGACGTATAAATCGCTCTTGTATCGCTCTTTACACGCCTCGGAGGGTATAAATCGCTATTGTAACCCTCTTGTATGGATGAAATCGCAAATAGAAATTCAAGGTAGTTAGTGGACTCCCAATGACGTATAAATCGCTCTTGTATCGCTTTTTAGACTCCTCAGTGGGTATAAATCGCTATTGTAACCCTCTTGTATGAACGAAATCGCAAATAGAAATTAAAGGTAGTTAGTGGACCCGGAATGGTGTATAAATCGCTCTTGTATCGCTTTTTAAGCCCCTCGGTGTGTATAAATCGCTTTTGTAACCCTCTTGTATTGACGAATGCCGCTTAATTTGTGCCCAAATGGACATATAGCGGAGGTAAAGCGGGAATATATCTGGATATAAAGCCAGTTCGTATTTCGTCAGTACTTAACGGCTTACGCTCTATCGCTCTTGTATTTCTCAGTTTTGTTAGTTGGGACATACACCGTTTTTACTCCCATGATAACCTACAACAAAAAACTCAATTTTAATAATGAATTAAAGGCCTATTTATAACTTTAGAGCCATAAAATAATATTACATCATTTATTTACCTTTATAACTAGATATTTATCATATATATGTTGGCTTGAAATATTTTAGACTTCTTGCTTATATAGCCATCTGATTGCCTTTTTAGCCATGCCGTCAAATTGTTATCATTTTTCAAGTTTATTTTATTCTTATTGAGCACAACACATCGGAGCATGGAATACATCGCCCATAAAGTGGAAGGCTGCTTTGTTTGGCTAAGGTGACTGAAATAAGCCAAAAACACATTTTCCGACCAACTGTTCGTGTGTTATCTGCTTTCCACTTGATGAACTTTTCATAATTTGTTTTCCTTAGATTTTGGCGGAAGCAAGTTGTTTTTTGCTAATTCCGCTTCCGCTTTTAGATCTGGAGGAGTACACTCTATATCAGAGCCTTCTTCTGAACTCATTTTGTAATTTATTTACACAAAAAACTTTAAATGAAAATATTATGCAACAACATAATTTCCCGCTTTTAATTTTTTTTTCGTTTTTTTTTTTTCGTCGGTCAAATGTATACGGCCAGCCCTCTTCATAAAATTGAGGTTAAATTTTAAGTGTTCAATGGTTTTAAATATAACTATAAAATCAATAAAAATAATATATTTTCAATTATAAAATATAGCAAACGTTTTCTGAACACGAAATTTGTAATGTTTTTTCTTTTTATACTGGCCGCTAAAAACCGTATGATCGCCAAACTCTTTAGTCATTTAAAACATAGACACGGATAGTTTAAAAAAAAAAACATGGTATGTAATGGATTTTCATACGAATTTCCTGGACAGTTATTCAGATTTCCTGGAGACTTGAAATAGCTCAACAGGATGAAGTACTTTCTGGCATGTCTATGCAATACGTAATTAAAGCATTACAACATATTTTTGAGAAAACTAAATTAAATTAAATATTTCCAGTAAGTAGCTACTGTAATAGCCTTGTCATTAGCCTGCATCAGGCCTAAGTGAGTGCAGGAAGCTGGACACAGTCGGTGTTACTACAAAACGGTGTTTAACTTTAGACAGTGTTTAAATCTGTTGCTGTCACTTTTTTACGATATGACAGAAAAGGCGACAACAATAGATTTAAACACTGTCTAAAGTTAAACATCGTTTTGTAGTAACACAGAGTGTGCACGACATGAGATGGTCTGTCGTTTGTGGAACACCGCATAGACAGTTCATGCTAGCATTTTCGGCGGAAATTCCCCAGCGTTCGAGGTTATCCTTCGACCTTCCTGATCGTGATCGTATTCTTAGCCATTCCTGATCGTGACCCGGTGGGAGATGTTCTACTGTTGATGGTAATAATTTTAATTTTATTTTCAATGCATATGCTCGTAAAGGCCCACTTTTTATGCATCAAAACCGAACAGAAAGTCGATTATTTTGCCCTAGGGCTTTATTATTATTATTTTTTTTTATTTATTTACAATGGTTGGCTAACCTGCAGCCTTTCCTGTGTACCATAAATGCCATACTTTTTTTCCACTGTTTAACGGCTCTGGATACCTAGTCCTTTTGAGCCAATTACAATTTAAAGTTCACAAAATTATATTTGTTTCATTTCCTCACACTATGCATTGAAAAACGTAGTATGATTCACGGGCGTAAAGGCAATAATTTGCTCGGTTACGTTTAAAACACTCGCTACGCTCGTGTTTTAAATCGTCCTCGTAATTTGCTCCTTTTGGCCATTGTAGCATAAACTACTATTAACGTTCGTTTGTCATTTTATATTGTGTAACTTATTTTGACAATACAATTATAATTAAGTTCTAATTGTATCTATAATTGTATCTATTGTATCTATAATTTTAGTTTTAATTTGTCTTTTGTATTTATCATTTTAGTTTTAATTTGTCTATTGTTCATATTTTTCTTTGTGTTTCTTCTTTTTCATTAAAGGCTAAGGCTGAAAATCGGCGGCTTTTTGTGTTTACAAAAAGTCAATGGCCGAGTCTTAGACCGATTTGTCTCTTCTAATGTTAATTATTATTATTATTTTGTATCGTGTTTTGTGACAAATAAACAGCTTTTATTATTATTATTATTATTATTAACCGGTATAATTTTGGTTGCAGGCTGATAATGGGGTTCATTCAGAAGAAGCAGGCGGAGGAGATGCTGTCAAAGTGTCCGTCGGGGACGTTCCTTCTCCGGTTCTCCGACTCCGAGCTTGGCGGGATCACCATCGCCTGGGTTGCTGGTAACATTTATTTATTTTCAATGCATGTGCTCGTAAAGGCCCACTTTGTATGCATCAAAACCGAACAGAAAGTCGATTATTTTGCCCTAGGGCTTTATTATTATTATTTTTTTTTATTTATTTACAATGGTTGGCTAACCTGCAGCCTTTCCTGTACATATACCATAAATATCATACTTTTTTTCCACTGTTTAACGGCTCTGGATACCTAGTCCTTTTGAGCCAATTACCATTTAAAGTTCACAAAATTATATTTGTTTTATTTCCTCACACTATGCATTGAAAAACGTAGTATGATACACGGGCGTAAGAGCAATAAATTACTCGGTTACTCGGTCCTCGTAATTTATTCCTTTGCGCCCTTGTAGCATAAACTACTATTTCAATGCAAGTGCTCTTAGGGATCGTTCAACAATTACGTGATCATTTTTGGCCGTTTTTTAACCCCCCCCCCCCTCCCCTATGTGATCACAGCGTAATCTTTTGTTTTTAACAAAAGATTTATATCTTATGAAAGAAAGAAAGAAAGAAAGAAAACAGATTTATTGCCAAAAAAAAAAAGTGTTACAATGAAGACATATAAATAATTAAAAGACAAACTTACGAACTAAATTTAAAATAAACAAACTTAAAAGAAATACAATGTCGATTAAATATTCTTTGTTCCTTTTGGCAACAGGTGGCACGCTCAGCTGTGCTGCTAGATTAAAAAACTAACAGCGCTGTTTTTCAACGTACACCCAGAACAAAAAATATACAAATTTCTATTCAATAAATTGCAGAAGGCGCATAAATCATAAAATATAATATCTTATGTATCTGAGATTTATGTCTTATGTATTTTTTTTGTTTGTTCTAAATCCATTCATGTCCATTACAGAAAACGAAGTCTTCAGCCTTCAACCGTTCACGTCACGCGACCTCGTGTTGCGCTCTCTAGCGGACAGAGTGCTAGATCTGCCGCAACTGCAGTTCCTGTACCCCAATATACCGAAGGATGATGTCTTCTCCAAATATTATACCAAACCGGGTGAGTATGACGTCACGATCACGTCACGCGACCTGTTACGTTCTCTAGCGGAAAGAGTGATAGAAGAAGGTAGTCAATTAGATATAATATTCACGGACTACAGTAAAGCTTTTGATCGCATAGACCATGTACGGCTTATAGAGAGGCTTTACTCTTCCGGTATTCATGGAGATCTTTATCGATGGTTCCGGTCATACGTCGAAAGCAGGACCCAGTCGGTTGTGATAAACAATTATAGCTCACATTGGCTTACAGTTCCTTCGGGGGTACCACAGGGCTCACTTTTAGGTCCACTCCTATTCATTTTGTTTGTGAATGATATAGCTGGCTACTTCAGGTCTGCGAAGATCCTTCTTTTTGCAGACGACATGAACATTTTAAAACCAATCCGAAATACAGAATTGTATCTACTAATATAGAATTATATCCAAATATTATACCAAGCCGGGTGAGTATCACGTCACTTTCACGTCACGCGACCTCGTGTTATGCTCTCTAGCGGACACAGTGCTAGATCTGCCGCAACTGCAGTTCCTGTACCCCAATATACCGAAACCCTAAAAAACCTTACTACATAAAGAAATTATAGTTAATGTCCTAATGTAGCCGCGATTTCAAAATAACTGAAGTTTTCTGTACGCCGCATCTGATTAGAGCAGGACTGTATCTAATTTAATTTGTATAGTTTAAGTACCTGTTAAAAAAAAAGTAAATATGCTAAAAAAAGACATGATCTTGCTAAGTTTCTTGCCCTTCTTCTTAACAAGACTAATCGAAACCTTAGATTTCACAGTCTACACTCGGAAATACGTTTGATACCCCTTCAGGGAGTCATGTCGTGACGATATACTGGGTGTCAATATGATGTTGTGGAGGCCGGAAACTGGTGATGGTACTCGTCCATACGAACATCTTTTACTATGGAACCAAACCTCAAATCGTGATAAAATCAGCTGTTCCATAGAAAAGTTACATAGCTACCCGATCAAAATGAAACAACGGTATTTTTTTACGATTTCTCAATGTATTTTCGCGAAAAATTGCGAAGTGATTCGGTGCGCTTGCGCACTATCGCATGGAAGCCATCGGTGTGCGCCAGCGCAAACATTCCGGACGCACTACAGTAACGCGGAAGCCCCAACAATATCCTAAAATATATAAGACTAGCGACCCGCCCCGGCTTCGCACGGGTGCAATGCTGATACTAAATATACTACAGTATTTAAGGTACTTTTCAATGCATGTGCTCGTAAAGGCCCACTTTTTATGCATCAAAACCGAACAAAAAGTCGATTATTTTGCCCTAGGGCTTTATTATTATTATTATTTTTAATTTATTTACAATGGTTGGCTAACCTGAAGACTTTCCTGTGTACCATAGATGTTATACTTTTTTTTCCACTGTTTAACGGCTCTGGATACAGTCCTTTTGAGCCAAATTTGAGCCAAAGTTCACAAGATTATATTTGTTTTCATTTCCTCACACTATGCATTGAAAAACGTAGTATGATACACGGGCGTAAAAGCAATAAATTACTCGGTTACGTTTAAAACACTCGCTACGCTCGTGTTTTAAATCGTCCTCGTAATTTATTCCTTTGCGCCCTTGTAGCATAAACTACTATAATTGGATAAGGATTAATGCTGTATTGCTTAAAATCGCTTCGTAAATAAGCCATTATTTCTCGTAAAAAGTAAATTGTTATTGTGGGTTATTCCTAAGAAATAGACATATACCATCCCGGACTTTTAAGGTGTACAATACTGTAGTACATTATTTTGATCTATCTCGTAGGGTTCAGCCAGCGTTTGCAATGTAAGCGCAAAAAAATGTGTTTATTTACGACATCACATACATATAAACCTTCCTCTTGAATCACTCTATCTATAAAAAAAACCGCATGAAAATCCGTTGCGTAGTTTTAAAGATCTAAGCATACATAGGGACAGACAGACAGGAAGCGACTTTGTTTTATACTATGTAGTGAAGATAAAATCTAAACAGTGAATGTTGTCACCAGAGAACGAGATGCAAAAGAACGGTTATGTGAAGCCGGTACTAGTGACAACGCTGCCGGCGCCGTTCATGTACGCGCCATCGCCGGACAGTCACCGGAACACGCCCTCTGTGCAGAGCAGGTCAGTGGCACACACCAGAGCAAAAATATATACTCACAAAGTAATAATGCGCATACAAATCTTCGCCATTGTTCGGCAAAGTTCGTATTTCCTTACCCTTTGTATACTATCAATAAGGTCACGTGTAACGTCTGGTCGCTCGACTATAGATTTGTATGCGCATTATTACTTTGGGAGTAATGTAAAAGTAAAAAGAAAGGGTCGTAGCTCCTATACTAGACTAGTAGTTCGCCACGGACCCCCAATCCCATATCTCGGCAACCCCTTAACCGATTTGGCTCATGTTGGAGCTTGAAAATTCTTTTTGTCTCATTTACTCGCCTACCAAAGGAGACTGTTCTTTTTTGTATGGAAAGTGGTATATGAACCAACAGATATAATATTGTGGTTTTTACATTAGGTAACCCCAACTACACCTCTGTGCGAAAGGGCATCAAAATTTGACCCGACAGTTTTTTCGGTACTTTTCGGACAGAAAGAGGTGGCGTCAGCGTCTTCAAAGACACGGCGTGTAGTTTAACAACGCTAGTAATAACAGGCCACTTATTTATAGTTCGGCGTCATTGCAGTCAAAAATGTAATAAATGTAGCTCATTGCAAAATCGGAGTTCTTATAAGTTCCTTACTTTATTATAACATTCTAATAAAAATAAAATAATACTAATATATTTGACTTGAAATATCTCAAAACTGTCGGGTCAGATTTTGATGACGTCATAACAAAAAATTACCGTCCAAATGTGTACTTCCTAAAAATAATTACTCCATATCTGTTGGTCTTTAGACCACATTCGCACAGTCTCCTTTCATGACGGTCCGGTTAGCAATACTCGAGTTTTCGTCGGACAAACATACATACATACATACATACAAACGCCGGATTGTTCAAATAGACTCGGAGAATTTCGCTCGCTCGTTCATTAAAAATACAACTCAGTAAGAAGGATGTGTTTGATGATTTTCTCATGCTTTATCGAATCGCGGGTCTGTTTTCGAGGCGTAAATAATAATTTACTAAACGAGCCTATTTCTCTTCGTTCAATAGAACTTTCACATAGATAGAAAGTCTCGAAAAGAAATAATAATTTCAAGCTTCTTGCCAGCTCTGGATATTCCTTTCACTTTGTCTAGAAGACGTCAGACTTTTGCGAATTAAATTCGTCTTTGAAGCCTCAGCTTCTATTCGTTGCCGCTTTGAGCGCGTCATTGTTTATGTGATTGGTTGTATACTCTATTTTAATACGGCAAATAATGTTTATACTACACCTGCTTGGAAAGTACCTTCTTACTTTTTTGAAAACGATGCAGAAAATACATCATTACTGTCATACAAATATGCGGGCGGAAAAAGTATATGCAAATCCATTGTTAACGTGCTGTTTTTTTTTTTAAAAACATAAAGAATGAGTAAGTGGCCAAGTAGCCAGTATTATTTTGCGAACTCGTACATAAAACTCGAAAAATGATACTGGGCCACTTGCTTTTCTTGTACATAATGAAAAATAAAAAGTGACAATCGCACGCGAGTCAGTCGGTTTCTTTTATTTTATCTTGATTAAAAGTAAAATTATACTATTTCCTCGCAGGTGTAGTATAAAGCACTATGTATCACTCGGGAGAAAGTGCGATTCCCAACCCGTGTGTATTGAGGCCCTTGGCTTCGCCTCGGGCCTCAAACTACACCCTCGTTGGTAATCTTCCCCTTTCTTCCCTCGGTGAACAATGCACTATTGTAAACAACTTTGTAACCTAAGTGATGAAATATAAGAAAAGCATAAAGAAAGCAAGAAAGCATTTTTATACCTATACATTTTGGTTTAAACTAATAAAAGTGAACTCACGTACATTAATATGTTTAATTGTGCAGCAAAAATTGCAGTTGAACATATATTTCATCACTTTTAGGTTATAAAGTTGTTTACAAACATTATTTGCCCTATTAAAATAGAGTATAGTCGCTTTTGATTCGGTAAAGTTCGGTTTACGAACTAAGCCGATGGAACCTCATAGTCTTGTCGTACTGTATGTGCGAGAAGGGCCTTCTTGGCGCGTGGATGACATTGACACGGGGGCGCAGCTGTGAAACAAGGGACACGATAGCGGCGTTAGTTCCGATTTTGGACACAACCAATCCACGCACCAAAAGAGTATTTTCGTGGTCGAGTAACTAACCCCAAGAGAAGCAATGGCATTTGGTTTGTTCGAAACCGCCAATTTTAACGTGCTCTGATTGGCTAAGCCGATATAGTGAGTGGGATTGAGATGTATATAGATGTGTGTGTTTTGGGCATATTCAGTGTGATTGGTAATTCGACCTATTCCTTGAAAGGGGATATACTAGAGATCATTTCCAACGAATTAAGACCTATCAACTAGGTGTCGAAATTGAATAGTCTCCGAGTTACGAAGATTTTATATTATTTTTCAAACTTTCAGACTAATAACCAAAAATAAATAATTAAAAAATAACGATTCCTCTCTCAGAACTTATTTATTATATTTCTGATCAATGATAGATGAGTGATCATTTATAAAAAAATACGTGCCCCGAACTCCCATAATCTCAGAATTAAAAGGTCTTAAGTGGAAAGAAAACCTTTTTTTATTTTGTAATTTTTTAATATATCGACGTGTTTTACCTGAAAAAAAATATATAATTTTCGACATCTAGTTGATAGGCATTATTTGTTAGAAATCATCCCTAGTATAACCCCTTTAAAAGAATAGGTTGAATTATCAATCACCCGGTATATAGGATGAATGAAAAAATAAATGTATGGTGCGCAAGTGGAAGGTACAGCGGGTCTACCGCGTAATTCTGATTTTCATCAACTTGAGATTGAAATTTGACGTGCGTGCGACGACGCCCGCTTAACATCTCTTTTGTACGCACGTCAAATTTCAATCTCAAGTTGATGTTGATGAAAATCAGAATTACGCGGTAGACCCGCTGCTCGACCAGGCCGCCCTAGAAGGACGTATGCTGACCAAATTGGCGACATACTGAAAAAAAAGCCATGTCAAAAGTATTCGGAATAGAAGTAGGTTATATGACTAGATTGATGGATGTGAAAGAAACGAAAGAGATGTGTCAAGATCGTAGCAGAGTTAAATATGTAGTCTCTGCGTACCCCTCCGGGAGACAGGCGTGAGTGAGTATATGTGTGTATGTGAAAAATTATTCAGAAGTTACGGAATTGGGCGCACTGACAATTCCTCTCTCGGGGTTAGTTGCTCGATCTCTGGACCTTTGGTATGCTCAAATAGTATCCAGTACAACCGCACGCTATTTTGGATATTATGTGAAAATAATGTATATTTACTCAAAAATGCTTGTAATGTGGTCATTATTTTGACAACCTTGTTTGAGAAAAGTTGACATTTCCGCGTTACTTGAATAGGCGCCAGCAAAGTTGTGTGGAATTTCATCGCTGATGAGTTTTAACCACCAGAAATTTTCTTTGAAAATCCATTATTGTTGAGTTTTGTTTCAAAAATACATACATATACTCACGCCTAACTCCTAGAAGGTTAGGTAGAGACCACAGATTTCCATCTGCTACAACCCACACATACCTCTTTCGCCTCAGTTTCAAAAATAGTCAAGTGCAAATAACCACATCACAAGCATTTTTGAGTAAAGCACTATACAAGCTTTGATCCGCAATGACTGCGCTGCTGGCCAATATATAATATAATTGGCTTCGAGCTTAGCTATGCTCTCGACCTTCAAGCTTGGTTATCATTGCAGCCCTTGCTGTCCGCGCTATAAAGGCCAAGACTTTACGCTGACCACGCTGTGTAGGCCCGCTTGCCAGCAACGCAGTCATTACAGACCGCGGCAGTAATGTACTAATTCCTGCATCCATTTTACTCAGGGGGCAAATTACATTTAATTTTATTACGCAATATTCACAAATTTTTACGGTATTAGACATTGGAGAAGTGTTTTTGAAGTGGATACTTTTATGTTTGCTCGAATTTGTACGTCACTTTAGGAACAACATTTTTGAAGGATAGGAGAATTTAATTTCTGGTTATAGATTATTATGTTTTTTTATCGTTCATTATTTGTTATAATAATTATTATTATGAATGATAAGTTAATGCTTATTTGATCGGTATAATGTTTTTTTTGTGACCTCATTAGCGAATGCGCCGCCATTGATTCCTTTCTCTGTGATTGAGCAAAGAGGCGGCCTAAGAAGTATCCACTTCAATAATTTACTGTTGTATCTCTGACACCAACCGCTGTTTTTTATGTTGTTGTTTTTGTAATTTTATTTTACTTTCGCATTTAATTTCATGTTATTTTTTTTTTCACATAGGTACATGCTTGAATTCTAAATTTAAAATGGCGCTTCCTCCAAATGTGGCGATCAACGTCTTTCTATAAATTATTATTTTTATACATTTTATTATAATTTAAAAACAAACAATAGTCACATCCTGAGGTTTGCAAGTGCTCTCATCTCATATTTTATTATTTTGTAGCAGGCTGTCTCCAATTTTTAAATTTTTATTACATAATTTTAAGTTCTTTTTTTTTTATAGTAAAAAAGACTGCGTGTCTATGACACAGCACAAAATTGACTACAGTGCTACAAGGATCTGATGAAGCGTGGATGACATAACAGGGGGGCGCAGCTGTGAAACAAGTAGTATGCGGCGTTAGTTCCGATTTTGGACACAACCAATCCACGCGCCATAAGTCGCTTTTGATTCGGTAAAGTTCGGTTTACGAACTAAGCCGATGGAACCTCATACGCCCTTTTTGGCGCGTGGATGACATTGACAAGGGGGGGGAGGGGCAGCTGTGAAACAAGGGGTCGTTCACAAATTACATAACGCAATTTGGAGGGAGGGGGGTGACGGTCAGGCGTTACGGTCCTGGTACATGGGGAGAGGGGGGTGGTTAAGGTTTGCATTACGTAACAATTTTAGCATAGCCAAATGGAGATACTGCGTAGCAAAGCTTATACAAAGCACCCGTTACGTAACGGAATGTAGGGGGGAGGGGGTCCTAGCTAAACGTTACGGTACTGTTACGTGGGGGGAGAGGCGGCGACCCCCAAGGGATAGGATAGCAGCGTTAGTTCCGATTTTGGATACGACCAATCCACGCGCCATAAGTCGCTTTTGATTCGGTAAAGTTCGGTTTACGAACTAAGCCGATGGAACCTCGTAGGCCCTTTTTGGCGCGTGGATGACATTGACAACGGGATGGGATAGCAGCGTTAGTTCCGATTTTGGACGCGACCAATCCACGCACCAAAAGAATCTTGTAGCACTGTATAGTCCAATCAAGCTTCCAGTTTTGTAACTGAATTATTCTCAAAAACAAATGCATGAACAAATGTTTATACTTGTTCTTCAGTATATTCGTGTTTAAATGAATAATGTACGAATAAAATGGTTCTGTGTCGACGTTTCAAATATAATTAGGCTATTTTAGGGACCATGAACACTGCGAGCGAGTAATTAATACAAATTTTTGCCCAAATAAAGTTTGACTGTAGTTTTAACCGCAGTGTTAATCCTATTAAGAGTCGAACAATCGAACCTTAAAGGGCCTACCACACAAAGCCCGTTCTGCGGTCTAAACATTTAGAACGCGCGTTCTCTTTGACCGCCGCGGTCTTTGTGTGTGTGTGTGTGTTGTGTAAAGATCCAAGCTGGTCGACCCCTAACCTGAAAAAAGTTCAATGTCTAATTCATACTAAAATCATCACGTATTGCAGCAGATTCATGATATATAAGGTTAAATAATATTAGTTGACGAAACTCAAAACAGGTAGTACTAGTCTATATGAACAACTGTTTGTATGGGAGCTAAGCGAAATTCGAAACTTTTTTTCTCTTCCTCCCATACAAATTGCCCCGATCAGCTGACTGGTCCAGAATGGAAAGGTGAAAACATATTTTAAGAATTTCGCTTAGCTCCCATACAAACAATTGTTCATATAGACTAGTACTACCTATGTTTTGAGTTTCGCCAACTAATATTATTATTATTTATACAGGCTGTAAAAGCAAAAGCAAGAATCCTTCTAGGGTATGTTAGTATGAATCATACAGTGTTTAAAAAATATAGCGGCAATTTTTTTTTATGTAGCAGTACCACATAATAACACGATTTGTTAAACTTGAAATACTCTAATCCGGTGGACACTCTCGCTGGTCGTTGACCTCTGATAGCGTCAGTAGCACAGAACATAATTACTCAATGTGATTGGTCGTTACCGCACTACGGGGTGAATGAACTGCATTGATAAGAGTGCGTAGCTGGATCTTAGGAAAACAATATAATTTTTGGTAAAAATTTAAGGTATACTTTTTTTTATCGTAATCGTATCAGTATCATGTATACTTTCATACCCGAAAGGGATTTTTGGTTTTGCATTTACATCCTGTAGATACAGCTAATGTTTTGAAGTCTTTTCGCCTGGTGTGGTTATACATGACATTTAGAAAATATGACGTTTTGGTCAACTATAAAATAGGAACATTACTCGCCCGCTGTGTGTCAATACCTTTAGACTGACATAAAAAAGTATTCTAATAATAATTTATTTTTTAGCTGCCAACCAACCATCCTGCAACTTTAAAAGGATTAAAGATTGGGGCACTTTTTGTCAAATTATTGCTCGAAAATCGTTTTCTGTTAGGTTAAGTGCAATACTTATTGATTGTTAGTTAGTAAGTGCTTAGGTTTATATGTAATTTTCTAGAAATCAGTATTATGATCTAATTATAATTGGCACTATGGTATTTTAGTTTGTACTTATTTAGATGATTCCATTTTGGAAAGTAAATGAATTGATATTTGATTTATATAATGTTAAATAATATTAGTTGGCGAAACTCAAAACATAGGTAGTACTAGTCTATATGAACAACTGTTTTTATGGGATTTTTTTAATATTTGAATAAAATTTTATTGTCCCGATCAGCTGACTGGTCCAGTATGGAAAGGTGAAAACAAATTTTAAGAATTTCGCTTAGCTCCAATACAAACAGTTGTTCATATAGACTAGTACTACCTATGTTTTGAGTTTCGCGAACTAATATTATTTAACCTTATAAAAGGTGTAACAGAGAGGTGTAACCATATTTGAACAGCTGATTCAGTCAATGGTATAGAACAACTTTTACTATGGAAAAAAACCCTGTATGTCGAAAAAAAATAACTGTTTCATAGAAAAATGCCATGCCGCTCGGCCGAAATGTATGGAAGGGCAAATTTTTTATTTCAGTGTAGGCTCCATAGTAAAAGTTGTTCTATACCATTGACTGAATAAGCTCCTCAAATATGGTAACACCTTTCTGTTACATGTTGTATACAATTTATTATTTTGATCCATATTTGAATTTTGTAGATGACTGATGTATATTATGATTATGACTTCTTTCAGGAGTGTCGGCCATGTTTTTTTTTTTATAGAAATCTTCGCCATTGTTCGTATTTCCGAAATTAGCCGAAAATAGTCTTCTGATTTTGTATTAAAATACAATGAAATAATGTCAATTTATAATTCAATTATAATTTAACATATCCAACGTCCATAATGTGACCAATTAGACCTGCTGTCAGGGTTTGTATACGAATTTAAAATTATATATATACACATTTAAGTATCTATACACTTATATACAACAGTAGAATTCTTATATTGTTATGCGCTTTCAAAGACGTGCAAAAAATACAGGATAACTTTAAATCAAATTTGATAGTAATGTTTTTATCGAAATAAGCAAAAATATCATCAGAATAAATACTTAAAAAGCAGTATTTTCGAATCGTATACGTTTATACTTTGACCATAGACTAAGCATTACTACGTATAGACCGACAACTCCCATACATCAAAGCGTAGCAAATTTTTTACGCGCCCTTACGACACTAGGTGTCGCCAAGTGTTGCAAATATGTAAGCATAATTTGTTTAATTAGCTGCAAGTAAACTCTCATGGTTACCAAGTAAACATGTGGCTGTAATAGCTTTGCTTTGAAAAACTAGATGGCGCTAAGTTGGCAACACTAACAGTAAATATTTCAGCGCCATCTATTATTGAAGTGGGAATTATTTTTATGTTACGTGACATCACTGTGCCACTAGCGTCACCAATCGGTCTTTTTTAGCATCGTGTTCGTTAGAGGATTTAGCAACGCTATCTAGATTTCGTTACAATTTTATACCTTTTTTGTGGCTACAAACTGATGTTTGGGAACTGCTAGTCTACACGTAGTAATACTTAGTCTATGCTTTTAGGTTATAAAAGTTTCAGACGGCATCTTTTAAATTATTTAAATCATGGAGTTTTTGGTAGTTTTGCTCGAATAATGATCTCAAAAGAAATTTAGTTATAAATTCTAAAATATGAAAATAGTCGTATCTCTTTTCTTTAGAGCTACAATAACCCGATAGCTAGAAAAAGACAGCAAAAATAATCAGAGACTATACATAGGATATCCTAGTAGACTACGGGCGCACCGTTGGTAACCCTATGTATCTAGTAACAATATGTGACCAAATTATTATTACATACGGCTTGAAGAGTCACGTGTGATTGTTGTTGACTATATGCCAACCGTTTCACCGATACGATTTCGGCATTATCAAGGCGAGTGTCGTTCGTAAGACGACGACGCGACGTTCACCGTCGTTGTCAAACGGGCACTGGCAGCCGCCGATCGGCATGACACTCGCTTTGATAATGCCGAAACTGTATCGGTGAAACGGTTGGCATATAGTCAACAACAATCACACGTGAGTATTCAAGCCGTATGTAGTAATAATTTAGTATGTCAGCTCACGCGAGTTTTATTAATATGTGATCAATGCGGAGATGTGTAGAGAAAAACTACATCAAAACAATTAGGGTTGGCTGAGTGCAACTTGGAGCATATTGTACAGTCAGCAAAAAAACCTGATAGAAAAATCACGTTTATACGTAACAAGTACTACGTTCAAAAGATCGTTTCAAAAGGTGCTTAAAAATATGTTGGTACTAACCTGAGTCAGCCTGATTTTATCAAATATCGATTTATTAAAAAAAATCGATTCAGCAAGATGGGACCAATTCGTAGTTGTGTCGAAACAAAAACTACATCAAAATAAACAGGGTTGGCTGCGCACAACCTGGACTGTACAGTCAGCAAAAACAAAATGCTGAAGGTTGCGTCCAGCCAACCCTATTTATTTTGATGTAGTTTTTTTCTACACAACTACAAATTGGTCTCATCTTGTTTCTCGATACATAGGGTTACCGGCCGTACGCTCCTAGTCTATAGAATCTAAATGAAAGAGGGCAATATTCAAGCCAAAATCTTTTGAACGCAGAACGCGTTCTGTGTGGGTTGTGCCTAGGGTTGCCAGGTGTTCTGTTTTTTACCGAACTGTTGGTTATTTCAGCCCCATGTTTGGTGTTCGGTATGATGAAAACACCGAAGTGTAACTGGTTTGGTATTTACAAAAGTCCATTCATATCACACATTTATTTGCTGTTTCGCAAAATCAAAATCCATACAGATTTGGCGCGCTGTTGCCAGCCGGCGCGTGCTGTATCCGTGACCTTGATTGATCGTTGCCTTCGTCAGGTAATTTTCGGTAATTTTCTTAGTTTGATCTGGCCAAAATCAACAAATTGTAAAAAAAAACATAGGGGGGACCCTTGGACAGAAATTGTTAGGTTTTTTTATCTGGACCACCTGGCAACCTTGGACCACCTGCAACCCGAAGGCTTTTTGCATGGTGCGAAGATTTCAGTCGCGCGTACGGCCTCTCTTATCTCAATGCTAAAGAAAAATGTTTTATTCTAGTAAAATATAAATTTTCAAATCTAACTACAACGAACCGTCCTTTGAAACAAAGAATTAGGAAAAAGTATTTTGAGTACACGTTGAAATATTAGTGGAATTTCTACTCTATCTCACAGAGTCCGTATGTATATGGTTGTAGTAGTGCATACACACGCACCTTTTCTAGTGTGCGTAGCCAGTGGCGTATTTTAAGATTTATCGCCCTGGGCCGCCCCGTAAAATAACGAGATAAAAGCAAAAATATTTAAATTATAAAATAAAACGAAATCCAACAGTGTGTTGATGTGGACTAAGAATAGTGATAATGAATACAAAAACAAAAAAGGCTATGCAAACACCATTTATTCGATATTTACATTTTTTTCTAAAGGCCAAATTAGTTACAAAATTCTTCAATGACACTGTCATTATTGATAGATTTTGTCAAGTCAGCTTCTATAGGTATTTAGAAAAGCTAATTATTAATTGCTTGTGCCGCCCCTCGCAGTCTGCCGCCCCGGGCCATGGCCCTTTTGGCCCTAGGGTAAATACGCCCTGTGCGTAACCTCGGGAGCGGTACAAAACGCGCAACACACACAAAACGCGCTTATCTGTACACGTCACTACTACAACCATAGCTTAACAGACTTCGTGAAATGGAATATCTATAGTAACGTAGATTTTTAACCTGATCTATATTTTGAACCTGGGTCCAAAACGTTGCATTTTATTGGTTCTATCGCTACTTTTATAGTTAAAATATATTAAAATGTTACATTTAACTTAGTGTGTAAGCAGTTCTAAATGTTTCTCACTTTTGAAGACGAAAAAACTGTAGATTTTTTTATGTCACATTGGATGGAAACAGGGCCGGGTTAAGCCATGTAGAGGTCCCTGGGCAATGCAAGTCACGGCCCGCGGGGCCCATACCCTTTTCTATGTTATGTTGTCTGTGAACTTCATTATTTTACGGGAAAGGCGGGAGTGCGGGCGATTTCATACTGACATGTATGTACTCGCCCGCACCCCTGCCATGTCGGGATACCTTATCTCCTTATAAGTGCACCTAACAAGCTGCTATAGTAAATAATAAATTTAAAAATTGTTTGTTTCTTAAAAAACCTTAGTAAAACGATAGTATCAAATTATCGCTTGTGATTGGTTCTCTAGCGGTGTTAATAAATTTTGTCAATCACAGTGTAGAATCGCGGTGTTATAATTTAATATTATCACATCGGTCAAACAATGTAGGTAAAACTACTTTGACTTATTTCTCTCACGAGCCACAGGGCCCCAAGGCAGAGCTGGGGCCTTATTGTTTAACAACAACATCCACCAATACCGCCTTCAAAGGTATCGTGGTTGGCTTGATTTGACGCCATTTCCAGCCAATCACAATACCTTTGTAAGCGATAGCGGTAGATATTGAAGTTAGATGATAATGCCCATGTGCCCATAGGCAGTTGCCTACATTGGCTCTTGAATAGTCCGTCCCTGGCTTAAAACCACTAAGCGCGCACGCTTTCCGTTTTCCTAAATTGAATGTGGCGACTTTATTTTTGAATAAAGCAAAAAAGTGTCTATTCTTCAGATTTGTAACAAAATATTAAAAAATAATAAATTCTAACGGCCAAAATACAACCTTTTAGCTAAGTACAATGTCAACAAATAGTTTACTATTATGCATAAACATATTTTTAATGAGATTATGGCAGCTTCAAAATAATTGGATTTTCCATAAGCGTGATATTACAATTATTAGGGTTCCGTTGTACCTTAAAAGTGCAAAAGGAACCTTTATGGTGAGACTCCGTTGTCCGTCCGTATGTCACAGCCTCATAACTTTAGCACCGTTAAAGATAAAGACTTGAAATTTGGCACAAAAATAGCATTAATTTGCCCACATATTACGGTGTAAAAATGCATATGTTTTTTTTTTGAGATTTCGAGGTTGACTCCATAGTAAAAGTTGTTCTATACCATTGACTGAATAAGCTCTTCAAATATGGTTACAACTTTCTGTTACACTTTGTATAAGGTTAAATAAATATTAGTTGGCGAAACTCAAAACATAGGTAGTACTAGTCTATATGAATAACTGTTTGTATTGGAGCTAAGCGAAATTCGTAACTTTTTTTCACTTTCTCCTGAAAACAAATTTTAAGAATTTTGCACAATCCTAAAAGAAAAAGTTATTCATATATAGACATAGTCTACATATGTTTCAAATTTCGCCAACTAATTTAATTAAATATTATTTAGAGTGCATTACAAACTAGAAAATATCAATCAGAAACAAATCCAAAGACAAGAATAATATTTAGAGTATTCAGAGCGATGGATTTCGCAAAATAAACATAATCTTAATTTAATTAAACCTTTTCTATGTAGGTAGTAATCTATTAATTTACATTTTTCTTAGCTAAAAGTTATATTTTAGGTGTTATTTATAATTATTTTTTAATATTTTGTTACAAATCCGAAGAGCCGACTCTTAAATAATAAGTTGTTGACAAGAAAATTTACAGTTTTTTTTTTACTAGCTCTAATTACTGTAATGTTTAAATACTTATACGCATGGAACAATTTTGAGTAGTACCCTAAGCTTCAAGTTATAAGAAAATGTCAAAAATATAATTAATTTGTCTTTTAAAAAAAATGAGATAAGCTAACCCCCGTTTTCTGAAAGGCCAATCAAAGTTAACAGTAGATTAAAAAAACTTTAACCGCAAATAACGGTGAAAATAAAGTATATATGAAGTCTGAATAGTGATGAATCAATAATTAACTCAGTTAATTTTTGATTTCAATGTAAAATTCCCACTTTTTCTGGCTTAATTCGCAGATAATTATTTTTTAATCAACTGTTAACATTGATTGGCCTTTCAGAAACCAGGGGTAAGTATTGTTGTAACTCTTATACAACTGGCGGCTTATTTGATTTGTATAAATTCGGTGCTAACATATTAGTTTACTTAGGTTTTAAGTACACGATACCCTTTTCGAATGGAATGTCAATTAAATAAACGAATATTTCTTTATTAAGAGTCCAGCGGAGGATAAACAATTAACATATTATTTTTCATATGCAGTAAACTTTATCATGCCCGACCGGTTTCGCTGTAAAACATTTTCTAGGGCCTTTTACATGTCCTAACTAACAAAGAAATAATTTACACTACAACCATGTCTAAAATGACGTGCAATAAATGATAGTATTTAATTCTTTAAAATGTTCTGTTAACTAAAACCACTTGTTTAAAGTTACATAAACTGATATACCTTAATGTCTGCCATGAAATGGGCAAAGTGGTTTGATTAATAATGATTATTATTTAAAAAAATTACCCACAATCTGTCCCAGGGGTGGCCAACTTGATTAGACCCAAGATCTACTGTTTACAGACGAAACCCTGTGCGATCTACCAATTGAAGGGTGTTTTGGAAAAACAACCAATGTCACTTTTCCGACATTTTGCAGGAAGTAAATATCAACATCAATCAGCCCACATCTACCCACTGTTGGGCATAGGTAAATAAAACCTCATAAAATTCGTTACATGGAAAAATCCTTATTTATTATTTTTATTATTAGACTTTTATACTTTTTATTTACAAAATACTTAATTTTGTAAATAAAAAGTCAAAAAAAATGTACATTTATTGGCTATTCTTCATAGAAACGTTACTGACGTTGGTAGTTTTTCCGAAAGCACTCTGTTTTGTAGCTACATTTTGAATGTACTTTGTTTGTTTTTGCTGATTCTAATATTACCAGATTATTAAATATAAAATAGAGAATCCATAGAGCAAAACCAAACAAATTCGAAAAAATTGGACATTGGTTGTTTTTCCAAAACAGCCTTCAATTACATACTTCTTGAAATTTTAAATGAAACAATAGACAATTATGTTGTATTTTTTTTTATTATGAGGGTAAACATTTTTTTTTGCCACGATCGACTGGACTAGGAGCCGCGATCAACCAGTCGATCGCGATCGATCGGTTGGCCACCCCTGATCTGTCCATTACATTTGTGTTAGTAAAATGAAATAGTATATTACGATACGAGAGCGATGAAACGTTTTCTGACGAGTGTGAGTTTGCGGCACGACCCGAAGGCGAGTGCTGCAATCACACGAGTCGAGAAAAAGTTTCTCGCACGAGTTTCGTATAATTTTTTATAGCACAAGTGCGGAAAATGCCGACTTTACGCACGCGCAGCGTGCGTAAAGCGGTCATTTTACGCACAGTGTGCTATAAAATATTATATAATAGTATTTTATCGGTTTTGTCTCTTTGTTCTGTCAGCTCACTTTTGATGCTGCAGGCTTGATTTTTAATAATTATTATTGATATAGTTTATTTGGAATTTATATTATTAATATAAACTGTGTTAAATAAGGTGACTTTGCATGATATAGCCATATTCATACTGGAGACTCGGTAAGTGGTCAGGACCACGGTTCAAAGACCCTTTCCGAATTTTGGGCTCCTTAAATGACTCGGGGGATGTTTTTAAACAGTATAAGAGACAAAAAAAAAACGATTTTGCATAAAAGGTAATTGAACCTTGGTCCTGATCACTTACCGAGTCTCCAGTATGAATTTGGCTATACAACGTGTAACAGAAAGGTGTAACCATATTTGAAGAGCTTATTCAGTCAATAGTATAGAACAACTTTTACTATGGAACAAACACTGTATCTCGAAAAAAAATTTTAACTGTTTCATAGAAAAATGCAATGCCGCTCGGCCGAAATGTATGGAAGAGCAGATTTTTTTTTGAGATTTCAGCGTTGGCTCCATAGTAAAAGTTGTTCTATACCATTGACTGAATAAGCTCTTCAAATATGGTTACACCTTTCTGTTACACGTTGTATAATGCATTTTCATCTTGTATTATTACTGCATATTTTGTGACGAGTTAATGTTAAGGATAGTTGTTTAAATGGATGTGACTATGTTTAATCATATTTGATGGAGATTAGGGATAGGTATTTTAAAATATACATTGCGATGTTGATTTTAAACAATATATGTGACAAATAAAAATTATATTTTAGTATTATTTTTAACAAAATAGTCTTTAAAATGAACGGTAATGTATTTTATGTTGTATCGTTACGAAAAATATTATTTTTCATTATTTTAAAGACTATTTTCAATAACCTTTCCACCACGAAAATGCAACACAGACGGTCGTTACCTTTTTATTTATTTAATTTAAAAAGGTTTATTGTTTATGTTTTTTTTTTTTTTGTAATAAATTTTAAAGATAATCCTGTATGAGCACACGAACAATTTTCGCGTTTTTCTTACGGTCTGTGCTGCCTTTTTGGCGACGAGAAAGAGATTTTCAGATGCATCGCGCTTTTATATTCTCCTTTCTCTAATATTGACGACCGTCATCAATATTTGGACTAATGTGTTGCATTTTCTTTTTTTCCCGATCCCTCGACGACGCGGCGCTTCGACGGTACGAAAAACTAAATGTTACAAACATATTCTGGCAATAATGCTTCTAAAACTTATCAACAAAAACGTAAAATCTAATGTACATAAACCTCAAAACATATATCAATTCTAATCTACACAAACATCAAAACTTTTCAACACAACAATCAAACCATTCTTAACGCAAACATATCAAATCTAAACTAAACAAACTACAAAACCTTTTTAACACAAACATCAAACCTTATCAACACAAACATCAAAACTTTTCAACACAAATATCAAATCTAATCTAAACAAACATCAAACCTTTTCCACACAAACACCAAACCTTTTTAACACAAACATCAAACCTTATCAACACAAACATCAAACTGTATTTTAAAATGTACACAAACATCAAAACTTTTCAACACAACCATCAAACCTTTTTAACACAAATATCAAATCTAATCTAAACAAACATAAAACCTTTTTAACACAAACATCAAACCTTTTTAACACAAACATCAAACCCAACCAACACAAACATCAAACCCAACCAACACAAACATCAAACCAACCAAACATTAAAACAAAACAGCTACCTAGCGGCAATGACGCCGGCGCAAGAGAGCCTGATGGACGGAGACTTGTTCGAACAAATCCGCGCCACCGCCGAAGAGTTCGAGGAGTTTGACTTCTACAGCGTCGGAGGTAACAGCATGGAAGGATAGACCGGTAAGCTTTTCAGTTTTAGAGTTGTGTAACAAACAGAAACCCTTCTACAGTGCCGACTTTACCTACCTATGGAGAAAATATTGTTTATACTACACCTGCTCGGAAAGTACCTTCTAACTTTTTTAAAAACGATGCAGAAAATACGCCATTACTGTCATACATATATGCGGGCGGAAAAAGTGTATGAAAATTCATTGTTAACGTGCTTGAGCGGGCAGAAAAAGTATATGCTGTTTTTTTTTTTAATAACATCAAGAATGAGCAAGTGGCCAGTATTATTTTGCGAACTCGTACATAAAACTCGAAAAATGATACTGGCCACTTGCTTTTCCTGTACATAATAAAAAATAAGAAGGAAATAAAAAGTGACAATCGCACGCGAGTCAGTCGGTTTTATTGTATCTTAATTAAAAGTAAAATTATACTATTTCCTCGCAGGTGTAGTATAAAGCACTATGTATCACTCGGGAGAAAGTGCGATTCCCAACCCGTGTGTATTGAGGCCCTTGGCAACTACACCCTCGTTGGTAATCTTCCCCTTTTTTCCCTCGGTGAACAATGCACTATTTTATCAGTTACTTGCATGCTTACTACGAGTTTAATTATAAATAGATAAAATTTTAGTGAGCTATAATTCGGGCCCGGCCCGAATGGCCTGAAATATATGTCTCTAAAAATTTGACTTTACTGAATTTTATCTAATTCTAATCGTTTAAAAAGACAAAAAATGAATATTTAATATTTATTTACATTTTAAATAAATATAAATCAGGCAAGTAATTGATAAAAACATTATTTTCTTCATACAAAAAAATAATTAAATACTTTTTTCTCGGAGAGTAATGTATCGCAGGGATGTAACGGAGCTCCGCCTCCGCAACTTTCAAAACGGAGATTAACCCCCGGTTTCTGAAAGGCCAATCAATTTTAACAGTAGATTAAAAAATTATTATCAGCGGATTAAGCCAGAAAAAGTGGGAATTTTACATTGAAATCAAAAATTAACTAGGTTAATTATTGATTCATCACTATTCAGACTTCATATATGCTTTATTTTCACCGTTATTTGCGGTTAAAGTTTCTTTAATCTACTGTTAACTTTGATTGGCCTTTCAGAAACCGGGGGTTAGCGGATTAATCTATGATCCACTGCGAAATAGATTGGATACAGATAAAGCCGCAAAGCTGCTTTTCTTGAAATATAATTTGCCTCTTTTGGAATTTAATTATAATTAAATAATTATAAAGAATTTTTAGTATAAAAAAAATGTAATAGTAAATTTTCGTATTTTTTTTCACTTCCGCCTTGAGTTTTAGACATCCGCCTCCGTTACATCCCTGATGTATAGGTATATTTCAGAAAAACTACGTTAGTAATAGTTGTCTGTATTGACGTCAGCAGTCTACCACAAAAAAATAATTTCGATTCCTTGACCTTCAACTTGACTTAAGGCCCTACGCATCCAACACAATAATCGTATTAAGTAATTTTGAACTCAATGATATTGTCAGAAAGTCTACATTAGAACGCTCGCTTCGTGCGCTGCGAGCACGCATAATCTGTGAATTTGCGAGGTTTTTCTGGAATTTCTGAAAAAGTATTGAGAAATAAATAAAAATGGGTCAATAAGTGTCTTTAGTTATCTGTAAAGAAAATTCAGGAAAAGTTTTAATTCTCTCCGTTGAACACCTTTGCTATAAACACATTTATTCGCAATTTGACGAGCTTACTTTGTGATTTTTTTCTATCTAGTGAAGTTAACTCAATTACGTTTTTAGATCAACTTGTGTTTAGAGTATATCCTCTATTGTAACATATATTTAACTTGTATTTGAATGAGATATTGAACTGACAATATTAATTAAACAAAATGCTCATTTTGGAATGGCAGGGCCTTAACCCTGAGTCCACGTTTCGTGATATGGAACCAGTGTGCGGCGATAGGCTCAAGGCTCACCATACATCTCGCTGGGACGAAACAATCGCCTGTGAAACGTGGTTTTTCGATTGTGGACTTGACTCGCATTTCATAGTCCATACTGGGAACTACCACTGATAATCCTTGAGGTGGATGGTCCAAGGTAGTTTTTATAAAAAACTTGTGAGAACCAATAACGACGACAGAAGTATTTAATGGAAATTAAAAGGTTTCAGTGGTATAAGAGGATATATTTGCAAATAAACATTTTCACATGCGTCTGTCACGCACCAAGTTAAGACATTAAGTAATGCCGGCGCCAGACATGTGTCCACTTATTTGAACACTCGAGTGGACACACTGTGTGGCACGAGACTTTGTCTATGTGTTCCAAAGTTTGTACACAGCTTTGCACTTTGCCGAGCGGTATCGGTTTTTTAGCGCACATCAAAGGAATGTGTTCAAATAAGTGCGTAGCCTGCCACACTATTTGCAAAGACCAGTTGCGCGAGCGCTGTTGTACGGAACGGTTGTGTGAGACACTGCGAGCTTGATCGTTCAAAATGGACTGGAGTAACGAATGCGTCCTAGAATTTATTGAGTTGCTGCAATGGGAACCATGTAAATATATTTTCGATATATTTTGTAGCACATGTAAAAAATAATTACATGCACATAAATAATATAAGCACATTGCGTCCACGAAATCGTCGTCCATCTCCTTTGTTGTCTACCAGCATACTGTGGAGAAAAGAGTTTGCGAAGCATGTGTGGCAGGTGCGCCAAATGTGTGTACAAAGTCGTCGAAGAAGTGTGCAAATAAGTGGACACATGTCTGGCGCCGGCTTTAGAGTCAACCACAAATTATAGAGGGATATGGAGACAACAGTTTGTTTTACAGAAGTGACAATACTAATCGTTCGTATATGGTATACAATTATCTTGCATGCGGCCAGTGGCCCATATACCTCCCAACAGTATTGTTATTTAATTCTGTTACCTTTTTCCACACGTTCCATCAACTTTACACCCGCAAATAATCAGTTTTTTTACTAACAAACTTTTTTAGAATCTAATTTTGTTATTTAAAACTTTTGTAATCCAATGTATGAAAGTTTCAAATTGCAAAATTAGACTGTTAAAACATTTTGTTTTTAAGAAAAACTGAAAGTTGATGGAACGTGTGGAAAAAGTTAACACAATTAAATAATAATAGTTCTGTCGTCGTTATTGGTTCTCACAAGTTTTTTTATAAAAACTACCTTTGACCATCCACCTTAAGACCATTGTCGGTAAAAAACGGTAAATCACTCGTTTTTCAGGTTAAATTACTCATAAATGGCAATAATGTACTTACTGTAAACTTTTTTAACACCGCAATTCGTATAGATATCTTTAATTGTTAATTATGTAGCGTTTTGAAACACCTTAGGTTGTCCGATGAAGTAGAAGATTCAAATTCAAATAGTTTATTTTGCAAAGCAGGTATAGATATACAACGTGTAACAAAAAGGTGTAACCATATTTGAAGAGCTTATTCAGTCAATGGTATAGAACAACTTTTACTATGGAACAAACCCTGTATCTCGAAAATAGAAAAATACTGTTTCATAGAAAAATGCAATGACGCTCGGCCGATATGTATGGAGGGGCAGATTTTTTTTTTGATATTTCAGGGTTGGCTCCATAGTAAAAGTTGTTCTATATCATTGAGTGACTAAGCTCTTCAAATATGGTTACACTTTTCTGTTACACGTTGTATACACTTTTTACACGTCAAATTTAATCTAATAAAGAAAATATATGTAATAAAATAATAAATGTACATGAACTAAATTAAAGGTTTATTTAATTTATGTAGCAATATATTTACGATTAAAATGATAGGTAAAATATATATTATACAAGGTAAAATCCAATCAGCCGCCCGAACCCATACCGGAGACCCGGCCAGGGACCAGGAACAAGGTTCAATGATCACCAACCGAGCCCCCAGCACGAATCCAGGCGGCCGACCAAATCCCATCCTATATACTACATATTACTATCTGTTAGATAAAAGTAGCTCAATGCTGGTTCCAAAACCACAAATGAGATCGTTTTGGAACGATCAAACCCGAGTAACTTTTTCTACTGACACGACCAATATTTTGCTCTGCGAAAATCGCCGGGAATATATTGCTCCTGTCAAAAGCATGATTCTTGACGTATGATTTTCATACGTTTACCTGTGGTAAGTATCAAAAATTATAAAACATGAACTGAAGAGTGTTGAACGTTTGACACATCTCAATCCACAGATGAGAACTATTCCTATTTTCTCGCCTAGAACGACATTTTTATTTGAATTTGTTTTTTGTTATTTCCTACAAGTCTGAAACTTGATTATGAGCAAGCTTTTCTCAATTCAATTCAAAACCGTTTTATCTGGCTTCTTTAAACGTGTCTCCGAACATTAGTTCCTCCAATAACTTGTTTTAAGCGAAAAATGAAAAATATCGTACATAAAATCTCATCCATCATTTAAACATTTTCGTCTTCCCGCCAAACTTTTCTTTTGACATATTACTAGTCCGTTCCGAATCTCACCAAAGTTAGTCCGAAGACTGTTCCATTATGACCGGTTCCAAAACGTATTGCTCATCCGACTAGAATTGCTTGATGATAGGGGTTTGGTTTCGGAACGCTACCCTAATGAACAGAATAAAAAATTATATTATTTATAAAAATCCAAGCTTATTTAGAACTTGTGGTGTGGCTTGCGCCGCCCCTCGCAGCCTGCCGCACCGGGCCATGACCCTTTTGGGCCTAATTTAATTTGTGTTTCATTTTGTTTTCAGAACGTACCCAGTGAAATTTAAATTGGCAGAAATTATATTACCATGTCAAGTAACGCTATGTTTATAGGTTTTTACCTAATAATTTTATTATTATTGATTTGTTCAATATTTTAAGTTTGAATTTATTAGCCGTGCCATAGTGTTTTAATTGAAAGATAAAATACAAGTCGTTTAATCAAGATAATATAAATTTTGACAACCCTATTGTGCGTCACCAGTTTACAAAAATTATTAATGTTGGTGCCATTACGTTTTTACTATGATTATTTTATTATAATTATCATTGTTTTTATTATTTACTAATGAATTGTGACAATATGAGAATGTAATTGTATGTTATATCTAGTTTATACAATATTAGAAGAGCAACCAAATAGAGCTTTGAAAAACATGTTTATTTTAGAAATAATGCATTTAAATATTAATCATATTTTAATAAAAACAGTCAATTTTAATGCACTTAACAAAAATAATATCGCAACGCACCGTTTTTACATAATGTTGAATTATTACTTGCACGTCGCGATCGGGCAAAGCAACATCAAAAGGCGCTTCTTCATTGAACGACACGGCCACGGCCCGGCAACGACAGTAATCAACGACACGACGCCGGCATGCCGGCCCGACACGGCGCGCGCCGATGATTTTATAACAATCAGTACGTGAGATTGTATGTATTTATTTACATTTGTCCAATGAAATTTTATATTTACTCTCTTCTTTAGTTTTGTCTCAAATACAGGGTTTTGACTCAACTATTTCAGTTAACGAAACGACGTCATATTTAAAATTGGCAATGATAAAAGCGTTATTCTTCTAGCACGCACGTGCCGCTACTAATAAATCATTATTTTGTATTTGTAAGCCGCGGGGTTGCAGGTGGAGGTGCGTTCACTGAATCACGCCACTCGCACGCATACATAGAAGCTTGACGACGACATGTCGTTGTCTGGCCGTCGCAGTGAGACAGCGTGCAGTGCCCCCTTTTTCTGTATCTTTGGTTGCCAATTGGACTGGGTTCCTATCATTAAAAACATAGATTAAAACTGAACTTTCAAAATTGCCTTCACTGGGTATTGAACTATTTACGAACTGTGTCGTCACTTAAAGTGCGAACATATCCTTAGACAATCGGAATTCCACAGTATATCTATAATTTTGATGATAGGCAACCAGTTCAGTTGGCAACTAGAGATGTATAAATAGGCCCGCAGTACAAGTTCATACAAAACTGATCCCACTGGTGTCGTCAGCCGTGTCGTGCCGTGGCCGTGCCGTGCCGTGGCCGTGCCGTGGCCGTGCCGTGCAAAGAAGAAGCGCTCAAAAGCGGCACAGTATAAGTGTTGTTATATTATTTTTGAGAATAAATATATTTAGAAATGTTATGTCGACGGATGTGTTCGTAATGGTGTTATTAAGAAACTTAATTAACTAATATTAAAAAAAGTTTTTTTGGTATAGCTTAGGACTCTGTATGATTTTTTGTCATAAATGTATTCCTTGAAAATTAACGCAGGTAAATAGACTGCTACCTTTAAATTAAACTACATATTCTACTGATCATACTGAATCAGTTTTCCCAACAAACATACCGCGTGAACCATTAGTTAAGGTAAATTTGAGTTTCAAACAAAAATGCGTGAACCGTAACGTATCGAGATACGGGCGTTTTTTGAGTCATCGTCGTCCGTGAAACAGCTGTTCACGCGCAGCGTTCTAAAATAGACCTTCCCCTTACGAGATAAAGTCTTTAAATTAAAGTTGAATATCTTCTTCTCTGAAGGTTTACGCGTGTATTTTTAGAGTGTTGTTCAGTGTTATCAGTAGACTGTGTGGTTTCATTTAAAGGTCGCAGTCTATTTACACTAGGTATGTATATATATATATATATATATATATATATTAAACTACATACTATTATCCATTGTATTACATATTACATAAATTAATCACTTTATAAATAAATTATATACAAGAGTGATTAAGAGGTGGCATTGTTTGTAGAGGTAAAATTAAATGAAACTTTTTTAGTAAAACTGCAAATTGTAGTACATTATACATAAAGACAAGGAAGGTATGTAAATGTAAAGTTGTCCAATCACCCATAATTGTGATACATGCGGCCTTAAACTGTAAACGAGTTACGCAAATTTGTGTAAATTTGAGATTAAGAAAAGAACGAATTTCGGTAATTAAATATTGGGATAATATCAGCGATTAAAATGTATTGTAAGTCGATTGTAAGATACGGTTTTGAGATATATAAATAAATATACATTATACAAGGTGTAACAGAAAGCTGTAACCATATTTGAAGAGCTTATTCAGTCAATGCTATAGAACAACTTTTACTATGGAACAAAACCCGTACCTCGAAAAAAAAAATTACTTTTTCATAGAAATAGATTTCAGGGTTGGCTCCATAGTAAAATTTGTTCTATACCATTGACTGAATAAGCTCTTCAAATATGGTTACACCTTGTGTATTACTTAAGGGGCTCCACAAATGCTAAACATCAGTTTTGTATTGGATTCAGTTCCGTCAATGTAGAAGGTAAAATTTTGAAAAAAATATGGCGCGTTTTGTGACTCAAGGCAATTATTTACTACACTTTATAAATAAACATACTTTCAATCTCTTATTACTTATATTAATTTTAAAAAAGCATGAATTTCACAAAAAAGGCGATTCAGTTTCAGTGTTTCAAAACCGATTGAAACGAAACCAACACACGCAGATACTAACGAGAAAAAAACATCTTTATTACATAAAGAAATTATGGTTAATGTCATAATGTAGCCACGATTTCAAAATAACTGAAGTTTTGCGTGCGAGGCATCAGATTAGAGCAGGATAGAGAGTTAAAAAACAAACGCGTTAGAGCAGGACTGAATTTTAGCATAGTGCAGCCCCTTTAGTGACTAAACCTTTTTCTTGTTATAAAAGGTGTTTCGAATTGTATTCTTGGTTATTAAAACATGTTCCACTTTGAAACTATGACGGAAATAAATTTCTATGTTTGAACACTTGGCGATTTATCCATCGCAAGGAGATATAAATTAACATTATATCATTGCAGTATAGAAACGCAGAAAGAAAAGTAAATCTGGATGTGAGGAGCTCACTGTAAAGTGGTTATCTAAAAATATCATTGCAGTATGGGAGCACATCGGTAAATTCACGAGTTGTGTTGAGACCTGGATAGCGCAGAGGTTAGATCAATCGCCCGGAAAGCGAGAGGTCCCGGGTTCGAATCCCTGTTCAGAGCTCCTCACATCCAGATTTACTTTTCTTTCTGCGTTTCTATGCTGCAATGATATTATGTTAATTTATGTTCCACTTTGCTTTGCTAATAACGGACCCATTGAAACTGAGACATATTTTCTTAAATTTCTAGTAGATACTATATACATTAAACCACTTGTAGTCGCATAAATCATATTTTCTCTACCCACGCACTGCGTTCGGAACTTTCAGATCACGCCTTCGGTGGGGTAAAGGGAGGGGGGGACAAGCTACTAACATTTTCACGTGTTGCTTAGCATTTTTGGTTTTAATTTATGAAGTATATGACAGGAATCTATTTTCATGTCACTATGGCAAATGATTTTTAGAACTCTTAATAATTCTTCCTAAAATATTAAAAAAAGGTGCTTGAACAAAGAAAATCGTCCTGTAGGTTGCTTTCGATACTATTTAGGGCAAAAAATGTATTCAAAAAATAAAAAAGGCATGATGATATTAGGTCTTTACATATGAAATTGCTGTTTTCTATAGAGTATTTGAAGGAAACTCAATTTTCAGTGCTAACATTTTTTGCATTTTTTTAGGAATGAGAAATCCAAATTATGTTATTTATTTTGTGTATGAATGAGACAATATTAAGCTAACAGCAACACTTAATTTAATTTTTGAAAAGTGTCAGCTGTAAAAAATTATTACGAATCATATTATGGAAATGGATGACTTTTAGGACGAACTGTTTTTGAAGATTGAATGTATATGATCAAACTGAAAATATAAACAAAATTTGATACGTACATGTAAAACCTTGAAATCAACATTCAAACAAAAAACAAATAATTGAAATAGCTATTGAATTACAGGAATTATGAATTCTAATATTATTAAAACTCGCGTGAGCTGACATACTAAATTATTATTACATACGGCTTGAACACTCACGTGCGATTGTTGTTGACTATATGCCAACCGTTTCACCGATACAATTTCGGCATTATCAAGGCGAGTGTTGTTCTTAGGACGACGACGCAACGTTCACCGTCGTTGTCAAACGGGCACTGGCAGCCGCCGATCGGCGAGCTGCACGCATTGCTCGTGCGCTGAGTGTTGGCTGCGTCGTCGAAGGAGGCGGGATGGTGGATGCACTTGATTCTTTTAATTGTTGCAATTGTTAGTTATTAGGGGCGGATATGAAACAAAACAAACTCACAATATCGTCACTGTCACTGGGCACTGTCCTAAAGTTGCTCGATCCATCGAGAACCGGTTTCCAAGACGGACCCAGCTGCCAACCCTACGGTTGGCATATAGTCAACAACAATCACACGTGAGTGTTCAAGCCGTATGTAATAATAATTTAATTTTGAACTCATGAATATGTACGAAAATTTCAGCAATTTTATAGGTAAAGACCTATTAAGGCGATATGCATAAACTATAATAAGGAATTATTAAATAAGCAGATTTACGAGTTTAATTTTATCATCGGTTTAATACTTTTACCAATTATTATGTCAATAGATGTAGCAAATAGTAAATAGAGAAATTTCACTTAAATATTGTGATGTTTAATGTAATAAATATTATGACTGTTAAATTGTATTTTTATTTTTCTTCGCTCTGTTTCCTGTAATTTCCATTTCCGGTACGTGCCTCTATCGTCCAATTGTTATCCAAAGTTATTCCGAATTGGCTCAAATTATATTTGATTACTTGCGATTGTCGGCACTTGGTGAAACTTGGATAACAACACTTGCACTCGTTTCAAAGTTTATAAGCTTATTTAACCCGACTGGTTTTAGGATTTACACCATTACAACTAAACCCTTGGTGATGGTGTTAACCGAAACCGGTCGGGTTAAATAAACTGTGAAACGAGTGCAAAAGTGTGTTTATCACATCCTTGGAAAGCCTACAATGCTTAAGACTATACACCCTACTAATAAATCTATATCTGTATATACTAATTACCTTTTTTTTATTGTTTTTGTCTTGTTACGCATTTTTGGTTTTTGTTTTTATTTTCTTTAATTTAGTTATAAGCCATTTCTGCCAATTTTTATTGATTTTTCAATTTAGTAAATAAAATTGTTAACAACTCGTTAATACCTTATCAGGCAATTGTAACGGAGGTAGCTGAAAACCAGCGCCAACCAAAACATGTTTTGGATGGCACATAGCTGAGCTACATCCTTTTGTCGTGTTATTTTTATCTATAGATTACTCCTACTTAAATAAACCTTATCTACTGTGTTAGCTATAAGTTCTTTTTATAGTTTTGTAAACGCGCCAATAAATTTATTTTCTTTCTTTCTTTTCTTTCTTTATTCATCATGTGGTCTAATTATATTTCTTAAACTATACCTCTCTGCCCTCTCTGATAAGTAATATACTGAAGTGTGATGTTCGGCAGGGGGGTTTGTCCTCTCGGACACTGGTTTAATATCTACATGAACAACTTGATTGAAGAGCTGAGTCGCATGCATGCTGGATGCTCTATTGATGGATTGTGTTTAATAGTAGTTTATGCTACTAGGGCGAAAAGGAATAAATTACGAGGACGATTTAAAACACGAGCGTAGCGAGTGTTTTAAACGTAACCGAGTAATTTATTGCTTTTACGCCCGTGTATCATACTACGTTTTTCAATGCATAGTGTGAGGAAATGAAAACAAATATAATCTTGTGAACTTTAAATTATAATTGGCTCAAAAGGACTGTATCCAGAGCCGTTAAACAGTGGAAAAAAAAGTATAACATCTATGGTACACAGGAAAGGCTGCAGGTTAGCCAACCGTTGTAAATAAATTAAAAAAAATAATAATAATAAAGCCCTAGGGCAAAATAATCGACTTTTTGTTCGGTTTTGATGCATAAAAAGTGGGCCTTTACGAGCACATGCATTGAAAATAATATTAGCTATGCCGACGATATGGTGCTCCTCAGCCCCTCGATCAGTGCTCTCCGTAAGATAATGAAAGTACGTGAAGAATACGCAAGGGAACATCAGATATAACACGAAAAAGAGCGAATTCATGGTGTTTATATCGAGCAAAAAAACTCCTAGAACGATACCACCAATTTCTTTGGACGGGTCTACAGTAGAGCCACTGAGTGATGGCGCCTATGACGTTTAAATGCCTACAAAGTATCGTAATTATTTATAAGCAAGTGCGAATTAAAAAATGTAATACTTCATTGTTGATAGTGATGTACTACTTGTTTCGGTTATTCTTTTTCGATTTGAATGTTGCTTTATTGTGCAATAGAATTCGTATAGAAACAAAGATTTTTTTTTAAAGTTTCTCATTTTTTATAGGTCGTGTTTGAGGTCGCCAAGTTACGCAATCATATTTAATTAAAAACAAAACAATGACGAAGTTAAACTAAACGAAAATAAATGATAGTAAAATACTTTTTTCGATTTAGATATTTAAACATCTCTTGGGGGCCCCGGGGCACTACACCGCATAGCCCTCCGATAGCTACACCACTGGTTTTGGCACATTTTCCTTTTGTATCATTATGTTGAATGTTGAATGACGTGTCTAATGTTGAGTAAACTCAAACTTGATTTTTATTTTTAACCGAAATTTGAAATGTACCTCATCACTAAATGCAGCTGTCATAAGTGCCATCACTCAGTGGCTCTACTTTAATTTACAGAGAGTTAGTCAATTTAGATACCTTGGACATATTGTATCTAAGGACCTTAAGGATGATTTGGATATCGAGATGGAGCGTAGGGCGCTGGCAGTCAAGGGCAACATGCTGGCCCGCAGATTCGGTAGATCAGGGGTCTTCAACCTTTTTTAGCTGGAGGGCCAATAAATATATTCCAGGTCTGTCAAAGGGCCGTACGTTAACATACCAGCTTAACAGTACTTTAAAACCAAACAAGTGAATTAAAAATCTCATATAGAATCTATGAAAATTTACTTCGCGTCTGAGGGCCGCAAAAAATGTCCCGGCGGGTCGCGGGTTGAAGACCCTTGCGCTAAATGTTCAAATCAGTCGAAAATAATCCTATTTAAGTCATACTGCCAATCATTCTATAGATCGAGATAGAGCATAGGGCGCTGGCAGTCAAGGGCAACATGCTGGCCCGCAGATTCGGTAGATCAGGGGTCTTCAACCTTTTTTAGCTGGAAGGCCAATAAATATATTCCAGGTCTGTCAAAGGGCCGTACGTTAACATACCAGCTTAGCAGTACTTTAAAACCAAACAAGTGAATTAAAAATCTCTTATAGAATATATGAAAATGGTTCTGGCATAATAACAGCGTTGTAGTCTACTTACTGGCTGCAACACATGCTGAGTCAGGGCCTTTTTACCCAGCACTTCATTTTGTTTTGTATCTAAAATGTGTTTGAATTAATTTGTTGATAGTGCTGAGTAAATAAAGATTATATCTATCTATCTATCTAAAATTTCCTTAGCGTCTGAGGGCCGCAAAAAATGTCCCGGCGGGCCGCATGCGGCCCGGGAGCCGCGGGTTGAAGACCCTTGCGCTAGATGTTCAAATCAGTCGAAAATAACCCTATCTAAGTCACTGCCAATCATTCTACACTTGCAGTCTGTGGGTTAACCTTCAGTGTCTTACGAGTTACCTATACCAACGCCTTTAGGATCTTGATGGAACTACCACGCTTCTGCAGTGACATTGCGTCAGCAATGTTTGCGGAAGCACACACGAATGACTTCTATGCTATAATGCGCAAACGCATCACGTCTATTATCCGAATAGTGGTGGCAACAGTGACATCCTGAGGACGATAGCTGGTAAGTTTGACTGCCCAATACTTGCGCATTGGATAGCACAACTTATTGGACCTAACAGGAAATAATTTCATTTTGTAATATTTAAATTCTGATTTGTAATTTTATAATGACTTTATCTGCATGACATTTTATATTTTTATTGAAATTATTTAAGTGTTTTGTTTTTATGGTAATGTAATCCATCCATCCATCCATCAGCCTAGTTCGTCCACTGCTGGACATAATCCTTTCCAGGACTTTGCCACTCCCGGCGGTCATCCTGGAAGAATTGCCTATACTCACACACGCTGGGCAGGCGGGTTGGTGAGCGCGGTGCCGGAACCCTCGCACCTGTACGCCGCTGCGCGTCACCAGTCTGTTCCATTTAAGGCCCGGCTATTAGGGATGGATATACCGCCATCCATCGGTCCCAGGCATGGTGGGCCTCCTAGTTTTTTGCTTGTGAGCTGTCCTCTTACTCTCCCCCGAATTACTTCGAGGGGGTCTCCAAGTAAGATGGTGGTACCTCCACAGTCGAACCCGGAATGGATATATTTTTTTAATACAAGTAGGTATAAAGTCAAAAAGATAAATAAATTAAAAAATTGGTAACGATTGATTATGAAAAGCGCCCAGAGCTGAGCGCGAGGTGCAGCTTGCGCCGCCCCTCGCAGTCTGCCGCCCCGGGCCATGCTGGCCTTTTTGGCCCTAGGGTAAATACGACACTGCTACCATACTCCTTGTTTCACAGCTGCGGCCCCCTGTCACTGTCAGCCACGCGCCATCAGGGGATCTAAAAAGGCCGACTTGGGCGAAACATAAAATGATTTGGAAGTAGGATAGAGTCAGAGTTTTTTCACGCGTGCAAGAGACGGCATTAGAACATAATCATAACATGATTCATCCAAAGCGGCCTTTTTAGAGGACCAGGGGATCTAAAAAGGCCGACTTGGGTGAATCATGATAGTATTTTATGCTACTAGGGCGAAAAGGAATAAATTACGAGGACGATTTAAAACACGAGCGTAGCGAGTGTTTTAAACGTAACCGAGTAATTTATTGCTTTTACGCCCGTGTATCATACTACGTTTTTCAATGCATAGTGTGAGGAAATGAAAACAAATATAATCTTGTGAACTTTAAATTATAATTGGCTCAAAAGGACTGTATCCAGAGCCGTTAAACAGTGGAAAAAAAAGTATAACATCTATGGTACACAGGAAAGGCTGCAGGTTAGCCAACCGTTGTAAATAAATTTAAAAAATAATAATAATAAAGCCCTAGGGCAAAATAATCGACTTTTTGTTCGGTTTTGATGCATAAAAAGTGGGCCTTTACTAGCACATGCATTGAAAAATTATTTGAAAGTAGGATAGAGTAAAATTTTTTTCACGCGTGCAAAAGAGACGGCATTAGAACAGAATCATAACATGATTCATCCAAAGCGGCCTTTTTAGAGGACCAGATCCTTGTAGCCTTAGAATAAGGCTTGTAGCACTCGAATAACCGGCTTTTATTTAGTACATGTGACAGCTCTGCCGCCTGTCACCCCGCGGAAAGTTCGCACACTTGTCAATGTAGGTATTACGAGAAAGCTTATTGTCTTTTTTCGCTTAAAAAAAGATATTGGCGGGACTAATACGCGGAGAGTAGAGACACGTTTAAAGAACCCAGATAAAACGGCTTTGAATTGGCATATATTAAATTATGTTAAGGTGTGTTAATTCGAAAAACATTTCAATATTTCGGTTTAATAAACCGTATTTTCGAATTTTTGATCTAAAAAACCTCATGACGTCACTTCAGAAATGGCTGTTTAGAAAATATGTGTCCTTTGCTATCAAGATAAATTTATAATAATTTGCTTAAGACTGATTTGACAGATGAGTAGACAGACCACTTTTTTATAAGCAATAACACATCACAATCCGTACAATGTCTAAAATTCTCAAGTGACGTCATATCGGACAATTCCTTAAATCATAAAAAGATAATGGTTAATTTATATAGCAAAATAATGAAAACTATGTTCTAAAATGGCGTATATTATTTGAAAAAAAAAATAAAAGTCTTAGAAATTAAGCTATGGGAATTGAATTGTTTTTTTTTTTGAAACCGTATTACAGAAATCTACTTCACGGAAAGGAAAATAAGAAAAAAAACCAAATTTTTTATTAAAATTTAATTTTGTTATTTACACTAATATAACATACAATATTAAATCAATATTCTAATACTAAGTGTAAAAAAGCATTCCTTAGGAATTAAAATCACATTTACAAATTATACTACCATACATTAAAATTTAGGGGACACTATTCAGAAAAGTCCCCGACTAAAAACTTATTTCTAAAAGTTCGCTTCTACTACATTTAATCATGCAACTTTTCACGTGTCTAAAAACATTTAACAGAATCATAAATCTAAGAGGCTATGTAAACAAAATAGGAGTGTTGGAATACACAGTACATTGTATCAATTTAAAAGTAAGCTTCAAACTAAAGAAAAATCTCAGTTGAAAATTCATTTCATTGCGGGATATCATGCATAACATACGGTGACATTTCATTCCGGCATTTAGGGCATTGGCTCTATTAAGGTGGATGGTCCAAGGCAGTTTTTTAAAAAAAACTTGTAGGAACCAATAACGACGACAAAAGTAGTATAAGTTTCGTTCTGTTACTTTTTTCTACACATTCAAATAATTTTACACTCGCAAATAATCAGTTTTATATAAAAACAAAATGTTTTTCAATGCAGTTGCTCGTAAAGTTTTCTTTTTTGTGTAACAAAATTATACGGAAACCGACTCTTTATTTCACACGTGAAATAAAGTATTTTTTTTAAGTTTTTGTCTCTGTGGTGCATGGTGCAAGTCATAAAATTTTAAAAATTACAAAGATGCAAGGAGGTTTTGCTGTCCAAAAAAAACAATTATTTATAAGTATGCGCGCTCTAGCAATAATTGAATGATGATAAACACCATTCTTTATTATACTTATTTTTTTGTTGTATTTCCTCGCAAAATGCATTGAAAAATGTTGTAAGATACTTGAGCGTAAAAGGTTTAACCTTACTTTCCGCACGTGTATCTTAAATAACTATTAACAGTCTAGTTTTGCAATTGAAAACTTTCATACATTGGATTACAAAAGTTTTAAATAGCAAAATTAGATTGTAAAACAGTTTGTTTGTAAACGACAGTTTGGGTGTAAAGTTGATGGAACGTGTGGGGAAAGGTAACAAAATGAAATAATAATAATTCTGTTGTCGTTATATTTGTTCCCACAAGTTTGTATGAAGATTGCCTTGGACCATCCAACTTAAAATACAGTGCTACAAGGATATCACGGCGCGTGGATTGGTTGTGTCCAAAATCGTAACTAACACCGCTACCACACTCCTTGCTTCACAGCTGCGCCCCCGTGTTACTGTCAGCCACGCGCCATCAGATCCTTGTAGCACTATAGTCTCTATTGCTTGTAATTAAAAGTCATGGTGAGGTCCCCAAATTGTGGTTGGTATTTGTGGCTTATCAAATTTAGCCTCTAAGGCCCACTTGCAGCATGTTATCAACTCGGATCAAATCCAGGGGATCAAAAATAGGCCAAAACTGTCTTACGTAATAAATAAACAGCCCGTATTGAGGTGAGCCGTTTTTATATAAATCATCAATATAATTATAAATCATGCAAACTAAAATATTATTGAGATACAGACCGACAGATATTAAGCACTTTAATTAGTTCATATCGTCGTAAAAATACACATTTGGCTTAGGAAAGTTCAAACAGGGAATCTTCTTTTAATATTATGTTGATCTTAATGTTGAAACTAAAGGTAGGTGTTCCAGCGACGCGACTTGCGTCAATCCTATTACACAACGTGTAACAGAAAATGTGTAGTTACTTTTGGCAAGCTTATTTAGGCAATGCTAAGGTTAAATTTCTTTTAACCGATTTAATTTATGGCGCCATAGTTAAAGTTGTTCTGTACCAATGACTGAATGAGTCTTCAAATATGCCAACACCATTTTGTTTCTTAGATATTCTATTATCAGTACAGGGATAAATGTACAGCCGACTTCTTTGCAGGCGTACATACCAAGAGCATCAAGCTGAAAGGGCGTATCTACAAAAATATAAAAGTATCTACTAGATATTTATAAACATGTTTCTTTAAATACAAAAACGCCTTTTCACATCGTGGACTTAGGCATAATAGTACCAATAACCTGTGGAGCAACCGTTACTTTTTTAGTACATTATAGAGCTAATAAATTAGGAAATTCAACTAAAAATGTTGGTTTTTATATATATATATATATATATATATAAATTATTATTGTGTAATTAAACTTGTATAATTATTTGTATATTATTCTTCTATGTGTACACGTGTATGATTACTCCGTTTATGTTACTTTTTCCTATTGTGATGGTTTTGCTGTTAGAAATCTCTGTTTTAGATATAAGCTCGCCAATGTGCATGTTTTACTGTAATTTTGTTCATGTTTATATTTCCGTGTGTGTACAATAAAGAATAAAGACAATTTTGGAATTCAGTAAATCTGTAGATACGCCTTTTCAGTCTGATTCCCTCGATACAAAAAAATGAATGTCGTTCAAACATTTACAGATTCGACGATACGTCGGTTAAATACGAAAAGGTCCTTTTTAGCGCGTCAGACGCAAGTCACATGGCTCAAAATGCTACCTGGGGGCCTATTATGTATGTTTAGTTGCCATCTGGACTTGGTGTCTCATCAAAAACATGGATATACTACCGAATTCCGATTGTCTAAGGATATGTTCGCACTTGAAGTGACGACACAGTTCGTAAATAGTTCAATACCGACTAAAGGCAATTTTGAAAGTTCCGTTTTTAGCTTTGTTTTTGATATTAGGCACCTAGTCCAGGTGGCAACTTAAGATACAGAATACAGGGGCTGAACTGTAGTCCTACGTATATAGACACTAGTCGACCATCTTAACGCTCCACGTCTCGTTCCCATTGTCACTCAGTATGTATTCTCTGTCGTCCTGAAACACCACCTGGAATATGGACACCCACGGTAAAAAATCGAACAGAAATGTAAAACAAAAGCAAGTTTGTGTTCTTTGAATCCGAAAAGGCTTTTGACAGTGTAGAACATAGACAGACTAGGTATCATTGTCTCCATCGTTCTGCTATACACAACGGTTGAGAATATATTCACTAAAAACTGTATAGATCCGTCCTAGTCCTATACCAAATGTATGAAGTAAACAGCCCTAGTGCCAACCAACACGGGGGTGCGCCAAGGAGTCACATTTTTTCCCAAGCTCATAACGTTTTGGCAGACATAATAAAGAGTTAAAAGGGTTGTCAATATTAACCGTTTATAATCCGGAGCACATCGCAGGTGCAGGCTTGATGAGACTGCAGATGATTGAATGTTATTATTTTATGTTTGAAAAGAAGCAGAGACAAAATATAAGGAGAAGATTTCTTCTATCGATGTGGAATGTCTATTAAATAATAAAAACCCGTACTTATTTCACTGACGATATCAACATCATAATGTAATAGGGCTCCTGTAACTGTACTTTACGGCATGCAGACTTTATCACAGTGCTTTCCTTCCCCGTTCAGCAAGTAGAAAGCATACCACATAGATTCTGATAAACTTATTGGTGCATTATTATTATTAGAGTTCATTACAAACTTGAAATCAATTGGTGCATCTTATTGGTGCATTTTTAAACGGAAGGACTCAAGACAGAGACCGTCCTATAGGGGCTGAGTTAATCAATGAGTTGTAACAAAACATATTTAATCTATTTGAACAGGTTCTATATGTTATTACCATTTTCTTTTATGAGGTCCCCATATTTTGGCGAAATTGCATTTGCTATGAACACTTGCCGAAACATCAGGAACTCTTTAAAACAGTTTTACTATAACCACGATAGTTCAAAAAAATTGAGTTGTAACCCTCACCTGATCACCGTCCTCGTTCTGCTCAATTAGCACGGTCTCCACCGTGCCGTCGTGCTCCAACATTTGCATGTCTCCTGAATCCTCCTCCAACAGTTGCACTTCTTCTGAATCCTCCTCCAACAGTTGCACTTCTTCTGATTCCTCCTCCAACAGTTCCACTTCTTCTGAATCCTCCTCCAATAGTTGCACGTCTCCTGAGTCCTCCTGCAGATGTTGCTCTTCCTGATAATCTTTGTCCTCTTCCTGCTGGATGTGCTCGGTGCCCACTTCGATGATGATCTGCTCAGCTCGTTTTAGCTCCGCCTGGTTTACAAATCTTAAAGTTATTTCCTCAAAATCCACGGAAGTCGGTAAGGCCTTGGTTTCTTCAATACGTCGTACACGACTGCCAGCAGCGTTTGGATCGCTTTATAGACGCCGCGCATCTGACCGTCACAACAATCAAAATCGACTGTGGCGTCAGACGCGATGGCGGGACGCCACGGCAACATACATCACTTCGCCGCCGGGGCGTACGCTACTATGATGGCTCGTCTAACATGGCAGTCGTGAACGACGTTTTGAAGAAACCAACAACGGATGAATGGCTGACAATTACGTAACTACTGCCTGTAACCGCTCTCCCAGTATATCTTTAAAATGTTATGGGTTCAGTTACATTTTATGTTAGTTACATAATAGTAGTTTATGCTACAAGGGCGCAAATGAATAAATTACGAGGACGATTTAAAATACGAGCGTAGCGAGTGTTTTAAACGTAACCGAGTAATTTATTGCTTTTACGCCCGTGTATAATACTACGTTTTTCAATGCATAGTGTGAGGAAATGAAAACAAATATAATCTTGTGAACTTTAAATTATGATTGGCTCAAAAGGACTGTATCCAGAGCCGTTAAAAAGTGGAAAAAAAGTATAACATCTATGGTACACAGGAAAGGCTGCAGGTTAGCCAACCATTGCATATAAATTAAAAAAAAATTATAATAAAGCCCTAGGGCAAAATAATCGACTTTCTGTTCGGTTTTGATGCATAAAAAATGGGCCTTTACGAGCACACACACGACTGACAAGGCAGCGACTAAACGACCGGGTTGACAAGTGTGACAGAGATGACGCTCTACAAAGCCGAAGGTAGCCGAGTATCTCTTTTTAAAGCACGATGCGACCTTCAAATGGCCTGGGACTGTACTACAGTGTGTCCCTCGTACAAGTGCACATCCGAAGGTAGCCGAAGTTAGCCGAGTATCTCTTTTTAAAGCACGATGCGACCTTCAAATGGCCTGGGACTGTACTACAGTGTGTCCCTCGTACAAGTGCACATCCGAAGGTAGCCGAAGCTAGCCGAGTATCTCTTTTTAAAGCACGATGCGACCTTCAAATGGCCTGGGACTGTACTACAGGGTGTCCCTCGTACAAGTGCACATCCGAAGGTAGCCGAAGCTAGCCGAGTATCTCTTTTTAAAGCACGATGCGACCTTCAAATGGCCTGGTACTGTACTACAGTGTGTCCCTCGTACAAGTGCACATCCGAAGGTAGCCGAAGCTAGCCGAGTATCTCTTTTTAAAGCACGATGCGACCTTCAAATGGCCTGGTACTGTACTACAGTGTGTCCCTCGTACAAGTGCACATCCGAAGGTAGCCGAAGCTAGCCGAGTATCTCTTTTTAAAGCACGATGCGACCTTCAAATGGCCTGGTACTGTACTACAGTGTGTCCCTCGTACAAGTACACATCCGAAGGTAGCCGAAGCTAGCCGAGTATCTCTTTTTAAAGCACGATGCGACCTTCATATGGCCTGGTACTGTACTACAGTGTGTCCCTCGTACAAGTGCACATCCGAAGGTAGCCGAAGCTAGCCGAGTATCTCTTTTTAAAGCACGATGCGACCTTCATATGGCCTGGTACTGTACTACAGGGTGTCCCTCGTACAAGTGCACATCCGAAGGTAGCCGAAGCTAGCCGAGTATCTCTTTTTAAAGCACGATGCGACCTTCAAATGGCCTGGTACTGTACTACAGTGTGTCCCTCGTACAAGTACACATCCGAAGGTAGCCGAAGCTAGCCGAGTATCTCTTTTTAAAGCACGATGCGACCTTCATATGGCCTGGTACTGTACTACAGGGTGTCCCTCGTACAAGTGCACATCCAAAGGTAGCCGAAGCTAGCCGAGTATCTCTTTTTAAAGCACGATGCGACCTTCAAATGGCCTGGTACTGTACTACAGGGTGTCCCTCGTACAAGTGCACATCCGAAGGTAGCCGAAGCTAGCCGAGTATCTCTTTTTAAAGCACGATGCGACCTTCAAATGGCCTGGTACTGTACATTTTTATGACGCAAGGAACGGGTTGAAGTAACGCTACCTGGTTGACATTCTGCTCCTCCAGCTGCCGTCTCTCGTCATCTATCATGCCCAGTAGCTCGTGGTACTTCTTCTTTTGGTCGTCTGTCATGTTCATTTCGTTGTGGTTCTTCAGGTGGTAGTTAAGATGGGAGCTCTGCTTGAATCTGAGAAAAAACTGATCTTATATCTTATTGCTACATAAATTAAATAAACCTTTAATTTAGTTCATGTACATTTATTATTTTATTACATATATTGTTTTATTAGATTAAATTTGACGTGTAAAAAGTGTATTATATACAGGGTGTAATCGTTAAGTGTGACCAGGCGATTATTCCGTAACTATTACAGATATCAAAAAAAATTAAACTGATATCGAAAGTACGTTACTTAATCAGTAAAATGACATCAATAACTTTTTGAAAATCAAACAAAAAGTATCCAAAATTTTGACATTAAACATTCGTCATTTTTTTCGTGAATTTCTCAACCGCTTTACTTTTCCTGTAATCTTAACGTAAACACATATTACCATGATATTTTTTATCTTTTTCGGTCCACCAGTTTTGGAGATATTTTTTTTAATGGTTCTTCAAGAATTTCTCGAAATAGATGCAATTAAATATAGCAAAATTGTCTATTTTTACAATAATCTTTTTAATACCTACAATTTGATACCCATATTCTATTTTTAAAAATATATTTTTTTATTATTTTTCTTCTTTTTTATATTTTTCATTTGTGCTCAACTTTTTTTTAATCACTATAGCTTTCCTGTAATTGGCCAGTATGATTTATAATCAAAATTGTTTTGGTTTACCAGCTTCGGAGATAACATACTTCAGGGGCATACATATTTTTGTGGTTTTTTAAAGATTTCTCGAAACCAGTGCCAGTAAATGTAGTAAAAATATATATTTTCACAGTTAGCTTTTTAATATCTACAATTTGATACCCATATAGCATTTTTAGAATAATATTTTTTATTTTTGTCACTTTTGTTTTGGAAATATTTTGAACCATTTCAAATTTTTCATATTTCTTTTTACACCGTGATATGTGCCAAATTTCATGTCTTTATATTTAACGGTGCTAAAGCTATGAGGCTGTGACATACGGACATACGGACGGACGTACAACGGCGTCTCACCATAAGCATAAAGGTTCCTTTTGTACCTAAAAGGAACCCTATTAAGGCAGTATGGAAGAATGACAAAGGAACTCATTTTGTATGACGGAATCTCCTTACATACATCCCTTAATGTTAAAATGTAATGAGACTTAGTGGCCGACCACAAAGAGCGAGTTCTGCGGTCCAAGCGATCAGAACGCGCGTTCTCTTTGACCGCCGCGGTCTGTGTGTGTAGATCCAAGTCCGCAAAGATTTCAAAAGTTTAGATGAGCCCATATTACCATATGTTAACTATTGACAATAATTTATTTGTGTTCTTTTTAATTTTAGCTAGCATTAAGGTTTTAGTTTTAGTAATTTTATTCAAATACAATTTATATTGTTTGTGAATTAATAAATGATTATGATGATGATGCCCTGGCACCTAAAATCTATTGCATTGTTTTTGAATGTGAAATGTCACACGTTTGACTTTATTCGTATTTCTTGAAATGTTAGTGCACTTTAAAAATGCACACAACGCTATATTGAGACCCCTTTTCTCGTAAAAATTCATTAAGGCGTCCAACTATTACTGTGTTCAGATGAGCACTGATTCCAAACGTGTGAGCGTCACCCATTTAAAGGTGAAAACATTTTGGTGCTGTCATACTACGGTAAGGGCCTATCTTTACTTTTGAAATCTTTGCAAGTCCGTGGATAGACTACAGTCATAGTAAAACCAGAACAGTAGTTTATCTTCAAGCTAATATGTGTGCGTGCTAGTACGCACGAACTACAGTAGGCACACAACAGCAATATCGTAGTATACAAGGTAGGCGCTAGTCGGGGTCACGCCACGATCGCGCTCAGTCAAGTTTCTCGAACAAGCCGCCACGCCGCGCGCCGCGCGTCACCGACCAATTCAAACATGTTGACAGCACGCAATCGAACATATTGTACTGTCTTCGGATGCCTCAATAATAATTCATCAAATCCAGAATATCGTTCTTCTCAATACCTACTCAACAACAATGTTGAGTACACAATTTATGGTATATTATAAATAATAATGTGAAATGTAAACCATATTTTCTTTGTTCACATTTAACATAGGTACCTATGATCATAACTGTGCCATGATTAGTTGACGGTGAATGTTGTTGCTTCTTGATGGAACGACATCTTGCAATATTAAATAAAACTTCTTGGTACTCGGTTCCACAAATATAATGTTTAATTACCTTTTAAGTTGCTACCGGTTTCGTCGTTTTACGACATCATCAGGCACTGTATTTGAGGTGTTAATAAATCGTCAAAAGTACCATGATCCCACATTACTATTGAACGACCAAGCAACCTTATCATATTCACCAGTATTAGAATATTTAAAAAATTAAGATTTGACATTAGTCGATTTTAGACATATTTAATTTTTAATTTTGACATTAATTGTAAAATTCTATTCTAAATTCTTCCGACATTTAATTTTCTCTATTCTTCGTAATTTCAATATTTATTTAATTATAATTATTTTATGCTTATTTTAGATAGTGTAACATGACTTTACAAAATGTGTTTATTTCAACCCATAATATACCCAAATGCACCCCCCTAGGTTATGACTTACTTCTTTTGATCGTATTATCTAACTAAATCCTGTTTATGTAAACACATAAAATTCGTGGTTTTTAAAAAATGTATTCAAGAATGTATTATTAACACCTCAAATACAGTGCCTAATGATGTCGTAAAACGACGAAACCGGTAGCAACTTAAAAGGTAATTAAACATTATTATATTTGTGGAACCGAGTACCAAGAAGTTTTATTTAATGTTGTGCTATGATTGCCAATTACTCAATTAACAAATTTTTCATTAGCTACGAAACTAAAAGAAGGGGCATCCCTTACAGTAGATATTTAAGTTTCGTACGGGGTAAGTTAATCTACTGTTCTGGTTTTACTATGCTACAGTGACCGCAGTACCCGCTCTGTGTGGCCGGTCTCTAATATACCGTTTCTCACAGACGACGCACCGGAAGGGCGCGACGTGCGTGTGCGTGCGCATGTGCTGCTTCAAGTGCACCGACTGCACGAACGTCTTGCTGCAGATCACGCAGCGGTAAGGTTTCACCTGAAGAAATAGAACAAATCGTCAGAGTGCCTGGCGAGAGCGTCACTGAAACTGTGGACTATCACCATAGACCAGAGGGCCTATTATGTATCTTTAGTTGCCATCTGGACTTGGTATCTATCATCAAAAACATAGATATACTATCGAATTCCGATTATCTAAGGATATGTTAGCACTTGAAGTGACGACACAGTTCGTAAATGGTTCAATACCCACTAAAGGCGATTTTGAAAGTTCAGTTTTTATATATGTTTTTGATGATAGGCACCTAGTCCAGGGGCAGGAGCAGGAGTCGTATTTTTGAATCGCTTTCAATTTACGTGCGAAAGTATATAACCATCTCACGTAGCTCATCAGAACTTGTCATTTGCAAGATGAGACAGGTATATATTTTCGCACGTGAATTGAAAAAGAACGATTCAAAAATACGGCTCCAGAGGCGTGCAAGTTTGACAATAAAAAGTATATGAAAAAATTTAAATAACACTTTGACAAAAGAAAGTTTGTATGATGCCAGGGTAGGCACTGCCTACCCTAGAGTGAACGTTTTCATACCAATTTTTTTTTCAAAGTTTTTTTTTTTTTTTTTTTTTTATTGTCAAACTTGACCAGCACTCGTAGCAAGATTTAATCGCGCGCGACGCCACTTAGTTGAATCACAAGTGCGAGGAGCGTGACACGATGTTTTTGCGATTAAACAGTACGTCACGCTCCTTGCACTTGTGATTCAACTTGTGACATCGCGCGCGATTAAACACTATGCTACGGGACCAGGAAGATTGGTTTTCCGGAAAAAAGTTCTATGCACGCCACTGCCATAGACTAAGTATTACTACGTATAGACTAGCAGTTCCCATACATCAATTTGTAGCCACAAAAAAGGTGTAAAATTATAACGAAATCTAGATAGCGTTGCTAAATCCTCTAAAGAACACGATGCTAAAAAAGACCGACTGGTGACGCTAGTGGCACATCGATGTCACGTAACACAAAATAATTCCCACTTCGATAATAGATGGCGCTGAAATGTTCACTGTTAGTGTTGCCAACATAGCGCCATCTAGTTTTTCTAAGCAAAGCTATTACAGCCACATGTTTACTTGGTAACTATGAGAGTTTACTTGCAGCCAATCAAACAAATTATGCTTATTTGCAACACTTGGCGACACCCAGTGTTGTAAGAGCGCGTAAAAAATTTGCTACGCGTTGATGTATGGGAGTTGTCGGTCTATACGTAGTAATACTTACTCTATGGTATCACTTCAATTGTCAACGTACACTAGGCCCGTAGCCTGATTATATTCGAGTTAATAATAATAACGAAACTAAGTATTATTTACCAGAGGATCGATTCAGAAAACAAGAAATAGTTTTGTCCGGAAACGCAGCTCGGCCTTCGGCCTCGCCTAACATACTATATGAACGGAACAAATGACTTAAAAAAATCCTTTATTCGAAAACGCGATTCGGCCTTCGACCTAGCCAAAACAGTTAATCACCAGACATAAGGGATCAAATCAGTAATCAAAAAATGACTTCGGTTGGAAAGGCGGCTCGGCCTTTAACCTCGCCATAGACACTTTACTTGAGAATTAAATAAGAGATCAAGAAATTATTTCGTTCGGAAACGCGGCTCGGTTTTCGGCTTCGCCAAAGACAATTTACCACACGATCAATTCAGAGAACAAGAAACAGTTTCGTTCGGAAATGCGGCTCGGCGTTCGGACTCGCTAAAAAGACTGTACATGGAGATCAAATAAAACACTCCAAACCAAAGTCAAATACATTCTTTAAAATTAAGAGGCCGAAAAATATTGACACATTCTAAAGGACTGCACCAAAACTAAATAACCGCGGGTGATGAAGATAAGATATGCCAATAAATCTTCGCAAGTTATCGTATTCTCGAAAATAGCCGAATCATAAACTGTAAGAGCCCTAAACTTTGCGCTTGCATTTGGAAACTTATTAGAGACAAAATAGAAGTCAAACTTATTTTAGAACATTTGCAAGCAAACAAGCGGAACTGGAAGCAATTACTTGTCTACATTTGACTATTTGACAATCTTGTCTATTTTTTAAGAAGTGACTTGACGAAGTGCAATCACAAATAAACAAATATTTACGTATATATTAAAGCCGATTCTGAAGGCTTTAACTTTAGTTTTAGTGCTGTCAAGACTTAAACTTTTCCAAAGTAATTTAGCTTCTGTTCTTCACACTTATGAACTATTTTGCAACGATGAAAATTTAGTTTTGACAGCACTAAAACTAAAGTTAAAGCCTTCAGAATCGGCTACAATATCAATTAAGTATATTATATATTACTTTACATTACACTGAATGTTTTCTTATTTACATGAAAATTCAGTTCACAAATCAACTGTATTTATATTCAATTGTGAAAACTATAGGCTAATTTGCATTACCATGTTCTGTGTTACTACAAAAGGGTGTTTAAACGATGTTTAACTTTAGACAGTGTTTAAATCTGTTGCTGTCACTTTTTACAATATGAAAGAAAAGGCGACAACAACAGATTTAAACACTATCTAAAGTTAAACACCGTTTTGTAGTAACACCGGTTATGTTTAGATTCGATTTAAAGCTGTTTGTTTTCCTGTCATAAATAAATAAATAAATACACTACAGGAACTATCTGTCGTGGATTGTACATAAAGCGTTCGGAAATACGATCTTTGCCGAAGTGTGTCGAAGTTCCCTAAGCGCAGTGTTCATACGGTACTGTACCTTGGTGTGTGTTCTGAGATGCTGGTCGAGCCCCGACTTCTGCGTGAACGCCTTGGTACAGAAGCTGCACGAGAAGGGACGGTCGCCCGTGTGCATGCGCATGTGCTGGGCCACGCCCCCTGCGATACGATAATACAATATTAAGAGGCTATGCGAATTTTATTTTTGTTACTGTCACTCCAAGCGAAAACACGCTCAGTGCGAGAGGGCGAAAGCGAAAAATGTTAGTTTTATAATTTTTATAAAAAATCTAAAATAGCTAGCAAAATTTCAAATATCAAATCTCTAGATATTGTTGAAACACACTCAATAAAATATGTTTGAGTTCTGTATATGGTTCCTATTCGTCAAACGAGGAGAAAAAGTGTGTTTGAAGACCTCATTTCAACAATTATTTTTATGGAGGAAAATTTATCCAAACATGCTTTCCAATTTCAAAACCCTATATTATATAGTCAAAATGCATATACCAGAAATTTATTAAAATTTTCCGTGTATTTCATGAAATACACAGAAAATAAACACCCGTATTTTTTTCGCATGTCGCCTTAATAGGAGGTTTTTATGGAGAATTTGAAAGAAACTAAATTTTCGGTACTAACATTTTTGTACTTTTTTATTCAAATCCAAATTTTATAATTTCTTTTGTGTATGAATGAGACAACATTAAGCTAACAACAACATTAATTTTCCTTTTAAACTGACATCTGTAAAAAAATATTACGAATGGAAAAATGGATGGTGATAGATCTCTATGCTCGATTCTTTTTCAAATTTCAAATGAGACATCTGTCACGTTATGTAAATAAATTTGTTACAATGATATTACGGAATAAAACTGTTTTCTTGCATATTTAAAAGGTGGCATTTAGAGCGAACTGTTTTTGAAGATTTAATTTTATTTATCAAACAGAAAATAAAAGCAAAATTTAATACGTAGATGTAAAACCTTGAAATCAACTTTCAAACAAAAAACAAATAATTGAAATAGCTATTGAATTACAGGAATTATGAACTCCTGAATCTGTAAGACTCTACTTTCGTTCATCCTCTCTAAATGTCCAATTCACCGAAGCATTAATTTTTCTATACTGTATTCAGCGAGACGATGCAAAGCGGTTCATTGACCCCTCAATATTATGATATACTTAATTTTAAAACAGTACTTCCGACATGTATGACTTCTGCTATCATATTGTCTTCTGTTATCTTTCGTACATCATGGTACGAGGGTCAGATGACGAGCACGACTCCTTTTGTGTCGAGTCGAGGCGGCGGCATTTCCTTTGACGCGGAAGCAGGTGCCAGTCGGGGGAACGACCCGCTTTGCATCGTATCGCTAAACGTAGTATATTCTAGCCTTACTATAACGCGGGCGGTCTGCCAACTGTATGGTTTTAGTACAGGTGTGAATCAAATCAAATCAAATTTATTTATTTATCATAAGTGGGTACAACATTATGGGTATGTACTTTCATCCATCCATCAGCCCGTATTCGTCCACTGCTGGACATAGGCCTCGCCAATATTACGCCACTCTTGGAGGTCCTCAGTCATCCTTATCCAGCCGCCACCCGCGACGTCCTTCAGATCGTCAGTCCAGCGGGCACGAGGGCGGCCTACGCTGCGCTTTGCTGTATGTGATCTCCATTCTAATGCCTTACGGTCCCAACGGTTATCACGTCGGCGACAAATATGGCCAGTCCACTGCCACTTCAACTTACTGATTCGGCAGGCTATGTCGGTCACCTTCGATCTCTGACGGATATCTTCGTTTCGGATTTTATCCATCTAGAGATATTCCAAGCATAGCCTGCTCCATAGCTCGTTGATCGACCTTAAATCGGCGGATCAAGCCTTTGGTAAGAGACCACGTCTCAGCGCCGTACCGTCTCAGTACCCATGCTTCATCCATCATCATCATCCATCAGCCTAGTTCGTCCACTGCGGGACATAAGCCTTTCCAGGACTTTGCCACTCCCGGCGGTCATCTTGGACGAATTGCCCATACTCACACACGCTGGGCAGGCGGGTTGGTGAGCGCGGTGCCAGAACCCTCGCACCAGTGACGCCGCTGCCCATCACCAGTCTGTTCCATGTTAGGCCCGGCTTTTAGGGATGGATATACCGCCATCCATCGGTCCCAGGCATGGTGGGCCTCCTGATTTTTGCCTGTGAACTGTCCTCTTACTCTCCCCCGAATTACTTCGAGGGGGTCTCCAAGTAAGATGGTGGTACCTCCACACCACAGTCGAGCCCGGCATCAGCTCTAACACCTGACTTTTATGCTTAGTCTATAACAATGTGGTACCATAACAAAGGTGTTGCTGTTTCCTAGCTAGGTTTTTAGGCCTGTAAGTAATGTAACATATAGCTAGGCAATATGTTAGGTTTAGGTAAGGCTAGGTTTTATAGGAAGGTTAAAGGACTATTTGTTCGTGTTTAGTAGGCAATCGATAACCTTTATGGATCGACATACGTCGCTTGACTGAATTATTTCGTGTTTTCCAAAAAAAAAATACAGATTTAGTATAAAAGATCTTTCAGACAAAACACGAGCAAGATTCCTTAGAGAGTCCTATCGGTGTGAAGGTGGCTGTTGGGGTGTCAGTGCCCGCTGTTCTTAGATGTTCTGGACGGGAGTTCTAACGGGATAGCTCGAGTAAAATAAACGGAGTGTAATTTTAGGTGCTGTATTTTAACGATAATAGTGTCGCGTGCGTGTATGTACAAGATCGCAGAGAGAAGAGAATGACTAAACATAAAAATGAATGATTGAATGAATGAAGGCTGATTGAATGAATGAAGACAGATAGAATGATTGATTGAATTATTGAATGAATGAATGAATATAAATCAAACGCGCGCACTTATAAATTAGTCTAAAACCGCACGGCGGCCGGTACCCGTCACGCACCGGTTTGAAGATTGTCTCCAACAGTGGCTCTCCATAAATAAATATTCCTTCTAGAGTTTTGACGAAATACGACAAGCGAGTGCTCTACGAGATTCAGAGCTCCCCTCCCTTAATGTATATGTGATAATTAGGGTGGATAATATGAAAAAAGAAATAATACAACAAGTCAAAGTGAAAACAAAGTAGTATGATTCAGCAAAATTCCTACGAGATCCCGAGTAGACTGTGTGCATACTACAGCAAGGAGTAACACTAGCGCCCTTCTCCTTGGGTTGGGAGCAATAAAATACCCATAGCTTAATTTTTAAAAGATTTTATTTTTATTTTTTTCGGAGAATTTACGTCATTTTAGGACATGGTTTTCATTATTTTGCTATATATATATTGACCATTATTTTTTTATGATTTTTTAAGTCCGATGACCTTGTCACTTGAGAATTTTAAACATTATACTGATTGTGATGTGTGATTGCTTATAAAAAAAGTGGTCTGTCTCTGTCTGTCTACTCATCTGTCATCTAGCTGTCAAATTAGTTTGAAGCAAATTACTATAAATTTATCTCGATAGCAAAGGACACATTTCTAAACAGCCATTAATCAAGTGACGTCACACAAGGGCAAATGTAAGTTGCAGCCTTTTTGTAAAAATATTCATCATCTTGAGGTTTATTTAACCAAAACTTCGAAAATTTCGGCTTATTAAACCTAAATCTCGAAATGGTTTTCGAATTAACACACCTTAAAATAATTTAATCTATGCCAATTGTAAATTTAAAAGTAACTTAAAAATAAAAATAAAAATAATTTTAAACAAAACGAAACGAGTGAGTGTCAGGGTGGTAGTGTAGCATTGCAAATTTTGTAGGTGCGGTTATCACAAAAAGTTACGCGTCGTAGTTTTGCTTGATGGTAAATTGCGGTTTACCCTCTTTTCTAGACATGAAGTTGCTCGCGTGTCTGCTGCGATTCCCGAGGTTTTAGCTCGGTCATTTGTCGGCCGGAGCTTTTGCTGTCAACTCGTGTTGAGTGTATTTTCATTTTATAATGGCGGATGTGCCAACAGGAGTTGTGTTTTTAATAAAATAGGTGGGTTTCGTGTTCAATTTGGTTAATTATTCTTGTGTGGAATAGTTCTATAATATTGTTTTGTATTTCAGGAAAATATTTACATTCTTCGGATGATTTAAAAAGGAATTTTTTCGTCGGGTTGGTGGGAGTTCTGACTATTGTCAGATCATGGTATGTATTGCTTTCTTTGTATTTTGAGTCACCGGAATTTTGTTCTCATCGTTCCGTGTGGTAAAGGTTTTAATTTTGTCTATTCTCTTCTAATTCCAGGGTTTTCCAGATTTTCAAGATTTTCAAGTTTTTCAAGTTTTTCAAGTTCAAGTTTGAAGTTGTATTGCCTCGTTGGTGATTTTATCCAGCTGGCAGAGAAATGACCGCCGCGTGGTGTACGCAGTAAGCAGTTCCTTTGTCTGCGTGGACGGGGATCGTTGACCTTGAAATTTCCTGTTGTGAATATTGGAGAATTCAAGTATGTGTTGGAATTTTTATTTTTAACCACACACAATTAAGGTACCTAGGACGGTATATTTTCAGGACACTTAGTTATGTGTCCTATTAGTAACCAAGTGTAAGTTCTTCCTGTTTCACTGAATAACCAAAACTGTAAAATTTAATGTTCCGTAATATTTTTTTCCTGGTAGAACTGAATGGTGTACCAGACGATTTAGTTTAAAGAGTATGATCGACAAATAGGTATTATGTTGTTGGATCCACGGCTCCCCATGAGCTAGATTTTATTTTGGAAATTATTTCCCTTGTTTGTTTACAAGTTTTGTTACACTTTAAGTTTTTTTTTAATGTAATTTCACAAGATTCCATGTAATCTAGTTACCTGTGGTTAAGGCGGTAACAATTCCATCTAGTTATCACTTAAATGTTTACTTATGTCTTGGCAATACTAATTCCAATGTAATATTACTACCATATGTTAAGGCGGTACCTGACACAACTATTAAAAGGTACTTAAGGTTTTAGTAATGTCTTGGCAGGATATATGCCAAATGAAGGTCTTGGCCAAAAGCTTGTAACTAAGTATAATTTTTCCGTAACACCTTTGACTTGTGGAATTTGACGATTTGTTTTGATAATATTAAATACACTTCATTGTAAAGTACCTCGAAGTTTTCTTCAGAACCTTTTACCAACTATTAGGTTACAATTAGGCCCCTGTTTAATTTTATCTTGTTCAGTAGTACGACTGGTGGAAAGACCGGGTACCCGCCGGTCGTGCTATCTGACAGTAGGGTGTGTGCGTGTGTGTTTGTAAGGGTGTGTTATTGTGTGAATGTGAACTAACCTTGCTGCGTGAATCTCTTGTGACAGATGGAGCATTCGAAAGGCTTCAGTTTGATATGGACGGTGTTCACGTGCGCCGTCAACTCCTTGTTGCTCTGGAACCCACTACCACACACCTGGCGACATGCTAACAATTTAATTCCAATTCAAATAGTTTATTTTGCAAAGAAGGTATATATTATTATATTACCCCTAGCACGTAACACCGTACTGAGTGAAAGAGAGAGAAGTAGCTCATTCATTGTATTTGTATCTCAAATATTTACTATAATTAAGCTGTATATAAGGTCTTTCAATTTAAATTGAAAAATTTAGGAGGTGATTCAGTATCGTTGATACATCACATTCCACTGCAAAGTACTTTTTTTTGCGCGAACTTTTTCTACACTTGTCCATACAAACTGAGTCAGCTGATCGGACCATTTTGTACTGATAAGCGAAAAAATAGTTCGCGCAAGAAAAAGTGCTTTGCAGTGGAATGTGATGTATTAACGATACTGAATCACCTCCTAAATTATTTTCCATTTAAATTGAAAGACCTTATATACGAACCGAGAGTAAATAAAGTACAGCTTGGCAAAAAAGAGTATGACGCGGTGACAGGTGCAACCAATTATTTTGATTGACGGCAACACCTACGTCACTGTCGACTACTGTCAAGATAGTCTGTGCTTGTGTGTCATTCGTTCGATGCGACTAAGAGATATTGATCCGCAAAAAGTTTGCTTTTAGTGTTATGTTATTTTTCAATGCATGTGCTCGTAAAGGCCCACTTTTTATGCATCAAAACCGAACAGAAAGTCGATTATTTTGCCCTAGGGCTTTATTATTATTATTTTTTTTTAATTTGTTTGCAATGGTTGGCTAACCTGTAGCCTTTCCTGTGTACCATAGATGTTATACTTTTTTTTCCACTGTTTAACGGCTCTGGATACAATCCTTTTGAGCCAATCATAATTTAAACTTCACAAGATTATATTTGTTTTCATTTCCTCACACTATGCATTGAAAACGTATTATGATACACGGGCGTAAAAGCAATAAATTACTCGGTTACGTTTAAAACACGAGCGTAGCGAGTGTTTTAAACGTAACCGAGTAATTTATTCCTTTGCGCCCTTGTAGCATAAACTACTATTATTGATTTATTAATTTATATGAATTACCTAGTTTGGTTGTCACTGATTTTCAGTGAAATTCGTTCAAAATTGTTTCATGTATAGTGCTCATTAAAACTTAAGAAAATATTACGAATTCTCCAAAGTCAATATTGCTATCGTTTGATTCAAAATCTTGAGTGAAACAAGATTAGGAAACGCTGACGTTGTTAACGAACATACATACATGCTGCATACATGACTTTGAAAGTGTCTGCTTTGTCTGATAAAATAAAGTATCAAAATCATTAATTCTCACTATGGGGTGGTCATATGTAAGGTAGGGGCGCCCTCATTTATTCCACACTCTATTTTGCCAAGCTGTAGGTAGCAACGCTAGCAAAACAATGTGCGGTTATGAAACCGTACATACTGGGTGTAATGATGACCTGCTCAGAAAATGAAACCACATGTAGGGAATACCTCTACAAAGCCATAAAAAAACAATTTCGAGAAAATATTTCTGTTTACAGAAATTTGTTTTCTCGAACAAAATAAATCGTGTTCCAAGTGTGCACCTTCCCTTCCAGTATTACTACATGTCAGCAACCTGCACGAAGCGGCAACATCGCATTTTTTAAGCCTGTTAAAAAAACGTGGTTAGTACGTTGCACTTGTGAGCGAAACTAAATTAATTATTAATTTGTAGATGTATTAATAGGAATGTCGAAATGAAATTTAGTACAAAGAACCCTCATAACATCCCCTATACGTGGTTTCATTTTCTGAGCAGGTCATCATTACACCCTGTATACAAAGTATATATTTACCTGACAGGGGTACGGTGACGTCGGTTCTTCACCTATCTCAGACGCCAGTACTTTCTCGCACACCTGAAATTATATATTTACAGTATAGCCGATTCTGAAGGCTTTAATTTTAGTTTTAGTGCTGTCAAAACTAAATTTTCTTCATCGCAAAAAAATCCTTAAGTGTTAGACTTAGAAGCTAAATTACTTTGGAAAAATTCAAGTTTTGACAGCACTAAAACTAAAATTAAAGCCTTTAGAATCGGCTTTAATGAGCCCGTGTCTTACATTAAGATTTTTATAAATAACAATTGCGTTTAAAAAGATAAAAACATATTTTGATATCTCAAAAAATCACAAACTTATTGCCAATCAAAGTGAGCTTAAGGGTCGGTTGCGCCAAACATGCTCTCGCGTTTGGACAATTTAGCATATTAAAATAAATTATTTTTAGCAAATAAAATTTGTGTTAGAAGTAGATCTACATTATAATTTTTCATATTTGACACAAGTATCACAATCATCATCCATCAGCCCGTATTCGTCCACTGCTGGACATAGGCCTCCCCCATATTACGCCACTCTTGGCGGTCCTCAGTCATCCTCATCGAGCCGCCACCCGCAACGCCCTTCAGATCGTCAGTCCAGCGGGCACGAGGGCGGCCTACGCTGCGCTTTGCTGTACGTGGTCTCCATTCCAATGCCTTACGGCCCCAACGGTTATCACGTCGACGATAAATATGGCCAGTCTACTGCCACTTCAACTTACTGATTCGGCAGGTTATGTCGGTCACCTTCGATCTCTAACGGATATCTTCGTTTCGGATCACAATCATAGAGAGAAAAAATCGGAAAGATCAGTAAAATCACGGAAAACGTAATTTCGCTTTGGAACTAGTATGATCAGTCTACTGATATAACTACAAAATAAAATATTTTTTTCACACCACCTGCTCGACAATGTCCAATTACATATCATGCAACCTCAACGTAAAGTAACGCATTATTTCTCAAGGGATATAAAGTTATATGAAAATCCCTAGGGATTAAAGTGATTTAAATTTGGAACGTCAAATTCGTGTGGAAACTCGTGGAAAACAAATGCCCATATGGGATTGTAAAGAGGTTTGTTCGAAAATCGAACTGGCCACCATAAGCAGACTTCAACAAAAAGAAAAAAAAGCGTTTACAAAGAATGTGAAACAAAAGACGGTGTTTGGTGCTGTGATTGTCAGTGAATTTTATTGAATTATTAATGTTGATAAAAAATGTCGATCTTTTTATTGTCTCGCAGAAGGTGTGAAAAGTAGAGTATGCTCCTCTGGAATAAAGCCTGTCTTTGTCTTGGGCAGCTTGAACCCCTCGATTTACTCAGGACTCTATATAACTCCCTCGCTACGCGGATGGGTGACTACTGCGGATGTGATTTGGTCGGCCGCCTGGATTCGTGCTGGGGGCTCGGTTGGTGATCATTGAACCTTGTTCCTGGTCCCTGGCCGGGTCTCCGGTATGGGTTCGGGCGGCTGATTGGATTTTACCTTGTATAATATATATTTTACCTATCATTTTAATCGTAAATATATTGCTACATAAATTAAATAAACCTTTAATTTAGTTCATGTACATTTATTATTTTATTAAATATATTTTCTTTATTAGATTAAATTTGACGTGTAAAAAGTGTATATATCTATACCTGATTTGGAAAATAAACTATTTGAATTTGAATTTGAAACGCTCAGGAGTTAACTCTAGAGTCCCTCGTTACGCTCAGGGTTCAATATGCCGCCCGTGACGTAAGACACTGCTTTATTCCCTTAGTGCATTATCTACTATTATAGAGTAAAGAAATGAAAGTCATTGAAATTTAAAAGGAAACTGTTTCAACATCTCTTGACAATCCAAAAATCGTTGCCGTAATGTTAATTGTTTTTAGTTGTCCCTTGCTATCAATTTATTTGTATTCATTCAAATTATATTCTTGCCATTTTAATTCGTTAGATGTTTCTTCTTTTTTTCTTTTTCTATGTATATAGTATGTTTATATGTGATCTTTATACACAACAATATTAATTTAATATTCATGTTGTAATGTAAGTAAGTAATTTATGTATATTATATGTATAATGTTATTTATTAACATAATAAGTAAGAGTATTGCATCGGTTCTTTTAAGCCTTCTGTGTGATAACAGGCCTGACATAATACCAGGGCACTGAGATTTTTTTTTTTAAATCGCATTGTCCTGAGTCAGACCTTTTTCGCTGCCTCAACACAACATCTCTTGTTTTTATTGTTATTGTGTTACTGATCATTGTGTATGTTAGTGTTGTGTTTGTTAATTTTTTAATCTACTTTATTTTATTTTTTACTTGTTATTGCAGCGAATAAATGCCTTCTTATTCTTATTCTTATTCTTAAATCAAAATCCTAGTCAGAACCCACCTGACATTTAATGGCCTTCCTGCGCCTCGTGTGCTCGTCCCTGAAGTGTATAGAGTAGTCGCAGCAGCTGAAGAAGATCTGGTGGCAGGTCCCGGACGCCACCAGCGTCGACGGCTGCAGGCACTCGAACGGACCTCTGCAGTTATACACATCACGGCATGAGTCCTCGAGGGGGTAGCAGAGGTGTTCCCGAGTGAAGGTGATATTGTAGTTTTTATGTATAAATAAATAAATAAATAAATTTCTTTATTGACACAGATTATAACAAATAAAATTAACAAAAATATCAGAGATCAGCTTAATTATTACACAAGATAAGTAGTTGCTCTGACACCTAAGGTAAGAAAGTATCTTGAGATTTAGGTGTCAGCGCCCTCCCTATGGTTGACCTTAGCTTATGGACAACAATGTAGACTTTACAAGATAAAGTGCTCAACATTTAATTTTATACAAGAATAGATAATATTATCAAATGAATTAAATTAATAAGGTGCATTGTTACATTAAATTATCAAAATACAAAAACATGGTTAATTATATTGAATAACATGCAGTGTTAGTATTTGTTGTGATAGGTGTGTGCATGCGAGAGGGTGTGTGTGAGGGTATGAGGGTATGTGTGAGTGAGTGAGGGTGTATATGCGTATGAGAAATGAATTAAAGAAGTACTGAAGAAGAGGAGAACAAAGTTGTGTTATAGCTGAGTACGAGTTGATTAAGATTGAATAGCAAGCAATTTTTCTGTTTCGTCATACTTTAACCCAAGTAACCATTGGGAAATAACCTTTTTGCAATGAGATTTATTCAGATGAAAGATGGGATTTGTCTGACTAATTTTATTGTAAAGTCGTGAACTTGCTATTTCAAAATTATTTTGGGCAAGCTTAGTTTTATGGGTGGGTATATTGCAGACGCGGTCAATTCTTCGTTTGTTGGTCATGTGTGAGCGATATCATTACAAAGTATAAAACAAAGTCGCTTCCCGCTGCCTGTCCTTATGTATGCTTAGATCTTTAAAACTACGCAACGTATTTCAATGCGGTTTTTTTTTATAGATAGAGCGATTCAAGAGGAAGGTTTGTATGTATAATACATGCATAATATATCAGAGAAACACTGATAATTTTAGAGGTTTCTAATGTGATGTCGTAAATAAGAACATTTTTTTTGCGCTTACATTGCAAACGCTGGCTGAACCCTACGAGATAGATCAAAATAATGTACTACAGTATTGTACAACTTAAAAAGGTCTACAAAAAAGATAATGTACCACAGTATTGTACAACTTAAAAAGGTCTACAAAAAAGATAATGTACCACAGTATTGTACAACTTAAAAAGGTCTACAAAAAAGTCTGCTCTGTCAAGTCTATCTCTTAGGGATAACCCAGAATAATCATTTTTTATCCTTTACTTTTTATTACGACGCTATTTTAAACAACACAGCATTAATCCTTATCCAACATTGTGGATTGCAAAGGGTGGAAAAAATTCAAGGGCCCTGGAGGGGAACTACCTTAAATCCTTTAGTTAGCTCATTTTACTGAAAGGAAACATTCTTTTATTTTTTAAAAGAAACAAAACTGCATTCAAAGATATTCTGAAATTCGCTTGTCTCACCTGGGAACTGAACCAACCAAAAATTAAAAAAATAAACCCTCGCTATTTTATTATACGAATCGGTAGGATTATTGTTCAGGATAAAATTTGTCTAATAAACATTTAGTCTTACACTCATCTGTTGTACGAGATACTCATGAAATTAAATATTTATTACAAGTTCTTTATTAACAACCTAGTACTAGTACTAAAGACATTTTGTAGTATATTTAGTATCAGCATTGCACCCGTGCGAAGCCGGGGCGGGTCGCTAGTACGTTATAAAAATTGATTGATCTAGACGGATCTTACGGATGTAGAAGATGCGAAAGAGGTGTGTCACGATCGTAGGATCGACATGATTTTTTGCACAGAGATAGTTCATGGGCCGGAGAGTGACATAGTGACATTTTTATACAGGGAAAATGCAAACGAAACCAGCGCGAGCGAAGCTGCGGGCAAAAGCTAGTATATTTCATTTCATTTCACTTACGATATAGGTACGATTTCTCTCTCGGGCCTCTTCACGGCCTGTCTCTTGATGATACTGGGATCCAACTCTGATGGATCTGCCTTCTTCTTGCGTCCCACTCGCTCAACACCGACTTTGCCGTCCTCAGCCTTTATTATTATGTAGCTTACTTCCTGGAAATATTGGATTTTTTTTTTATTTGTGGGTTTGGCTCCCTTTAATTGTTAATTAAACAGTTTTGAACGCTATACAAGGTGACTTTTTGATCATCGTCCAAATTCATACTGGAGGCTTGATAAGTGATCAGTATCTTGGATCAGTAACAATTTTTGTGAAATTCGTAAAATGAAATTTCCGCTTCCCATATAAATTCAGTTCCAGTCCCGAGTGAATCACTATGGGGAGTCGAAATTTCATTTTACGAATTTCACCAAAATTGTTATTGATGCATGATACCGATCACTTACCAAGCCATCAGTATGAATTTGGACGATGATCAAAAAGTCACCTTGTATTTCGACCCTTCAGTGGGGTCGCCATCAGGCAAATAGAAAAATGTTATATGACATATATATATATATATATATAGGTAGGTATTTGAAGTTAGTTAGAAAACCGCTGACATCTATTGATATAGAATAAGAATAGAATCATGTTTATTTGGTACATAATATTTACATTAAATTACTGGGCTGCAAAGAAAGCGGGTTGGTAACAAAAACCTAAATAACTTCCAAAGTATTTGAATTAGCTTTATAAAATAAAGAGTGTATTATAGACAATTTTATATTGCTTAAATAAAAGTCAAAGACATTTTCACACATTTTAGTATTTCGTAATGCCACCTCGAGCTGTTAATACAGCTGTTATACGGTTTGGCATGTCTGTTGTATGGAAGCCCCCTTAAATATTTATTTTATTCCGTTTTTTAGTATTTGTTGTTATAGCGGCAACAGAAATACATCATCTGTGAAAATTTCAACTGTCTAACTATCACGGTTCATGAGATACAGCCTGGTGACAGACGGACAGCGGAGTCTTAGTAATAGGGTCCCGTTGGTTACCCTTTGGGTACGGAAGCCGAAAAAAGATAGTTAATTAACTCAGGTAGTTCACTAAACTAGAGATCGTCTAAGCCCAAATGACTCGCCCCCCTTTCTTAATTAGTTGATTTAGATGTGCAAGTGCAAATATTAATAACGACACTTCATCTGTGTGGGAGCATCGACTGCTTCGTAAACTATGTTCTGTATGCGTACATCTCAGTGGACTAGTCGCTTGATAAATCCGACAACGCTAACTGTATAGAGCAGCGCGTGCGCATTGTATGAAACAAGACATCTGCTCTCTCGCGCGTTTCGATCAATTATGACTAGTTCGACAACAAATCCGAAAACAACCGCTTCTTAGCAAGTATAGTGTACAAAAAAAAACTGATAATTTTTTGAATAACTGAATGACCAATTACAATGGCATTTTTATGTGTATTGCGTCCATATTTAAGATTTGTTGGTGTGCGTAAACGTGGTAGTGGGGCGAGTCATTTGGGCTTAGATGATCTCTACCCTGCTGTATCACAGTTTTACTAACACGGAGAGTAGAAATACTGATTAATCTTGCTTGTTTGATGTAAAACCTATGTTTAGTGTAAATTGTTGGTTTTTGAAATAAAAATTATGATTTTTTTTATATTATTATTAAGTAGTGAGCTACCTTATCAACATACCTTATTGGCGAGGCTCATTATGTTCTCCGGCTTCATGGAGTTGAGTAGCTGCTGCGTCTTCTTGTCGACCATGGCCTGGTCCGCCATCTTGTTCTGGAATGGCGTCTTCGCCGTAAATTGCTGGTCGTAGGAAGAAATGGCCGTGTGGTTAATACAGGATTGTAATAAGAAAGAAAGAGAGAAAATAAATTTATTGGCGCGTTTACAAAAAAAAATACTTAAAGCTAACACAGTAGAAATGGTTTACTTAAGTAGGGAGTAGTCTATAGATAAAAATAACAACACGACAAAAGGATGTAGCTCAGCTATGTGCCATCCAAAACATGCTTTGCTTGGCGCTGGTTTTCAGCTACCTCCGTTAGCTGAAAACCAGCGCCAATATATAATAATATATTAGCGCTGGATCTAATAATAGATCTTTACATATGAAATGAATGAATTTTTTTTACAGATTAACGAGTTCGTACTTTTTGTAATTCAATAGCTATTTCCGTTTTTTTTTTTGTTTGAAAGTTGATTTCAAGTTTTTACATCTACGTATTAAATTTTGTTTTCATTGTCAGTTTGATAACCAAAATTAAAATTTCAAACACAGTTCGTCCCAAATGCCATCAATTTCCATGATAAGATTCTTAATAATTATTTACAGCTGACACTTTTCAAAAATTAAATTGATGTTGCTGTTAACTGAATGTTGTCTCATTCATACGCAAAAGAAATAACATAATTTGGATTTGTCATTCCTAAAAAAAATGCAAAAATGTTAGTACTGAAAATTGAGTTTCCTTAAAATTCCCTATAGAAAACGGCAATTTCATATGTAAAGACCTAATATCAGACAGATTGATGTAATGTAACATTAGTATATGTTAAGGTGGATAGCCCAAGGCAGTTTTTATAAAAAAAAAAACTTGTGGAAACCATCAACGACGACAAAAGTGCTAAAGTTTCGTTCTGTTAGTTTTTTCTACACATTCAAATAATTTTACACTCGCAAATATTCAGTTTTTTTTTTAACAAAATGTTTTAACAGTCTAATTTTGCAATTTAAAACTTCCATACATTGGATTACGGAAGTTTTAAATAGCAAAATTAGATGGTAAAACAGTGTATGAGGGGATGTAAAGTTGATGGAACACGTGGCGAAAGGTAACGTTATGAAACAATAATGAGTACGTGTAATAATGAGTGAGTCTGTCGTCGTTATTGGTTCCCACAAGTTTGTATGAAGATTGCCTTAGACCTTAACCAGTCGGCCACAGGCTTCGAGAGGCGCGCCAAGTGGTTTTTCTTGCGACGGGGCGCCGGCGGAGAGAACAAATGTATGCAGTTGTATAGAGCCGACCATGGGTCGCTACTCGCGCGTCTTTTCCGGCTTCGAGTGACTTGCGCTCTCGGGACGGCGGTGTGCGGGCGGTTGAAACAGTGATCGAGCGCACAGGACGAACCTAGTGTCGGGCGCTTTGAGCGAGCGAGCGCGCTACACATGAAGGCGCCGACGGGTGTCGTGGCAGGGTAAAGCCCGTCGCAAAAACCGCCTGGAAGCGCAGCAAGAAGCGCCGCCAGAAGCCTGAAGCTGTGGCCCTGGCGTAAGGGTGGCTTTATATTTTGTGTTAAATTTTTTTTTATTTATATTAAGCCAAACTATAGATTTAATAAAGACAGACATGTATACAAACAAAAAACAATTAATTGATTAAGATTGATTAATTATGATATTTTTATTTTTTTTAATACGAGTAGCATCCCTTATATCCTTAAATTTATATCTATACTAATAATGAAGTAGCAAAAATCGTGTGTTTCGCGAAATTTTGAATGAAATGAGTTATTAGTATAGTACTGAGCCAAAAACCACAATTATAAGAATTTTTTTCTGTCTATATGTACGTACTCGTATGTTCTGATTTAACTCGAAAACCACTCAACGGATTTGAATGCGGTTTTCTTTATTATCATCGTTGTGAACTTGGTCAACATATAGGCTAGTGTTGTTGATAAATTATCCACTAAGTCGAAAACGGGGCAGACTGCATAACCGCTGGCGGAGCCGCGGGATAAAGGTGAAATTTTCTGAATATGTTTTGTTCATGTTTTGGACTCCATTTTTTTTAAAGAAAGTTCCTTAGTAATTGTTACTTGTCGTTATTTGTAAGTACTTAATGCAACATATTGTAAATAAAACTAATGCTTGGTAACTGTTCCACTGTGTTTTTATTAGACTAGCGACCGGTTTCTTTAAAATAACATCTTCAGGCTTTTATGATATAGGTACAAATCATAAGATGGAATATTTCGTCTTTGTTTACATTTGTTACACAGTGGAATAAGTTGATTAGAGCCTGAAGTGAGTCAATAAAGCCGATTTTGAGGGCTTTAATTTTAGTTTTAGTACTGTCAAAACTATAATTTTTCCAAAGTAATTTAGCTTCTGTGCCTAACTATTAAGGACTATTTTGCAATGAAGAAAATTTAGTTTTGACAGCACTAAAACTAAAATTAAAGCCTCCAGAATCGGCTTTAGTGGCAATTTTTTCGATGATAATCTAAACAGAATTAAGTTAGTTAACATGCTCCTACTTTGGCTGTTTTTAAAAGACTAATTAAGGAGCATTTTCTATCCCTTTGATAGTTTAAGTTTAATTTATCTCTACTTATTACTATACATATACAACGTGTAACAGAAAGGTGTAACCATATTTGAAGAGCTTATCCAGTCAATGGTATAGAACAACTTTTACTATGGAGCCAAACCTGAAACCTCAAAAAAAAAATCTGCCCTTCCATACATTTCGGCCGAGCGCCATTGCATTTTTCTATGAAAAAGTAACATTTTTTTTTCGAGATACAGGTTTTGTTCCATAGTAAAAGTTGTTCTATACCAATGACTGAATAAGCTCTTCAAATATGGTTACACCTTTCTGTTACACGTTGTATATATATATTTCTATATGTCTTTATACACAAGTATATATATTGTATTTAATTGAATGTAATATTTATTTATTTTGTGTCTAGTTTACGTATTGAGTTAATATATACATATGTTTAGATCATTATTTAAGTATTTTTGATTATAATAGGTACACCGCCTACGCCTTCACGTACATCCAAAATATTTTCCACCCAAAGGTTGTCTGGAAGAAATCGCTCTAAGCGATAAGACCGCCCATTGTCGCCAATATTTTTGTTTTTTTCCAACTTTGTATTGTCCTTTTTGTTGTTTTTCTTTTGGTGCACAATAAAGCGTATTTATAAATTAACATTATATCATTACAGTATAGAAACGCAGAAAGAAAAGTAAATCTGGATGTGAGGAGCTCTGAACCGGGAATCGAACGCGGGACCTCTCGCTTGCCGGGCGATTGCTCTAACCTCTGAGCTATCCAGGTCTCAACACAACTCGTGAATTTACCGATGTGCTTTCCCGGTTCAGAGCTCCTCACATCCAGATTTACTTTTCTTTCTGCGTTTCTATACTGCTATGATATAATGTTAATTTATATCTCCTTGCGATGGATAAATCGCCAAGTGTTCAAACATAGAAATTTATTTCTGTCATAGTAAAAGCGTATTTATGTCATGTCATGTCATGTCATGTCATGTCATGTCATGTCATGTCATGTCATGTCATGTCATGTCATGTCATGTCATGTCATGTCACGTCACGTCACGTCACGTCACGTCACGTCACGTTACGTTACGTTACGTTATGTTATGTTATGTTATGTTATGTTATGTTATGTTATGTTATGTTATGTTATGTTACGTTATGTTATGTTATGTTATGTTATGTTATGTTATGTTATGTTATGTTAAGTTACCTCTTTAGCTTCCCGCACCCATCTAGCTAGGTCCACCTCCTCCCCGCTGTGCTCCATGCGCAGATGGTTCCGTAGAGCAACTTCATTGCAGAAACTCTTGCTGCAGAGACGGCAAGCTATCTCTATTCCGTCTAACTCTTCGTCTGGTGGCTCCACCTTGAGAGAAGTACAACAAATTTACATTTAAAGGTTGTTAGTTTTTACATACAAAATTAGTCACTTTCTTGAAAAGAAATCTTAATTAATTACAATTAAAGTGTCATCCTTCAGCACTGACCATAACTTAAAATACACTGAGGTAGGAATTATAGTAAAGTCCGCAGTTCACTACATGAATCTTATTACTACCTCTCTAACACAAGTTATAATGAGCGTTTTTCTCGTTGTTTTTTTTTTCTTAGTTCTTAGCTTTCCTCCAGATGGCGCTGTCCATGTCATCATAGATAAAATGTGTTTCGTAGCAATCAATGTCAAAGTGGTTTTTCGTTTGTTTGGAATCGGCGCAAATTTTGTCTTTGATTCTGTTGCTAAAGAATAAGACAGTGCCATCTAGGAATCTTATTTAACACTAAATTTGACATAAGGGGCATTCCATAGTGACTGGTGGGACAGTTTACTCCAGAATTCCAAATGTTTATACCTGTAACTTTCTGTTTTGATATAATACAGTGGTCTTATAGATATTTTATAACAGGTAATGAACCAAATTATGAAACTTTACCAAAACATAACTGTATATGTAAATATTTGGGTGATATTTTTGTGGTTAACAGAGTGTGACTGGTGGGACAGTGAAAAATACCTCACCTCCGTTTTCTGTACCGCCAATGCAGATTTTAGCCCAAATACTGTACACAGCAAGACATCTTTAATTATGTTATGAAATGATGAAATAGACTAACTAGATAAATAAAAAATTAACACCATGCTAATATTGACAAGAAAATATAGACTGTAAAAAATGTGACTGGTGGGACATCGTTTTGTGACTGGTGGGACAAGTAAGAAATCAGTGAAAAAATGAACTCGTTTTTATATCATATTTAGAATTGTTTATTAAATATTAAGATAATGTAGTACGAAATTATCATTTTTTTATAAAAATCTTTGAAAAAATCAACACCTAGTTTTTCTACTTCTACTTTACCAGTTTTCGCAGGCTAATTAGTAGCCTGTGAAAAATGGTAATAAATACGATCACCACACATCTTTATTGCCGGTTCTTCAAGAATTTTCACTACTTGATCCATGGAAATATGGTACGGTTTTTCTGATTCCTCCATGACGAATTTGGAGGAGTCTCCTGCGCAAGCTTTTAAATATGTCACTTGGATCGTTCGCTCCTCCGTGTCTACGGCCTGGCAAACGGCTATGTACAGTTTATGTTTTTTATCTTTCCTTCCTGAATTTACCTCCAATTTTACCAGAATAAACTCTCCGTTTTTAATGACATGCTGAACATCTTCGGGTTCAATTCTGGGAGGATCTGGGCTAGAATTAGCCACAACATTATGGTTGTCATCGTCACCTTCATTCGGAACGTCTTCGGGTTCAATTCTGGGAGGATCTGGGTTAGAATTAGCCACAACATTATGGTTGTCATCGACACCATCACTCTGAACGTCTTCTGGTTCAATTCTGTGAGGACCTGGGTAAGAATTAGCCACAACATTATGGTTGTCATCGTCACCATCATTCTGAACGTCTTCTGGTTCAATTCTGGGAGGATCTGGGTCATCGTCACCGTCGTCAGCTCCATTCTCAGAAGAAGAGTATACATCAGAATATTTAAGTTTCCCACCATGGATCAGCAACACTTTTTTCACATCACGACTTGTTGCGGTGAGAGCATATTTAATAGCTTTGTTGCCATGGGGTTTGAAGTGATGATGCTTCTGAATTAACGGTATTGGTTTCATATTTTTCCATCTCTCATCTAGAGTTTCGTGGACAGGTTTTATATCCCCGATTGCAACGAACAATACTTGGAGTCCAGAAGCATTTGCTGCCAAATAATTGTAGCAGTCGAAAGCTGTATCCAACACAGCTTTTCTAGACATAATCGCGGACCATAATGTCCTTTTTGCGGTTGCTCCCACGCCATCAACAGCCCCCTTTCCATGCCCGGAAGCAAAAAAGTTCCACTCCGTTTCCACGCCCCAATCTTCCTCAGAGAAGCAAAGGGTTGATAGTGTGAATCTATTTTTAAACTGAGCCGCACATCCGTCAGAAAAAATATTGACCTTCTTCAAATTAGGGTAGCGAGATTTCAGGTCCTCAATTATTTTCTGCAGAAAGACCCACACTGAATATTTGTCATGATTGAGCTCATTACTCGTTACAACATAAGAAACTTTTTCCTTGCCCTTATTGGCCCATGCGCATCCCGTAAACAAGGTAGCCTGAGGGTGGTTCCAATGAGCAGACTGGATCTCGTCTTGTTTCAGAATGGCAAAGTTTTCTGCAAAATCAACTTGAATAACGAGTTCCGAATCGGTACTTTCAGAAATTGTTTGTTTAAAGATGGAAGACTGTGCTTTTTTTGCAAATGTATGGTATTTGAATTTAGGGGTCTGGTTTATAATCTCTTTAATGAGGTCTTGTAACGTTCCATTAACGTTTACTATATGGCATCTACCATCGACAGTTTGCCATTGCTTCCAATTTGTTTTAATTGTTGTGTCTCCTTTCAGTGGAATTATATCAGTTACGTCGAAACATCGATTACAGTCACTTGTCATGCATTTTTCTTTAGTTACATCACAACATATAAGTTTTAGGAACTCTGCAGTATCAATTGGCAGATTTGGATGAAACTTGTTCAGTGCTTCCAATAAAAATGTGTAATTGGCGTGGTAGCTACAGACGCACACATTATGGGGTATTTCGCTTATGTATCTGACGTGCAGCGGCCTCAATTCAAAGAATTTACTCTTTCCCACTTTTATGTTGGGATATTCAGTTTTGAACTGGGCATATGCCTCAGCAATGGTCATCAGCATGTGCCGCTTAGCAACGTGAGCACGTTTACCCGTATCTTTATCTTTTATAGACATTGTGTCCTTTCTGTTCGGAGAAGGCCGGCTCACATCATCTTGTTCAAAAAAATGTATCACCAGCTTCTTAGTTTCATTTGTTATAGCAATGGATTGAACATTTTTGGTAGATAGATGAATAGCCTCTGGTATAATTTCCTTAAAAACATGCATCAGAACAGCTGTCTTTTTGGTTGGACTTTCCGGAAGAGCTTTTTTTAATTTGCCAACTGCTTTTTTCAAAGTATTTATTGTACTATATGAGCCCAACGGCGAAATACACGTCTTCTTGACTCCCTCCAACTTTTTCTTTTCCCTTTGTTTTCTTTTGCGTAGCCTTTCTTTCTCTCTCCACTGAATTTTAGCAGCCTCGTTACTTTCACGTAGAGCTTTGCCTTTTTCCCGCCGTTTCTGATCATAGCTTTTTTGTTTTTCTTGAACTAAACTTAATTTGACTACATCGCTCTTCAACTTCTCTCTAGATTTTCTTTTCCGCTCAGCAGCATTCATCTAAAAAGGCAAAAAAAGCAAACACACTCACAAAAACATCATATAAGCGGGTTAAAAATAAGTCACCATAGGTTATAACAAGTCTTAACATAATGTCCCACCAGTCACTGTGACTGGTGGGACAAAAATGGAAACCACCTCTTACACACACTTTAAAACCTTATACAAGAATAAAATGCCAACAAGTTTGATAATTAGCAAATTCTTACTTTCCGAAAAGCTTCCCTTTGTTCAACAAATTTTTAGGTTAGAAAAACAACTTATGTATGTTTTCTTGTGACTGGTGGGACATGCTACGTCGAAAGTTTAGCGTCAAGTTTTAGAGTAAAATTCTTACCTTTTTCGTTGTATTTTGACGGCAAAAAACAATTTAAGATTTTATTTTTACGCTCCGACACTATTTTCACAGGATGGTTCAACAAAATGGCCGAAAATAGTGTTGCCAATATAGTGCAAAAAGAATCGGCGAGTTTGTTCACAATAAACAACAACTTATCATAGTAAAAAAAAAGCTTTCCCGTGTTTTTTTGGAAATATTTTTTACAAATTATGTAACTTTAACTAATACACTTTTCATTAATATTAAATTGGTTTTGATTAGATCATTTAAAAAAAAAAATTCGTTTTCCCATTTCCCGTGGAATGCCCCATAAGGAAAAACCCTCATTTATTTGAAATATGTTCTAATTTATGCTTGAAATTAACTAAGAATTTTGTAATGAAATCATAAGAAAAAATCAATAACGCCCTAAAACAACTCTAAATAATAATGTACTATAACTAAGTATATAAAAAAAAATTTTAATTATAGATTAAAATCATATATCCCATAGTCCTGTTAGTCTAGCATAGCGTTTCTTAACCTGTGGTCCGCGGACCCCTGGGGGTCCGCGAGCATATGTATGGGGGTCCGCAGCCTAATCTAGTAATAGATTAGGCTATTACTAGATTATAATCTCAGAAGTAATTAATATAAACCCAAATATCACTAATTTAGTTGCAAAAAAGCTGCACCAACCTTCTCATTAACGTATTTTATATGAAAAAGTATATTTTTTTGTAATTTGTAGAACTAAAATAAATGGTCCGAAATTTATTGCTGCTTTTTTATTAAAGGGGTCCTTAAAATTGTGCTTGATTTCCTAAGGGGTCCGTGGACAAAAGAAGTTAAGAAACGCTGGTCTAGCATACCGTACCATATCGAGCTCGATAGCGCGTGATACAGTGCTCTCTCTCACTCTGTTGATCAACCTCGAGTGGGATAGACATTTTTTAAATTTGTAACTACTGTAAGTTGAATTAATAATTACTAATTACTAATTAGTATTTAATAATACTAATTACGGGCTTTAGGGGGGCTCCCGGCCCCCCTCCCGCACACCCCGATGCGTACACAGCGCGTCATCTACGGGCTGAGCACCGTCGCGCGGCCCGAGCTAACACCGCCGCCGCCACCCGCGCCGATGAGCAGCATTAGTATTGTCGTTTTATCGACTTTATCGCTAAATCTAGCGGAATTTCAGTCGATTTAGCGACTTGATAAAACAGACGTTTCATACATTTTGGCGACTTTTTTCAAACTGGTATTACATACATTTGGCGACATTTTGATAAAATTTTAGTTAATCTGGTGACTTTTATATAAAAATCTAGCGACAATATAAAAATTTAAACGGCAACACTCAACATGCCATCGTCCCCTGCGGTCCGAAATAGAATTACATCGCTAAAATCGATTACGAAAGTATGAAGTGAATGGCTTATGATCCATTGTAATTCTATTACGGACCGCAGGGATAATATGATAATGAACTCTTTGATGTGCTTTGATGAGTGCTGTGACTGCGACCGCTAACGACAGACACTCGCTCGTTTGAAAACGAATTCGGTAAGAATTCAAAACATGTCGCGTATCGCGAGACAGTTTAAGTAATTCATGTAAGTCTATCCGTTTTTCAATAATTAATTAGGGTTAGACATGTTGTATCAGGTGGTTACATGCTCTCAACGGCGGATCCAGGGGCGCGTTCATAAACTAGAGGTCGCGACACGGGTTTTATTGCCATCTCTGTCGCACGCGTTGAAAATTGTATACGCTATCCTGCTGTCAGTGTTGGAACCTGACGAAAGTGTTAATTAATGAACGGGGGTCAGGGGGGGTCATGGGGGTCATGACCCCCCCCCCTGGGCCTAGTTAAGCTTTTTTTTTCTATACAGACAAAAAATTGCACAACATTTATTATATATTTGGACTAATTCGGAGCCTGTGACCCTCCCCTGGTTCGCAGGCTGGATCCGCCCTTGCATGCTCTGCTATGCTAGATCCCCAGAGTTAGACAAAGTTTTATGAATTCAAAGCTAAATTCTAATATGGAAAATCCAGTTATTTTCGAGCTACTACTTACATTAAATATTATATAAAACCAATTTGTATGGAAATATATTACATTAGGTACCTACGATGGACTTAGGACCTTTTGTCGTTGCATTGCATTGGTCATTTAGTAAACTCACAAACGCACACCACCAACAGCATAGACATGGCGACAACATACAAACTCAAATATTTATTGCATTCATGTGTTACAACACAGCTCTAGACAAAAAGGTCCTATCATAAAGGATCATATTAGCTTGCAAGCATGGTTCGAGTATTCAATTACTAAATAGCCATTCATAAATTAACAATTTTGACCGGTTCCAACACTGACAGCAGGATAGTGTATACAATTTTCAATGTGTGCAACAGAAACGGCATTTTTTTTTCAATAGTAGTGGGTACTAACATTGGCGTTCTCTAGTCCCCACAGTAGGATTCCCTGATAGTCGTTCATAAACTCACACGGAGTTGGGTTTCCTACCCGGGTCGCAACACTAACCCGTTCAAAAATGAACTCGTGTCTCAACACCGACCGTTCAAAAATGGCAGTGTCGCTACACTGGTGTCGAATTTTTCAACATCAACTCTGAGCAGGGTTCGCAAGGTTCGTATAGGTTCCAAACGTCACCTGACATTCACGTAAATTTTCGTAAATGAAATGACGTTAATTTTTGTACAGAGGGGGTCTTCTCAACGTTATACTTGATATATTTACGTTAAATTTCGTACAGAGGGGGTCCTCTCAACGTTATTATACTAAATATAATGCAAAAATGACAACTGACGTTTGGAGTGTCGCTACACGACGAAACCCGTTCAAAAACTCAGCGTTACAACCCCAGTGTTCCTACCCAGCTCAGGGTTATTTAATGAACGCACTTCAGAAGTGCGAAGAACGTTGAGAAGAGCCCCTCGGTACGAAAATTAACGTCATGTCATTTACGAAAATTTACGTGAATGTCAGGTGACGTTTGGAGCCTATACGAACCTTGCGAACCCTGCTCAGAGTTGATGTTGAAAAATTCGACACCAGTGTAGCGACACTGTCATTTTTGAACGGTCGGTGTTGAGACGCGAGTTCATTTTTGAACGGGTTAGTGTTGCGACCCGGGTAGGAAACCCAACTCGGTGTGAGTTTATGAACGACTATCAGAGTGGTGGAGACTAGCTTCCTTTACTCCTTCCTCTACTACTTCCTCCCTCTTAAATGTATAAGTTTGGTGTTACATGCTGCTAGTAGTAATAATTATACAAAATTATAAACACTTACGGTGTTACTACAAAACGGTGTTTAACTTTAGACAGTGTTTAAATCTGTTGCTGTCACTTTTTTACGATATGAAAGAAAAGGCGACAACAACAGATTTAAACACTGTCTAAAGTTAAACATCGTTTTGTAGTAACACAGATAGATCTTAGCTACAATAAGGTTTGTTGGTGGGTATTCTAACTGGCCACTGCAGGCTGAACAGACATCTGTCAATAATGAAGGTACAGGAGGATCCCTCGTGTCCGCACTGTGGCGAGGAGGATATGAGTAAACATGGAGACAAAGGAGAATGCTTCATATATTGTAGCCTAAGATGGGAGATACTTGGTGATGACCACATCAAGGAGGAAGATCTCAAGTATCTTGAGTACTCAGATATACTTAGATTTATTAAAAGAAGCGGAATATTTGAGGAGGGAACGCCCTTCGGACATTAGGATACCAAAGCTCAAGTAATGGGAATTGGATGGAATAGCTCCAAATAAACATCATCACCATCACCATCACCATCATCATCATCATCATCATCATCATCATCATCATCATCATCATCATCATCATCATCATCATCATCATCATCATCATCATCATCATCACCATCATCATCATCATCATCATCATCATCATCATCATCATCATCATCATCATCATCATCATCATCATCATCATCATCATCATAGCTACAATAAATTATTCAGTTACAATTAATTGCATTGAATTTAAAATAAAAATAAATATAAGTACCCCAATCCCCAGTTTATGAACGCAGCCCTGGGGGTCGAGGGTTCAAATCCCATTGGGGCACATTTGTGCTCGGTCTGCCTGCTTCAGAAGGAAGGTTAAACTGTAGGTTCATTTGTGGCCGACATACTGCAATGGGGCTCGCCATCCATCACACTGGGATGTATTAATCGTCAGTGAAGCATGGGTGTCTGAGAGGGGACTGTGACCAGTCCATACTCGGAAACATCTCTGACACCCCCGGGGATACATGTTGTAACAACATATGTATAATGTTTTCTACGGCAGATATACTAAAGTTGTGCTACATACCTTGACTTTGACAGGCTTTACCAGCCTTACAATCTTCACCAACTGTTTTGCTGGCTCCGCCATTGTTGCTGGGAACAAGTACATCTTGATTTATATTTAAATGTGCAATCTGTTTTTTTTCTGTGTTAAGGCGCAACGGAAAAAAAATCAACACTTAGAACTTGCATATCTACTTCAGTAAGGCAGATATTAAAGCCAATTCTGAAGGCTTTAATTTTAGTTTTAGTGCTGTCAAAGCTTAAAATTTTCCAAAGAAATTTAGTTTCTAATCCTTACTCTGAAGGACTATTTTGTATCGAAGAAAATTTAGTTTTGACAGCACTAAAACTAAAACTAAAGCCTTCAGAATCGGCTTTATTATTTTGATAAAATAGAATATTACTTTTGTAATATTTTTCTAGGGATCCGTTAAACAGAAACACGATTGGAGAAATTCGGCTCGATAAAAATATTTATTAAAATGAGGTCCTTTTCAACGCCATTTCTCCTGGTTTGACAATTTAGAATGACATATGGACTACGATTATACTTTAATAGATGGGTTTAAACAGTATCTAGGACCTGGTTAAATGAAATTTTGATAGCAACCTGAGTACATTTTATATTAATAAAAAAACCAACATTTTGCTACTTTTCCACGAATCCGTCCCTCTCACACAAAGGATTTTTTCGCATATAGAGTACCAGGGACACTAAAACATTTACATATCGCCTTAAAGCTTACTTATAAAGGTGAGCAAATGAGTTCATTAGGCTTGCCAGCTGTCTCATATTTCCCCAAATTTGCCATATTTTTGCTATCATTACATTATGCCCTGCCAGGACAAGCCCTGCCTCGTATTTCACCCTTATACAGAACACATGGATTGGTGTAGCCGTGTTTGGAATGTGGAGGCATGGGGGGGGGGGCCTAGTAGGGGCCAGCTTGACACAAAATTGCTTTTGTTCAAGATTATGGTTTAATAAGATATGAAATTTCCTTTAATCACATGTTAATTTTAAGTTGGTCATGCTTAAGCTTGCTTGGTTTAAACATAAATATATATTGATTGATTTTTCTGGATCTATTCTTGGGGGGCCGTACCCACCCCTGCCCCTACCTGGCTATGCCAATGAATACATACAAATATGCCCACAAATATAGAAATGCATGCCGAAATCCATGGAATTTGTAATAAAATCGACCAATGACTTTTTTGGCCATCAAGCTAAGGCAATTAAATGGCAATTTAAATGCTAATCAAGGTGAATATATCAAAACATGATGTTTGTCACATTTTTTTTCGCTTCTTTGATCATAAATCCCTCAAAATGCACAAAAAAGTAGGCAACTGTAGAGCTCATGCCACATCTAATACAACAGTAATTATAGGTTAAAATGTATGTGATTTAATATCACTGAAAGGGTGCAAATAGGTAAACCTGAGCAAACAGGCCTAGGCAATATTTATAAAGGAATCCTTATTAAGCAAGACATTGAAACTATCATTTCCCAGCTCAGTCCATGGAAGTATTCCAAGATAACCAAATATTGTAATGGGTGGATAGCAGTCTGAAAACATCTAAGAAGAAGAGTAACCAACCAGAAATATGTCATGAAAAGGCCAAACAGTCCAAATATTCGTACTTATTATAAATATTATATCAAAACAAAAGTATTCAAAAGGTTCAAAAGTGCCTCCAAAAGGTCTGAATTTGTCAAAAAATCTACTTTTTTTAAAAAAGTTGTGATCATGGAATCGTACACAGAAAAAATTCCTCAGAAAATCAATGCCAATAACCAAACCCAATGAATTTAGGAACTAAAATTAGGGCAAATATCAATAGAAATTTACAATTCAATGGTTTAAAAATTAAGAAAACTAATAATTACCTGGAAATTGTTGATTTTTCTCCACAAAACTGAACAGATAGCCTTTTGTTTTTTTTTATTAAAAAAAAACGAAAAAATAATAAAAACAAATGGCGATTCCAAAAAAAGAAAAAGTGTCAAACTATTGAGCTGACCGCTCTGAAAAATCACTCAAAATTGATTTAATTTAGGCTCTGAAAGTAATTACAACTTCAGGCAAACCGCACAAGAAAATCCAGAAAGCTGTATCACGCCACTTTGTCCGCCATTTCATGAATATTTGAGTCGTGTTCCGTTTTGCGCATCTTTCTCCTGCATTAATCCTTGCACTGACTGTATTCCGTTTTGTAGAAGTACTGTATTCGTGCCGACAATCAAAACTACATTTTTGGTGCGAATCTAGATTTTAAATTCGTTGGTAGCGTAGCATTTCCGCTTAATCCAAAAATAGCTCACTTGTGGAGCATACAAGGAGTATGGTAGCGGCGTTGGTTTCGATTTTGGACAAAACCAATCAACGCGTCATAAGATCCTTGTGACACTGTACAAGGATGTGGTAGCGTCTCTGGATCAGCCAGTCACTGCCATCCACGTGCCATCAGACACTGACAGGGGGAACAGCTGCAAAACAAGGAGTTGGTAGTGGCATTAGTTCTGATTTTGGACACAACCAATCCATAAGATCCTTTAAGGCTTTTTTGGCGCGTGGATACATTGACAAGGAGGGGCATCTGTGAAACAAAGGTATGTAACATTTTTTTAGGATAGCGGCGTTAGTGCTGATTTTGGCTACAAACAATCTACGCGACAATAGTTATTTGTGCAACAGGAGAGCAAACAAATAGGGACAATGAACTAGGATTTCTAAGCCATTAATTACTTAGTGGTTATTAGATTTAACATGAATGTCTTAATTTAGAAATCCATATAATGACGAACGACTCTTCGGAAAGTTCCGTTGTGCAGTGTACCGACTTCCCGCTTCCCCACTCTTTCCCTTCACCGCTGACGCCAACGTCGTCGATGAAACGAAAGACTAATAAATATTACTGCTAAGACTCACTTTGATTTTTGCGAGAAAATCTCGACGTTTCAATTAATTTAAGAGTATCCTTCATCAGGCTTCATACTTTAGATCAGGGGTCGGCAACCGGTGGCCCGTGAACCACTTCGGTTCGGCCCGCTAGGTTCTCAACCGCTGCATGAGATCTATGTTTTATTTGTAGGAGCAGATATTTTCCATTCTAAACTATCGAAAAAGCAAGCCTTGTTTTCGGTTAACGGATGTAACGGATGTAAAGATGCGATACAGCGTACTATAATGCAAGCAAACATACAAAATGTTGCAAGTCAAAAGCAGCCGCAACAATCGCATTAGTTTTATACTAATTAATATTAAAATTAATTAAATAATTTAAACTGCAATAAATATGATACGAAATTGACTACCTAATAAGCGTTCATTTTTATATGCGGCCCTTGCTGATCCCCTGGTAACATTTTTGGCCCTTTGATATAACAAGGTTACCGACCCCTGCTTTAGATATACAGTACCCGGCAGTAAATAATGCACATCAGCTATTTTTGGCTTCGTAGAGTGCCGTCTCTGTCACCAGACTGTTAGTGATTCGTGCGACAGGGATGATGCTATGATACGATGTGCATTATTTACTGCCGTGACAAATGATGGTCGGGAAACTGTGAATGTAAATGTTGGCAACATTGGTGCATTTCATGAAGAGAAGGGGAGGACAGATGGTAGCGGCGTGCGGTTTGTGTGGGTTAAGATAAAAAGGAAAAGGAACGGTGGAGGAACTGTAAATTAATTATATATACGAGTACATTGTCATTGAGAATGAAAGGTGATGATGAAACAGGTGGTTGGTGCCGGCCGGGCACAACAGAAAAGGAAGGGTTTGTCAAAGAAGCAAACGATGTGAGTACTTAATATTGTTCACATCACACAGCAGCACCTAAGTCGAGGCATGGGATGGCTATAAGGGGAGATAGGAGTCCATTTAGGGACACTTAAAGTCCCGAACCTGATTGTTAACTTACAAGAAATGTATAATATACACGCATATAGACTATTAGACACGTCGCATAACTGACAGAAAGACTGATCAATATAGATCCTAGGCAAAGAATATTTTGCATAATGTTATTTGCAACACATGTACTCACCTAACATTTGCGTTGTCCACACGGTCGGTACCTAAAAAAGGCACGGAATGTAAATGCAGTTTTGAGGGTATTGACGGCGGAACGAGTACCTATGTATTAGGGCTTAGGCCCTAATCATATATATTTTTTTACGTTATCTGTTATTTTATATTATTTTGAGGGGACTTAAGGCTACTGTTTGGGATATTCTCTTCAATAATGCAAGATGTAAATTTACTGTACTTTGACTTTAATGATCGATAATTAAAATAAATATAATTAGTACAAGCGCCTGCGTGGCGGTAACGAGATGATGGTTCGTAATAATAATAATCGGTTCTCGCGTCTATCGTCGAGGCTGAAATCCGGTCCGGGGCGGCGGGGGCAACCGTAGCTATGATGATAGGATTCTCAACAGCTACGCTGGGGAAGATTTGTGTCTCTTCCACTGCTAATGGAAAATCTTTGGACATCAATGAATTTAAAATATTTTTACGTTAGCTCGATGTAACATTTACTCAAAGAAATATTTTTTATGACTTTTTTAAATTATAAAATATTGTTTAATTTATAATAAACAAATAATTAACTAATTAAATTATTGAAGTAGATAATAAAATGTTGCTTCTGCATTATATATTCTCGAATCTCACCTCGACAATATAAAAGTTTCCGATGAAATAGCACTGGATAAATAAAAAATAAATAAATAGTGTTCCCCATATGTGTAAATTCAAATAAAATGCCATAAAAGTTTCAACAATCTTACGTGTGAATATTCCACTCAGACATATATATCAAGTAATAAACAACGGAAAGCTTTGCCCCCTCAGTGGAAATGTATCATTGTTAAAAAAACGCTAGATTGCGTGCTAGGTAACAAAATAATATGTTGTTGGTCCCGGACAAAGTGAAAATTTCGCTAGATGTAGGACCGCCGAAAGCACTAAGCTGGCAACACCGAAAAGGAGCCTCCGTCCTCAGTCCGCTTGTGACCTGACCCGATCCTCGAACAATGCTAATAATGTGTATTACAAAAGTCATACATATGTAACATGTTGGAAGGCGGTATCGTTTTCTATAATAAAATTAGGTATCATAGTATTGAGGGGTGAATGGACCGCTTTGCATCGTCTCGCTAAATAGTATTCACTGTTTAGAACATTACCAAAGTGACTGTAAGAGAAAGTGTCTATTTATCGGTGCCCCCGACGAATAGTACCCTGGTCTACTTCATTCGATAGCACCCCGTCCTAATTTTTATATCTTCGCTTGATTCGTCACTTCAGATATCGAATCGTTGGTAAGAGCACTATGTTTAACAAATCAGATTTTCGGATTCGAATCCTCATCGGAAGTTTATTTTTATCGGCATTAAGGCGTTGTATGCAAAAAAGAGTTGCCTCTTTAAAAAAAAAACATTTCTTACTTACTAGAACAATTACCATTGCTTAATTTGTTAAAGTTTTTTTTTCAGAGAATTCACGCCATTTTAGGATACAGTTTTCATTATTTTGGTATATAAATTAATCATTATTTGATTTGATTGAAAATCCACTCAATTAAATGCCTTGAAATAGTAATGAACTATTTTTAGATAGCAGCGTTTTCAGAAACAACGGCTTTTTATAGTTAAATTTTTAACTTATGCCAAAAGCAGCCGTTTTTAGCAAAAGTTAAATATTTAGTTCTTCAAAGACGTTGTCCATAAAAATTATGCTATTGAAAATCAGGGGATCTAAAAGTCGGCCTGACTTGGGTGAATCATAAAATGATTTGAAAGTAGGATGGAGTCAGAGTTTTTTCACGCCTGCAAAAGAAACGGCATTAGAACAGAATCATAATATGATTCATCCAAAGCGGCCTTTATAGAGGACCTATTCATTGCTATTTCTATAAATTTAATTGAGCAGACGTTCAATCATTATTCCAAAAACTAAGTAATGATTTGTGTCTAGTGGCACCACTTTTGCTGCATAAAACACCTACTACCAGTTTTTAAATAAAATGTCGAAAATAGGTGCGACGACGTGCGAAGCAGGGAGAAGCGTGTTAGGTTTAGATATTTGGGACTTGAGGAGCCGAGCTAAGCGAGGTGATCCCCGTTGTTTTAAAAGAATTCATGATAATACACACAAAAATCCTTTTGTAAGCACGTTGCAAGGGTGCACTGATAAACGGATAAACGGTGGCACAGGTGAGAGGAGCGTGACATACTGTTTAATCTCACTCTACGGTTTAATCGCAAAAACATCGTGTCACGCTCATCGCACTTGTGATTAAACTATGTTGCGTCGCGCGCGATTAAACACTATGTTACGGAAGTTGGCATGGCCTTGGCGACAACAACGGCTGCAATTTTATTTTAAGCGCCTTTTTTTGCCAGTGTCAAGTCAGATTCTAGTAGTAGGTAGATAGTCATTCGGACCCTTTGATTTGAACGCCGTTTGTTCATATTCATCACGTACCACAGAAATTTTTAAAAAACAATAATACTATTTTAATTATTATTAGAATGCATTACAAACTAGAAATCAATCAGAAACAAATTTAAAAGCACAAATATTTTTGAAAAAATTCCTCGGGCCAGGATTTAAACCTGTGACCTCCTGCTTACATGTTTGGCGCGCTACCATGGTTCGTATCAGGAACGACGAATTTGTAAGCAGGAGGTCGCAGGTTCAAATCCTGGCCCGAGGAAATTTTTCAAAAATATTATTTGTGCTTTTAAATTTGTTTCTGATTGATTTTTAGTTTGTAATGCATTCTAATAATAATTAGGGTATTCAAAGCGATGGATTTCGCAATAAAAACATATAATCTTAATATTTGATAGGATAAATTTTGCTAGGGTACAGGCAACACCGTCTGTCGGTGTACATTGTTGGTACAGGCAACACCTACTGTCAGTGTACATGACGGTGTTGGTACAGGCCTCGTAGCACAATGTTTAATCGCGCTCGACGCGACTTAATTGGATCATAAGTGCGAGGAGCGAGACATACTGTGTAATCACAAACTTTTAACAGTTTAATCGCAAAAACATCGTGTCACACTCCTCGTATTTGTGATTCAACTAAGTCGCGTCGCGCGCGATTAAACACTGCTAAGAATGCCTATGTTGCTCAGAGTTCCTGGACGTCCACTGACCTCTAGTAAAACTATTACTCTCAGGAGCTATTACTACCATGTCGGTGAGAAAAAACGGTGACAATCAAAATCCTTCTAGACCGTGTCTATCTCAGATAAAGAACCAGTAGATAGACCCTCAGCGTGGCTGTGCATGAGACAGATGTTTAGAATGTTTCCAATGTTGAAATTTTTACCCAAAACTGGGAAATATTGCAAGAAAATATATTGTGTGTAATTTTGAGGTTCCTACATGTTTTTAAATATACATACAGTAGAGCCATCGAGTGATGGCGCCTATGACGTTTAAATGCCTACAAAGTATCGTAATTATTTATAAGCAAGTGTGAATTAAAAATGTAATACTTCATTGTTGATAGTGATGTACTACTTGTTTCGGTTATTACTCGTATATTTCGATTTGAATGTTGCTTTATTGTACAATAAAAATCGTATAGAAACAAAAAAAATTTTTTTTTTAGTTTCTCATGTTTTATAGGTCGTGTTTGAGTTCGCCAAGTTACGCAATAATATTTGATTAAAAACAAAACAATGACGAAGTTAAACTAAACGAAAATAAATGATAGTAAAATACTTTTTTCGATTTAGATATTTAAACATCTCTTGGGGGCCCCGGGGCACTACACCGCATAGCCCTCCGATAGCTACGCCACTGGTTTTGGCACATTTTCCTTTTGTATCATTATGTTGAATGTTGAATGACGTGTCTAATGTTGAGTAAACTCAAACTTGATTTTTATTTTTAACCGAAATTTGAAATGTACCTCATCACCAAATGCAGCTGTCATAAGTGCCATCACTCAGTGGCTCTACTTTAGTGTTGATTTGGTCCGCAGCTTTCATTACACGTTATTGTAATGGAAATTATGGAAATGCAAAAAAATGCAAAAGAAAGCATTGGTCTCTAGTTATTTGTTTTTATTTATAAAATATTTTCTTGAATATACATTGCGTACACTGACACCCACGTAACGGAAAGTGTCGATCAAAACAATATTCTGAATAATAATTTAAAATCTTATTTAATTTTAAATGTGTTACTTTATATTATGGTATAAATAAAAAAGACATTCAATTCAAAAATCTAGGTATATTAAAATAAAACAAATGTAGTTATTAAACATGTAACCTGGATCACAAAAGAAACAGGTTGCACAAAGAGCTATAGAGCGCGCCATAGTAAGAATACAGAACATTGTCTTAACTGCACCCTTTTTTCTTTTATATCGAATAAATTATCATCAAAGTAAACTAAACAAATTCTCGAATACTTCGTTGCTTTCCAATTTTGTCGCCCAGTAGCATGCAGCAATTTATTTTGTATTTCAGCATTAGAAGGAAACCTAAAATGTGATATAAAAAATATTAGGGTAAATAACTTTAATTCGCTGGCAACATTGTTGAAGGTTACGATAAATTATTTTAATGAAATTATGCAATAAATCTTAATTTTATTAACAAACAGCATTCAGAAACTACGCAAAATACTATGAATGATAATTGCAAGGATTTACAAAGTCATCAATACATAAATTCTCTACTTACGAGTGAAATGTTATTCCGTCAATTTTTCGTTCACTGCGGCTTTTACAGCCTAAAATACTACAGCCAACCATAGCGCAGAAACTAAATACTTTGCTTGATTTAATCTTAAAACTTGGAAATATGCAAACACTGTTGTTTGTTTGTCACAACTCGAGTTGTGACAAACAAAAAATCCAGCCACGCTGACAAGGACAAGAAAATAATCTCTTATCTCATTCTTTCACATCTGTTAGCCGATGAAGTGGTTATATTGTCTTTGAGCCGATAAGGGATCTCGCTCTATTACCTAAACGTCATTACTTGACTCCATCTACTGGTTCTTTATCTGAGGTGTCTACGTTCTAGACCTATTCCGTTTTGGTCGCATCAGATGCAGATTTGATTGTATTTATATTTTGAGCTTCAATCCATAGGCTGACTGGATTTCAAAGAGCCCAGTTCATAGAATAAACCAAGTCCATTTCCTACTTTTATGAAGAAGCTTTTACCTTATTTATGATTAACCATTTTTGTGATTGCAATTAAAATACTGAAATAGGAAAAATATGTTTTTATTTACATTTATTATTAGCATAACTTTAATCTAAATACTATATGTAGTTATTGTACGTACACATCTTCACAGAAGGCGCTCCTTTTTCATAAACATAATTAACTTACATACATTACAACACACAAAATTGCCTTAAACTACGCCAATAATTCAACTAAATGCAACTGTCAAAAAGTTGAATTTTGTGCATTAGATTAGGACACAAGTGTCCTTAATGGAAAGATAATAACCAAGTATATTATTAAGCGGTTGCATTGCATACCAACCGTTTATGCGACCAATCTAAAAACTCAATCACTAATCGATAACATAAGCAAACTGACAGAAAACTTATCACATAAACCGAAAATCATCATGACTTTGAAGCGGGTTGATTTCTTGGGCAACTAATGCAATCAGCAGCGCACTTAGTCGCGGATCAAAGATTTCGCAAATTCAGAAAATCGACTGGCGATATATTAATGACGATTAAATATATTTAAATCCGTCGAATTTATGTACAGTGGAGATCACACCAAGCTATATACGTTGGACTTTGTACCTATCGTATATCCTCCACTATAGGGGCTTATGTAGTACTGCAAGTGTGTAGCTCCATGTGATATCCTCTGTACTTCGTTCGTGACAAATGAATAACCATTTTTGCCCATTGTTCATAAATAAACAAATTTTTATCAAAACATTTCTAGAAAAAAAAAAAACTCATAAAAATTGAGCTGAGCAACTCTCTTTTGAGAAAAAAAGGAACATGTATTATTTAAAAAAGATGTCGGATGACGCTTGGTTTAGGACTACGGTCTTCCTTCCCGTAGTGGTCTTTAACAGAGAGGTTTCGTTCGTATACATGGCCTTTAGTGTTGCGTTTAGGAGCAACGAATTATACCAACAAAACCCTTCGATCAACAACAATTAGATCAACGGTCAGGAACAAAAACAAAGCGTCATGTTGGCACCGGCTGCCTATACCTTTATAAGTGGCATGCATAGAACTTTTTTCCGGAAAAGCAATCAGAAGGTCAAGTTCGACAGTAAAAAAAATATGAAAAAAATTAAATAACATTTTGAAAAAAGAAGTTTGTATGAAAATGTTCACTCCAGGGTAGGCAGTCTGCCTGGCGTCACACAAACTTTTTTTTTCAGTGTTATTTAAATTTTTTCATTTTTTTTTTATTGTCAATCTTGACCTTCTGATTGCTTTTCCGGAAAAAAAAGTTCTATGCATGGCACTAGTTTATAGCTGTCTCAAGCCACCTACTAAATACGCGAAAATGTCCTAAACTTTTTGTTCATCCAACCTATTTTTAACTGTAAGCGCTTACGATAAGGTGCGGTATTGTTCGTGCAAGTATTCACATCTAACATGGCAAGAAACGGCCGAGTTCGGAACCGTTTATTGAAAATCTAACTTTATTACTTCGTCAGTAAAGTACAAAATGATTAGTCCAGAAATGTACCTATAGAATGTACATTCTGAATTCGTTCTTTTGAGCAAATTGCAGCCAATGTGTGAAGTTGGCGCGTGCGTTGGCTTAGGAACAATTTATTAAGAAATACCATGCCGTTTACAGATTTACAATACAAAACGGAAACTTATTGATATTCACTTACAAAAAGTACAATATTCCATCACCACTACTTCCTTTTCGGATAAATTCGGCAGTTTATTAAAGCACATTGAGGCATTGCCACACGTGTGCACCTTGGCGCTGTCACTAACGAACTAAATCCAAATAAGAGCTCACTCCGCAAGTGGGCTGTTATTTGTCGGGCCGCTTTTTACGCACTGACCCGTGATCTAGTTGTTATTGTTGATCGAAGGGCAAACCTATTAAGTCGGTCTTCGTCCGCGTAGTTACAGGGACATGGGGGATAAAGACAAAAGGAATATCGAGGGGAGCAGACGGCAGGGTTGTCACTCTCACACACACACTCTCAATGCAATATGAGCCTGCCCCCGCGCCCCTGTAGCGTCGCGGGCGGAGACCGACAAAATATTCGACCGATCTAAATATAATGGTTAGGTCCCTTGCATTTTCATATAAAGATACGATATCGTTTCAAACGTCAGTAACTTTTTCTGGGGTATGCCAGCCATGGAAATCCTTCCAGCTTTATAAACAAAAATCAAAATACAATTCCTAAATACCTAACATAACATTTTAAAAATACACTTCAATCTACAGCGCGTTCCGAATGACGACATAATCGAGTTTATCGCGTCAACGGTCATTCCGAGTCAGTGTTAGCGCGGTAACGATAGCCCTATAATGGTCGCTATGACGTCATAGACGACAATATTAACGACGCCATGTTGTGCTATCATCGGCCATGCTAAGCGTTTGCACTCTGAGCGATCTATGAAAAGTAACAGCCGGCCGGCGGCAATTTTAAAAATAGGTTATTCGGAGCATAAGAGTTTATTATTAAACCATGTTTTAAAGATTGAAGTTAGACGAAATCACTACTTGGACCTAGCAAAGTAGTACCTATATACACCCTTTGTATTCAAGTAACGTAAACACATTTTTACAAATTTTGTCGCTTTCAAGTGGCAACGTCCATGTCGCGTTCCGAATGGATCATAAGTTTAAGCAGTGATGGACGCAATTTTCCATTCGGAACGACTTGATGGGCGTGAGAAGTTTGATGGTAGTGTTGGCACTATTAGCGTCATGCGGAACGCGCTGCTAATGAGCTATGCCCCCGTTTGCAAAAATGTTGTATAACCAGAGTCAAAAGACCTTGGGATTCAAAATGTCTGCCGGCTTTAGCTTTTGCGTAGACTAAACACAGATCACAGTATGGGGTTTGAGCGGTCGACAATAGTGTCGATTCTGTGTTACACGCTTTAACTTCTTTTGACAGGGGTCTTCAACCTTTTTTAGCTGGAGGGCCAATAATCTATTCCAGGTCTGTCAAAGGGCTGCACATTGCCGCACGTAAACATACCACCTCAACAATAAAATTTAACAACGAACGAGTGAATTAAAAATGTCTTATAAAATAAATGACAATTTCCTTAGCCTCTGAGGGCCGCAAAAAATGTCCAGGCGGGCCGCATGCGGCCTGAGAGCCGCGGGTTGAAGACTCTTGCTTTAAGCGTTCACAACTTAACTTGTTTGACAGGAATAACTTTATTTTGAGCGTCCTGTCTTTGTCTTTTCGATACAGAAAGAAAAAGACGGAATGCTTAAATTAAGTTTAGTCCTGTCAAATAAGTTAAGTTGTGTTGCGTTGAATCGACACCATTGACTGCTATTGTTTTTAATGCTATCTGTATTTCCATATGCAAAAATAGACGGGAGATAGTGTGTAATTGAGAGGTGGATACTTCCGGTCGCTATTTCTATTCCCAAGGTCTTTTGATACGAGTTATGTGACATGAAAAAAATTATGTCATATGCGCAGTGTTGCCGTTAAATTGTTATCTTGTCGCTAGATTTTTATATAAAAGTCACCAGATTAACTAAAATTTTATCAAAATGTCGCCAAATGTATGGAATACTAGTTTGGAAAAAGTCGCTAAAATGTATGAAACGTCTATGACAGAAATAAATATCTTGGCGATTTATCCATCCCGGTTCAGAGCTCCTCACATCCAGATTTACTTTTCTTTCTGCGTTTCTATACTGCAATGATATACTGTTAATTTATATCTCCTTGCGATGGATAAATCGCCAAGTGTTCAAACATAGAAATTTATTTCTGTCATAGTTTCTATAAGAGTAACATGTATTCTTCACTACCCGATGCTGTAACAGATGACGGTAGGGCATAATGGTCTTTGACTAGCTTTGAATACACTAGCGTCCTCTAGGCGCCAAGTGGCTCACTGTAAAGTGGTTATCTATAAATAACATTGCAGTATGGGAAAGCACATCGGTAAATTCACGAGTTGTGTCGAGACTTGGATAGCTCAGTGGTTAGAGCAATCGCCCGGTAAGCGAGAGGTCCCGGGTTTGAATCCCGGTTCAGAGCTCCTCAAATCCATATTTACTTTTCTTTCTGCGTTTCTATACTGCAATGATATAATGTTAATGTATGAAACGTCTGTTTTATAAAGTCGCTAAATCGGCAAAACTGCATATACGCCACAACATATTATCGTAAATTATAGGGTACATTTTCTTGTGATACCAAGTAAAAGTTTTAAAAACTGAGAAAATAGTGACACCATCTTGTATGAAAATGCAAGTTGCTATAATAAACTGAAGGGTACAGAGAAAGAAAAAGGAATATCACATCGTAAGGAAGGGCTAGAATAAATGTATAACTTAAATAGATTTTTAATTTTCGGGCTAAAATAAATGTGGGGATAATTTGAATTTTTTTTTTTCACTTGGTAAAACAAGATTGTATGTTCATTTTCGCTAAACTCTGGTTTAAGAGGCTATGCGAATTTTATTTTTGTCACTGTCACTCCAAGCGAAAACACGCTCAGTGCGAGAGGGGCGGATTCAGGGCGAAACCGAAAAATGTTAGTTTTATAATTTTTATAAAAAAACTAAAATAGCTAGCAAAATTTCAAACATCAAATCTCTAGATATTGTTGAAACACACTTACCAAAATATGTTTGAGTTCTGTATATGGTTCCTATTCATCAAACGAGGAGAAAAAGTGTGTGTGAAGACCTCATTTCAACAATTATTTCTATCGAGGAAAATTTATCCAAACATGTTTTCCAATTTCAAAACCCTAGATTATATAGTCAAAATGCATACACCAGAAATTTATTACAATTTTCCGTGTATTTCATGAAATACACAGAAAAGAAACACCCGTATTTTTTTCGCATATCGCCTTAAGGGGCTTCAGAAGCAAAACTGCGTTTACAGACGTTTTTAAATTGGTTTAAACTTTCTATATGAATATTTCAAAACTTTGAAAAAAATATATCACACATATTGACCCATGTCCCGTAATTGTGATGTTTTAAAATCTTAAAAGCTTTAACCTACAACGAGAAAATAAATACCTTTAATAACCTTTCAAATGCTTTAAAAAACTGATAAATAGTTTAAACTTTTTAAATTCAAGAGACAAGGTTAAAACTTATACTCACACACGAGCAATACAAAAATCTAACACAATGATGTTTAAAACTTTTAAATATCAAACTTGATACATGTGCAAAGCATTATTTTTTTTATTTTGCGCTACCCGGCAACTCAGCGATCGTCATAACAGCCACTTTGCAATGCACTCTGACATGAACCTTATTTCTGTTTCATTATTGTCGATATTTGTACAGACATATTTGGAGCTGCTAATTTAGCTTACTGAAGCCTCTTAAGGTGTTACTCTGCCTTTTAACAAACGTATTTTTTTTTTCATCATTTACTCATTTATTTTAGCTTTTCCTTACGATGTGACATTCCTAGTTCTTTCCCTGTACCCTTCAACTATTGAAATCAGTTTACATGTAAATTCTTCGTAAATGCTGGGTGGTTGTGATGGCATTGCATTGCGGACAGATCTTCTTCGCCCGCAGAGATTCTAGCCAGCATACCTGTGCATAGAAAGAAAGAAAGAAAATATTTATTTCAGACCGAAATCCATATCTTAGTTAGTAACACTATATATGTAGGATGAGACTCTGGCATATCAAAAGACAGCAAGTAACGTTGAAACTGTTTATTCTTCAGTCACAGTAACGAGAGTATCTCAGGAACTATACCGCGTGTGCAGCGGTTCGCGCTCAGACTTAGAATGAATCATTCGAACCGGTGCGCCGCCTTTTTATAGGACGGCCTGTCGACTTTCTAGTCGACAGGTGGGGGGGGTGGCGCGATGCGCTTGAACCGTTGCACGTGCGGTTTATGACAGGACGATGACGCCACCCGTCATAGGCTTAAAAACTATGTTAGTATCCTTATCTACACACAAAAATAAAAACACAGAAAGGCCGCAGAAGTCGCTGTTGCAGACATCACACAACTAAATAGAGTGATGCCTACAACAACATCCTCCTGGTAAAGCACTGTGACTCCACGTGAACCCTGTTCCAGAATACCAGAACGGGACTGTCCCAACGATCAACAATACCCTCCAAGATGCATAGAGACAACGAGATCTTTTCAATACCATGAGAGTAAAAAAAAAAACGAAGATGTTATTTATTCGCTGCAAACAAATAAAACAATAAGTAAACACATCCATCCATCAGCCTAGTTCGTCCACTGCTGGACATAAGCCTTTCCAGGACTTTGCCACTCCCGGCGGTCATCCTGGAAGAATTGCCCATACTCACACACGCTGGGCAGGCGGGTTGGTGAGCGCGGTGCCGGAACCCTCGCACCGGTGACGCCGCTGCACGTCACCAGTCTGTTCCATATAAGGCCCGGTTATTAGGGATGGATATACCGCCATCCATCGGTCCCAGGCATGGTGGGCCTCCTGGTTTTTGTCTGTGAGCTGTCCTGTTACTCTCCCCCGAATTACTTCGAGGGGGTCTCCAAGTAAGATGGTGGTACCTCCACAGTCGAGCCCGGCATCAGCTCTACCACTTGACAAGTTTAGACATACAACATGAAAAAGGAAATTAAAAAGAAAAAATAATAATAATACACATTATTAGAAATAAAAATGTCCTATAATATAAGACATTTGCAATACAGTTTCGTTTACTGAAGCAGCGAAAAGGTCTGACTCAGCATAGGCATTGCGATGAAAAAAACCACAACGCGCTGTTTTTCCGTCAGGTCTGAGATATCACAGACCATTTGAAATGCAATAGAGAAGTTGACACATTTAATAAAATTTATAAATCATTACGAAACTTGGTAGAGACCGTCTAAGCCCAAAAGACTCGCCCCCCTTTCTTAATTAGTTGATTTAGATGTGCAAGTGCAAATATTAATAACGACACTTCATCTGTGTGGGAGCATCGACTGTTTCGTAAACTATGATCTGTATGCGTACATCTCAGTGGACTAGTCGCTTGATATATCCGACAACGCTAACTGTATAGAGCAGCGCGTGCGCATTGTATGAAACAAGACATCTGCTCTCTCGCGCGTTTCGATCAAATATGACTAGTTCGACAACAAATCCGAAAACAACCGCTTCTTAGCAAGTATAGTGTACAAAAAAACTGATATTTTTTTTTTAATAACTGAATGACCAATTACAATGGCATTTTTATGTGTATTGCGTCCATATTTAAGATTTGTTGGTGTGCGTAAAAGTGGTATAGTGCGCGCCAATCTTTTAGTCGCCTCTGATTAAGTTACGAGTGCAAGCTTGCGTAGGTACAGTCAAGGAAACAATAATATCAACGGTTGATTATTAAATGTTTACTATAAGTGGGAAGGTGTACTTGTTGTACATACCTATTTGATATATATTTATTATTTTAGTGCAATCTTAACTGTTCAAATAAAACAAATTAATACACACACCATTTTCCTACACTGTCGCCTTGAAACGCTATAACGACCCGCGAGGCATAACATCAACAATAAACTTTAACAAACTAAATCAACAAAACAACAAATAAAGGCAACACAAACAGCTTCAACGATTAACTTAACGAATCATGGAATTTTTTCCTCGTGGGTACTTTACATGCAACGCGCGCGTGTGTAGTGTACGGACGTAGCACTAACACTAACGCATAGTGTTGACACCTGCTGAACAGCGAGCGGGGGTTGTGGTGCGGCACGCAGGCGGGTGTGCTCCGCGCCCTCGCTCCTGAAACGTCCCCCTGACACCATAAAACGGCTATTGCGTCGCTTCTTGCGTCTATCTTCAGAGGCGACTAAAAGATTGGCGCGCACTGTAGTGCGGCGAGTCATTTGGGCTTAGATGATCTCTAGCCATTTAAACGTCATAGTTAAAGGGGCGTGCCTCGCGTGAGTGAGACGGAAAGATTTGCAGTGTAATTTGCACCGCATAAGATAAGATACTAGTCTGATTGTAAGTTTAAACCACGCTGTCGGGCATCATCGGAATCGTTCGTTCGTGTCTGCGTGAACGAAGTTTGACGACGCGCCATACTAACCCTGCGGTCCGAAATATAATTACAAATGGATCATAAGCCATTCACTTCACACTTTCGTAATCGATTTTAGCGATGTAATTCTATTTCGGAATGCAGGGTTTGTGTGCACTACTTTACCTCGCAGTAGACATGCCAGCATTGTATGGAGACGGCGGGCGATGTGTATGGGCCGAGACATATCAGACATTTGACCTGAAAACAGAAACAAAGTACAATAAAATTATAAACACCCGGTGTATAGTGCTCCCAAGGCAAATCTTCGCCACTGTTCGGCAAAGTTCGTATTTCCTTACACTTTCTATACAAGCAGTAAGGTCACGTGGTACGTCCGGTCGCTCGGCTATACATTTGTATGCGCATTATTACTTTGGGAGTATAGTACGTTTCAAATACCAAGGCCCCATTGCACTTTAGACGGTCATTAGGCGTTAACAATAGGATTAGTGATAACAAAAGATAAAGTACGTTTCAAATACCAAGGCCCCATTGCACTTTAGACGGTCATTAGGCGTTAACAATAGGATTAGTGATAACAAAAGATAAAGTACGTTTCAAATACCAAGGCCCTATTGCACTAGAAACTTAACAATGGGGCTCATAATGTTTGCCTTATGTTATCTAATTTGAAACACTTCAAATTGGCACGCGTATCTGGCCAGGTATCTTTTGTTATCACTAATCCTATTGTTAACGCCTAATGACCGTCTAAAGTGCAATGGGGCCTTGGTATTTGAAACGTACTATACTGTAAATTTTATGAATGAGTGAACACTTAATTGAACAAAAATAAGCAGAGATGCACAAAGAACAGATAGAAGACAAGGGCAGACTTACTCCCATAAGAAATTTCTTCCATTCATACTGAATCATATAGTGATCGTAAAGAACAGCTTTCCTAAAGAATCATATGCGCGCAATTGGAAATAAAAATGACTTGCCCATACATAATACTCAGGCCCGTCTACCACCATACAGTAACGTTGAAAATGCCACTTTTTTGAGTTTTTTTTGTATGGGGACCTCAATTGGGCTTTTGTAATGTAATGTAAACTAGGAGGCCCACCATGCCTGGGACCGATGGATGGCGGTATATCCATCCCTAAAAGCCGGGCCTTATATGAAACAGACTGGTGACAGCCAGCGGCGTCACTGGTGCGAGGGTTCCGGCACCGCGCTCACCAACCCGCCTGCCCAGCGTGTGTGAGTATGGGCAATTCTTCCAGGATGACCGCCGGGAGTGGCCAAGTCCTGGAAAGGCTTATGTCCAGCAGTGGACGAACTAGGCTGATGGATGAGGCCACGTATTCTGTCAAAATTTCAACTGGCTACCTATAATGGCTGAAGCTGTAGACCCCTGTGAGGCTTAGTAATAGGGTAGCGTTTGGCACCCTTCGGTTACGGAACCCTAAAAAGCGAAGCGAAGCGAAAGCAAAGCGTACAGTACCAGGCCATTTGAAGGTCGCTTCGTGCTTTAAAAAGAGATACTCGGCTAGCTTCGGCTTTGTAGAGCGTCATATCTGTCACACGAAACACAAGTCAGCGACTAAACGACCGGGTTGACAAGTGTGACAGAGATGACGCTCTACAAAGCCGAAGGTAGCCGAAGCTAGCCGAGTATCACTTTTTAAAGCACGATGCGACCTTCAAATGGCCTGGTACTGTCAACAAACTAAGAAAAGGACACAGCTATACCAGTAAGCAAGATAGACTGTGTTGTTTATAGCTTACTCGCATAACTCTGTCCCTTTTCTTGCTTCTGTTTAATTTTCAACGAAATTTTCTGAATAATATAAATTAACTACCTCTGCCCCGCCGTTCTGTCTGGCTTCTAAATCCTTGATTCTACACTTAAGCGCCTGTATCCTTGTCTGGAAACACACAAATGAAACACAATCAATTAATATCATGACCAAGATTACTATTATGATTTATAGCGAAATCCATTGCTCTTGGACTGCGCCATCTCTGTTCCTATGGAAAAGACGTCAAATCACATAAAGCCCTCGTGAGCGTTCAGTCTGTGCATTACTATCAAGTATCAAGTAGTTACAAAAATACGGTGTACAGGTACGGTCGAGCGGGCCTTTCTTTAGTTGGCAACTATACTGGGTGCCTATCATCAAACACATAGATATAATATCGAATACCGATTGTCTAAGGATATGTTCGCACTTGAAGTGACGTCACAAGTTCGGAAATAGTTCAATAACAGAGGCTCCGCTCTCTCTATTATATATCTTCGGTTGCCAACTGAACTGGGTGCCTATCATCAAAAACATAGATAAAAACTGAACTTTCAAAATTGCCTTTATTGGGTATTGAGCTATCTACGAACTGTGACGTCACTTCAATTGATATCGTACAAGCGCGGATCCGGGATTTGATTTTGGCAGGGGGCCATTCTGTCAAGGTTTATCACAAAGTAAAAAATGAATTTTTTGGGTGCCTTCAGCCTTAAGCTGCTTTTGGCAAACCTATCTGTGCTTTATGTCAATTTTTCCCATCCCTAGTACCCAGGTACATCACTACGAACTGCGCCCGCTCGCGCTTCGCGCTCGCGTGCTCGTTCGTAGGCTCGCCCTTCGGGCTCGCCTACTCACTCGCGAAATTTTTCAAACCTCCCATACAAAATCCCATACAACGACCCGCCTCACTAAAATGTCAAAAACCCATGTCAAATGTCAAAAAATGTCTAATGTCAGACTTTTTCCCCAGTCAGTATTAGACACTTGACATTGTATTCATACATTACTACAATGTCAGAACACTCCTTCCAACTAAACTACCATGTCAATGAGTCAGTGAATCAGTGACCGTTTTGTATCTTTATATTATATGCTGTCTAAAATTGCACCCAAATCGAATCGAAAAGTCGAGTCAAATATATGGAATTCTTGGGTGTTTTGTGGGGGGCCATTGCCCCCCCTTGTATCCGCCAATGATATCGTAAAATCTGTCCGACAATATTGATGTCATGTGAACTCATGTTACTTCCTTTCCTTCCCCCGCCCCGCTAAGGCGCGGTACAGCGGTTTCGGTCAAAATATCACCGCGTTCCGAATGACGACATAATCGATTTTATCGCGTCAACGGTCATTCCGCGATAGCGCGATAACGATAGCCCTACAATGGTCGCTATGACGTCATAGATGACACCATGAACAACGCCATGTTGTGCTATCATCGTCCATGCTTTAGAGCGTTTGCACTGTGAGCGATCTATGAAAAGTGACAGCCGGCTGGCGGCAGTTTTAAAAATAATTTATTCGGAGCATAAAAGTTTAAACCATGATTCAAAGATTGAAGTTAGAGGAAATCACTTCTTGGACCTAGTAAAGTAGTATACCCTTTGTATTCACGTAACGAAAACAAATTCCTATACATTTTGTCACTTTCAAGTGTCAACATCCATGTTGCGTTCAAAAGCGTTCCGAATGGATCATACGTTTAAACAGTGATGGACGCCATTGTCCATTCGGAACGACTTGATGGGTGTGAAAAGTTTGATTGTAGTGTTGGCACTATTAGCGTCATGCGGAACGCGCTGCATAAAAGAACATGTGACAAAAAAACAACAGATATTTATTTATTTATTTTAATTTTTGTATTTGATACGAAAGGATTAAATATTTAAAATAATTTTATTATAATGAATTTCATTAAAATTTTTATACGCTATTTTGGCAGAAAAATGTAATGATTTTAGAAATCATAAATATATAATTTAATATGTAAATTTAGTAAATGATTTTATGTTAAATATAAAATATATATTAGATTATTATGTTAATTATGTTAATTTTGGTTAAAATTAGCACGTTACTTTTTTGTTAGCAATAACGCTACCCTTTTTATCGTTAACATCTTTTTCATTCCACCCTGGAAGATATTGCTATTAGCAATAAGTGCCGCCTGTGTACACAATGTCTGTCTTTTATGTGAAAATGTGTTGTAAATTATGTTTGTAAAGGTACAAAGTGTAATAAATAAAACGTTTGATCGCCGCCTTTGGTGACCCAAGGGCTGGGTCATACCTCGACCAGAGGATCAGTCTGGTGATCCAGCGGGGTAATGCTGCCAGCCTCGTGGGCACCGCACCCGACGGCAACGGTTTAGAAAATATTTTTTATTTAGTATAATGTTTCATTTAGTATAATATTTTATTTAGTATAAGATTGTAGGGCTTGTTTTTCTTAGGATTATTTATTTTTAAATTAAGTTACTTTTACATATACAAGGTCAATTTTTGATCATCGTCCAAATTCATACTGGTGGCTTGGTAAGTGATCAGTATCATGGATCGATAACAATTTCTGTGAAATTCGTATAATGAAATTTTGACTACCCATAGTAATTCACTCCCAGTCCTGAGTGAATCACTATGGGGAGTCGACATTTCATTTTATAAATTTTACAAAAATCGTTATTGGTTCATGATGCTGAACACTTACCAAGGCTCATGTATGAATTTGGACGATGATCACAAATTCACCTTGTATAATTGTGGGTAGTTAAATATTTATAAATAAAATAAATAAAGATGTTTACAAACCTCAGCGCTCGCTTCGACAATCCCGTTCGGTTTCCTAGTCTCAGTCGGTTGTAGGTGCGGGTTGTGTTCGACGGTGGACGTGGGTTCAGCGCCGTTCTCAACGGGTTCCGTCACCGTGGCGTTTGGTTGCGGTTCCGTCTAAAACAAGTTATATTCGGGGATATATTAAAAAACATATGAGATTAAATAATGGATTCCGGACCATTCAAATAGGTTAATAGAAATAAATAATTTGAACAAAAATTACAGACTTATCATTACTTACAAAATGTATGAAAGAAATATGCAAACTTAAGTTGGTCAAGTATTCGAGTACGGAACCCTTATGAATCGGCGATTTTAGTATTTTTTGTTTAAATATATCGAGGGCATCGAACAGCGGGTCTACCGCGTAATTCTGATTTTCATCAACATCAACTTGAGATTGAAATTTGACGTGCGTGCAAAAGAGATGGCATGTTAGGCCGGCGTCGTCGCACGCACGTCAAATTTCAATGTCAAGTCGGTAAGTCGGAAATTTCGGATCTCAGAAAATCTGTAGATAAGCCTTTTCAGCGGGTCTACCACGTAATTCTGATTTTCATCAACATCATCTTGAGATTGAAATTTGACGTGCGTGCGAAAGAGATGGCATGTTAGGCGGGTGTCGTCGCACGCACGTCAAATATCAGTCTCAAGTTGATGTTGATGAAAATCAGAATTACGTGGTAGACCCGCTGAAAAGGCTTATCTACAGATTTTCTGAGATCCGAAATTTCCGACATTTTTGAGCGAATATCCATATTTATTAGCTCTTTAATGTACTGAAAAAGTAACGGTTGCTGCACTGGTTATTGGTACTATTATGCCTAAGTCTACGACGTGAAAATATTTATAAATAACTAGACGATCTTTTATATTTTGTAGATACGCCTTTTCAGCTTGATGCCCTCGATATAGTACAGCGGGTCTACCGCGTAATTCTCATTTTCATCAACATCAACTTGAGATTGAAATTTGACGTGCGTGCGACGACGCCCGCCTAACATGCCATCTCTTTTGCACGCGTTGAATTTCGCATGCATTTGCTTGAAGTTGATACAAATGAGAATTACGCGGTAGAGCCCCAGTTTAGTCTTTGTAATAGACCCCGTAACAAAAATGGTCTAAGTCTAAAATCTTTGACGGCGTCCCAAATTTCTTTACTTTTGAAGATAAAAAACAATTTAAAATATATAAATAATAAATTATATTCGTTATTTATTTATATCTATGTAGATTGTTTTTTTAGTTAGTTAAATTAGTGTATTTTCGTTTATTATTTGGTAGTAAGTATTAAGTTTGTACACATATGATTACTGTTTTCTTTTTATGTATTCCTGATCTTTTTTTCGGTTTGCTGGAAGAAATCTCTCATAGAGATAAGCTCGACGCTGTAGACAAATTTTAATATAGTAGATGCTAGTGATTGTTGGCAATTGGTTGGAGTTTATAAAACATTGTTTAAAAAAGCACTTGTACATATACAGTAAACTTTATTATGCCCGACCGGTTTCGCTGTAAAGCATTTTCAAGGGCCTTTTACAAATCCTAACTAACAAAGAAAATAATGTTATACTACAACCATGTCTAAAATGAAGTGCAGTAAATGAAAAAAAATAATGTTTATGTGTGTAATTAATTACGGCTTGGTACTTTTAATTAACGCTGGCAACCCCTTCCCACCACCCGATCGATTTAATTTTTTTTTAGGGTGCACAGGGAGTACAGAGCAACTGTTTGAAAAAAAAAATAAAGTCGCTGAGACCACATTTTTTTTCTTTTTTTTCCCCACCCCACTACACCCGCACCCACCGCACCGCCCGCGGTCTGCCGCACGGAGATTATCGGAAAAGGTTCTTCAGGGAAGTTGCTAACGGAGTTTCAATACAGCTGAAGCCACATGACCGATGTGGTCGCTAGCTCTCCGTCTAATTATGATTCTGTTCTAATATCGACTCTTTTGCACACGTGAAAAATCTCTTAACTCCATCCTACTTTCAAATCATTTTATGATTAACCCAAGACGGCCTTTTTAAATCCCCAGTATGAGTTACCTTGTACCTAAAGGCTGTATTGGTAGTTACCTCGGGTGCTATCCTAGACGGCGAATATTGTGGTGGTCCATACAGCTCCGTGTCTTCATCTCCGTCTACCACCTGGAATATATACACGAAAGCGTGTTAAGAGGCTATCCATCCATCCATCAGCCCGTATTCGTCCACTGCTGGACATAGGCCTCCCCAATATTACGCCACTCTTGGCGGTCCTTAGTCATCCTCATCCAGCCGCCACCCGCAACGTCCTTCAGATCGTCAGTCCAGCGGGCACGAGGGCGGCCTACGCTGCGCTTTGCTGTAAGTGGTCTCCATTCCAATGCCTTAAGGCCCCAACGGTTATCACGTCGGCGACAAATGTGGCCAGTCCACTGCCACTTCAACTTACTGATTCGGCAGGCTATGTCGGTCACCTTCGATCTCTGACGGATATATTCGTTTCGGATTTTATCCATCACAGATATCCCAAGCATAGCCCGCTCCATAGCTCGTTGAGCGACCTTAAATCGGCGGATCAAGCCTTTGGTAAGAGACCACGTCTCAGCGCCGTACGTCATCACTGCTAAGAAGCTATGCGAATTTTATTTTTGTCACTGTCACTCCAAGTGCGAGAGGGGCGGATTCAGGGCAAAAGGGAAAAAAGTTGGTTTTATATATTTTTTTAAAATAAACTAGCTAGCAAAATTTCCAAAACCAAAAATCTAGATTATATAGTCAAAATGCATGTACCAGAAACTGATTATAATTTTCCGGTATTTCATGAAATACACAGAAAAGAAACACCCGTATTTTTTTCGCATATCGCCTTAATAGTGTTTTATAAAAAAAGGCATGTTATTCTCTATCTTAAGACACATTTGATTTCCCTAGTGCCTTTTCCATTATACTCGTAATTTATCGATAAGTCTTAAAGTGCATGGGGTCTCTAGTTGTAATTTATCTGTGGGTCTTAGAGTGCATGAGACGGCAAAATATTCTCGCTCTACTTTATATGGGTGTTGGGAGGATATGGCGGACCTTTCGATCTCGATCTACTAATAAGTTATCGATGGGTCTTGGAGTGCATGAGGCTGATCGCCCTCGCTCTAATTGTAATTTATCTTTGGGTCTAAATAGCTATGCTTTACTAGTAATCTAATCTAAAGCTTTACTAGTAGTCTAGAGCAGCGTTTCTTAACCTTTTTTGTCCACGGACCCCTTAGGAAATCAAGCACAATTTTAAGGACTTAATAAAAAAGCAGCAATAAATTTCGGACCATTTATTTTAGTTCTACAAATTACAAAAAATATATACTTTTTCATATAAAATACGTTAATGAGAAGGTTGGTGCAGCTTTTTTGCAACTAAATTAGTGATATTTGGGTTTATATTAGTACTGAGTTGTAGTCTCAAATCAGATTCCACTTTTAATCTATTTCTGTATTTGTTTTTAGTACACACAAGAGCAGAGAATGCCTTTTCACAGAGGTATGTAGTGTTTATATTAGTACTGAGTTGTAGTCACAAATCGGATTCCACTTTTAATCTATTTCTGTATTTGTTTTTAGTACACACAAGAGCAGAGAATGCCTTTTCACACGCCTGTTGGCTCACGTTCACGTGCGTAGCATTTACGAGACTTTTAGTGTCATTTTTATGATTGTTATATGGTCCATAGATTAGGCTGCGGACCCCCATACATATGCTCGGGGACCCCCAGGGGTCCGCGGACCACAGGTTAAGAAACGCTGGTCTAGAGTGAACGGCTCTGGAAGTACACTGACCAGTGCCCCCTCAGTAGACACACGTCGCACGCAGCTCGCCCGCGGCGCTCCCTCCTGCAGCGCCGTCGCTCGCACCCGCCACTCGCCACACCACTGGTACTCCGCGCCGAATGTGCCGCCAGAAGGGGAGTCGTTCTGCAACGAAGACTGCTAATACAGGATGACAGGATGATCATTCCCAAACATAAAACTGCTGGTTTTAAAGGTGGCTTCAAATGTGCGGCTACCAAAATTTGCCTTCTCACCTGAATAAAAATGTGTCAATTTATACTTTCAAAAGAACAGAGTCTTAAATAGGCTATTTGACAACATTGAAAATACATTACAAATTGTGGTCATCCTATCAGATAATAGCCTAAAAAAGACATATTTCACGTTATTTAAACTAAATTACGCATATTTTTTGCAAATTACGCGAAATAAAATATAATATTTTAAAACATCTTATCTGTGACGGCAATGTGCCGCGAACGCTCTGTGATTGGTGGCAACTCATGGTGACGTCACATGCAAGTAAACATGGATTCCTAGACTGATTGTTGTTTGCATTTTATGTTTTCTGAGTGTTAAATTCGATCTGTGAAGCACTTTTCAGTCAATTTTGGATAAATTTTGTAATGAGAATTCACTTAGGTGCACTGTTTTGTTGAGGTTATGTGAACTTGTTTACTAGCGTGTGACGTCACGCGTGTCACGTGACCAGCGCCATTACAGAAACATCGTTTTCGGAGCGATTTTTAAAACGTAAACTTAAATATTTATTTTATTAATAAAACAGTAAAATTTCTCGGAAATATCAAAGTGTGCTTATTATGTTATAAATAATCATTTAAAATTGCGTCCGAAATAAGTCAAATAGCCTATTGAGCTGTGGCAAAACGACGCTCTGAAAAGTGACCGTAGCCATATCAATAAAAAATATATATTTATACAGGGTTACAGGTTAAGTCGACCTAGAAGTTTTTTTCTTTGAATTTTAATAAAACCCTAGATTGTTATGCGAAGATGCATTCAAAACAGAGGTGGACATGTTGAGTAAGAAATTCAACTAAATAAATATCGTTTTATATGTACTTACCTATTGTTTTATTTCGCTTTATGACCAAGGGATAAATTCGCCACTTTCGCCTATGAAACTAAGTTTTTTTTCTTTGAACTTTAATAAAACCCTAGATTATTATACCTCGTTAGATAGCTGATAAAACGTAGATATTATTAGGCACATCTGCAAGACATCTGCAATAATATATTTTTTAGATATTTTTTATAGAAAAATAAACTTTATACATTTTTATTAACTTTTTAAACTTTTAATCGTATACAACGGCCTATTTAGGTAACTTGCGTAGGATTTCAGTTATTTAGGTCATAAAGCATCTTATCCTACATGTAAAAATTAAATAATAATAATACTAAAACTTGCCAATTTCAAAATACTTTGTGATATTAAAAAAATCGTAAATTTTCATAAAAAACATTAAAAGTCGCATAACACGAAAACGGTTAGGTTTGGGGTAGGGTGTTTCTAAGTCAGATCAGTCAGAAATGATGAGCACTACACGCCCTTAACGGATCTAGGTCTACTTAACCTGTAACCCACCCTGTATATATAGATGCATACTATTAGATCTACAAAAAAACCTAATTAAATCCAGTAGTTCCGTGACATTAATTTATTTATACATTATTTGTATGTGAATGCAACTCTATGTGTTTTTCTTCATTTATTCAGTACCTATTTTTAATGTAATTTGATTATATCTTATGATTGATAATTTTTTTCATGTTTGTGTAATCCATCCATCGGCCTAGTCCGTCCACTGCTGGACATAAGCCTTTCCAGGACTTTGCCACTCCCGGCGGTCATACTGGAAGAATTGCCCATACTCACACACGCCAGGCGGGTTGGTGAGCGCGGTGCCGGAACCCTTGCACCAGTAACGCCGCTGCCCGACACCAGTCTGTTCCATATAAGGCCCGGCTATTAGGGATAGATATTCCGCCATCCATCGGTCCCAGGCATGGTGGGCCTCCTGGTTTTTTGCTTGTGAGCTGTCCTCTTACTCTCCCCCGAATTACTTCGAGGGGGTCTCCAAGTAAGATAGTGGTACCTCCACAGTCGAGCCCGGCATCAGCTCTAACACCTATAAAAAATACAACCACAACCAAATACAACCACCGATTACTGTATGTGTAATGCTTTGTTATTCTGTAGTTATTCTGTTTTTATTTTTTTTATATTTTAATATTAATTATGTATTGTCCATTATTCTAGATTCATAATTGTATTATGGTAATTGGTTTTTTATTATGTGTGTGAGTCAGTGGCGTGCACAGAACTTTTTGCTGGAAAAGCAAGCAATTGGTCAAGAATAACAATAAAAAAAAAATGAAAAAATTTAAATATCATTTTGAAAAAAAAAAGTTTGTATAGGAAATTTTCACTCTAGGGTAGACATTGTCTACCCTGGCGTCATACAAATTTTTATTTTTCAAAGTGATATTTAAATTTTTTCATATTTTTTTTATTGTTGTTCTTGACCAATTGTTTGCTTTTCCAGCAAAAAGTTCTGTGCACGCCACTGGTGTGAGTATTACTACCTGTTTTTAACTTATAGCAAATGCTGAGATTGGTCTATTTTGTTAAAAAATATGTCTAAATGTATTGATTTAAATTAATTTTTATGTTGTCAATAAAACACATACTTGGTAACTGTTCCACTTTATATCTATATTACACTAGCGACCGGTTTCGTTATAATAACATCGTCAGGCTATTGGATACGAATCATGAGATGGAAAATGTATTTCGTCTTTGTCTACATTTGTGATGTGTGTAATATAGATATAAAGTGGAACAGTTACCAAGTATGTGTTTTATTGACAAGATGTTTCAAATGTTCCATCAAGAACCAACAACGACAAGTATCAATTTATTTAATTTTTATGTTTTGATTTTGTGGCAACTAAATATATTTTTATTTCTAATATTATCATTATATTAACAATTTACTATGATATTTTGCTTACTGTCAAGGTTTTACAATCATCCCTTATTTATACAATTTTTTTTGTGCTAGTGTGACTCCATCCAAAGAAACAGGTACAGCAAGTTGGGTTCTGCTATATCACCACCATGTGGACGCATGCAACTCAATACCAATCTCCAGCGGACTCAAGCAACAGCCATCTCCTCTTTCAGTAGTAGTTGGGAGTCCCCAACTTGGACCAACAGCTAGCTTTAAGTGTTTTAAGAGTGTGTGTACATCTCCCCAAGTGGAGTAAACTGAAAATACAACCATTGATTACTGCAAATATGCCTGGCGCACTCTGGATAGTTAGAACAATACACAACTACTTGTTTTTAGGCTTTTGCTTGACGCTACCCTCATGATGAAACCGTACCGCCAAGGAACTCATATATATCATCACAACATGAATCCCCGAGGAGGTGTCAGATGTGTTTTTAATGTGAACTGTGAAACGCAAGTCACAGTCCACACTCAGTACACCCGCATTTAACTGATGATTATTAGCTTGTAACAAATATTAAATTAAATCAACCCTTCATACCTCAACGTCTATGCTGCCCTCATCCTCGCTGCTAGAGACGTCCTCATCAACATCAGCACCGGTCCTCTTGAGACACCTCAGTGCGTGTTTCTGCAGCTTGGAGACGGGGATGGTGGTGTCGCAGACAGGACACTCGCCAGTCTCGGCCGGAGAGCGACGGGACCTCGACCGGAGACGGCGGAGACGATTGTTGTGCACTCGCTGGAAATGGATTGGATGTTTTGGGATTGATAGAAGGAATATACCAGGTGTAAATGGACTGGTATCTTGAAATGGAAACAAGTAATCTACTGAACACACTGAATACACTGAACTACAAAATACAGAGACAAGGTGAAATCGCACCCAAACATACTGGCACGTAACTTAATGAATCAGCAGTCAGCAGGGGGGTCCGCGCAGACTAAAGCGGAAAATACCCCAATATCTGGCAACCAAACTAGAATAATATTAAATAATGGGTGCATCCAGTGGGATGTTCTCCAAGCAAGACAATCAAGCCATCGAAACTTTAAGTTACAACCAACGCTGAATGTCCAGAGCTCTGAGACAGACAGACTGCGCTGCAAGAGGAGATAAAAAACAAAGAAAAAAAAAAACACTAATTGCATTATTCGAGCAGTCAAAATTGGTTGGTTTTGGTTGGTTGGTCAATGATTTTGCGAATTGATAAATATAATATCAAAACACAACAATAGAAGTTTATAGTTATATGGATAAATCCATCTATTGGCAAGCAAGTTAACAGATTTTAATGGAAACAATTGCCTAAAATTAGAGTATTTGACACCTTACAAAATAGAAAGAAGTAGAATTCATAGCATAGAATATAAATTATATCATTTATCAAACAACAATAGTATGTTTTAATTACAAAACAAAGATTATCATCAAGAGTGATGGGAATTTCACCCTTCATCTTTCAGAAATCTACCCGAGGGAAACCAAGGGTAAACAAACTGTTACCAGAGTTGCAGAAAAGTGTTTTGAAATGCTTAAAATGATTTCCAACATGAATATTACACTGACTAGTGTGATTTCCAAGGCTGTCCAGGTACCACTAAATTTCGACCCACAGTTGACACTCTGGAAATTCCTGGGTTTTGGACAAAATTAAAAACTTGGATTTTTTTTTCGACAATTCTAAAGGGAAGAAAGTGGAAATGGTTATTGTAATAGGCCGAACTTATGTGCAGAGGCAAATAATGATCATTTAGAGGTGGGACGCCTGCTGGCACAGGCGGATGGTCGGCTCTCCAGTTGGAGCTATTCCATCCAATTCCCATTGCTTGGAGCTTTGGTAACCTATAGTCCCAGTTGCATTCCCTCCTCAAATCTTCCACTTCTCTTAATATATCTTAATATGTCTGAGTACCCAAGGCACTTGAGGTCTTCTTCTTTAATGTGATCATTACCAAATACTTCCCATCTTAGGCTAGAATATATAGTGCATTCACCTAAGTAGTGCTTACTCGTTTCCTCCTCGCCGCAGTGCGGGCAAAGAGACAAATAATAGGAAGCCAGATAAAATGGCTTTGATTGATTGATTATTGTAACCTTCGACCAAAACAAAATAAATGGATGGGCCATAGCGTACAGATTTTTGAAGTCTGTAAAGTGAGCGCCGGCTCTCACTTCATTTCTGTCTGTCTGTTAGAAGAGTGACACGTACGCTTATTATTACATGCTATCCAAATAACTGATGAAAAAATACCTTCTTGTGCATTTACAAAGTGCAAAAAGCAAAATAAACATAAAAATAAAAAAAGATTGTAACAGATATTGCATCAGGCTCCTGAGAGTTCATTTTTCTTCCCATTCTTCATCATAACTCCCATTTACTGGATGACAATCCTAGGGCACTGCCCTGATAGAATTACTGCTTCCAAATGCATAGGCTGTAACTAGGGTTGCCAAATATCGAAGAAACCAACCCAGGAGATTTGAACAAATCGGTGGGCAATTGAATGTTTATAATATTAGGTGAATTTCTGATCATCGTCCAAATTCATACTGGTGGCTTGGTAAGTGATCAGTATCATGGATCAATAACAATTTTGGTGAAATTCGTAAAATGAAATTTCGATTCCCCATAGTGATTCACTCGGGAGTGGAACTGAATTTCTATGGGTAGCCGAAATTTCAATTTACGAATTTCACAAAAATTGTTACTGATCCAAGATACTGATCACTTATTAAGCCTCCAGTATGAATTTGGACGATGATCAAAAAGTCACCTTGTATATTAATATACTGATTGAATTGCAAAATTCTGTTATATTTGTTAATTTTTTTATCAGCTTGGTTTTGTAGAAATATAATATTTGTTAAATCTAATATTTTTTGCTTAAAAGAGCACATGACCATAAAAGATTTACAAGAAAAATTTAAATTTATTCCATCACAAAATGATTTATTTCACATGATTCTTCCATTTCCTTAAGGGCGCACCGAGTGTTTGCTTTTGTCTGTCTTTTTCTTTACGTGTAAAGAGTAAAGATAATAACCAAACTTTTGCACTTTTTTTGACTTTGTTCTTAAATAAAAACCATTGTGTATAAACGCTCCAGCCATATATGAACTTTATTTTAGTAAATGAATCATAATATCAAATTACTTATTTATATAAAAAAGTAGGGAAATAGAGGAAAAAATTACTCGAGAAGAGGTAACTTTTCGAATTTATTCTATCGAGCTAACTTTATCAAATCGTGTTTCCGTCGTGTATACAGTCTAGTATATACCCAATAGTACCAATATATTTCCCTAGATTTTAATTTAATTGTTTACTACTTCAAACAAGGGTTATAAAAATGTGTTTGATTGTGTAAGAAGCTTGGTGCGCTCTTAATGACAATTATTTTATTTAATAAAATCCAAAAACTGTTTGCATCCAAGGAGCTCGGGAAGTTGAACAATATTCCTGGAATCTCCCGGGCTCCTGGAGGGTAGGAACCCTAGCTGTAATGCTATATTTTTAGTTTAAAGCACTTGTTCCCTTTTTTGGAATCTAGTTAATGTGAATTTGATGTTTGTTATCCAGATCCATTCTACTTCACTTTTCTTACGGGACGTGTATCTTTCTTGTGAACGAGTGAAATTTTGCATGACGATCACACATTTCAAAACAGACCCTAAAAGTTACACAGTAGGAATAAATTGCGAACTAACTCTTAAAAATTAGCTTTTTAATCGCACCATCCATAGCAGTTATGAAGAAAATCAAAAAATCATGCACATACCTGGTAAACATCACCTCCTAGGCAGCCTCTGACGTCAACATCTTGTTCTTCAGTGGTTTCTAAACTATTGCTTGAACCTGGCACTGCAAGATTGGGACTAGGTGAATTGGTACTACTAAGCTTCCGTTTGGTACCGCCACTGGAGAGCTTCTGCAGCCTTTCCACTTCTAAAGCCATATGAGACTCCAACTCCCCTTGTCTTACTGTACAACTGCAAACGGGGCAGTTCGAAAGTTCAGTAACCTTCTTTCGGCTACGCACAGAGTTAAGAATTACACTATCGTCGAAAGACAGCCCGAAAGCGTTGTTTGGATTGTTATTCAACTGATTTGAACCCCCCTCCATGTTATTGTATACCATTACAGGTAGCATCTCACTGTTTTGATTAGTAGTCACTTTAAAAATCTGTTTTCATCGCAGTTTCGGTAGTTTGTAATTGTGTTTTTGCAGTTTGGAATTGAAGATGAAAGTTCGATGAACGTCACAAAACTTTTCTTGTTAGGATTTTCTTTGAATATTGTTACATTTTTTATAATTTATAAGCAATCGTATAACAACAACAATTTCGGCCTTTTCGAAATGAATTAAAAAAAAATGCATGACTTTATTTTTTTTCTATTTTTTTTCTACTGCGTTTTGTGTTTGCATCGTAGCAAACCATGGTAGCAACAATAATATTAAAGCTGATTTTGAAGGTTTTAGTTTTAGTTTGACGTATCTAAATTTACACTAAGTGGTGATTAAAACGAAGAGCCATTTTCAAGTCACGAATTTATAAACGTCAAACCTAAAATCCACTAAATTTATGTTTGACAGTAAATCGTAACTCAAATTATAAATAAATCATAGAGCACAAAGCATAGGGCACAAATACATGCTTAGGGCATGCAGGTTTCCTTACGATAGTTTCCGTCACCATCCAACAAGGGGTAAGTAAGAACAAATACTATGCATATAAATTCTGAAAAACTGAATGGCATGTTCGACCAGCCGGCGTAGCACAGTGTTTAATCGCGCGCGACGCCACTGGCACTTAGTTGAATCACAAGTGCGAGGAGCGTGAAATGATGTTTTTGATGTTTTTGCGATTAAACAGTACGTCACGCTTCTTGCCATGTGATTCAACTAGTGGCATCGCGCGCGATTAAAGACTATGCTAAACCGCTAGGAGATCGAACCTGGGGCCTTATTAAAGCCGATTCTGAAGGCTTTAATTTTCGTTATAATGCTGTCAAAACTTAAAACTTTTTAAAGTAATTTAACTTTTGTTCTTAAAAGCTAAGGGCTATTTTGCAATGACGAAAATTTAGTTTTGACAACACTAGAACTAAAATTAAAGCCTTCAGAATCGGCTTTATTGTCTAACTTTTAATCTATCGTGATACAAATGTCAAAATCAAAGGTATCGCGATAAATTTAAAGTAAGACGATAAGGCCCCTGGTTCTCAAATTTCATAAGCCAGTGTTGGATGCAAAAAATACTTATCAATGTTATAAATAATATAGGTAATTATTTTGTAAACGAAATAACTTAAAACTATTTTCTTTATCATGAAATAATGACATAAAATGGCAAGCACGTAAGATGACGTCAACATGGGCCGGTGCGTTCCAAATATTTAATAATATCAGTGTTGCCGTACAAGCTCTCGTGCATTCATTCGCGCTCATACAAAAATTTTAATGCTATCCTGTTGGCAGTCTTCAAATTGAAGTAAGCTTATGTTTTGCAATGGAAACCAAAGGAACAGACCATGTTTTATTCGGCCATGATCACTGAGCAAACAAATGATCAAACGTTGTGGCTCAGCTGCTGGAACCAGCAATCTCGAATTAATAGTACAGGTGCTGGAGGTGATCGTCAATGAGCCGTTTTCCAGGCTAGCTTCCATAACATTTTCATAGATGGCAATGTATAAAGACGTACACAATTATAATATCTTTGCTAAATAGGCCGATCCAAAATATTCAAAACAAATCAACTTTGGTTGATCTCTAGCTCTCAGTTATAACATTCTGCACCTCCACTGTGTTTTTTTTTATGTAATTTTTGCTTGGATAACTTTATTAATACACCAATTGTTAAAATATACCAATTTTCAAGAAAGGTGATCAAAAAATAGGGAGGATTATAGGCCAGTATCAATGTTACCTTCTTTTTCAAAAATATTTGAGAGGGCTATTTATAATAGACTTATTGAATATTTCAACAACGAAAAGGTTATTTCGAGTAACCAACATGGCTTCCAAAAAGGCAAGTCAATAATAACCGCTGCAACAGACTTGACACAAAATATATTAAAATTCTTACATAATTGTGAAAATGTTGTAGACTTATCAAAAGCGTTTGACTTAGTTGACCATAAAATTCTGCTAAAAAAGCTTTATAGATATGGAGTACAAGGCATAGCTCATCAACTATTGGAGTCATACCTCAGACATAGAAAATTTAGAATTAACTTGACATGTACAGACGACATTAAAATGAAAAAAAATTACGTAAATTCTAAATGGTTTGACATAAAATGTGGTGTTCCTCAAGGATCTATCTTAGGTCCTCTAATGTTCTTGATTTTCATAAATGATTTGCCCACTAACATTAAACATACCACCCTTATTTTATTTGCAGACGATACTAAAAGTTTAATTAATGATAAACAGATAGAATCCCTAAACATTAAAGCAGAAAAAGCAGTGACAGAGTTGTGCAGGTTCAAAGGAAATAACCTGATATTAAACAAGCAAAAAACACAATGTATGTTGTTTAGTATATACGAGAATACGGAAAAGAGAGACAAAGTTAATATTAAAATTGATAATAATAATTTAGATATTGTAAAGTCATGTAAGTTTTTAGGATTTTATATAGATGACCACTTAAGATGGACCACACATATTGATAAACTGGTCAAAAGATTATCTTCCGTATGTTTTTGTTTAAAGAGCCTTATTAGAATAGGAGGAAAAGAGGTTGTCAAAACAGCATATTGGGGTCAGTTTTACCCATTAATGACAAACGGTATCGAATATTGGGGATCATTGCGGCCGATACTGCTATAAACGTATGATCCATTTGGAACGCTTTTGACCGCGACATGGACGTTGACACTTGAAAGTGACAGAATTTGTTAACGTTTCGTGAATATAATGGTTATACTTCTTTACTAGGTCCAAGAAGTGATTTCTTCTTTCTTAAATTTTTGAATCATGGTTGAATTAGTATAAAAAATTATGCTCCGAATAACTTATTTTTGTAATTGCTGCCGGCCGGCTGTCACTTTTCATAGATTGCTCAGAGTGCCAACGCCCTGAAGCATAAGCGATGATAGCACAACATGGCGTCGTTAATGATGTCAACTATGACGTCATGGCGACCTTTGTAGGGCTATCGTTATCGCGCTAACAATGACTCGGAATGACCGTTGGCGCGTTAAAATTGATTATGTCGTCATTCGGAACGCGCTGTACGTTGGGCCAGTGTGGCCACCCTTTGCTAGAAACTTGCTTGCTCTATGCCAAGCAAACATCCCCTGCGTTCCGAAATAGAATTATATCGCTAAAATCGATTACGAAAGTATGAAGTGAATGGCTTATGATCCATTATAATTCTATTACGGACCGCAGGGTCGGACGGACTCAACCATAGCCGTCTCGGCTATGACTCAACCACGAACCTATACCCTAACCGGACTGAGTACTTGTTTCAAAAAACGTGAAGAACGAGAAGTCATACTAGATAATTTCATCTCTGTCTAAGTAGGGTAACCATATTTAAAAATAATTGATTGAGACCACGTAGGTAGTAAAAACCGTATTCAAAACATTTATTTTATTGGTTTAAAGTCTTCTGCTTTAAAATAGCGGCTGCAGACTACTGGATTTTTGCACTTTACTTCGTTTCCTAAAACTTCTAACCATTTTCTTCGGATATTTTCAGTTTTTGGAAGACTGTAATGTAAAACCCAATATCATGGTTACTCTAGCGGTATCAATGTAAACATGTATCATTTCTCCGAGAAAACGTTGTAATTATGCCTTACCTATGAAACGATATCCCACAATTCCCAAAAATTTGGCTTCTGCAGCCCTTCACGCTGCATGCTTTAACCATTTTTGCAAAAAATTATTAATTTTACAATTTTGTTTTCAAATGTCACGGCCGTGGCGCCATTTTTAGATAAAAGGGTTACCAGTTTGCAAGCATAAGAATAATCCCAACTTTATTAAGGAATGATTGATCTTACATTTACGGATAAAACTAAATGTAAAACATAAATAAACCTAACAAAAAAATAGTGACGGACTTCAAATGTAACTGCAGCCATTCGCTAAAAAGCTTAAAATAATTATAAAATGACAGATGGTACCGAAATAACACTTTTTCCGCCTTCTTTCTTCCTAAAAAATATGTTCTTTAGAAGTCGGCGCTCTTATATTGGTTTCTGTGTTGCTATAACCAAGGGAACGCGGTCACTTTTAAAGAACATATTTTTCAGGAACAAAGAAGTCGGAAAAAGTGTTATTTCAGTACCATCGGTCATTTTATAATTATTTTCAACTTTTTTGCGAATGGCTGCAGTTACATTTAAAGTCGGTTACTATTTTTTGTTAAAAGTTTATTATTTTACATTTTTAGTGTTGACAGGTCAAATTGTGTAATGTGGATAGTTCTTGTAAACGCGCTGTTGATATAAAACGAAGGACAAGTAATAATTGGTTATATTTAATAAATACCCTGTAATCAGCACCCTAATACAAACTGATTGCCGTAATCTCAAGTTATGTGCTGTCACCCGTTGAGGAGTTCTATGGTAATGAGGCCAAGATCAAAGTTCAGGTGGAGAAATTACAATTTACAAGTAGTACTCGGCAATCACTATCCTAATACAAAGCGATTGCCTTAATCTTGAGTGGTATGCTGTCGTCCGTTAAGGAGTTCTATGGTGGTGAAGCCAGGATGGAAGGTCAGGTGGGTATTCTGATAATTTCCAAGAAATGCCCGACAATCAGCACCCTACCAAAGTGATTGCCGCAATCTCGAGGTAAGTGCTCTCATTCGTTAAAGAGTTCTATGGTAATGACTTAATAAGACCAGGATCGAAGGTCAGGTGGAAGATTGACAATTTCCAAGTAATACTCTGCGATCAACATCGTAGTACAAAGCGATTTCCTTAATATCAAGTGGTACGCTGTTACTTTCTGAGGCGTTCCACTGCCTATCTCTGAAAACTTTCATCAGATCATGGTCAATCTTAAAATGGGACCTACCTCAAAGGAAATTTTTCCAAACAAAAAAAGAATCATTCAATTCAGTTCAGAATTGACGGAGATAAGGAATAACATACCCAACAAAAATACAGTTGAATTGAGATCCTCCTCTTTTTTCAAGTCGGTTAAAAAAAAGTATTTACTAAAAGCTAAATACTATAAAGTCGTTGAAAAACTAAATCGTGAAAAACTCAAGCCTACCATCGCAATTTGTTTTTTTTGTGATGGCAACTGTGCGAGTAGGACACAGGCATCGACTGTGTGTTGTCCCGCTCGGCACGTTTTCTCTAGTTGGTTGTGTCATAATAAAATAACTTTTAACTGTATGAAATAGAGTCTATTTTTCTACGCGTAACATCCTTCAGTGCTCAATTCAGTTTACGTATACATCCATGGACTCAACTCATTGAGAGAGAGCAGTGTCAAATCCTTGGTCCGAGGTCAAATCAAAGTTATCAAAGTCAAGCAAGTTTGTTGTTGTATCAAACAAAATACAAACATCTTTGAATTTGAACCCATGGTATTTACGGCCATGCCAAAATCTAAGATAAAGTATTTTGAATATGTATCTATGACAAAACAATAATATTGACCTAATAATTGTAAGTACCTACATTTTAGCATCCTTTTATTGATATCTGACTTAATAACTTAGTTTAATAGAGTCTTAAGATAAGTAAATACTGAAAGGGAAAACAGGGAGTACCTATAAAGAGTGGTTTTGCAGCCGGATAGTGAAAAATCCGCCTTTTTCTAATTAATCGAAACAGAAACCCTTCAAAATTCACTCAATAGTTATTCAACAAAACCTTATTACCTATGTATTGTGTATGCTGCCATCGCAAAATTTCAATTGTTTTCTTTAACCCGTCCATTTATAGCGTCCGAGACTAAATACTAGGTAGGTGCCCACCAAGCGTCCGAGGTAAATATTCATATTCTTCATATTCGGCGCGCTCTCTGCGTAAATTCCTACGTGTGATTTTTGCATCTTTTAGTAATTTTTTTGTAGTATTGCACATTTATGTACTGAGAGCAGTTGTAAGACATTAAAATCTTGATTACTTATACCATGTTACAAACTTTCTCTGATTGAAGAGGCCATTTCAAGCGATGTCTTTGATGTCTTGATGTCTTGTTCCAGCTGGTACCAAGGAAGTTCGAAATCCAATATAAAGATAAAATCCATTTAAAATTTTGCATATAAACATTACATTATGTTATAATATTATTAAAACTCGCGTGAGCTGACATACTAAATTATTATTACATACGGCTTGAACACTCACGTGTGATTGTTGTTGACTATATGCCAACCGTTTCACCGATACATTTCACCGATACACCGGCTGCCAGTGCCCGTTTGACAACGACGGTGAACGCCGCGTCGTCGTCCTAAGAACGACACTCGCCTTGATAATGCCGAAATTGTATCAGTGAAACGGTTGGCATATAGTCAACAACAATCACACGTGAGTGTTCAAGCCGTATGTAATAATAATTTATTACATTATGTTGTTTATTTACCTCTGTTTCGATTCCATCCCACAAAGTGTTTCTTTTTCGTTTCCTTCTACACAAAACACAACTCTGAAAAATGGAAAACACCAACTGGACTGATTTCAAAGTCAAGTCAAAACAAAACAAAACAAAGGCCAGTGACCGGCCAAGGATGCTATAAAGGGTTAATAAGAATTTAAAAATTTAAAAAATAGTAAAAATATGCATATTTTAAAAATTCAAAAGTTTTGTGCTTTGCTATTTAAAAATATACCGATATTTCACTACACGACATGTATCCATTGTGCTCCCTTATTGATACTCTGACCCATTTCCCAGAAAATGACCTTTGACTTAGGGACATTATTGAAACTGTCGGGAGCATATGAATGTGAGCGCCTCGACTTTGTTTTTATAAAAAAATTACTATTCAAGTGTAGGTGACAGTTAAAAATAAAACTATCAAGTTTAAAAATTCATTTTTGAAATACAATTTATTGTATGTAAGAACTGACTTGATCATTTGTACCATTTTGGAGAAATTTTGCAATTTATGCTAAAATCAGTCAAACGCTTTAGATTTTTTTGTACACTCTGATTTACTAAACATAAATTTTATATAACGGCGGGGCCTCTTAGTTTCTTCAATATTTTTATTAGAATGAGCACAAATTGACCGCTCTAATCGCCTTAATGTAAACTGAAACAACGCTCATAAAATAAAATGTAAAAGTGTTTTTTTTTTTTTTTCAGTCTATAAAGTAAAGAAGCAACCTATTTTACGAAAGCAACTCGTAGGAAGCAACAAAAGAGTTGAGAAGCAAAATCACTCAAAGCAAATTATTTCCTAGAAAATATGGCTCAAAATATTGATCGAAATAGGAATTATACTGATATAACAAATATACCAATATTCTGTTTACCAAAAAGAGTTAAGGATTTTCATTTTGATAAAAATATTCAAAAGTTTAATTCAGATATTCAATTAATTCAAAAATGCATTGGAGGCACAGACCTACTTGAAAGTTTATGTTATGACCACAATTTGAATTTAAATGCTACCAAAGTTAATGAGTTTTTGTCGTCTGAACATGATTATGTTGAAGTTAGTGTTCACGCTTCAAGGATTCCTAATGTTATCGGTTTAGAACATGAAAATAATGTTAACGAAGAAAGACAAGATATAAGAACAGAAAGCTCAAATTATAGCAGAAAGGAAAACCAAGCAAATGGAAAAGAATATCTTGAAACTCACCTGGATTCACCATCAATTCTCCAAAACATCCCAAAGAAGGAAGCAAAAGGGGATACAAATAAGTACATGGAAGTGAATGCTGAAATCTATCTGAATGAAAAAACTTTTTGCTACATTATTGATCAGAAAATATTCTTTCATTTGCGTAACTGGCACTATATTACAACAACCAAGGCTGGTACATACTGTTTTCTTTGCCAAATGTACATAGATCCAACACACGAAGGCCTAAAATTCCATATTGAAGGGCAAGAGCATTTGGAAAACTTAGAACTGGTGAAGAAACGGGTCCTTGCTGAATTTGGAAACAGTATGGTTACCGAGGTAGGGTATTTTTTTCCAACCTTAAAACTATTTTAATTGTGATAGCCTCTGTAGAAGGTACAATATTTATGTATTTCTTACGGGCTTGCCTTATAGTAAAGGGCAGTCTGTATTATAGCCAAGGGCAGTCCATATTATAGCAAAGGGTAGTGCATATTATAGCAAAGGGCAGCCCATATTATAGCAAGGGGCAGTCCTTATTAAAGCAAAGGGCAGTCCATATGATAGCAAAGGGCAGTCCATATTATAGTAAAGGGCAGTGCATATTATAGCAAAGGGCAGCCCATATTATAGCAAAGGGCAGTGCATATTATAGCAAAGGGCAGCCCATATTATAGCAAGGGGCAATCCGTATTACGGCAAAGGGCAGTCCGTATTATAGCAAGGGGCAATCCGTATTACAGCAAAGGGCAGTCCGTATTATAGCAAGGGGCAATCCGTATTACAGCAAAGGGCAGTCCATATTATAGCAAAGGGCAGTCCATATTATAGCAAGGGGCAGTCAGTATTAAAGCAAAGGGCAGTCCATATGATAGCAAAGGGCAGTCCATATTATAGCAAAGGGCAGTCCATATTATAGCAAAGGGCAGTGCATATTATAGCAAAGGGCAGCCCATATTATAGCAAGGGGCAATCCGTATTACAGCAAAGGGCAGTCCGTATTATAGCAAAGGGCAGTCCATATTATAGCAAGGGACAGTCAGTATTAAAGCAAAGGGCAGTCCATATGATAGCAAAGGATAGTCCATATTATAGCAAAGGGCAGTGCATATTATAGCAAAGGGCAGCCCATATTATAGCAAAGGGCAGTGCATATTATAGCAAAGGGCAGCCCATATTATAGCAAGGGGCAATCCGTATTACAGCAAAGGGCAGTCCATATTATAGCAAAGGGCTGTGCATATTATAGCAAAGGGCAGCCCATATTATAGCAAGGGGCAATCCGTATTACAGCAAAGGGCAGTCCGTATTATAGCAAAGGGCAGTCCATATTATAGCAAGGGGCAGTCAGTATTATAGCAAAGGGCAGTCCATATTATAGCAAAGGGCAGTGCATATTATAGCAAAGGGCAGCCCATATTATAGCAAGGGGCAATCCGTATTACAGCAAAGGGCAGTCCGTATTATAGCAAAGGGCAGTCCATATTATAGCAAAGGGCAGTGCGTATTAGCATTCCGTATTATAGCAAAGGTGAGTCCGTATTATAGCAAGGGGCAGTCCGTACTAAAGCAAAGGTCAGTCCATATTATAGCAAGGGACAGTCCGTATTATATCAAGGGGCAGTCCATACTAAAGCAAAGGGCAGTCCATATTATAGCAAAGGACAGTCCGTATTACAGCAATGGATAGTCCATATTATAGCAAGGGGCAGTCAGTATTATAGCAAAGGGCAGTCCATATTATAGTAAAGGGCAGCCCATATTATAGCAAAAGGCAATCCGTATTACAGCAAAGGGCAGTCCGTATTATAGCAAAGGGCAGTCCATATTATAGCAAAGGCAGTGCGTATTAGCATTCCGTATTATAGCAAAGGTGAGTCCGTATTATAGCAAGGGGCAGTCCGTACTAAAGCAAAGGTCAGTCCATATGATAGCAAGGGACAGTCCGTATTATAGCAAGGGGCAGTCCATATTATAGCAAAGGACAGTCCGTATTACAGCAATGGATAGTCCATATTATAGCAAGGGGCAGTCCGTATTATAGCAAAGGGCAGTCCATATTATAGTAAAGGGCAGTCCATATTATAGAACAGGGCAGTCCATATTATAGAACAGGGCAGTCCTTATTATAGCAAAGGGCAGTCTGCTTTTATGGGGAGTATTTAGCTAATTCTTCTGTTTGTGTTAGTATGTTATGTGCACCTACACTTATTTTAATCCTATTATGGGTCGTTTCTCTGGAATTGTAACAAAATTTTAAGAAATAATTATAACGGCTAAAGTACAACCTTTAGTTAAGACAACGTTTAACAATAGTTTGCTTTATGTATAAACATATTTTAAAATACTTATAACTTTGTACGATAATTTTATTCTGTGCAATAAAGAATTTTATTAATTAATAATAAAGGCGTAGGGATGTGAAGACCCCAGCGCCCTCTGGTATGTCCAGTACGTCCAGTGCAATCAGTCACCGCAGGGCGGCTTGTGGCGAGCCGATGGTGAGTGGCGACACCACGGACCCTACCTCCAGGGGAGACTATCACACAGCAACACACCCCTCGCCTCTGCGCTTGCTTTAACCAGCCGGCCAGAGTGGAGATGCAAGAGCGGAACCTATGCTCTAGGTTGGAAGTGTAAAATGTCATAACGCCGGGAGCACTTGACTGTATAAGGATCTTGCGCCCCACAGACTCACCTCTCGACAACCTTAGCTGCTTACATAGTGTTGCCCCCTGGCCGCCCCATGGTGGCTAGATAGGGGGCCCACAACGGCTATCCTGTTGGATAGTTATCAAGCAGCAAGTCACTATCTGCCATACTTAAATTTGTGAGAGATTTTCGAGGCAGATGTCCGTTATCTCACTCCATAGCCCTGTTTTCCGGCCCATTTAGCATTCCATCCTCATAGCCCACTCCAAGTCGCGTCCTTCCTGGCAATAAAAAAAAAAACGTTCCGTGTCATAAGTTGGTATTCTTGGTATAGATAACATAAGATCATGAGAGGGCCGAAGATTCCTGTAGCTCATATCGGTGCGAAAATTGAACCATTGAAAATTAATTTCAACATTTAATTTTACAAAATTGGCAAGTTTTATCGATCCCTGGTGATACTGATCATTTACCAAGCCTCCAGTATGAATTTGGCTACATAAATTATAGTTGTAGTTTTGTTTTAGATCTCTTCGAAAACATATCATTGTGGTGTGTGTACCATAGTGCTCAAGTCAATAAACTCGGTAAGGTCGCACTGCAGTAACAGAAAACATGTGAAAGGTTTGGAGAGTCGAATGAATCGGGCACAAAGATTTTTGGGTAAGTTTATTTTACTTTTATTCAGCGCCAGCCTTGCGCCCGCGGCTCTGTCCGCGATCATTCAATCTTTGCCACTTTGACCTTAAACACAACCTTAATGCATAAATTAAATATAAACTTAAATATAGGTACCTCATCCATCCATCCATCAGCCTAGTTCGTCCACTGCTGGAAGAATTGCCCATACTCACACACGCTAGGCAGGCGGGTTGGTAAGCGCGGTGCCGGAACCCTCGCATCAGTGACGCCGCTGCCCGTCACCAGTCTGTTCCATATAAGGCCCGGCTATTAGGGATGGATATACCGCCATCCATCGGTCCCAGGCATGGTGGGCCTCCTGGTTTTTTGCATGTGAGCTATCCTCTTACTCTCCCCCGAATTACTTCCAGGGGGTCTCCAAGTAAGATGGTGGTACCTCTACAATCGAGCTCGGCATCGGCTCTACCTACCAGCTGTTAAAAAATATACCTACTTTAATGTATTTCCTCTATTTAGCTTTAAGTAGAATATTGTTATTATTAGAATTAGTGTTTTTAAGAAGACCAGTGCCTCCTGTTGCAGGCCTTTTCAGGCTTAAAAGGAGTGTAATTGTGTCGATTCGGCTAACTTATTCGACATAACTAAACTTAATTTGAGCCTTCTGTCTTGTTTTTTCCTTATCGAAAAGACAAAGACAGAACGGTTAAAATAAGGTTAGTCCTGTCAAATTGTGTTTAGCCGAATCGACACCATTAGCCACTCACTACCTTTGCTATTTGAAACTTTTTCAAAGAAATAAAGCTTTTTTATTAAGGCGATTACCATCGCCAAATTAGCAGCTCGATATTTGTCACTACAAATATCAACGGAAACGACATTGAAATAACGTTCATATCAGCGCGCAATGCATAGTGGCTGTTACGACGCTCGCTGCGTCCTTGATAGAGCGAAATAGGGGGAAATTATACGTTTCACTTGGACTTGATTACTCGATTGAATAATCGTATGTTATGTTTATAGCTATAAAGTTTATCTATTTATCAAAGCATAGATGAATTCAATCGGCTAAGCAACTCAGGAGCAGTAGGGATTTTGAGGTCAAAAAACACCAATCAGTAAAAAAAAAATCATGTAAAAGTTTTGGTGGTATAAAAAGAAAACTGTTGCATATGTTGTCTAAGAGTTGATTATTCATAATACATTTTTTCATTATTTTTGGTTTGGCCATAAACGAGGAGTAGGCTTTAGAAAGTACCCATTTGGCAATAGTAAGGGCCTTAATTTGACGAGCGTAGGTAATTAAAATCAAGGTCACCCGGAGTAGGCCTTCTGTTAGTTGTTATTTTGTGGTCCAGTGTCATAAACATACCTTTATTTTCTTTTTCAGCTGCACGCGATAAAGAAAGGTTAACAAACATCAATACCGACAATGAGGCTAATAATAATAACCAAATTGGAACCAGACAAAAGTCCAGTCTAAATGTAACGCACGTTCGGGATGAATCAAATAAATTCAATGGCCATTCCTTGTCGAACACAACCGAAACAAAGAAAGATCAACAGAGTGATTGTCGAAATGATGCTTCTGGTAATAGATATATGGAAGTAAACGTTGAAATAGTAAGAAGCTCGTTTGTTGTAAACGGAAAAGTGTCCTTATTGCGAAGAAATTGGCACACATTCGCTGGTACAAAGAAATCACTGTTTTGTGTTTTATGCAATGAAAATGTTAAAAATACACAACAGCACATGTCTGATATTAAACACATTATACTTTTGTATTTAAGGGGCTGCAATATGCTAAAATTCGGTCCCACTCTAACGCGTTTAACGTTAGGATAATTTTTAATGGCAGGATAAGTAACCCCAGTATCTTGGGAAATATGAGGCTAGTAGTGCCTAATAGCTACTTTCGCCAACGTCGCGGGAGGCTGTTCAGGCTGCCAAAAACAAGAAACCCCCCCCCCCCCACCATGGGGAGACACCACTTCAACGCGCTACTCGAATTCTCAAGGGGCTGCACTATGCTAAAATTCAGTCCTGATCTAATGCGTTTGTTTTTTAACTCTCTATCCTGCTCTAATCAGATGCCGCGCACGCATAGCTTCAGTTATTTTGAAATCGTGGCTCCATTAGGACATACAGAAATAAAGTAGTAAGGCTTTTTTGTAGATAATAATGAGATCTTTTATTGTGTGAAAGATTCATTTCAAACGCATATTCCGTGTCCAAGCGAATTGAATGTACAGAATGAAATTAGGTACCTACAGATATATATTTATTTGAGTAAAGATATAAAATTTCGATAATCTATAAAGGCTTAATTCGTCAGAAAAACATGATTAAGTACATATATATTTCCCAGAATTTTCTAGTAGCCAGTTTGGCCTACAAATCGAGCTAAATATACGCAATTTTACCAAATCCACGCTTATTCAAGCCTTAAGGCCGCTGCACACCAAATGCGTGTGTGTGGAAGCACCAGTTGTTGTATGAAACTAGACTGACGCACTGTGCACGCAATACAATTTAAGGCGAATGGATACGCCAACTGCAATTTGGACCTGTCTTTGAAGGCCTACTCCTCCCACACGGGTGGTCCAAAAACTTTCATAAAAATATATGATAGGCATTATAGAGTCAAAAATAAATTTTAAGTTTCATAAACTGTTTTCCTATTGTAAGTTTTGACAAAAAAAAAATGGAAAGTCATCGAAAGATTCACATGATTAACACAAGAATTCTCTTACTCCTTCCAAACGCCTAAAACGATTTTAATTATTATTTCACCAAATTATAGGAAATTTTTAGATCTAAAAAATGTAAGTTCAAAATTTTTTTTCCGTTCATGGCATCCATGTAAAAAGTATTATTTTCTCCTATTTTGCGCTAGCCGGAGACGCAGTGGTTGTCGTAAAAGCTACTTTTCAAGGCACGCTGAAATGAACATTATTTCAATGTCGTTTCCGTTGATATTTGTACCGACACACATCGAGTTGCTTATTTAGCGTGGTCATACGCCTTAACTTGAGCTGCCACGCTCAATGCGATGCGCACGCATTTGGTGTGTATCGGTCTTTTGGAACAACGACAATTGTAGCGTTTATCACGCACGCATCGCCCCGCAGCGACAGTGGCGCATTTTAAGATTTGGCGCCCTGGGCCTATTAGGTTTGTCACCCCATAAATTAACGAGAAAAATGAAAAATATTTCAACTATAAAATAAAATACAGCACTATTTATTCAATATTTACATATTTTCCGATGAACGATTTTTTTAAATGACATAGGTATCGATTCGACATAACACGTCTTACCTTATTTGACAGGACTAACCTTATTTTAAGCGTCTTTTTCTTTCTTTATCGAAAAGACAAGGACAGAACGCTTAAATTAAGTTTAGTCCTGTCAAATAAGTTAAGATGTGCTTCACCGAATCGGTACCAATATAAAGTTAAAAAGTAATATAAATTAAAATATAGATTGGACTAAAAACCCAGATAGGTATCTAACGATTGATGATGAATGGCGCCCAAAGCTGAGCGCGAGGTGCGCCGCCCCCCACAGCCTGCTGCCCCGGGCCATGGCCTTTTTGGCGCTAGGGTAAATACGCCGCTATACGCCACTGCGCAGCGATGAAGTGTGCAACAGGTTGCAAAGAGTAATAGACGACCATTTCGCATGCCTTTGATGCAATCGCAAATAATTTCCGATACTCTCTGCGTCGTATTCGTATACAAAGCCACAAACTTATCTGTTCCAGTGGGGCAAACTAAAATGGCTTCTATGTATATTCACTGTCCGACCGGAACAGACAAGTTTGTGGCTCTGTATGTTATCTGTCATTTTGACAGGTAAAAAATGGTCGTTTAATACACATCCATCGCCGCAACCCGTTGCAGAGCTCATCGCTGCAGTTGCATCGTGTGCGTTAAACGTGACAAATGATATGGTACTACAATGTTTTGATGCGAAAGTTATTAATGCATTAACATTAATTAGAAAACCGCGTCAATCTGCAGTTATTCTTTAATTTCCTTCAGGTTGATCCACAACATGCCTGGCCAGACTAAGGAGTCCACACACCAAAACTACCGACAGCTTGGCTTGGCAACAGAAAAAGAAAACTAGGGCTGTGTCGGCTGGCTTTGGTGTGAAGACTCCTTTCCATCCATCTATCAGCCCAGTTCGTCCACTGCTGGACATAAGCCTTCCCAGGACTTTGCCACTCCCGGCGGTCATCCTGGAAGAATTGCCCATACTCACACACGCTGGGCAGGCGGGTTGGTGAGCGCGGTGCCGCAACCCTCGCACCAGTCTGTTCCATATAAGGCCCGGCTATTAGGGATGGATATACCGCCATCCATCGGTCCCAGCCATGGTGGGCCTCCTGATTTTTTGCCTGTGAGCTGCCCTCTCACTTTCCCCCGAATTACTTCGAGGGAGTCTCCAAGTAAGATGGTGGTACCTTCACAATCGAGCTCGGCATCGGCATAATGTATTTCCTATATGTAGCTTTAAGTAGAATATTGTTATTATTAGAATAAGTGTTTTTAAGAAGACCAGTGCGTGCCTCCTGTCGCAGGCTTTTTCCACAGTCGAGCCCGGCATCAGCTCTACCACCTGTAAATCTGAAAACTCCTTTAGCCTCAGAAAATAAACATTTTGGCGATTTCTTTATCTGTCTAGGAGAATTAAAACATTGCTCTTTTCTAGACTGCAAAGAAAGGATTCTATCATTGTGGGGTGTGTAATGTAATAATTCACACACTTCCCGGAATGAGAAAGCACTGCCGAACCCAGGGCCATCTGGAAGATTATGAGCGACTGACGACACGTGCGCAAAGGTTCTTGGGTGAAGGTAGGTCTATTTATTATAAGCAATATACTGGGTGTTAAGATGAAGTTGCTGAAACCGGAAACTGGCGATAGTACTCGTCCATAATGGCATTGGCGTAGCTACCTCGGGTGGCACCCGGTGCGGAAGTTGTTGGTGTCAACCCATCGAAAGTAAAAAGCAATAAATTATACAACGTGTAACAGAAAGGTGTAACCGTATTTGAAGAGCTTATTCAGTCAATGGTATAGAACAACTTTTACTATGGAACAACACCAGTATCTCGAAAAAAAAATTTACTGTTTCATAGAAAAATGCAATGTCGCTCGGCCGAAATGTATGGAAGGGCAGATTTTTTTTTCGAGATTTCAGGGTTAGCTCCATAGTAAAAGTTGTTCTATACCATTGACTGAATAAGCTCTTCAAATATGGTTACACCTTTCTGTTACACCTTGTATATGATAATGGACATGGATCATTTATTATTTATAATATTGAAGAAATAACAAAACACAATAATAACTAAGACAGAAAAGGAATTGGACGGTCCATACGAACATCTTTTACTATGGAACCAACACCCGAATCGCGAAAAAAATTACAATATGTTAATAAAATATTTTTTACAAAATACCGTATTAGGGATTTTTATTTTGATGACGACCCCATTGAGGGGTCGAAATATAGCGTTTGAAACAAATATTTCAAAAGTTTAGATGAGCCCTGGCACCTAAAATCTATTGCATTGTTTTTGAATGTGTGCGTTAACATAATCCCGACGCGCGCACACTTATGAGTGCGCAATCTGTCTACATACGGTCAGCTAACTGATCAGACTACTAAAGTTGTTAAAATGATTAACTTTAAGTGCACTTAAGGCGTCGCAACTATCACTGTGCTCAGATGAGCACTGATTTCAAATGTGTGAGCGTCACCCATTTAAAGGTGGAAACATGTTGGTTTTTTTTCTACGTTATCGTATTTTTCAAGAAATTATGTTCGTATAGGCCTGTACTATTGCCAGTTTCCGGCTTCAACAACTTTTTGATACAAATTTCAAGGCTGTATAATTTTATGAATTTTTTGTGTGTACTAATCCAGGGTGCGTGAGAAAAATGAGTACGTGTGCCGCACTTACAGCTTTTGTATTAATGTCGGTGAAATAAGTGTGAGGAAACGTGTATGTAGACATCTGAACACGAACAATTAGAGTTCCAAAAAAAAAAAAACAAAAATTCTTTATTTACATTACATAATGTAGGTTTTGAGGGGGTGGGACTCCCTTTTTAAGTTTGACAACCTGTTTTAAGGGAGACCCGCTCTTTCTACGGATCTTATTTTACAAATTTGTATTAAAATTAGGTTTTGCTTAATACATTATGATAAGTTTAAAAATCTTTTTATTTGAATAAGTATAGGTATTTATACAACGTGTAACAGAAAGGTGTAACCATATTTGAAGAGCTTATTCAGTCAATGGTATAGAACAACTTTTACTATGAAACAAATCCTGTATCTCGAAAAAAAAGCATTCATAGAAAAACGCAATGCCGCTCGGCCGAAATGTATGGAAGGGCAGATATTTTTTTTGAGATTTCGGGGTTAGCTCCATAGTAAAAGTTGTTCTATACCATTGACTGAATAAGCTCTTCAAATATGGTTACACGTTGTATAAAGAAAAAAAATGTGTGTGTATGAGGGTTTATGTTATGAAATAATATAATAATATAACTACAAGAGAGTGGGTGTCTTGTGTGTGTGTGTGTATATGTATTGTGTATATGAAACAAAGGGTATCTGTGTGTTATTTATTTATGTTATTAGGGTACTAAGACAAATCACCTGATATCTGTGAGGCTAATGGAGCTTAGAGCCAGTGTAGGCGGCCATTTTCAATCCCAATGTCTATTTATATGGGCAGTAACTACATTTACTTGTTTCACAGCTACAATACCAGGCCACGAAAACGGAACCACAAAAAATTATGTGCCATCGATGAATGAACCAAAACTAAATTTAAGATCGCACGAGAGTTGTGATTTGTCAAAGAAATACATGACAATTTGTTCCGTGAAGAAAGACCATGCTTCATTTTTGATAAACAAAAAAATTGCTTTAGTTCGCGCTCACTGGCATGGATTTCCGAGGCAAAACGGACAGTATTATTGCGTCCTATGTCGAACAGATTTCTCCAAAATGGGAAGTCATATGAAGGACAGAGGTCACAAACAACGTATGCAGAATAAAGTCGGAAGGATCCTGGCTGAGTTTGGATATGGAATGGTTTGTGAGGTATTTACTTTTTGTTTTTTTTTTAGTTTTAAGTCAATTTTATTTTACATAAATTTTAAGAAACAATATTCGCCAAACTGCTAAACAGTTTGTTGGCGATACGCTCTTACAAATTTTGTTCCTTAAATAAGCATTTTAGGCACTAACTTAAAATCTAATACTTATGGAGTCTAAAGATAAAAAAAAAAATAATAATTTTGTAGAATTGTACCTATGCGTTTAAAGTTTTAATTATTTACAAAAGATAACAATGTGCTCTTTAATTTATTCTTTAGGTTACCAATTTTTAACTTATTTTCTTCCAGTAGGAGAGGACAGTTATTACATAACTTAGGGGTTAGGTACTCCCTAGTTCTCTCTCCATAATAGTTTTTGGTTGATGGCTGTGATAGTTTGCCACTTTTTATTACTCTAGTGAAATATCTATTTGGTTTAGGAACTTTAATGTCTTTTGTGTAGTAAATTTGCAGACATATGAGGTATTTGACTTTGTAGTGTACTGGGAGAATCTTACACATTGTAAACAATTTATCATATTCGCCCTTACATTTAGCCTTCGTATTTTTATCTACTACAATGGTCACCAGCTATAGGTTGTCAACTTCGTGCCTACCGCGCTCACGGGGTATAGAAGTCGGCGGGGTGGTCTCGGAGGGGATGCGGATGGTGTGGCGGGAGGGTGAGCGAGTACGACGCGTGGGGCGGACCAAGGCGGATGGCCAGTCGCTGGGGAGGTCGCTCCATAGATAAGGGTAGAATATTCAAATTCAATTCAAATTCAAATAGTTTATTTTGCAAAGCAGGTATAGATATATACACTTTTTACACGTCAAATTTAATCTAATAAAGAAAATATATGTAATAAAATAATAAATGTACATGAACTAAATTAAAGGTTTATTTAATTTATGTAGCAATATATTTACGATTTAAATGATAGGTAAAATATATATTATACAAGGTAAAATCCAATCAGCCGCCCGAACCCATACCGGAGACCCGGCCAGGGACTAGAAACAAGGTTCAATGATATAAACCGATGTATAATGGATCTCTTTTGTAGACTCTATGACATTTTAAAGTTGTCAATGTCATACTTGTGTACTTGGAATGCCTTGTGCACGGCCCTGCACACTAAGTCGCGTGCTATCTCGTACCCGCCAACCCCTGTACCCCGTCGGCGCGGCGCGCTAAGCACGAGGTTGACAACCTATAGTCTATTTCTAGGGCAACTGCATAATCGGTCAATGACCTTTGCGTATTTTGTACTGGACTAAGTACCACGAAACGCAGTAATTTGCGACGTATTGTTTTCTTTTGGCGCGTACAGTTTTTCCAGCTGCCCACAGACATGTAGTAATACAATGTATTATTCGAGGTCAGTGCATCTGCCCTAGAAACAGACCTTAAGGCGATATGTAAAAGTTTTAGCGTCCCAGTTACTCCATATGCGAAAAAACCCTCGGTGCGAGAGGGATGGATTCGTGGAAAAGTAGCAAAGTCGGTTTTTTATTAATATAAAATGTACTAAACTTGCTATCAAAATTTCGTTTAACCAGGTCCTAGATACCGTTAAAACCCATCTAATAAAATACAACGTGTAACAGAAAGGTGTAACCATATTTGAAGAGATTTTTCAGTCAATGGTATAGAACAACTTTTACTATAAAACAAACTCTGTATCTCGAAAAAATTTTAACTGTTTCATAGAAAAATGCAATGCCGCTCGGCCGAAATGTATGGAAGGGCTGATTTTTTTTTTGAGATTTCGGGTTTGCTCCATAGTAAAAGTTGTTCTATACCATTGACTGAATAAGCTCTTCAAATATGGTTATACCTTTCTGTTACACGTTGTATAATTGCAGTCCATATGTTATTCTATATTGTCAAACCAGGAGAAATGGTGTTGAAAAGGGCCTCATTTCAATAAATATTTCTATCGAGCCGAATTTCTCCAATCGCGTTTCTGTTTTAACAGATCCCTAGAAAAAGATTGCAAACATAATATACTATTTTATCAAAATAAGACATTACTTACTGAAGCAGATTTGCAAGTTCTTAAAGTGTCGATATTTTTTCCGTAGCGCCTTAAATCAGCGTCGCAATCTGAGCCGACAAGGCTTTTATTTCAAATAAAATACCAATAACTTTGTATTGGGTAAAATGATTATTATTATATTTTCTGTTTTTTGATAAACACTAAATATAACACTTTTTAAGCCGATGGGCACTTGGGCTTTGTACATTTTTTTTACACCACATACCTTCAAATGTTGATGAAAAAATTTCAATGGTCAAGTTTTATATTTTCTTTTTCTTTTCCTGGGAAAACTATTACAGTTTTTGAAAAACAATGAAATAAGTTTCATAGAAAAACTCATTTAAAAATACCAAGAATAAAAATGCGAAATTTGCTTCTGTTTTACAAATGAATTATAAAAAAAGATCTAATAATAGCAAATACTAGAAATTACATAAAAGTTCAAAAATCTCTAAAACGATACGACATTCGTTAGACCTTTGAGTTATTCTGACAGGGCATGGTTGCAGCTACTATCTATGGTTTTCGTTTGACGCACTACTTACTGGACACCCTGTATACCTACCTTGCGCAGCAGCTCTCGTATATGTTGTACCATGTTAGGGTTTTTGGTTTATATTTTATTTTTATTTCTTTCTTGTTACCAACCTACTATTAAGTCTACTAATATTCTATGGATTCAAAGTTGTCCTGAATAAAATATTTTTATTTATTTATTATTTTTATATTACATAATTTATATTTCATTAATATAAGCAAGATATATTTATAATGTCATGTCTATTGTCAATGCAACTGATGCCGAGTCCAAAAGGACTCGAAGTATGTCTTGCTTATATTAATTAATGTCTATAATTTACAAAAAACCACTATTATATCAATATTTGTAAAAGAAAAGCCGAATGGTAACATTATATTTTATATTTCGTAATTTTAAAATCTACTAAAAAAATAGGTGAGGAACTTGTATACAACGTGTCACAGAAAGGTGAAACCATATTTAAAGAGCTTATTCAGTCAATGGTATAGAACAACTTTTACTATGGAGCCAACCCTGAAGTCTTAAAATAAAAATCTGCCCTTCCATACATTTCGGCCGAGCGGCATAGCATTTTTCTATAAAACAGTTAAAACATTTTTTAGAGATACAGGTTTTGTTAGTTCGTGTAGTAAAAGTTGTTCTATACCATTGACTGAATAAGCTCTTCAAATATGGTTACACCTTTCTGTTACACGTTGCATAATATGTATTAATGTTAACTTAACATTATATCATTGCAGTATAGAAACGCAGAAAGAAAAGTAAATCTGGATGTGAGGAGCTCTGAACCGGGAATCGAACCCGGGACCTCTCGCTTGCCGGGCGATTGCTCTAACCTCTGAGCTATCCAGGTCTAAACACAACTCGTGAATTTACCGATGTGCTTTCCCATACTGCAACGATATTTATAGATACCCACTTTATAGCGAGCCACTTGGCGCTAAGTGTTCAAATATAGAAATTTAATTCTGTCATGTATTAATTTCAGACTCCAGTTAAGAACTTGTACCATTGCGCAGTGTGCAATGTCACAATACAAGGAATTTCTGCAGTCAGAGCACATTCCGTTATAGAGAAACATTTGTTGCGAATTGAGAAAAATATGGGAAGTGCAAAAAAGATACTTGGTAAGTTTTTCTGTGTCCATCCATCCAATCATTAGCCAGCCTTATTATGTAACTACATCTATTGCTATAACTTTCAAAGGCATCGTGATTAGCTACAACAAACAAGGGCGGATCCAGGATTTGATTTTTGGGGGGCCATTCTGACAAGGTTTATCACAAAGTTAGCAAATATAATTTTTGGGGGGCCATTCTGACAAGGTTTATCACAAAGTTAGCAAATATAATTTTTGGGGGGCCATTCTGACAGGGTTTATCACAAAGTTAGCAAATATAATTTTTGGGGGGCCATTCTGACAAGATTTATCACAAAGTTAGCAAATATATTTTTTGGGGGGCCATTCTGACAAGGTTTATCACAAAGTTAGCAAATATAATTTGTGGGGGGCCATTCTGACAAGGTTTATCACAAAGTTAGCAAATATAATTTTTGGGGGGGCCATTCTGACAAGGTTTATCACAAAGTTAGCAAATATAATTTTTGGGGGGCCATTCTGACAAGGTTTATCACAAAGTTAGCAAATATATTTTTTGGGGGGCCATTCTGACAAGGTTTATCACAAAGTTAGCAAATATAATTTTTGGGGGGCCATTCTGATAAGGTTTATCACAAAGTTAGCAAATATAATTTTTTTAGGCGCCTTAGTCTTGGGACGCTTTTGGAAAACTATACAACGTGTAACAGAATGGTGTAACCATATTTAAAGAGCTTATTCAGTCAATGGTATAGAACAACTTTTAATATGGAATCTCGAAATTTTTTTTTTGTTGTTTCATAGAAAAATGCAATGCCGCTCGGCCGAAATGTATATGTAACATGGGTTGTATTCATCTAAGGAGTAAATATTAGTAGTTTGTGCTACAAGGGCGCAAAGGAATAATTTACGATGACGATTTTTCGCTACGCTCGTGTTTTAAACGTAACCGAGTAATTTATTGCTCTTACGCCCGTGTATCATACTACGTTTTTCAATGCTTAGTGTGAGGAAATAAAACAAATATAATTTTGTGAACTTTAAATTGTAATTGGCTCAAAAGGACTAGGTATCCAGAGCCGTTAAACAGTGGAAAAAAGTATGACATTTATGGTACACAGGAAAGGCTGCTGGTTAGCCAACCATTGTAAATAAATTAAAAAAAAATAATAATAATAAAGCCCTAGGGCAAAATAATTGACTTTCTGTTCGGTTTTGATGCATAAAAAGTTGGCCTTTACGAGCACATGCATTGAAAATTAATTTGCTATTAATTCCCTGAATAAGCTAAATAAATAAATTTCAGAGAGAGTGCCGAGGATAAACTTCAGAAATGATTGCGTTTTAAGAAGAGGATCATTCTATGATGCCAGGGAATCAGACTCTTCGACAGATGATGATTATGTCGATGTTGGAGTTTCCATGAGGAGTGGAACCTCAGGTGGCGCAGGTTCAGCATCAGATGGTGATGAACTTTTCTTTCCTTTTTAGGGTTCCGTACCCAAAGGTCTGGGACGAATAAACAAGCCAAAGGGTAACCAGGGACCCTATTACTAAGACTCCGCTGTCCGTCTGTCACCAGGCTGTATCTCATGAACCGTGATAGTTAGACAGTTGAAATTTTCACAGATGATGTATTTCTGTTGCCGCTATAACAACAAATACTAAAAAACAGAATAAAATAAATATTTAAGGGGGCTCCCATACAACAAACGTGATTTTTTTGCCGTTTTTAGGGTTCCGAACCCAAAGGTTAACCAACGTGACCCTATTACTAAGACTCCGCTGTCCGTCTGTCACCAGGCTGTATCTCATGAACCGTGATAGTTAGACAGTTGAAATTTTCACAGATGATGTATTTCTGTTGCCGCTATAACAACAAATACTAAAAAACAGAATAAAATAAATATTCAAGGGGGCTCCCATACAACAAACGTGATTTTTTTGCCGTTTTTAGGGTTCCGTACCCAAAGGGTAACCAACGGGACCCTATTACTAAGACTCCGCTGTCCGTCTGTCACCAGGCTGTATCTCATGAACCGTGATAGTTAGTCAGTTGAAATTTTCACAGATGATGTATTTCTGTAGCCGCTATAACAACAAATACTAAAAAACAGAATAAAATAAATATTTAAGGGGGCTCCCATACAACAGACATATTTTGTTTGCCGTTTTTATAGATAATGGTACGGAACCCTTCGTGCACGAGTCCGGCTCTTGACCGGTTTTTTTTTACAAGTTTCTAGTTTTTTATTTTTTGCAAACGTTTCATGAGATCATTATCGCTTTCTTTTGCCCATTTTAATAGGAATTTAAAATTTTATGTTCTGGTAAACAATGAAATGTGTGACTCGGTTTACGCAAAATCGAATAATGACAATAGAACGTGAGCACCAGGGTTGCCAATAATCTTGGTCAAATTCTCCAAATTGGGGAGAAAAATCTTGCTGACTCCCCACAAATTTATTTTAAGATATTTAAACAAGTTTCAACCGTTCAAATAATATTTATTTATTATCTTTTACATCGGACACTTTTTTCCACATTTTGCTCGATGGGTTAAACATGACACTGCCGCCCAGTTTTTGAACCCCGTTCCTTGTTGCCGTTAAAGATACCGAAGTTGACCGACATAGCCTGCCGAATCAGTAAGTTGAAGTGGCAGTGGACTGGCCACATTTGTCGCCGACGTGATAACCGTTGGGGCCGTAAGGCATTGGAACGGAGACCACGTACAGCAAAGCGTAGTGTAGGCCGCCCAATGTGCCCGCTGGACTGACGATCTGAAGGACGCGGGTGGTGGCTGGATGAGGATGACTAAGGACCGCCAAGAGTGGCGTAATATTGGGGAGGCCTATGTCCAGCAGTGGACGAATACGGGCTGATGGATGGATGGATTAAAGATACTACAGTATCTGTATTTAGTCGATTACAGTTTTCTATTTTTAAAATTTTGAGGAAACTAAATTTTCGATCGACCGATGCGTTTGAAAACGGCAGTGTCAGCAATAAGGACATCACTAATTATAATTTTCCATGAAACTATCGAAGTATGAACTATCAGTATTATTTAACGGTGTGATGTCACATTCCCCGCATAAAGCCAATAATAATAAATATAATAAAATTGTTTATTGACTCATAACTTAGCCTAGTTACATAGTTATACTTTGTAGACAGGTGGTGAAACATATAAAACAAGTTCTTAGGCTATAAAGAGTCCAGGATAGTGATCTCTGCTCTCCGTGGTAGTTGAAACTGTTCTACGGCAGAGCAGCGCCCATTACCCTCCACTGTTCATAAATTAAATCCCCAATGAACTTGAGATTTCCCGCAGTTTGGGGAATGCCCCACAAATTGGCAATGCTGGTGAGCACTATGGTGGCGTGGATACTGCATGGTACAGGCGAACGAGATTCTGAGAAGGGTTAAAAGTGTGATGGGGACGCATTAACTCGCGTGCTGCTCCATGTAATCATCTTCGGTCAAGACACATTTAATCATGTAATCATCTTCGGTCAAGACACATTTAATCATGTAATCATCTTCGGTCAAGACACATTTAATCATGTAATCTTCGGCCAAGACATTAGTATAATTAGTATAAGTACCAGGTAAGTTCGTTTAATTCTTAATTATTATATTCTTTTCAGAGAGAGAGCCGAGGATAAACGACAGAAATGATTTCGTTTTAAAAAATGGAACATTGTATAGTACCAGCGAATCGGACCCTTCTACAGATGACGATTTTGTTGATATTGTACCATGAACCGCAGGTTAAAGATAAAGCCAAGTAATAAGTCAGGTATGAATAGAACAAAATTAAGTGTCTGTCTGACTAACCGGTCGGCCACAGCTTCAGGCTTCGAGAGGCGCACCAAGCGGTTCTTCTTGCGACGGCGGAGAGAACAAATGTATGAAGTTGTATAGAGCCGGCCATGGGTCGCCGCTCGCGCGTCTTGTCCGGCTTCGAGTGACTTGCGCTCTCGGGACGGCGGTGTGCGGGCGGTTGAAACAGTGATCGAGCGCACAGGACGAACCTAGTGTCGAGCGCTTTGAGCGCTCTATACATGAACGCGCCGACGGGCGTCGTGGCAGGGCAAAGCCCGTCGTAAAAACCGCCCGGAAGCGCAGCAAGAAGCGCTGCCAGAAGCCTGAAGCTGTGGCCCTGGCGTAAGGCCGTCCGTCTCACGCAGCGCTGTTCTATGGGGTTATATAGACACAGAACGCGCGCGGCGGGTGCTCTACGATGTCTACACGTTTCCTCACACTTATAACACCGACATAAACACAAAAACTATAAGCACAGCACAAGTACTTACTCAAATTTCTCCACACTAACATTAGCTACACCGAATACAAATGTGCTCCTACCGGATTTGAACCCGCGACCTCTGTTTTAGTAGTCGAGTACTCGAACTACTAGACTACAGAGGTGGTTGAACCATATATTAACCTCGCCTTAATAAATGGTTCAACCACCTCTGTGGTTTAAACGGTCAGAGAGTGACGGATTCAGGCTGAAACAGACAAGAGTAGATTTTTTATTTATATAAAAAAAACTAAAATGGCTAGAAAATTTTCAAATTACAAAATCAAAGATATTGTTTAAAACTATCTAATAAAATATAGTTGAGGTCTGTATGTCACTCCTATTTGTCAAACTTTGAGAAACTGTGTCGATGTAGACCTCATATCAATTATTATTTATATCGAGTGAAAGTTTTTCAATCGCGTTTCTGTATTACAGAATTCTAGAAAAATGTTCCATAAATGTTTTATTAATTTATCAAACTAGTAGCTTCATACTGAAAGTAGTAAAAACGATACCAAAAAGTGCCAATATTTAAATTCCTCGCCTTAACCCCCTGGCTACGGGGAACAAGTTCGCGCTTATGATCTGCGCCGCGCTTATAGGTACCTACAGTGCCGGTTTTAGCATTAACGGCGCCCTGGGCGAGAATTCTACGGCGCCCCCTATCTGTTTCCTAAATTATTCATGTGCAAAAAAGGAAAAAAAAAACATGGAAAAGATTATTTCAATCTTCAATCATGACCAATTATTTTAACATAATTTAACAAAATTTTACCGCGCCATCCCGTGATCCATACTGACGAGGGGGCGCTGGCACCCCTTGATGTCTGGCGCCCTGGGCGGTCGCCCAACCACGCCCTACCCTAACGCCGCCACTGCTATACCTACTGAATAAAGATGTAAGATTCGGAACACCACCTCCATTACGAAATCCGTATAATTAGATTAATTCTTCACTACATAGTATAAAACAAAGTCGCTTCCCGCTGTTTGTCTGTCCCTATGTATGCTTAGATCTTTAAAACTACGCAACGCATTTTGATGCGGTCTTTTTAATAGATAGTGATTCAAGAGGAAGGTTTATATGTATAATACTTGCATAATATAGTAGAGAAACACTGATAATTTTAAAGGTTTCTAATTTGATGTCGTAAATAAACACATTTTTTTGCGCTTACATTGCAAACGCTGGCTGAACCCTACGAGATAGATCAAAATAATGTACTACAGTATTGTACACCTTAAAAAGGTCTACAAAAAGTCCGCGATGGTATCTCTTAGGGATAACCCACAATAACCATTTTTTATCCTTTACTTTTTACGAGAAATAATGGCTTATATACGAAGCGATTTTAAGCAATACAGCATTAATCCTTGTCTAATTAAGTACCTTATATACTGTAGTATATTAGTATCACATTGCACCCGTGCGAAGCCGGGGCGGGTCACTAGTAATAGAATAAAACGCACTTTGATTTTTACGAAAAAAAAACGAAGTTTCGGTCAAAGGGTTTCCCTGACATTGAGCACTAATTTTGCATCAAGTAGAACGAACTTTCTGACGTTTCATTATCGTTTAAAATAACAGAGTCGTGTCTGTTACAACAAACGAAACACCGGGTGCACTCAAAAAAACGTGTTTGCAACGAAATTTTCAAAAACGTATCCGCAAAAGTTCTTTCTAAATTACCTTTTCTTTAATAGCCTGTAATTTTCATACAATTTGGTAACGTAAATTTTATATAAAACGAGAAACACATGAGAAATCGACCAAGTTTCAGTTTTTTTTTTCGGTCGAGCGAAGGAAGTATTTCGTATCACGTTTTGAACCGCAAAAGTCTATTTAAGGAATGTATTTAAAATATATATAAAATAAAATATCACCCTTTAAAATGAATTTGAGAAGACTAAATTGGGATAAGCCCCCTTTAAGAGTGACCTTCATCAGGCTTCGCGGGGTGCTCCGGCGCGTGCGACACCCTCGCAAGGACTGTTGCACGCGCCGCGCTCGAGTGTAATATATATTGTATCTACACTCGGCGTCCAAAAAATCGCACCTTTTGAAAAATTTACTTCAAACTATTTAGGGTACGTTTCGTAACGTGTGATTATCACTCGGAGCGATGCGAATTTTACCCTGCATCGTTCAAAAATCGACCCGAGTGAAACCGAGGGTAAACGAACTGTTACCTGACAGTTGCGCTAAGTGTTTAGAAACGCTTTCGGGGAATGTGAATATCGCACTGACAAGTGCGATTTCTAACTCTGTTTGGGTACCGTTAAAATTCGCCTGACAGTTGTCATTTCGGAGTTTTCGCGGGATTCGGACAATTTTTGAAAATAGAATTCAACATTTCCGTACGAATACGGGAAAATGTTTCGAAACTGCTTCTACAGGATTATGGCTTGCAAATGCAAAGGTTGCAATGCAATCCATATTAAAAGTAATAGGTATTTAGGTACTTTACTTAATTTATTTATTTTGATTTGAGGTTATATATTTACTTGACGTATGTCACTCCAGACCGTTTCAAAACGCTTTTCTCACGGGAATCACTCGCAAGCGTTTCAAAACCAGATCTTTCTTTCTCTTTCTAGTATATAGCTTTGTCTCTTTCTTAAAAACGAGTGAAATTTCGCACGAAGATCACACGTTCTGAAACGTAGCCTTATTATCAATGAGCGTTTTTCTCGATGTTTTTTTTTCGTAGTTCTTAGCTTTCCTCCAGATGTCTCTGTCCATGTCACCATAGATAAAACATATTTCGTAGCAATCAATGTCAAAGTGGTTTTTTGTTTGTTTGGAATCGGTGCAAATGTTGTCTTTGATTATGTTGCTAAAGTATACGACAGTGCCATCTAGGAATCTTATTTAACACTAAATTTGACACAAGGAAAAACGCTCATTGAAAGGGCATTTAACAACCTTAAAATAAACAATTGTTTCATTTCATTAACAAAACAAATCTCCTTTGAGTACGTGGTGTTGAAAAAAGTATTGCTCAAATATTTTGTTCTTTGAAGATTTTTTTTCAAAAGGTGCGATTATTTTGACGCCGAGTGTACTTTAGTGATATCACGTCATCTATAACTTTTTCCTTTTTCAGATGCTACAAAAAGTGAAACCCTTACACTGTAATAAATTTCAAGGGTTCACCAATAACCTGGGGAACTCTATTGTGCGTCCCTCCGTCCGTCATATCATACTGCATGAGTTACTCGTGCATCACATTTGACATCGAGAGCCGACTGAAAAGACAAGCAGTGATAGTAATAAAAATGAAAAAATATTTTTTATATTCTGCCATTTATTTGTATAGATGTAACAATATCATGAAATTAAATGATAATTAGGACCTGTTCCGCAACATGCTGGGAAAGTGTCACATGAAAATATGGTACTTATGTCAAAAATTTCAAAAGTAAAGATAAGCCCTTCCCGTACTATGACAGCACCAAAATGTTTCCACCTTTAAATGGGTGACGCTCACACGTTAAGAAACAGTGCTCATCCGAACAGTGATAGTTGGACGCCTTAAGTGCACTTAAAGTTAATCATTTTAACAACTTTAGTAGTCTGATCAGTTTGCTGACCGTATGTAGACAGATTGCGCACTCATAAGTGTGCGTGCGTCGGCATTATGTTAACGCACACATTCAAAAACAATGCAATAGATTTTAGGTGCCAGGGCTCATCTAAACTTTTGAAATATTTGACTTATGTTCCATTTTAATGTTCTGGGTTATAGTTTATCAGCTAGTGGTGAAACAGGCCCCAAAACTGATTATAATGTGGTAATACTAATAAGCATTGAGTATAATATGTAATTAGAATGTTCAAAATAAACTTAATTGTAAGAATAAATGCATTATTTTTCATAAGTTTGTGGTTTAAATTAATCAAATACTAAGATTATAATTATGTTTTTATTGCGAAATCCATTACTTTGAATACTCTAATTATTATTAGAGTTCATTACAAACTTGAAATCAATCGGAAACAAATTTAAATGCGCAAATATTTTTGAAAAAATTCCTCGCGTCAGGGTTTGAACTTGCGAATTCCTGCTTACATGACAGGCGTGCTACTAACTGCACTACCGAGGTTTTTATCTGGAACGACGAATTTTTTTGTAACTACTTGATATAACCAGCTTGTAATGCACATACTGAACGCTCACGCTACAAAAAATTCGGTGTACAGATATGGTGGAAAAAATCGTCGTTCCAGATACGAACCTCGGTAGCGCAGTCGGTAGCGCGCTTGTCATGTAAGCAGGAGGTCGCAGGTTCAAATCCTAGACAAATGAATAAAAAAAAATGTGCTTTTAAATTTATTTCTGATTGATTTCCAGTTTGTAATCCACTCTAATAATAATTAATCAAATACTGTTACCGATTCGGTGTAGCACATCTTAACTTATTTGACAGGACTAAACTTAATGTAAGCGTCCTGTCCTTTTCATCCGATAAATAAATAAAAAGACAGCGACGCTTAAAATAATGTTAGTCCTGTCAAATAAGTCGTGTTACGCCGAATCGACACAAATGAGCCCTATTTTCGCGCGGCAAATCTGAAATTTAGGATTGTCAGAATCTAATCGCCCGGTAAGTGAGAAGTCCCGGGTAACAGCACCTCATATCCAGATTAACTTTCTCCGCGTTTCTCTACCGAAATGATAATTTTCATAATCTTGCGGTGGATAAATCGCAGTGTCGAAAATATACATTTATTATTTATAGTAGTGCAAGGTGACTTTGGTGTTGGAAAAAGTCAATTTTTAACCCCGTGTTGTATACAGACATCTGAGCCTGTAGCATAGTGTTTAATCGCGCGCGACGCCACTAGTTTAATCCCAAGTGCGAGGAGCGTGACGTACTGTTTTATCGAAAAAACATCATGTCACGCTCCTTGCACTTGTGATTCAAGTCAGTCAAGTCGCATCGCGCGTGATTATACACTGCGGGTCCAGGGCAAGCCAAAAATTATATACAAAAAAATATTAACACGTTTACGGAGACACGGGTTCCGATTTAATATCATCTTCATACGCAGTGATCACTTCATCGGCTGGTTCCTGCTTTATATCACTTGTAGTGCTTTCTGGTTCCATCCGCTCTTCGTGAAGAAACCCAAAGTCTCTTTGCTCATCCACGTCATCATCTTCATCGTCATCACTCATCTCAGCTGTACACAGCTCGCTTAGTATCATCTTACTTTTACAATCGAGATTCTGCTGTTTGTATCTTTGTATAGCATATTCTAGGACGTTATACGATGAACAACAAGTATCACAATTAAAGATCGTGGTATCTTTCAAGTGTTTCAGCTTCTGATATAGGTTGTAATATAAATCTTCGTTAAATTTCTTGATGCAGACTTCGCATTCGACATTGAAAACACGTTTTCGACATCCGTAGTTTGCTAATTCATCGGGTTCGAATTCCACGTGGAACTTTTTTATGTGTCTTTTCAAAGTCTTTCTTGTGCTGAAATCTTTCATGCAGATTATGCAACGGGGCAGTACCTTCTGTTTTATGTTTGGGACTAAGTTTACGTGGAATACTTCGTTGTGTTGTCCAAATTTCTCGTGTCCCTTGAAGACCAAATTGCAGTCTTCACATTTATATATTTCGTCTTCAGCCAAATGGCTGGTTTGGAGGTGAATTTTCAGAGATTCGTAGGAGCTGAATGATACTGAACACATATGGCAAGGATGCGTGTTCATATTGAACGAATGAACAAGTTTTAGATGTATTTTGCAGGATTTTGCCGATTCGAATCGTTTCTGGCAAATATGGCATTGAGGGAATGTTGCAGAGTCCGCGTGTTTCGTCCGAACATGTTTACGAAGACTGCGTTTCTCTTTAAATAACGTTTCGCATTCGATGCATTTATATCTTTGCATACCTAAGTGCGTGTATTCGATATGGCGACGAATATTTCTCTTCGACTTAAACTGTTTGTCGCAATAGTCGCATTTCGACCACGTGGTGTCTGTATGTACGATTTTCATGTGTGAAGCCAGATAGTATTTATTGTTACATATTTTGTGACACAGAACGCATTCTACAGCTTCATCCGTAGTGTGTTTGAGCTTTATGTGATGTTTCAAAGATCTTTCGCTGTAGTAAAGTCGCCTGCAGTGCTTGCATTGGAATTTCGAATCGAATTTTTCGGTGATATCGTCTTGGTTGGTGGAAGTTATATCAGAGTCGGCGATTTGAGACTGTGGATGAAAGATTCTAGTATGGAACTCCATACTGGAAATATCAGTGAAGAGCCTGTCACAATAGCTGCAAGGGTTGGCGTTAGCTGGTGGAAAGCAAATCTTTTTGTGTTCCAGCATTGTCTCTTTGCTAAAGAACTTATTGAAGCATACATTGCACGTGGAAAGACAGTACTCCTTATCATGATTCGCCCGCATATGATCTTTCAAATCGTAAACATTTGTGAAGACCGACTTGCAAAACTCGCAGCTGTATAAAGTCTCCTTTTTCGCGGGCTTGTGGACTTTTCTTTCAATTTTCAGCAGAGAGACTCTGCAGTATCTATAGAATTCTTTAAAAGAATGCTCGGTTTTGATATGCCGTCGCAACAGAGGCTCAGCATTGAAGCACATGTTGCAACTTCCACAAGTAAGATCGTCTTGCAAGTCCTCATAGAATCTCAACTGGGATTCATCTTGACACAAAGGGGACTTCGGGTTGTGTCTTATTTTAACATGCCGTTTTAGACTCTGGTTGGAGGTGTAAAACTTCGGGCATAAACAACATCGAAACTCCTCTTTCATCCCATGATTCGATTCGATATGCCTTTTAAGATTCCTGTTGTTTGTGTAAACTTTATTACACAAATGGCACTTGGCCACGAATTTTGCGGTAGTGTGATGATGCGTAGATTGTATGTGAGCTATCAAAGAATGCTTCCCTTTAAACAGTTTGGAACAATCGTTACATTCCAAATACTCAAACGCTGGGTTATGTATTTGATGTATATGTCTCTTTAGATTCCTTTGCGTGGTAAACGGCCTGTGGCATAGTTTGCATCTTATCTCTGACCCTTGTAAATGGATGGTGATCATGTGGGATACGATGTTTTGTTTTCTTTTAAATATGCGTCCGCAGAGGTCGCATTCTGGATAGCCTTGTTTGTTTCTATTATGGCCTCTCTCTCTGTGTAGATGCAAGCCGCTTGGACTTCCAAATGATTGCTGGCACACTTCACAGACGGTTGAAGTATTCAGATGACAGTTTTCTATGTGTATCCGTAAATTATATTTGCGCGTGAAGCTTCTGCTGCAATAGTCGCAGATGAAGTCGAGTTGATTTAGAGACATATTGAAGAAAGGCTGGTTACGTTTTCATCAAGGTAAATTGAACTCTTTCTTGGTTTATCACGCGTGGCCTGGAAAGAGAGAAAAATTACAAAAATTATAAGTTGGTATGTGTACCCCAAAACTTTTCAGTGAAAGTAGGTATCTAAAATATATAAATTTACATGTAAATGTAACCCTAGGTCTCCATGTACCTATTTTACCTCATAAAATCGAAAAGCATCAGAGATCTTAAAAAATCATAGGAGCTACTAAAAATCTCGGTTGGTGTAGCCGACTCCACTGTGAGGTAAATCTGCATGCCCTAAAGAGGATATGATCTTGCTAAGTTTCTTGCCCTTCTTCTTAGCAAGACTAATCGAATGGGCGGAGTTAGACATATATTTTTATGATATGTATTGCATATATTTATAATATTATTTATTCCTTATTCCTATATTTTTATTTTATTCAAATGTATTATTTCCCTGTGTATTTCCCCATATTATTATTTATTACATAAAACTATTACTTATACACATAGATTATTTAATTACTTATGTTACATTAAAACCGACCTGAAGTAAGTAAATGTTATACCTACAGAACATAAATAAATATATTTCATTTTATTTCATATTTCAGTATGGCGATAAGGCTGAGCCCCAATCATATTGGGATGCCTAAATTGTCGGTGAAAAGAGGGTGTACTAGTAAATTATTATTACATGCGGCTTGAACATTCACGTGTGATAGTTGTTGACTATATGCCAATCGTTTCACTGAAACAATTTCGGCATTATCAAGGCGAGTGTCCTTATCCTGAAGATTATAAAAGATTATTTTCTTTATTTTATAAGTTCTCCTTTTTCCGTCCAATGCGTCAAAAGTCATCCACGAGACAGACATCACGTTCACAGCTTACGCTGCGAACAGGCTTCCGACAAGAGTCGACCATCCTTTTTGAGAGAGAACGTCATGTTTACAGGTCACGCTGTGACCAGGCTCCCGACAGTCGTTAAGAACGACACTCGCCTTGATAATGCCGAAATTGTATCGGTGAAACGGTTGGCATATAGTCAACAACAATCACACGTGAGTGTTCAAGCCGCATATAATTTAGGGTGTATAACTGTTTCAGTTACTATCCACACTGGGAAACCCTTTTGGGGATTATAGAATTAAATGAGACTTGAGGATAATTCATGATTTATATAAAAACGGCTCACCTCAATACGTGTTATGATCTGGAAAGCCGACCAGTTTCAGCAGATTTAGACTGCCTTAATCTGGGCGAGTAAAGACGTTTACGCGACGACGTTACGCCTCACACTGCGGGCTGCGGCTCGCAGGGCTCGGGATGACATCGATGCAGATGTAAACGTGTCAACCAGACTGACGGAACACATTAGATGCATGAGAAAACTCGATTGCAACGGATCCGCCGTTGCAGACCATGTCGTAAATTCGGATACTACACATTTTATGAGATTCGATAAAGCGAAAGTGTTAGTTCGTGAAAAGTTATTTGTGCCACGTAAAATTCGCGAATCCATAGAAATAAGCCGACGTCCGAATTTCAATAGAGATAGTGGTTGGGCTTTGCCCGCGGTGTGGAAACCTGTACTAAAAACAGTTACCGGATCACTCACAGACTTTACTGAAAGTGACGTAGATACTATAAGTTCCGCGTGTTTATCGTTGTTTGGTGACACTCCGGTAATTAATAACGCAAGCCCGGAAGTAACTAATTGTGCGGACGCCCTACTGGTCCGACCACCAATACCATCTGCATCGATGTCATCCCGAGCCCTGCGAGCCGCAGCCCGCAGTGTGAGGCGTAACGTCGTCGCGTAAACGTCTTTACTCGCCCAGATGAATTTGAATTTTGAATTGAATTGTTTATTTTTTTCTAAAAACATTACTTAAAACTATTACAATTTTGCCAAACCACTATCGCGGTTTGTCGGCAAGCTCTTAATTTTAATTATATACTATTCACACTATACACAAACACTTTTTGTAGAAGTAGCTAACAAGTAAACAAAGAGAAAAAGAAAAACTATATTATACGACATATTAAGTCTTAAATAAAAGTAAGCGCTTGAGTTTATTTTTAAAACTAGATTTCGTTACATTATTAACACAGAAGTCTGTTGGGAAGCTTTTATAAATTTTAGGTAGCATAATAATGCCCATACGGGATCCGTAGTAGTTACAATGTTTAGGTATTAGGTATTTGGTCTCATTTCTTTTGGCACTACGGGTAGGATAGCCATGGTTCACTATTTTTAAATAATTTGGTTTTCCAAACGTTTCTATTGCTATTTCATATGTTACTCTAGTATCTATTGGCATTATTCTACAGATTTTGAAGAGATTTTCATATTCACCTTTACATTTTATTTTAATATTTCTACTCACTATGCATTTAAGAAACCTTATCTGTAGCCTTTTTATTTCACTTAAATAAGTGGGAAATGTTCGACCATAGCTAGCCAATCCGTAGTTGATCACTGATTCAACAAGTGCATGATAAATACAGTATAACAATGACCTGTTTACAAAAAATTTTAGATTTCTAAACTTAGCCAACAATATTCTGAGTTTTGCACATATTTCTTTTATATGTATTTTCCAATTCATATCTTTATCTATTGTAAGGCCCAAATATTTAATTTTATCTACTTTCTGTAAACATTTACACTGACAATTAACATTATTTTGATGGAAGCATTCGTATGAGTGCCCGATGATATTAAATGATAAATCCTTGTCTCGGCTTCTTTGAGATCTAATATGCATAAATTTTGTCTTTTCTGTATTCAAAATAATGCCATTATCATGAGACCACTTGAGTATATTATTAAAATCCTCTTGAATACATTTTTCTATATTTTTCACATCTGTATCTGAATACATAATACACGTATCGTCCGCATACATATAAGTTTTACAATTTTTAACAACATTGCTGACACTATTTACGTGCATTATGTATCCAACGGGACCGTATACAGAGCCAGTTGGCACACCATGCTTTATTTCATACTCGTCACTCGTTGTTTCATTAACCTTTACTTTTAATCTACGTTGTTCCAAGTACTTTTTGAACCACACTTTAACAGGACCTCTTACTCCACATTCATCCATTGCTTGTAATAATGTGCTGTAGTCCAGCGTGTCAAATGCCTTCTTGAAATCGATAAATAATGCGATCACGTGTTGTTTCTTATTTAAACAAGAGTAAACATCGTCAGTGAACTCAAACAAAACAGAATTTGTGCCCTTATTTTTCTGAAAACCATGTTGTGAACTATTAATTATTTTATGTTTGTCTAAAAATTCTGAAATTTGTCCGACTATAACCTTTTCTACGATTTTGTTTATTGTTGACAGTATTGCGATTGGTCTATAATTAGTATATTCAAAATGACTAGCCTGCTTATATATTGGTCTTATAATAGATAGTTTAAGTTCTTCAGGATAATGGCCTCCCTGAATGCACAAATTTACAAACTTCGCAAGCAAAGGGCTAATTTCTTTTTTTATTGCTTTTATGTCTTTTATTCTAATCCGGTCGGAACCTGCTGATTTCTTTTCATCCATACTAACAATTATTTTTTCTATTTTGGTTGCGTTCACCTTTCGAAAGTTAAAGGAAAGAGGTATTTCCTTAACATACGACGATCTATCTAAAAACTTTTTATCACAAGTATGTTTGATGTTATTAATTTCATTTGTAAACGTTTCTGCAAATTTATTACATAATACTTTTGTATTGTGTTCCTTGTTTCCTAGATATTTACTAATTACACTATCTAAACCACTTTTTGTTTTGCCTAGCCAAGTATTCAAATTTTCCCATATTTTTTTAATGTCTGTCTTACAATCCTTAATTACTTGTTTTCTGTAGTTATTCTTTGAAGTATTTATGATTTTTGATGTTTTGTTTCTCCATTTAGTGTATTCTAATCTATAAGTCATATTTTTTGGTTCTTGTTTCCATCTTCGAAATAATTCATCTTTCTTACAAAGCATGTAATAAAGTTGTGTAGACACAAAGTTGTGTGTTGTGTTTATTTTTTTATTTTTATTTATAGGTACCTCCCTATAGCTCTCATCATAAATATTTCCAAAAATATCACAGATAGATTCGTACAATTTCAAAGGACATTCTATACTCAAAAGAGCATTCCAATCACAATCAAGTAGTTTACTCACAACAAGTTTATTATTGAGTACTTTCCTTATAGTTTCACCGCCATCCTGCACTGCAGTCCCGCTCAACATCACACCTGTTAGGTAATGGTCAGATATCTTACACGTCAGTAGATGCGAACGCACACTATCACACCGCACGCGCACATAGATATGGTCGATACAGGTTTGCGTAATTTTTCCGTTTATGATTTCTTCGCGGGTGTAGTCTCGTAAACCGCACTGTAATCCATACCGACATAAAATATCTTCATACTTGGTTACAACTGTGTTTAATCCCCTATTTTTTATGTCTATGTTAATATCTCCCAAGTACAAAATATCCTCTTGTTCAGGTATATCCCGTAAAATATCGTTCAGTTCCTGTATAAACCTAAGTTTATTGGCCTTCGGTGGTCTGTACATAGCTAAAATATGTATCAATTTGTTGTTTATTTGAAATCTGCCTTGTATCATCTCAAAACTGCAACCATTTTTGTTTTGACATTCGAATGAAAGCTGGTCTTTTACATAAATGAGAATGCCCCCACCCTTCTTATTATGTCGCGTATTAGAGAAGACGGTAAAACCGGGTATCTGGAAAAGTGATACGCTGTGTTCCTTGATATTAACATCCGTTAATATGATAATAGATAAATTGTCCAAAACTTCTTTAATCGTAAGAATAAATTGGTCAAACCCTTTTTTGATTGATCTTATATTAAACTGCAATATTTGCGTTTCATCGCTGTGTTCTTTTATATTATTTATCCATGTATCTGTATTTATATACCGGGTGTATTTTATGTCACCAGTATCTGAAAGTGATATTATTGTATCAAGCTCTGTAATGATAATGTTTTTACGTATCTATTAACATATCTATTAAACTATTTATTTTCCTCGATCGGAAGAAAGTTTTTTATTTCTTTCTCCCTCTTTATATGAATTATTTTCGGCTCATCTTCACTCTTTTTAATCAGGATCTTCGAATTTTGTATCCATATGTATCGAAAGTAGCTTTTAAGCGAGTTTTTAACCTGCCAAAAAAGGTCCCTAGTTCTCTTGGACACGTTTTCATTTATATATATCTGGGTTTTATTATTACCACCGTTAATTTGGGCGTTAGTCACTCTGTTGGTCTTGCGCGCTTTCAACCATTGTTCCCTGGCCGCGCGCGAGCGCATAGCTACAACAATCGGCCGCGGTCGAGCGGGCTGTTGGCTCTCGCTATTACCCGCATTCTTTTTCGAGCGGTTTGGAGCGCCTACCCTCCAAGCAGATTCTATATCGTTAACGCTTTCTTCTCCAATTTCGAGCCCTTTTATGACCTGTTTTAACACATCATTTAAGTTTTCATCCTTCCTCTCTTCCAGGTTTCCAATCTCAATGTTCTTTTCAAACTCTCTTTCTTCCAACGTACAAATTCTTTCTTCCAGGGACTCATTGTATTTACTTATAAAAATATTTTGGTTAGATAAATCACTGACCTTGTTTTCCAGCTTTTTCATTCTATCCTGAGACTCCTGTTGGAATTTTAGCATTTCCTGATATTTTTCTGCATAGAAATCCACACTTTCAGTAAGTTCCGTCATGTTTTTTTCAATGTTAAACATTATTTCAAGCTTTTTGTTTAACTCCTTCAGCAAACATTCCACAGACATCGAAACGTCGCTTGTTGTCAGAGTCGGTGGTTTCTGTGGCGTTTTGTCAACGCATTTTAGACATGCCCCGTTTTTCTCAAAGCGTTTCAGGTCTTCTTTAATACATGCCTTGTGAAAGTAGCCCCCACAGGCTCCCTTGCACTGCACAACATCTGGTTTGTTAACCGAAACAAAAAGCCTACACTTTACACTGCACCATTATCGAAAAAGTGCTTGCGCGCGTGTGGATAAATAAATAACAATTAACACGTCCGTCCGCCAAGAGGACCGACGACGGTATGAAGGCAGTCTAAATCTGCTGAAACTGGTCGGCTTTCCCGATCATAACACGTATTGAGGTGAGCCGTTTTTATATAAACCTTTTGGGGATATTTGCTAGAAAAATGAAAAATAAAACACAACTTTTAAATTATCCAGAATAGAATCAAAACTTATAAAATTAATTACATAATTAATTACAGGTGGTAGAGCTGTAGCCGGGCTCGACTATGGATGTACCACCATCTTACTTGGATACCCCCTCGAAGTAATTCGGAGGAGAGTAAGAGGACAGCTCACAGGCAAAAAACCAGGAGGCCCACCATACCTGGGACCGATGGATGGCAGTATATCCATCCCTAATAGCCGGGCCTTATATGGAACAGACTGGTGACGAGCAGCGGCGTCACTGGTGCGAGGGTTCCAGCACCGCGCTCACCAACCCGCCTGGCGTGTGTGAGTATGGGCAATTCTGACTGCCGGGAGTGACAAAGTCCTGGAAAGGCTTATGTCCAATGGATGGATGACATATAACACGTCGGAAATATCTTGGCACCTCAAAGGAATGCACTTCCCCTGCCTCACGGTGCATTTCAACCACGGTCACTGTACTAACCGGGCAAGACCGGGGTGGAGTGCGACGTAAAGGCGGGTGAAACGTATTATTTCGAAGTGCCGGAATACTTATGACGGGTAAACGCGCTCTGCCTCCATCCATCCATCAGCCTAGTTTATCCACTGCTGGACATAAGCCTTTTCAGGACTTTGTCACTCCCGGCAGTCATCCTGGAAGAATTTCCTATAATCACACACGCTGGGCAGGCGGGTTGGTGAGAGCGGTGCCGGAACCCTCGCACCAGTGACGCCACTGCCCGTCACCAGTCTGTTCCATATAAGGCCCGGCTATTAGGGATGGATATACCGCCATCCATCGGTCCCAGGCATGGTGGATGTCCTCTTACTCTTCCCCGAATTCCCTGGTCAATGAGAAAATCAGCGCTTTAACATTCTTTAACTTACAACAAATGTTCAACAACAATATCAGTCTGATTAAATTAACTTTCGACTTGTCATAAGAAGTTCCAATTCTTGTAAAAGAGATGAAACATTAATCATTACATATATTTCTGCCTCCCTTCAAAAGTGACCTGAAGTTATTATTATTATTATTTATTATACACAAGCAGCTAGAAGCTGATGCTGTGTATATCACTGCACTTTAAGTCAGTTATTTAAAAATTTATCTAGTCTATTTTTAAAAGAGTTCACTGATGTAGCACTTATAACAGTCTCAGGTAGTTTATTCCACTCGGGAACAACACGGTTAGGCAAGAAATGTCTGCGTGGGTTGCTTGTACATGTCGACGAGTTGATTTTAAGATGATGACCTCTCAGGTGACGATTTTGGTTCATCTTGTAAAGTTTTCCCAGTGTGGGAACATCATAGTGTCCTGTGAGCACTTTATACGTTTTTATCAGGTCTCCACTTCTGGTCTGTCTTTTATTATAAGAAAAGTTATTCGTTTTCAAAATATTTAACTGAACCTTTGCTGGCTTGTTGTGCTTTCCTGTCAGGTTTTTATTTGACGCATGGCTGAGAAGCACTTACGGGAGAACTTAAGGGAATACGATCGTGTGACCTTTTACTTGAGAAAGTAGATACATAAGTACAGTACCTAGCTTGTTTGGTATGGAATTTATTCCATAATATTGTAGGTACTACCAGGGTTGCCAACCGTACTTTAAAATAAAGTATCTTACGTTATTTTGGGTCCCTGTACTTTATACTTTTGAATACCAATAAAGTACGTGAAAATACTTTATTTCAATCTTTACATAAAATTAGACGTAAACTGAAAACAAAAAAAGAGCCGTAAAGAAATCCAAGGGAAAATGTATGACTTCCTTCATTGTGGATGATATTTTTATGTTGTGCGTTTGTTATGCAAATAGCACAAAAAATATAGTTTCACAAAAGGATTTGAGGATGTTAGTATGGAGTCTGGCCTTCCTAGTTACTACCGCCCGCAGCTACAGTGACATTTTTTTCAAATAATTTGAACTCCCTTGAGTAAAGAATACTTTTTTCTAAAGGACTTTTTATTTACCTTCCCTGAAATCAGATATAAAGTAACCGTCAATAGAAATTGTGGACTGTGTAAACAAAGCGCCATGTTGTCTTTGTCTATGAATAGGTGAACTATCTAGAGATGGGTAAGTATGTGATTAAAATATGTTAGGTGCTTAATTAATTTTCTTTATTTGATTCATCGCTAAAATATTCTGATGAATCGCTAGTCAATCAATCACACAGCTCTCGATAGAATCACACACACGTTTATGTCAAAGATTATGAAGTAACGCTGTCAAAAAAAAATAATGGAATAAAATAGCATTACGAATAAAATAGGTTTATATTGAAATAGATTCGTACATCACCAATTTTCAAAGACAATACAGATTCGATGAGAAAAAAATATGACAGAAATCTCGACGCAGTACAGAATTGACTATTGATTCTATGATTTTCTGTAATTAACTGGTGATTATTGAATATTTCATGAAGAAATACAGTGAATGACTGGTAAGACTTGATGCTTCATGATTTGGAATAATGTTCAGTGAGACTCCGTGACAGAACCTTGAGAAAAATTGAAAAAACAGTTTGTTTACATAGTCCACAATTTCTATTGACGGCGACTTTACTTTATTTCTTCTAAACAAAGTTGGCAACCCTAGGTACTACTGTTTTTAATTTCATTTATGCTTTTTGTGAATGGTAGTGAAAGTTGGTGAGCAATTTAACCGCCAGGGTGGGCTGGCCCCCCGGTTGTTACGCCAATGCCTTTGAGGTCCACAGTACATAACGTCAGTGGGTTTTATACCTAAGGGTGGGATTGCTTGGTGTTAGATGAATGGATCAAAAACGGTCGCATGTTGGCAATCACCTTTTGACCTGTAAGTAAGCTAAGATCATAGTGTCGAACAAAAAACAAACTCAAAATGGAAGACGCCGAAACCTAAAGTCAACACGGATTTTCTGGATCTGTAAACAGATATTTTGTAAATATTAGAATAACAAAATATACTTACATATGTAGAACCAATGTCATAATAACGATTTCACCTCAGAGGATGTTATTTCCTCCGAGATTTTCACAATTTCACCGAGTTCCACACAGCTGGATAAGTAAAGTATTTTTATTTTTGACATTTTTTTTTTTATTAATATTTTAACGGCTCTGGATTCTTGTCCTTTTGAGCCCGTAGTTATTGTTTTCTTTTTTCTTCTATCACTTTCACATCAATTTTATCAAAGTTTATTTACAGTGTTAATAATAAATTTGTACAGGGGTGTAAAGTATTTTGGATCGGCCAAAAGATCTTGTAGGAGGCGCGTTGTTGTTGCCGAGGAACTTAAAAGTTCCTTGGTTGTAGCAGATTCACAAATATCATCGAGTTCTGTCACAAGAATTAGTCTGTGAATGCCAAACTGTTGACATTTGAATACTAGGTGGCTCAAATCAGCGTTTTCCTCATCGCAGTAAATGCATTTGGAGTCTTCAACCAGTTTAAGTCTGAATAGGTGAGTACGGGTTTGGCAATGGCCGAATCGCATTCTGTTTAGAGTCGTGACATATTTTCTGGAATTCACTGCCTTGTTTCTGTGGTACCAAGGTTGGGCGGGCGGGTTTTTTTGGATCTCAGCGTACCATTTCCCTTTTTCTTTGCTTACTTCTTTCCAATAATTAACCCATAATGATTTCAGGTTCTCTGTCAATTGAGTGTGGAAGTCAGTAAATGGTATCTTAAGGTCCATGGAGTGGTCTTCATCGCAAGGATTACAAGCAGTGTTGCCAATTAAGATTTTAAATTATGGGTTTCCATTCCACGTCGAAATTACATATCGTTTTGACGGAAAAATTATTGTACAACCGAGAGCTGCGTTTAGTTTGATCCTCAAGCAACTTCCGCCTAAATGTCATTTCTTTTGCACGCGTTGAATTTGTATGATAAGCTATCCTGCTGTCAGTTTTAGGCGTACGTCACCCGATGATCAAACTGATCGCAGGCAAGGAGGCGTACGAATTTAGGAAATGTGCCTTTTTGCGGGTAATAATAAAATTTGTAATTTTATAATACTAGCCCTTGGTTCACGGTCAAGGAGAATTAATGAAACTACAAAAATATTTATTAATACTATAAATTTTACACTCTAGATTATTTTATGATGAAAACTCTTTTTACACTAGTGCTTGCGTTTCAAAATCAACAAAACAAGACAAGCACAACACTTACACAGCGACAATGTCGTCTGAATCTGACTGTTTTCTCGTTTTCCCCATGGTATAATAAAACAAGGTATGTTCTTTGCTGATGTGTGGAGGTTTTGTGTTCCAAAATGGGGGAACTTGGGTACGTCATCACGCTCTCGACGTTTCTCAAACTTTAAAAGTCGGGAATCGTGGAAATTGTTATGTCCTTAGAAATAAATTACTAGGAATGCATGTGGATTTTAACTTTTCAGCTGCAGAGGGATGGGTGTGGCGGTGATCATGATAAATTCATGAGGAATTTTTTATTATTATTTTATCTGGTCCTTTGCTTAGAAATCATCCCCAAAAAATTTTAATTATTCATGTAATTTTTTCGAAGGATATCTAGAAAGTGAAGTCGACCAAAAAAAAAAATGTTGCATGTCGAAAAATAATGTTGGAAAGAAACCAGTATTTAATAATGCGTAAAAAAAATGTGATACCGTATGCCAATCTTACATCTCGGTTAAAAAAAATAGTCGCAACTCGAAAGGAGCGATTAAACGCATAATAAATAGAAATGCAGGCATGAAATATCATAAATAAGAAAAAAACACATTATATTTTTTTACATTCTTATCACCATATCTGTTTTCCCTTCTTAGATTTTTTTGGTGTCGTGCTAAAAGTTGCTACTGCTGATATCTATGGATTGATATAGGTTTCATTCGTGGACAAAAGTTTTGCAAATTTTGGACCAAACGCCATGGGAAGAGTTGCATTATCCTTTCAATCTTGTACAATGAAGAAAAATGGTTTGTTTTGTTTTTTATTTTATCATATAGTCTATAAAATAAGATAAAAGTCATCGAAAGAATTACTTAGATACGATAAGTAGTTTTCAAGATATTAATTTTTAAAAATAGGCTAGAAACGCTCGACCGCGCTCGCATGTGTGACGTCACAAAACATGAATCGCCTCGCGCCGCGCCGCCGCCGGCCCGTCGGCCGCCGACTCGCTCAGTCAGCTGTTGCCCTGTTGCCTTAAAACCTTATAACAGTACCAAAACATTTATTTTTATTTACACCATAAACATTAACAACACACATTAGTTGCATTTTATGACTCAAAAACTATTCTACTAATTTATCATAAACATTGTTTTTCCAAAATTATTTGCATTTTTCAAAAAGATTTTACAGAAGTATTTATCGTACTGCACTTCATATACAAGGTGACTTTTTGATCATCGTCCAAATTCATACTGGAGCCTTGGTAAGTGATCAGCATCATGAATCGATAACAATTTCTGTGAAATTTGTATAATGAAATTTCGACTTCCCATAGTAATTCACTCCCAGTTCTGAGTGAATCACTATGGGAAGTCGAAATTAAATTTTATGAAATATACAAAAATTGTTATTGGTTCATGATGCTGATCACTTACCAAGGCTTGAGCATGAATTTGGACGATGTTCACAAATTCACCTTGTATATCAACTTTTTTTGAGGACTCAAAGTCTACGTGAGCAACACAAAACAGACTTTTTTGTCTTGCTGACATGTGCATTTGTGCCTGTAGTTGAGCATAATATTTTTTTCCTAGTTGACCGTTCTCATAGTACGTTCTCATTGTGTTCTCCTTGTAAGGACACTTTATTTCAATAACATAGTCATTTGTAAGACCGTAGGGTGACGCACCAAGCATTGGCCAGTCTTTATTCAAATAAAGACCAGACTGTTCAATTTTTATTTTTTTTATTTCAGTAACTACTTTACTAACATCACTCTCTAGTATTTTCCCTCGCTAGATAGCTGCAGTTTCTTTAAATTTTAAGGCCCCAAATACAGTTTCTGCTAGGGAGCCGACCTTTGTTTTGCACTAAATTTTAAGGCCCCAAATACAGTTTCTGCTAGGGAGCCGACCTTTGTTTTGCACTGTGATGCTTCGAGCATTTTTGATGCCGTAATGCGCCCGTAACGCATTTCGAACCACATATTAGACTCAGCTTGAGCCTTAGTGGCATCTTTTACAAGAAGACATCTTGAATGAGTCATTTCGTTTTAGCAAAATTTTATAAAATTTTCAACGCCCCGTACAGCAGAACTTAGTTTGAATGCGCATATTAGGTAATGCATAGAAATTTTCTGTACTTCCGGCTTTTCAGTGACATATAGAGCGAGTGAGCACTGTACATTTAGTTCAAAAAGCTTTGGAACTAGTTTTTCAAAAAACCCATTATTGTCGTCTCCAACATTTGGAAGCTGTGATCCAAAGTCTTTGGCTTTTATAAATTTTTCCGTAGTACCAACACCCGCAGGCTTCGATTTCTTGCAATAGCATTTGACATCTGTCGGTGACGGCTCCTCAGTGCGACGATGAAGCCACATTAATAAAGCTATAGTGTGTTTGCATCCACTTTTACTGGCGGCACAATCATCACAAGTAACGCACAAAACCTCGTCCTCTTTTTCATTGCACTCCAGAGAACAGTGGTAAGGTTTTGTGCGTACTCGATGCTCCGGTGTGATTCTACACTTTACGATGCAAATGTCTCCTTGTCTTTTTACTTGTACATAGCCGATTGCGTCATCTCCATAACATCTCCATGCATAATCGCTCACTGATCTAAAAAATAAATAAATAGTTTTCTTAAATACTTGATTAAAAATTTTATACTATTCTATGAAATTTTTAGAACCCCTGACAAAGTTCTAATTGTTTTATATACTAAGATCAAAATAAAATTTACAAGAACAAAAATATAGGTGTCAAATCTTGTGTTAATACATATCGTTACTAGGTTATATTTTGTTAGAGAAAAGAGTTTGGTAGGTACCATAGTACAGTGCTTAACTATGTTTCGAACATACCTACAAACTTACTTACGTATCTATATGCTCTAACAGTATTATTGTGACGCGTGAAATGGGAAAAAATTAATAAATATCATGTGATATACATATTGGATTCTTACTTACTTTTTCATTTTTACTCCTCGCATTTCAGCGGCAACGAAATCAGCATTTTTCGAAAAATATTGAGCCACCATCAAACCGCCCACTCTAGGCAAGTTATTTGATTGTCATTTTCGACATCCTTCTTCCACTAAAGAATAATAATCGGTCGGGATACGAACTCCTTACTCGCGGTTACATAAATAATAGGTATCAGTACTTGTGTTCGTGGCGAACCGGCGAGCGCGCGAGGCACCACGCGGTGCAAGTGGGCGGGACCTGTACAACTACGTCACACGCGAACCGCGCGCTTTCACGGACATTTGAATTTTTGTTCAACTTCCAATGTCTATAACTTTGAAACTATTTCGAATTTTTGAATGAAACAAAAACAGTTGTATTTCGTAACACTTAGGCGCCATTCTTACGAAGTTTCAAGTGATTCTGCGAACCTACTGATATTGTTTATTACAGCCGATTTGCTCGTGGAAACTCGCAAAATAGAACATTTCACAAATATGAGATCTAGATACTTATCAGATTGATTTTTCGCGCCCCGAAAAACCTTCTATGGACTGTAAATATTGTAAAAATCCTTGTAGACGTTTTATAGGAAACGATGTAAGTATATATACAATTATATTGGATAAATGGGGTACGTAGGACTTACAATTTATGATGCTGGCTTTTGGGCCACAATAGCGAAGCTACTCTTGAGCCATCAATTCATTTTTGGGAAAAGTAAAAAGTCTAATTATTCCGCCTTTTTCAGAGCGATTTTTACAATTACGGATCGCACAACCGTCCATTCTTGCTTCATAAGATTATCAATTTATCATTAAATAATCAGCTCATCTGCAACTGGGAAACGCGCTTCAACCTTTGGGAATCTCCGTGTAGAATGAAAACAAACTATTAAATTCACTCTCGTGCAACAAGGATGACAACAAATGGAAAAAACGCCATTAGATATTGCCAGTATTATACGCTTATTTTTACCCAAACGTTTCACACAACTTCTGCAAATCTGATCATAAAGATAAGCAGAAAATCAAAATTAAATTTGTTTAAGTTTAATTTCAACAACAAAAACATTCATCAATGTTATGAATAGTATAAATCTTTTTGTAAACAAAATATGTAACTTAAAACTATTTTCCTTATCATGAAATAATGACATAAAATGGCAAGCACGTAAGATGACGTCACCAGGGGCTGGTGCGTTCCAAATATTTAAAAATAGCAGTGTCGCCATACGAGCTCTCGTGTCATTCATTCGCACTCATACAAAATTTTATATGCTATCGTGTTGTCAGGGTTCAAATTGTAGCAAGCTTATGTTTTGGAATGGAAACCAAAGGAACAGACCATGTTTTATTCGGCCATGGTTTTCCCCAACCTCACCTCCTAACGGCAACACTGGCTTTCAGCACATTCTCTATTCTTTATGCCTCTCTTTGAGTATACTAAAAACCTCAGAACAAAGTGGACAAACGTCTGAGGGACAAACTGTAAATTGAACGAAAATATTATTGTAAAAGTGGTAAAACGATGTGTATATAAAGTAGTCACGAAGGGAAAATAATAAAAAGATTAGCTCAAAAGGACTTGCATCCAGAGCCGTAAAACCATTAAAAAAAGCCATTTCTCTTTTTTCTCAATGGTCACACTGAATGTCAATTTATTTTTGTAAATATAACCTCATTCAATAAAATTTGTTTATTTCTGCACGTGATAATTACAAAATCCCATTCTCTTGTTACAAAATGTCCAAATTTCACATAGAGGATGTAGTCGAAAAAGGTTCAACGTACCCCATGATAATAAACTTTCAAAATGGGTACACAACCGAAGACTTCCACACTGTACCCTGTGTCGTACTTGACAACGAACTAACTGGCAAAAGATCTGTTGTTACGGAGTTGGACAGCCTTGTCTACGCTGGGGAGGAGGAGAACGAAGACCTGGGTAATACTTTCGTTTTGGCTCGCAATAGGGAGACTGGGAAAGTCCGACTTATAGAAGTAGGATGTGCTGAACTCAAACCTTATTTTGGTAAAGAGAGTCATGCCCCGACGCTAATGAATACGTCCAGTTTAGAACTTAGCAGAAAGTTCGGATCAAAGAGGAGCAAGAAGCTCATGGAACAACATGAAAAGCTCAAAGTGAATGTTGAAACGGTCACCGAACAAATGAAAAACGCAACCAAGAATGTTACCGAAGATAAGCTGGACATGTCTCCATACATCGTGCAGGAATCGGAAGATTTCTATATACCACCAATTAATAGAGCTGCCAAAGATAAACGGGATGTTTATGAAATAGATGTTGTATTAAGTAAAGAGCAGTTTGACAAAATACATGCAGAGATACATGAAAAAGACTACGCTTCAGAATTTCACCCATTGGTCCAAACTATAGTTAAAGACAAGAAACTTGATTTGCACAAAATGGTGTTGGCTATGTACGCTAGTGCCCTATTTAAAATTTATGGTGCACTTGTAAAAGATATTTACAGGAAAAATTATTCCGTGTGCAATGTCTCACAGACCCTAAATGAAATTGTTCTTAAAAACTTCACACTAAAAACCAATAAGAGTCGAACTCGACCAACTATGTACAAAGATAAAGCACTCTGTCATGCTATTGTTTTCTGTCTGCTAATAAACGACTTTCAATTAGATCTTGAATTGCTGTGCAAGAATTTAAATCTTACTACGAACCTTGCATCAGTCAAGGCAAGGGCAACGGCTGCATCTATTGTCACTTCAGGAAACAAGAAAATTATACAACTAAAAGTGCCTTTGCCTAGTGCTAAACCTTTTAGAAGAAAGAGTGCAAAGTTTTAGATTTAACGTACGACTGATCTTTCAAAGTATTTTCCTTCACAAAATTTTCAATTCAGTGTTTTTTGTGATTAAGTTACAACAGTTAACCAGTAATTGATATATATTTTTCTAATTTAGATTTTTGGTACACAATTCAGGAAATATGAGAAAATAAAAGCAAATTAGAAAGTAACATGTTTATTTCATTGTTCTTGTAAAAATATTTAAGTATATTCTAATGAGAATCTGACAACATAAAATTCATAAATTTCATCATGATTCAACCAATTAGGGGCAGACCACACAGAGCACATTCTGCATTCCAAACAATTAGAACTCCTTGACTGCCTCGTTCTGTGTAAAAATCCAAGCTGTCTACTAGGTATAGTGACTGTGGAACGCGGATCTATGTGGTCAGCCCGTAATCATCAAAAATACCTAATTAATACTGACATTAACAAACAACCTAAAAAAATAGAATTATGTACCAATATTGTATATCTTAATTTGAATTAGGACTTTTCATAAAAAGTTTGTGAATTTTGGGCCTTTAAATGCCTTACTTCACTCAAAATCAGACTGATAGCAGATAGTGAAAAGAAAAAAAAAATGTATCACAGGTTTTACAAGTAATATGCAATTATTAATCTACTAATAAATTATAGAATCTTAATAAAAGCAGATGTGGCTGTAAAGTTTGAAAGTAAAGTTATTTTTAACATTTTATTTGAGCTATTTCAAGAATAATTAGCTTCAACCAGAAATTCTAACCATTTATTTTATTTTTTACTAAACAGGCTAAGAAAGATTTGTTATTTATCATGTAAAATTAATATTCAAAACATTCTCTAAAAAAAGACTTTGTTTCCTATACCACATTTAGTTTTAGGAAATAATAAAAAAAAAACTTTATGAAATTAAGCTATGGGAAATATTCTGTGCAGTAGTGCTGGTGATGGACGTCAACAAAGACTACATAAAGGTAGATAAAAATAACTGTCACCCGTTCCACAACCACCCGAGTGAAAACAAACAGCTCGAAGTCATTCCATAAATCTTATCAGAATTGTAAAATTCACTTTGCATTCAATCAAAAATGTTTAATTGTACATTGATTTGAATTGCTGTGCAAGAAGTGCAGTGCACAGGTGGTAGAGCTGATGCTGGGCTCGACTGTGGAGGTACTACCATCTTACTTGGAGACCCCCTTGAAGTAATTCGGGGGAGAGTGAGAGCAAAAAACGGAAGGACTCTTATATACGTATATGTACCTATGTATATGTTTAGGGGGGGCGATGGGGGGGAGGGGTGTATAAGCCCCCCCCTAAGGGGGGGGGGGGTACCGGAAATCAATAGTTTTTTTTTATAATTTTTTTTCAAAATTAAAAGGTTATTTTATGTTTTATGTAGGATAAAATAACTCGAATATTAAGTATACGTATAGTGGGAGGGGGATCACTGGGTAGAGGGTGTAATGAAACTAGTTTCTTGAAAAAAAAAAAAAAAAAACTGAACATAACCTAACTTTAAAGACCCAATATGACTTCTGCAATTGCTTCGGCGTTGCGGAAAGTGCAGCCCCTTCGCCCTTGCGTAACAAAGCACAGTCACCCATGCTTTGTTACAGCAGGCGAGGGCTGCCCTTCCTCCACGCCTACGGCTTTTTATATACACTCTAGGGGTAGTACCCACAAGACTGTATAGAGTCGGGGTGGTCTGATTCGGTTTTGGAACTTATTCAACCTATTTTTTGGATGGAGTCGGGTGCTCTGATTCAAATCACGAAGAAAACAAAATGTCTGCATTGTTTTTTTTTATATCCTGGATACTAGTCCTTTGAGCCAGTTTTTAGCGAAATACAACAAAAAAAAAAAATTACGTCAATTTTAATGCGTCACTCACAGCAGTTTCGGAACACAACCAAAAAAAAAAAAAATGAATTAAGACAATTTTTGAGGTTATTTTACGAAAGTTGAAATTTTTTTTTGAGAAAACTATTGATTTCCGGTAACTGAAATTTCGTGAGATTAATAACAATAACAAGAGCTATTCTGGAAAAAAAAATGAAGGTACCTTTGTATGTATACTCGTATAAGAGACGAGCCCAAAAAACTAGGAGGCCTACCATACCTGGGACCGATGGATGGCGGTATATCCATCCCTAATAGCCGGGCCTTATATTGACAGACTGGTGACGGGCAGCGGCGTCACTGGTGCGAGGGTTCCGGCACCACGCTCACCAACCCGCCTGCCCAGCGTGTGTGAGTATGGGCAATTCTTACAGGATGAAAGGCTTTTTCTAGTATATAGCTCTGTCTCTTTCTTAAAAACGAGTGAAATTTCGCACGAAGATCACACGTTTTGAAACGTAGCCTAGGTGTCACCAAGAGGTGCAAATAAGCATAATTTGTTTAATTGGCTGCAAGTAAACTCTTATGATTACCAAGTAAACATGTGGCTGTAACAGCTTTGGTTAGAAAAACTAGATGGCGCTAAGTTGGCAACACTAACAGTGAATATTTCAGCGCCATCTATTATCGAAGTGGGAATTATTTTTTGTTACGTGACATCGCTGTGCCACTAGCGTCACCAATCGGTCTTTTTTAGCATCGTGTTCGTTAGAGGATTTAGCGACGCCGCGCCATCTAGATTTCGTTATAATTTTACACCTCTTTTGTGGCTACAAACTGATGTATGGGAACTACTACCGTGCGGTCCGAAATAGAATTACATCGATAAAAGCTATGAATGAATTAAAGTGTGAGCGGTGACTGGTCCGTAATTTGTGAGCTAGCAAACGATGTGAAAGATAGCTTATGATTCGGACCGCATTAAAAAAGATACATCTTAACCATAACCTCTTACCACAGAATACAATACGATTATTTTATTTTATTACGTCAAAGTGCCGTGATTCGTGATATAACAAGAAGAGTTTGTAGCACTGTTCTTCAACGTAGACTCAGATAGCGACGAAAAAAAAAATATACATATAAATTCTTCTTTTTCGACGAAGACTTCCACACGACTTTTCATTTGTTTCTCTCATGGCGAAATAAAACATATACCTTTGTTTGTCTGATCTGAACTGCTGAAATAATGGAGCGAAAACAGTTTTTGACATTCCATTCCGTTCAACGCTCACATCGCCTCACCTCCGTCGCATGAGCCACGAAAGTCATACGAATGAATGAACGCATTTGCTTCACTCATGGATTATTAGCCATTCACCTCATTCATTCGTAATCGATTTTAGCGAAATAATTCTATTTCGGAACGCAGGGCTAGTCTATACGTAGTAATACTTAGTCTATGGTTACACCTTCTGCTGGCACTTCCGTGGCACGTAACGAGTCTTAGCTAATTCGTGCAGTCACAAAGCTCAATGCACTCTCGGTATCGGCACCAGGGTGTGATCTTTTTTCTGATAGACTGACGGATGTAGAACGAGAATGCTTTAAGTTTTGTGACGATGAAATCTCAATGACAATGTTTATTGTTGATGTTTTATTTTATTTTAATTATCATTATTACCTTTTATTTTTGTTATACAACGTGTAACAGAAAGGTGTAACCATATTTGAAAAGCTTGTTCAGTCAATGGTATAGAACAACTTTTACTATGGAGCCAAACCTGAAATCTCGAAAAAAAAATCTGACCTTCCATACATTTCAGCCGAGCGGCATTGCATTTTTTTATGAAACAGTAATTTTTTTTTCGAGATACAGTGTTTGTTCCATAGTAAAAGTTGTTCTATATCATTGACTGAATAACCTCTTCAAATATGGTTACACCTTTCTGTTACACCTTGTATAAGGTTAAATAATATTAGTTGGCGAAACTCAAAACATAGGTAGTACTAGTCTATATGAACAACTGTTTGTATGGGAGCTAAGCGAGATTCGCAACTTTTTTTCTCTTCCTCCCTTCACGTTGTATAGGTGTATTTTTGTATTGACTTCTATATTATATAAGTATTTTTTTAATTTGTATATTGCAGTAGATTTAGTCTGTGAAACTATACAAAGAATAATAATAAAAAAATTGTGGAAATACAGTACAAGTGCTTTTAGTTCAAGATGTGTTTCAAGTTTCACAATCGCAAGTATAAATTTTGTATCTATTTATCTTAGAAATGGTATAACATATATATTTGATCGTATTTTATATGATGTATACTCAATACATATAAGTACAACTTTAAAAAAAAAAAAACTACAAGCTAAAAGCAGAGACCTGAGCAACAGGCACTGGCATTGCATTCTGACTTTTACCCTTCCTGTTATTAGGTGGTAATTTGAAGTGCACCGTCCGCACGTGTAGTTTCAACGAGTTTGATTGGCTGAAGCACTTCTGGCAGTATTGGCAGGAGAAAGGCTTCGCTCCCGTGTGGACCTGGAGGAGTAAAGCATATGTTGTATTTAGTCAAACTAGTTTTAGTAAAGCGGTAGAGCTGATGCCGAGCTCCAGGGCCGTCTAAAGCATATTCGACGCCAGGGTGCGAAAGTCAGCCTGTGCCCCACTGGTAAAAATGATCAGCCTGTTCCGATATTGACAGAATACTTGTCTTGAATCTGCAGTTTTCATCTATTTTCTTTAACATTTTCATAAATATCTTAAACCGTTTCTACATTACCAAAGAGAAGAAACGAACTGGTACCGAAAACACCGGGAAATCCCGGTTTTTCTTCTAAGGAAGAATATCTTTTTGAAAATCTAACTGAAAGTACATGCTGAAAGTATCTTATAACTTGTATACTATGACTTAATTTACATTTATTATACTTGACATTTTAAGAACATAATATGACATATAATGTAATTTGGAATTGTGTTTGTTTAGATCTGTAATTTTATACTATTGTTTATTATAATTAAATGTTCAAATTGTAGGAGTCCGACTGATATTTACCAGAGGCACATTGTCACCTCTCTAATATTTGTATGCCTTTTAGGCTAAAACGTGATAGACCTAAGCCCTTCATTTACCACCTTCTATATTTCACTCATGTTTTTACTTTGGAGACTGGGCGAAAGTGGTCTATAGACCAACAGATATGGAGTAATTTTTTTTAGGAAGTACACATTTAGACGGTATTTTTTTGTTATGACGTCGTTAAAATCTGACCCGACAGTTTTGAGATATTTCAAGCCAAATATAATAGTATTTATATATCATTGTTTACGTTGCTCAGAGCTAGTGCCTGGAGTCATGTAAAATATTTTAATTAAGATCTTCCCTTGAAAATGGAGTAAAATCCGAAACCGGTTGGAAGTTAACATAAATAAAGTGAAACTACAAGTACAAGTGTTTTAATTCAAGATGTGTTTCAAGTTTCACCAAGTGCCGACAATCGCAAGTATAAATTTTGTTATAATAGTATTATTTTACTTAAATTAAGTATTTTTATTACAATAATGTTATAATAAAGTAAGGAACTTATAAGAACTCCGATTTTGCAATGAGCTACATTTATTACATTTTTGACTGCAATGACGCCGAACTAAGAACTTAAAATAAGTTGCCTGTTATACTAGCGTTGGTAAACTACACGCCGTGTCTTTGAAGACGCTGACGCCACCTCTTTCTGTCCGAAAAGTACCGAGTCCTTGTTTTATCATCATCCTCAAACTAATTAAAGCATCATTTCAAGAGGAGCATACCTGTTTTATTTATGAAACAAACTCGGATCCTCGACACCTGACTATAAGTCAGAGTAATTGACATGTACCTCTCCCTCGCACCTTTCCTTTGTTTACAACAAAGTCAAAGTCAAGTAATTCTAATATTTTCAGCTTGAAATATTTCAAAATTGTCGGGTCATATTTTGATGCCCTTTCGCACAGAGGTGTACTTGGGGTTACCTAATGTAAAAACCACAATATTACATCTGTTGGTTCATAGACCACTTTCCATACAAAAAAGAACAATCTCCATTCTTCGTCTTTGTCCTTGAAGACTAGTACCGAAATTCCCGGTTCTGAAAAATAGCTCTGGGTGTACACATACCCGCATGTGTCTGTTGAGCGCAGGTCGCTGCCGGAAGCGCTTCTCGCACAAGTCGCAGCTGTAGGGGCGCGCGTCAGTGTGCGTTCGCGTGTGTATACGCAGTTGGTTACTGTCTGCGAAGCGCTTCTCGCACGTCGTACACGGGTAGGGACGCTCGCCTGTGTGCGTGCGCTGGTGGTACCTGATACATAAATAATTTAAATAATTTTTATTCGGAAACTCAACAATCAACAACAATAAGCTTATTTAAAAAAGGCATCGTCATTTTAAATAATAGTGGTAAACTTATAAGTATACAAACTAAGACCAATTATAGGGTTTCACAAAAGTTAGAACTGTCAAAGAGTATTTAAAAGTAGTCTAATCTAGAAAAAAATAACAACATTTAAAAAAAAATTTTTTTTTTTGTGACTGGTAAAAAACCAAAGATGGCTCGAAAAAATATCATGTCGAGGTTTAAGATTATTTATTTATTTGTATCTGTGATGAGCATGTAAGAAATTCAATGCGAAATAGCAAGAAATTGATCTCGACTTGTTCCATTTATCTAAAGCAAGGGTGAGATCAAAAAAAAAATTAAAATAAAAATAAAAATTTATTTATTCAAAATTATTGTAACATAACAGATACATCTAAATCATTACAATAATATAGTTCTTAAACTAAAGCAAGTAATTAAACAATTTTTTTATATTGGTATATTATTTTGTTGACTATGTTTTTTTACTGGCTTTTTTCAGTTTCATAAAAACATTTGTGTTTAGTATAACTATATTTTAAAATTTATTGAAAAAGGCGTGGCTTTACTTTGCGGAAGTCCTTCATGAATTTGTGGATATATTAATAATTTGCAATATTCCGCTAAACACTCTTACCATGCTATTCAAAATGCAGACTCAAGCACCGCCCGCCCTCCCGCATTTTTCATTTGCTGTCGAGCAGTCGGGCGGACTACACATCCCGAGGATGCCTCGTTTAGAGGCGAAACACGTGTCGATAAATTTTCTTGCTTGTTATTTAAGATTGCTTTATTTTGTGCTCGTACTGCTTGCTTTGCTTGTGCATGTTTTATGCGGGAGGGCGGGCGGTGCTTGAGTCTGCATTTTGAATAGCATGGTGAGTGTTTAGCGAAATATTGCAAATTATTAATATACCCACAAATACCTATATTTTATTTTGAATAAATATTATTTTAAATCCTCTCTTTAGCTTTTAATTATTTTAAACAGATTATAAATATAAATAAAAAAGTATTAATTAATTTTCGAGATATATTAAGACCAACTTGTGGTCGTCGTGAGTCAAATTTATTCCATTTTATTTTATAATTATACAAAATTATTAAATAGTACTAAATAAATAATAAATAACTACATTTTAACAATATTATAACAAGGCAAAAAACTTCGTACTATGTTTAAAATACACTTAATCTAAAACTATACGTGAAAGCATGTAATTGGCTTTCAGTTCAGTAAATAATACTTTTAAGTTTATATTATTTCTTGTGCTGTAAGTTTTCTTAATAAATAAATAAAAAAAAAATTGGCAAAAACCCGTACATGTGATTTATGGATTAAAATCTGTATTAACTTTATTGAACTTTGAAAGAACAGCGGTGTAACTACAAAACGGTGTTTAACTTTAGACAGTGTTTAAATCTGTTGCTGTCACTCTTTTACAATATAAAAGAAAAGGCGACAACAACAGATTTAAACACTGTCTAAAGTTAAACATCGTTTTGTAGTAACACGGCAGATGTTTTATAGCACCTTTGGTTTTTAAATAATAAAATTAGTGAAAAAAGTACATAGTAGTTTTGACTTTTTTCCATAGTCCGTCCCTCTCGCACTGCGGGTCTTTCCGCATGGAGTAACAGTGATTGATGCAAGCGCGACCTATTCTCTTAATCTGTAATTTGGAGCCGCACCACTATTTATACTACGATCTAATGTGTTAAGGCGAATGGATACGCCAACTGCAATTTGGACCTGTCTTTGAAGGCCTACTCCTCCCACACGGGTGGTCCAAAAACTTTCATAAAAATATATGAGAGGCATTATAGAGTCAAATAGTACATTGTTCACTGAGGGAAGAAAGGGGAAGATTACCAACGAGGGTGTAGTTTGAGGCCCGAGGCGAAGCCAAGGGCCTCAATACACACGAGTTGGGAATCGCACTTTCTCCCGAGTGATACATACTACACCTGCGAGGAAATAGTATAATTTTACTTTTAATCAAGATACAATAAAAGAAACCGACTGACTCGCGTGCGATTGTCACTTTTTATTTCCTTCTTATTTTTTATTATGTACAGGAAAAGCAAGTGGCCAGTATCATTTTTCGAGTTTTATGTACGAGTTCGCAAAATAATACTGGCCACTTGGCCACTTGCTCATTCTTTATGTTATTTAAAAAAAAAAACAGCACGTTAACAATGGATTTGCATATACTTTTTCTGCCCGCTCAAGCACGTTAACAATGAATTTTCATACACTTTTTCCGCCCGCATATTTGTATGACAGTAATGACGTATTTTCTGCATCGTTTTCAACAAAGAAAGAAGGTACTTTCCGAGCTGGTGTAGTATAAAATAAATTTTAAGTTTCATAAACTGTTTTTCTATTGTGAGTTTTGACAAAAAAAATCGAAAGTCATCGAAAGTTTCACATGATTAACACAAGAATTCTCTTACGCCTTCCAAACGCCTAAAGCGATTTTAATTATTATTTCACCAAATTATAGGAAATTTTTAGATCTAAAAATTTCAAGTTCGAAATTTTTTTTCCGTTTATAGCGTCCATGTGAAAAGTATTATTTTTTCCTATTTTGCGCTAGCCGGAGACGCAAAGGTTGTCGTAACAGCCACTTTTCAAGGCACGCTGAAATGAACATTATTTCAATGTCGTTTCCGTTGATATTTGTACCGACAAATATCGAGTTGCTTATTTAGCGTGGTCATACGCCTTAAAGAAGGTTAAAAACTAAGTACGCACCGTAATGTAGCGAGCGAGGTGCAGTGACGCCCGCACAGCTCGCACACGACGCGCTTGTTGTACTTGAGGCCGAGGTGCGCGCGCCGGACGTGCGCTTGCAGCTTGGACTTGTTTGTGAAGCGGCGGGGACACTGAGCGCATGGAAGCGATACGGTCTGGGGACACAATATTTTTTTGTTTTACCACGGGCCACACCCTCAATGTGTTCTCTGTAGCTAAAAAGGAATCAAGAAAATGTTTCATATATAAGGTCTTTCAATTTAAACTGAAAGTAATTCAGGAGGTGATTCAGTATCGTTAATACATCACATTCCACTGCAAAGCACTTGTTTTTGCGCGAACTTTTTTTTCGCTTCTCAGTACTAAATGGTCCGATCAACTGACTCAGTTTGTATGGACAAGTGAAGAAAAATATCGCGCAAAAAAAAGTACTTTGCAGTGGAATGTGATGTATTAACGATACTGAATCACCTCTTAAATTACTTTCCATTTAAATTGAAAGACCTTATATTGTTTACAAAATTTAGCGGTCACTACCACAGTTTTATAAATTTTAATCCCCTTACATCGAGCGATTTTTTAAAATTCACATATATGTCGGCAAAAAGAGGAAGTCAATTGACTTCAGTTCATCGGAACGCCAGCGCCACCACGCGGCGCTCGACGGAGTCTAAGTTACGCGCCACCGGTCGACCACGCAGCGTGACATTCTCTCACGGACTCGCGGTCAAAGTGCAAGCTAACCTAGAAACTGTCTCGTGTTCCGTTCTAGTGTTATAGTTGATTCGTAGTTTACCTAGTGATACAATTTTTGTAAAGAAAAATTATAGCATTGTTACTTTCTACTATCTCCACGTTTGATTGATCCGACATTACCCGTAGACCACCCACACACGATACCTAACTATGGCAAACGACAACCAAATAACACCTTCCCCGTTATATAAAAAAAATAATGCAGAAAATTAGCTTTTGAAACGTAGTTTAAAAAAACAGTTGCATTTTCAATCTTTCTGTACTACACCCTGTTTTATTTTCAATCAAAAGCTCGAATTATGGGAAAACGGGATTTTATTCGTTTTTTGTACTGATTTTTAAGTTTTTGAAATTTTTTTTTTCGATATCTACGTTCCAAGAGCTATGTTAAATGAACCGCAATTTTCAAAAATGTTAAAAACCAACACGCTTTAATACATAAAGAAATCATAGTTAATGTCCCTATGTAGCCGCGATTTCAAAATAACCGAAGTTTTGCGTGCGCGACGTCTGATGATTAAAACAGGATAGACAGTAAAAAACGAAAGTGTTAGAGTAGGACTGACTGTTAGCATTGAGCAGCTCCTTAAGGCAGCGTTTCTTAAATTTTTTTTCCACGGACCCCTTAGGAAATCAAGCACAATTTTAAGGACCCCCTTAATAAAAAGGCAGCAATAAATTTCGGACCATTTATTTTAGTTCTACGAATTACAAAAAATAAATACTTTTTCATCTAAAATACGTTAATGAGAAGGTTGGTGCTGCTTTTTTGCAACTAAATTAGTGATATTTGGGTTTATATTAGTACTGAGTTGTAGTCACAAATCGGATTCCACTTTTAATCTATTTCTGTATTCGTTTTTAGTATACACAAGAGCAGAGAATGCCTTTTCACAGAGGTATGTCGTTGAGACAACGCCTGTTGGCTCACATTCGCCGTGTTACAGTAACACGGCGTGCGTAGCATTTACGAGACTCTTGGTGTCATTTATTTATGATTGTTATCCATAGATTAAGCTGCTGACTCCATACATATGCTCGGGGACCCCCAGTGGTCCGCGGACCACAGGTTAAGAAACGCTGCCTTAAGGTATAGGCGAACAAAATGACAATACTCACACTATGCGCAAGTTTCGGCGCGGTAGTTTTCATATGCGTCTTCATATGCCGCGTCAGTTCCGTGCCGGTCGGGAAGGTGGCGCCACACACGCGGCACGCGTCGCCGCTAGATGTCAGCACGTGCTTCAGTGACGTCACCACGTGCCGTCTCCACGCGTCCGCAGACGAAAACAGGATGTTGCACTCGGCGCAGAAGCGGGCGGCTTCGGGGCCAGCCTCCTGGGAAATGTGGTATTTTGTAGATACACATACCGTGGGTTTTCAGACAAAGGTGCTAGAGAGGGATGAAGCGGTGACTGAATGCAAGGTTAAGATTGGAGACGAGGAAGGAATACAGACAAGTTTAAAATATAGTACATGGTCTAATAAAACGAATAACAATAACAAGTAGGGTTCCGCATTCAAAGGGCGCTTAATTGTAAAAACAACGGACAAAAATAAAACATACAAACAGTTATTTTCGCCAGCTTCGATGTATTTTATGCACAAACAAATTCAATCACTAATTTATACATTTGGGTAGAAATTGAGCACCTGCACACAATATAAGTATATTTTTATTAACAATACAAAACCCATACAATGTGTTTCAAAATAATAAAATCGGTTCTGCATAAAAATCGGTTCAATTTGCGATCGATTATTCACTTCCCACTTCAATTGTTTTTAGAATTGTCATCTGTCAGAGCTCATCAACGTATAAAAACTGAACTTTAGACTTCCATTCGAAGATCGAAGGTGACCGACATAGCCTGCCGAATCAGTAAGTTGAAGTGGCAGTGGGCTGGCCATATTTGTCGCCGACGTGATGACCATTGGGGCCGTAAGGGATTGGAATGGAGACCACGTACAGCAAAGCGTACCGTAGGCAGTGGCGTGCACAGAACTTTTTTCCGGAAAAGCAATCAGGAGGTCAAGTACGACAATAAAAAAAATATGAAATTTTTTTAATAACACTTTGAAAAAAAAAAAAATGTATAACGCCAGGGTAGGCACTGCCTTTCTTAGAGTGAACATTTTCATACAAACTTTTTTTTTTCAAAGTGTTATTTAAATTTTTTCATTTTTTTTTTATTTTCGTAGTTGACCTTCTGATTGCTTTTCCGGAAAAAAGTTCTGTGCACGCCACTGACCGTAGGCCACCCTCGTGCCCGCTGGACTGACGATCTGAAGGACGTTGCGGGTGGCGGCTGGATGAGGATGACTGAGGACCGCCAAGAGTGGCGTAATATTGGGGAGGCCTATGTCCAGCAGTGGACGAATACGAGCTGATGGATGGATGAATATAGACTTCCATTACCTACTAAGCTGACACCCCTCTCTTCCACATCCATCAATCTAGTTTTACAAGGTCTTCCATTTCGGATGAGACCGTGTCGACCGACGAAGCTGTCACCGCAGATCACGCACACATGCTCAGTTGGGTGTCTCTTGCGCATGTGTGTGACATGTTGATATTAGGGGTACGTTTCGTAATGTGTGATTATCACTCGGAGCGATGCGAATTTTACCCTGCATCGTTCAAAAATCGACCCGAATGAAACCGAGGGTAAACGAACTGTTACCTGACAGTTGCGCTAAGTGTTTTGAAACGCTTTCGAGAAATGTAAATGATTTCTAACTCTGTTTGGGCACCGATAAAATTCGCCTGACATTTGTCATTTCGGAGTTTTCTCAGAATTCGGATGAATTTTGAAAATAGGATTCAAAATTTCCGTACAAATACGGTGAAAATTTTTCGAAACTGCTGCAGAATTATGGCTTGCAAATGCAAAGGTTGCAATGCCATCCATATTAAGAACAATAGGTATCGGTTCAATTCCTTCTTTATTAGGTACTTTACTTTATTTATTTATTTTGATTTGAGGTTATGTATTTACTTGACGTGTGTCAACCGTGTGACTCCAGACCGTTCCAAAACGCTTTTCTCACGGGAATCACTCGCAAGCGTTTCAAAACCAGATCTTTCTTTCTCTTTCTAGTATATAGCTCTGTCTCTTTCTTAAATACGAGTGAAATTTCGCACGAAGATCACTCGTTTTGAAACGTAGCCTAGAGAGTCTGACTGACGGTAGATCTACATACCTTGTGCTCATGGTGCCTGTGAGTCTTGCTGGTGTGCATGAGGAGGCCGTGTCGACCGACGAAGCTGTCGCCGCAGATCACGCACACATGCTCAGTCGTGTTCACTCTTGCGCATGTGTGTGACATGTTGATATTAGACAGTCTGACTGACGGTAGATCTACATACCTTGTGCTCATGGTGCCTGTGAGTCTTGCTGGTGTGCATGAGGAGGCCGTGTCGACCGACGAAGCTGTCGCCGCAGATCACGCACACATGCTCAGTCGTGTTCACTCTTGCGCATGTGTGTGACATGTTGATATTAGACAGTCTGACTGACGGTAGATCTACATACCTTGTGCTCATGGTGCCTGTGAGTCTTGCTGGTGTGCATGAGGAGGCCGTGTCGACCGACGAAGCTGTCGCCGCAGATCACGCACACATGCTCAGTCGTGTTCACTCTTGCGCATGTGTGTGACATGTTGATATTAGACAGTCTGACTGACGGTAGATCTACATACCTTGTGCTCATGGTGCCTGTGAGTCTTGCTGGTGTGCATGAGGAGGCCGTGTCGACCGACGAAGCTGTCGCCGCAGATCACGCACACATGCTCAGTCGTGTTCACTCTTGCGCATGTGTGTGACATGTTGATATTAGACAGTCTGACTGACGGTAGATCTACATACCTTGTGCTCATGGTGCCTGTGAGTCTTGCTGGTGTGCATGAGGAGGCCGTGTCGACCGACGAAGCTGTCACCGCAGATCACGCACACATGCTCAGTCGGGTTCACTCTTGCGCATGTGTGTGACATGTTGATATTAGACAGTCTGACTGACGGTAGATCTACATACCTTGTGCTCATGGTGCCTGTGAGTCTTGCTGGTGTGCATGAGGAGACCGTGTCGACCGACGAAGCTGTCGCCGCAGATCACGCACACATGCTCAGTCGGGTTCACTCTTGCGCATGTGTGTGACATGTTGATATATAGAGAGTCTGACTGACGGTAGATCTACATACCTTGTGCTCATGGTGCCTGTGAGTCTTGCTGGTGTGCATGAGGAGACCGTGTCGACCGACGAGGCTGTCACCGCAGATCACGCACACATGCTCAGTCGTGTTCACTCTTGCGCATGTGTGTGACATGTTGATATTAGACAGCCTGACTGACGGTAGATCTACATACCTTGTGCTCATGGTGCCTGTGAGTCTTGCTGGTGTGCATGAGGAGACCGTGTCGACCGACGAGGCTGTCACCGCAGATCACGCACACATGCTCAGTCGTGTTCACTCTTGCGCATGTGTGTGACATGTTGATATTAGACAGCCTGACTGACGGTAGATCTACATACCTTGTGCTCATGGTGCCTGTGAGTCTTGCTGGTGTGCATGAGGAGACCGTGTCGACCGACGAAGCTGTCGCCGCAGATCACGCACACATGCTCAGTCGGGTGTCTCTTGCGCATGTGTGTGACATGTTGATATTAGACAGTCTGACTGACGGTAGATCTACATACCTTGTGCTCATGGTGCCTGTGAGTCTTGCTGGTGTGCATGAGGAGACCGTGTCGACCGACGAAGCTGTCGCCGCAGATCACGCACACATGCTCAGTCGGGTGATTCTTGCGCATGTGTGTGACATGTTGATATATAGAGTCTGACTGACGGTAGATCTACATACCTTGTGCTCATGGTGCCTGTGAGTCTTGCTGGTGTGCATGAGGAGACCGTGTCGACCGACGAAGCTGTCACCGCAGATCACGCACACATACTCAGTCGGGTTCACTCTTGCGCATGTGTGTGACATGTTGATATATAGAGAGTCTGACTGACGGTAGATCTACATACCTTGTGCTCATGGTGCCTGTGAGTCTTGCTGGTGTGCATGAGGAGACCGTGTCGACCGACGAAGCTGTCACCGCAGATCACGCACACATGCTCAGTTGGGTGATTCTTGCGCATGTGTGTGACATGTTGATATATAGAGAGTCTGACTGACGGTAGATCATACCTTGTGCTCATGGTGCCTGTGAGTCTTGCTGGTGTGCATGAGGAGACCGTGTCGACCGACGAAGCTGTCACCGCAGATCACGCACACATGCTCAGTTGGGTGATTCTTGCGCATGTGTGTGACATGTTGATATATAGAGAGTCTGACTGACGGTAGATCTACATACCTTGTGCTCATGGTGCCTGTGAGTCTTGCTGGTGTGCATGAGGAGACCGTGTCGACCGACGAAGCTGTCACCGCAGATCACGCACACATGCTCAGTTGGGTGATTCTTGCGCATGTGTGTGACATGTTGATATATAGAGAGTCTGACTGACGGTAGATCTACATACCTTGTGCTCATGGTGCCTGTGAGTCTTGCTGGTGTGCATGAGGAGACCGTGTCGACCGACGAAGCTGTCACCGCAGATCACGCACACATGCTCAGTCGGGTGATTCTTGCGCATGTGTGTGAGATGGGACGTTGGTTTACTGTTGGAAGTATTGACAGGGATTATAACTTACAAGCAACGAATTAGCCTTTAGTTCATTGCTTACGAGAGTATGTTAAGTAATAAAAATATTAAGGGCGCACCGAGCGTTAGCCTTTGTCTCTGTCTTTTTCTTTACGTGTAAAGAGTAAAGATAATAACCAAACTTTTGCACTTTTTCAACGTTTTTCGTTGTTTTTTTTCATTATATTGTTCTTAAATAAAAACCATCGTGTATAAACGCTCCAGTCATCTATGAAATTTATTTTAGTAAATAAATCATAATATCAAATTACTTATTTATATAAAAAAGTAGGGAAATAGAGGAAAAAAATACTCGAAAAGAGGTAACTTTGCAAATTTATTCTATCGTGTTTCCATCGTGTATACAGTCTTGTATATATACCCAATAGGTCTAATATATTTCCCTAGATTTTAATTTAATTGTTTACTACTTCAAACAAGGGTTATAAAAATGTGTTTGACTGTGTAAAAAGCTCGGTGCGCTCTTAAAAATACAAAGCAAATCTTTTCATTTGTGATCGTATTTTTTTTGCAGTAATAACTTAGTATTTATCTTTTGTCTCTCTCTTTGTTGTACCGGGTACGATAGCTCTTGGTTTATGCCATCTTCCTTGATAAACACCATCACCGGGGACGATGGCACTGCGATGGCAATTGGCATAGATTAAATTATGTTAAGGTGTGTTAATTCGAAAACCATTTCGAGATTTAGGTTTAATAAGCCGTATTTTTGAAGTTTTGGTCTAAAAAACCTCAGGATGATGAATATTTTTACGAAAAGGCTGCAACTTCCAGTTGCCCTCGTGTGACGTCACTTGAGTAATGGCTGTTTAGAAATGTGTCCTTTGCTATCAAGATAAATTTGTAATAAATTGCTTCAGACTAATTTGACAGCTAGATGACAGATGAGTAGACAGACAGAGACAGACCACTTTTTTATAAGCAATCACACATCACAATCAGTATAATGTCTAAAGTTCTCAAGTGACAAGGTCATCGGACAATTCTTTAAAAAATCATAAAAAATAATGGTTAATTTATGTACCAAAATAATGAAAACTATGTCCTAAAATGGCGTATATTCTCTGAAAAATATTTAAAAAAGAATCTTTTAAAAATTAAGCAATGGTAATTGATCTGTGCCAACGTCCCCGTTGCGGCTCTCACCGGGGACGATGACACGTTTTCCCACCCTCCCCGGTACCGGGGATGACCCACCAGGAGGATGGTACCAAGCCTCAAAATCTATCCGAGAGATGACTTATTATGTTTTACAACCTCCCTTGCAAATATAAAAATCTTAACGATTACATTTTATTTGAATGTTTATGTTACTGCTTGCTTGAGGACTACATTAAGGCGATATGTAAAAGTTTTACCGTCCCTGTTACTCCGTATGCGAAAAAACGGTCAGTGCGAGAGGGACGGATTCATGGAAAAGTAGCAAAAAGTCGGTTTTTTATTAATATAAAATGCAGTAAAGTTGCTATAAAATTTTCGTTTAACCAGGTCCTAGATATCGTTAAAATCCATCTAATAAAATATAATTGCAGTCCATATGTCGTTCTAAATTGTCAAACCAGGAGAATTGGTGTCGAAAAATACCTCATTTCAATAAATATTTCTATCAAGCCGAATTTCTCCAATCGCGTTTTTGTTTTAACAGATCCCTAGAAAAAGAATCCAAAAATAACATACTATTTTATCAAAATAATACATTATTTACTGAAGTAGATATGCAATGAAAATGAAAAATGTGAAAATGAAAAATGTATTTATTGCGAAAAAAAACTTAAAAATAGAAATATTAGTTGCTGGAACATCCTATTAAGTATTTAAACAATACCTGTGCCAGGATGTCCCGCACCTCCATTTGTATCATTATAATATACTAGTTACTTATTACAATTTTACAACGTAAACGACGAAGAAGGTAAATAGTAAGTCTAACTTAATAATATATTTTAAATAGCAAAAAACAAAATTTTTGAATTTTTAAAATATGCATATTTTTACTATTTTTAAAATTTTTAAATTCTTATTAACCCTTTATTTGGTATTTGGTAATGATCACATTAAAGAAGAAGACCTCAAGTACCTTGGGTACTCAGACATATTAAGAGAAGTGGAAGATTTGAGGAGGGAATGCAACTGGGACAATAGGATACCAAAGCTCCAAGCAATGGGAACTGGATGGAATAGCTCCAACTGGAGAGCCGACCATCCGCCTGTGCCCAGCAGGCGTCCCACTAAATCATCATCATAATAATATATTATTTAGTAAGCTAAGTGAATGTGTTAGTGCATGGAAATTGGATAAGGGGAGTAGTGTGTGTGATTATGTGGTTTTGAGAGTCGCTCTCTAGCTCTACGAATAATGTCTTGGGATCAGTATTATATATATATAGCTTCACAGCCGTTCTCGGCCACAGCGACAGCTTCTTAACTCCTGTCAAGTTTGAGAGCTAAGCTGTCCAGCTCTCTGATGTGCTCTCAAGTGACTCGCGTAACCAATTTTTGCATTAAATGTACGCCCACATAGGGCGCACGTCAGCACACCATTCATGAAGTTGTAACCGATGTTCGCAGGTGGCCGAGACTTAAGGTCGTCCCTTTTTCGGTCTAAATCGGACCTTCGTTCTTGTTCAAAGTCATAAACTTTCCTTTGAACAAGGTTCCGCCACTCTGCGCGTTGAGCTGCCTTATCCTCCCACTGCGATGGCTCAATGTTGCATCTTTTTAATTGTCTTTTCAGAACATCCTTGTACCTTAGGTACTGGCCTCCACTTTTTCGCTTTCCGGACTGGAGTTCTGAAAAGAAGATGCGCTTCGCCACTCGCTCCTCCGCCATCCGCGACACGTGTCCGCACCACCGAAGCTGTCGCCGCATGATGTACGCCTCTATGCCACCCACATTGGCGCGTTGCAGCACTTCGGTATTTCGCACCCGATCAGACCATCTGATCTTAAGTATATTTCGGAGGCATTTAAGGTGGAATCGGTCGAGGGTGCGGATTTGGTGGCGGTATAAGCACCATGTCTCTGCAGCGTATAGGAGGTTTGGCAATACTATCGCCATGTACACGGAGACTTTCGTGCCCAGCTTCAGTTCGTGGGAGCAGAAGACCTTACGACTCAGTTTGCCAAATGCCGCGGCTGCGGCACTGATCCTGCTGTTGATCTCAGAGTCGAGGTCGCACCTGGTTGACACAGTGCTCCCCAGATAGCGAAATTTGTCGACCTGCTTAAGCACGTCCTCACCAAGTCTTACAACCAGTTGTTCATGGCCAAGCGAGTCCAAGGACATCACTTGTGTCTTCTTTACATTGACCTTCAGGCCAAATTTAAGACAAGACTTCGAAAAGATCGACATTAGCTTCTGCAGGCCGTCCGAAGACTCAGAAACGAAGCACAAATCATCCGCATACATGATTTCCGTAACTAGAGCGTACGACACTTTGGTCCGGGCTCGGAATCTGCCAAGATTAAAAAGTCCTCCATCTGTTCGAAAACGGATGTGCACTCCTTCCGAAGATGTTTGTAACACCTCGCGGACCACCACTGCAAAGTACAATGCGAACAGTGTTGGCGCTAAAACGCAGTATTATAATAATCTAGGGAGCGGCTGCCAATGTTTGTATGATTGGAAGAATAAGTTGTTATTTGTGTTAGGGTGTGTGTGTGTGTGTGGGGGGGAGGAATTTGTAAAATTAATTTTATTTTATTTAGTGACCTGCATTAGTGCCTCAACTTCACTATAGATGCAAGTTCTTAAAGTATTGATTTTTTTTCCGTAGCGCCTTAATGTCCTTTTATTTAACATACATCTTAATCTTGGCGGCGCTTGATACCAAGTCCCATACAAGTTTGCACACTGTCATTTGTCCGTTTTTTCGGGCATATTTGCATCCTTATTTTACCATTGATCGTGCATATAATCCAATATCTATATGTTATATTTCTCAGGAAAGTCATCCATTAAGATCAGCAGGCCGCGGCCCAAACATAAAGTGGGCCTAAAGTGCAGTAACAAAAAAAAGACATGATCTTGCTAAGTTTCGTGCCCTTCTTCTTAGCAAGACTAATCGAATGGGCGAAGTTAGGCATATATTTATTATATGAATTGCATTATATTTACTAACAATTTATAATATTATTTATTTCTATATTTTTTATTTTATTCAAGTGTATTATTTTATTAAATTTAAGTAAATATAAACTTATTTTTTGTGTATTTCACCCTAATATTATTTATTATATAAAACTATTAGAAATAAATTATTTACTTATATTACATTAAAACCGGCCTTTAATATGTCTATCTGATGTATACCAACATTACATAAATAAATATATTTCATTTCATATAATATGATTTATTCATATATAAGGTCTTTCAATTTAAATAGAACGTAATTTAGGAGGTGATTCAGAATCGTTAATACATCGCATTCCACTGCAAAGCACTTTTTTTTGCGCGAACTTTTTTTTCACTTCTCAGTACAAAGTGGTCCGATCAGCTGACTCCGTTTGTATGGACGAGTGAAGAAAAAGTTCGGGCAAAAAAAGTACTTTCCAGTGGAATGTGATGTATTTAAGATACTGAATCACCTCCTAAATTAGTTACCATTTAAATTGAAAGACCTTATATAACAATAAAAATGAATTTAAATTTAAATTATTGTCGATTATTTAAATTATTTTTTTCGTATTAATTTCATTTCAATATTATGAATGACAGTACTCACGTGAACTTTTGACCGCACAGTTTGCACTCGTACGTGTAGCCGCGGTGCCACTTCTCGTGCTCGCGCGCTTGGTGCCTGTCATATACAGATTAGTAAATATAGTTACTTCCTTTATAGCGACGGTAGCTCAGGGGTAGAACGCTGGACTCGCAATCTTGAGATCCAGGTTCGATCCCCGGTCGCGCATGCAACAATGAGTTTTTCTAGAATTTATGTGCATAGTATTTGTTCTTACTTACCACTTGCTGAACGGTGAAGGAAAACATCGTTAGGAAACCTGCATGTCCTAAAAAGCTTCTATTTGTGCACAAAGTACGGCGATTGAGCTCACCACTCATCACGTTTGGGCGTAATAATCGTCTGTAAAATGCGGGTGAACGACGTGACTTGCAATTCACAGTTCACACTCGGAGCACCTCTGGCACCCCCTCGGGGATTCATGTCGTTACGATATATTTTACAAAGTTAGTAGTGGTTGCTTAGACGGTAGGGCGGCGGTCTCTCATGTTGAGACCCGAGTTTAAATCATGTCCTTGTGGATGCACCAATAACTTTTCTGAAATCTGCGAGCGATGCCCACATCTGACACAATCATACTTGCAGCAATGTACAGCGAAGGAGTACGCTGTCTCGCTCCCGGGTAGCGGAGGTGGCAGATCTGACACTCGAACTTACGCAGTCTGCGAGCGATGCCCACATCTGACACAATCATACTTGCGACAGTGTACAGTGAAGGAGTGCGCGCGCAGCTGTCTCGCTCCCGGGTAGCGAAGGTGGCAGATCCCACACTCGAACTCGCCACTTTTCTGGAAAGACAAAGTATTATAGGTTGATTTTGACGACCAATTTATTACAGAAATGTGTTGGGATTAGTTAAAATAGAACTTAACCATGCTTAAATGTTCGGATGGCGATACACTCGAGGAACCAAAAAAGTCAAATATTTTGGTGTATAGTTCATATCTCGAAAACAGTACTCTGATAAAAAGTATTTAAAAAAAAATACTTTTTAATAATGTCTTTGACTAGTTTTAAATACACTTGCGTCCTCTAGGAGCCAAAAGTGGGTATCTATAAATATCATTGCAGTATGGGAAAGCACATCGGTAAATTCACAAGTTGTGTGAGACCCTGGATAGCTCAGTGGTTAGAGCAATCGCCCGGTAAGCGAGAGGTCCCGGGTTCGTATTCCGGTTCAGAGCTCCTCTGCGTTTCTATACTGCAATGACACAATGTTAAAAAGTATTTAATTTCAATGGCTCCTTGTCAAACTTAAGGACGCGTCCACTGAAAGTAAAATTAACTGATTACACGTTTATTATTTAAAAATACGAACGTTACGAATAAACCTTGACTTTAATTATTACTTTGCTTAGAAATTAACACTAAAAGATAAATCACACCTCAACTTCACGATATCGCTTAGCGAGCGATTGTATCAACAACCGTTTATTACTGGTGCGCGCGCGATCCGACTGACTGCCGTCGAGCTGCGTTGGAGCTGCGCACGCGTACCCTCCCCGCTTCCTCAGCTCCACACCGTAGCAGAGTGGCGTTACAGTGGCGAGATGCGAGCTAGCCACGCCCATTAGTTGAGATTTTACTTCAATAGTAAAATAAAAGACGACGCTTTTATTCATTTAATAAACAATATGCCCGCTTATTTTAAATCTGTTAATTAGAAACAGTTAAGAAAATATATTTTCACCTCACTAGCTCGAAAAACGAGCCTTTGTTGCTTAAAAACAATAAGCAAAATCGACTTTTGCTTGACTCTAACAAAAATTAACACTTTTATACTTAATATTTCACAAACGGAACCCTGGATCGAAAAACGGTTTTCTCACACCCCCAATATTTTTAAATTACCTATCCAACGACACCCCACACTAGGGGATAGACGAGATAATCATCTCCACTTTACGTGTAGGGGAGGTACCACAAAAAATATTTTTCAAAATTTTACTGTACCACTTTATCGGCGTGATAAATATGTATACCCATGTCAAATTACAGCTTTCTAGTATTAATAGTCTCTAAGCTAAGCCGCGGACAGACAGACAGACAGATAGATGGACATGGCGAAACTATAAGGGTTCCTTGTTGTTGACTAAGGAACCCTAAAAACCCATTTCAGTAAAATTTTTGTAAACATATACGTGTTCAGAGTACGATTTTTTCATGTACATATTAAGAGGGCGCCGAGCAAAATAATCTAAAACGACAGTCACTGTTAAATTGATTTATTGAATAATATTTCAATGATAAATAAATAAAATATATATTTATTATCACAGAGAATGTATCTACACTTCCGCCGCAGCGAATATTTAAAATAACTTATGGTGTAAGAAACAAATCTATCTAAAGTAGGCCTAAAATCTAAAAAAGGTATTGGGGTTTTAGTAATTTCAATAACTTAACTGTCGAATTTTGTCTCAACCACAATTCAAGACAATCACAAACGTTATAAAATACAACTGGGCCGTTTCACATTTTTAAAATTTTGTCTGGTAAATTAAACATGATTTTTTCTGTTAAATTCAATAAAACGACCATGATAAAAATCGACCATGAGAGAACAAGCGAGGTGTCTAATCGTTCTACGCTCGGCGCAGCCTTAATAAATAGATGAGAGCCATAGCGTAACGAACGAGCGTAGGTAAATAAAATCAAGGTCACCCGAGTAGGCCTTCTGTTAGTGGTTATATTGTCGCCATACCTTGTCATGTTTATCCATATGATTGCGAAAGGCGGCGTCATCCACAAACCCTTTAAAGCACATATCGCATCTAAACGGCGAGTGGAGGTAATTTAAAGACTTGGCGCGTTCTTTCAACTCAGCTATTTGTAGGTCTTCAGTCAGTATTATCTCCTTGGCGAAGTCTTCTTTGAAGCCGGATGAGCCTGGAAAATGTCAAGAGCTGAAGTAGACTGTTTGTGATCACCAGAGATGGAGATTCTTGGTACGAGCTCTTGGGATATCAACAGTTAGCATAGATAATAATAATAGACGTATTTTTTTATAATAATAGACGTTTATTTCCATATGAAAGTATTTAGCACATACAAATATTTCTGCCAAACTATAATGCAGTTTGTAGGTGGAAAAAACTCTGTGTTTAAATAAAAATAAAAAATGAAAAAATTTAATTTAACAGTTTCAATTTAACCTAAAAAGCTTACTTTAAAAAATAAAAGTTAATCGTTTTATCTACACTTAGATATCATATTTCTGCAATATTAATGATTTTAACTTATTTTTGAATACAGCACGGGTTACATTACATTCTGAGAAGACAACAGGCAAGGCGTTAAATATTGTTGGTATTAAATATTTATCTGTTCTTTGACCATAATAGTTGCTTTTCTAGTGTAATATTTGTGATTCACAGGATTCTTGTACTGATTATCAGGGCCAAAATTTTCATTTGCTATCAAAAATCTTACTTTTTCATGTACAGGGATTATTTTACAGATATTAAATAGTTTATTATAGATACTTTTACATTTATTCTTTGTATTTTTGTCTATGATGAAACTATACTATACTATTGTATTATTTGTTGTCTCTTAATTTTAATTTTGTAATTTTTATGCCGTACGTTTAGCTTAGGTTTTAACAGGTTTATATTCAATATTGTCATCAAACATAAATTTTTGTGGATATATTAATAATTTGCAATATTCCGCTAAACACTCTTATAACTCTCACACTCTTTATACCAAGCTATTCAAAATGCAGACTCAAGCACCGCCCGCCCTCCCGCATAAAACATGCACAAGCAAAGCAAGCAGTACGAGCACAAAATAAAGCAATCTTAAATAAAAATAATACGCATGTTTTCGTCATCCAATTATCCCCAACAGACAACTAGTCATTTGCTGTCGAGCGGTCGGGCGGACTACACATCCCGACGATGCCTCGTTTAGAAGCGAAACACGTGTCGATACGTTTTCTTGCTTGTGCATGTTTTATGCGGGAGGGCGGGCGGTGCTTGAGTCTGCATTTTGAAGAAGCATGGTAAGAGTGTTTAGCGGAATATTGCAAATTATTAATATATCCGCAAATTCATGATGGACTTCCGCAAAGTAACGCCTTTTTCAATAAATTTTATCAAATATTTATCCATTACTTTCTTTATCTGCTTAATTTTTATCTCTTTATGTAATCAGTGAGAGTAGTAAGGGAATAGATATACCTAAACTAATTAATTTTTCCATAGTAATATTAACCATGTATCTATTTCTGTGTTTTCTCCTAACATATAAATAAATACTACGTTTAGCGAGACGATGCAAATCGGGTCATTCACCAGACTGACACCTGCCGTCTCGACTTTCGACACAAAAAAAATCTGACTGCTCGTGACATGCCCCTGGTACGTACCATGATAATCATGTGTAGTTAGTTGCATTTTATAACAGAAGTCGAAAGAATCGTTTTCTAAAATGAAGTGTCATAACACTGAGGGGTGAATGGACCGCTTTGCATCGTTTCGCTGAATACAGTATAATAGAAAATTTTTGACTCTCGAAGGAGCTTTTGACCAATGTAAACGCAGGAAAGCTACATCACTGATCAGACCTTTTTTTTAAAGTTTGTCTTAAAACGATATTCAAGATGACGGCTCTAACGTTATTCCATAATTATTATTTATCATATTAGGCGTATTTGACGTAAAATAGCGTTACATATCGCTATTTATTTCGTTTTGATAAATTCAAAACGACGTTATTATTTACGAAACGGATCAATTTAAATGTTATAAAATACTAAAATACATTTTTTTTTATAATTTGATCCATTCAAGCACTGGCATCTCAAAAAAAAAAAGATGATCTAGAACTTTATTTTGAAGCAGTACATCTACAATTCTACATAGATGGAATCCCTGCATTGAATACAACCATAGACTAAGTATTACTACGTACAGACCGACAACTCCCGTACATCAAGGCGTAGCAAATTTTTTACGCGCCCTTACGACACTAGGTGTCGCCAAGTGTTGCAAATAGATAGATAGATAGATAGATAGATAAAACATTAATTCACTATTACAATACGTACACAATTCACATTCAACACAATTAAACATTTACATTAACAATAAAAGACACGGAACAAGTTTTAACAATAATAAAAATGAGACAGATACATAATTATGGACATATTACAATAGTAAAAGGGCTCCGACTCAGTATTTGCTGCAAAGATTCACAATGCAGCACTGATCATTCTGCCGGAACCGTAAAAGAGCGACGTGCTGAACTTTTAATTTTGTGTTATTTATGTGAGTGTAATACATATGAGTGAATATTGTATTTAATATATTTATGTAATATGGTATAAAAAAAAATTAATGTATTATGAAATAAAAATAATAATAAATAAAAAAAATATATATTTGAACTAAATAGGCATAATATGTTTAATTGCCTGCAAGTAAACTCTCATGGTTACTAAGTAAACATGTGACTGTAATAGCTTTACTTAGAAAAACTAGATGGCGCTAAATTGGCAACACTAACAGTGAACATTTCAGCGCCATCTATTATCGAAGTGGAAATATTTGTCATGTTACGTGACATCGCTGTGCCACTAGCGTCACCAATCGGTCTTTTTTAGCATCGTGTTCGTTAGAGGATTTAGCAACGCCATCTAGATTTCGTTAGAATTTTACACCTTTTTTTTGTGGGTACAAACTGATGTATGGGAACTGCTAGTCTATACGTAGTAATACTTAGTCTATGATACAACATAAAATTTACATATCAATCAAATAAATTACCTGTATTACTATTTTTCCCTTCTTTCCTAATTTCCTTTTTTACTCTGACTGTCTTTTTCGCTTTCCTTCTCTTACTCAAAGCTTGCAACGGCAAATCATCATCCGATTCACTATCTAATTCTCTATTACTCTGATTATCATCATCGTCTGGTACATCATTATGATTATCGCCTTCCACTTTAACTTTTTCTGTGTCAACCAACTGTTTTAAGTTCGGGAGTAATTCTTTCTTCGCATCTTCTGTTTCATTCTTGATGATGGGACTTGGGTCAATATTAATGGCTTCTACATGAGAGAGGGTCAGTTTTGATGATAGATTGTAGGAGCATCTGTCGAACATTCCAATAGTTTGTTGTGATAACTGAAATAGAATAGGCATGATGACTAAAAAATTCTCATTAGTCCGTCAGTTAGATTATCAGAAAATATTGGACACGTATTTTTTCTTTTGTCAATTAAACAAACAATGATGGAGATTTAGCCCGCTAAAGTTCCGCATGACGTCACCAGTCCCCACTCCCAAATTTTGACGCGCTTTATCTCTGTCATTTTTTGTTTGATTGACAAAATAAAAAATACGTGTCCAATATTTTTTGATAATCTAAATGACGGACTAAATAGAATAATATTTTGTTTACCCTGTCATCTCCCCTATTACACATTCATGTATAAGTGCACATTGACATACCAAACCATGGACATCGGGTCTAGTACAAGATTTACTAAAAAAGTGTCCTTAGTGAAGTGTCAAAATATTTAGAAATAAAACATTTTAATTTGAATCGTATGTCATTGCTGCATGGCTCAATTTTGATTGACGTGCGATTGACACACTTTTTAGTTTTCAATGGTTTTGACACTCTTTTGGTTCGGACACTTTTGAGCGCAGATCCGGCTACTTGTCAGTATGTCAATGGTCATGCATGACAAATAGGTTACAGTGCGCGCCAATCTTTTAGTCGCCTCTGAAGCTAGCCCCAAGAATCGACGCAATAGCCGTTTTACGGTGTCAGGGGGACGTTACAGGAGCGAGGGCGCGGAGCACACCCGCCTGCGTGCCGCATCACACCCCCCGCTCGCCGTTCAGCAGGTGTCAACACTATGCGTTAGTGTTAGTGCTACGTCCGTACACTACACACGCGCGCGTTGCATGAAAAGTACCCACGAGGAAAAAATTCTATGATTTGTTAAGTTTATCGTTGAATCTGTTTGTTGTTTTTGTTGCCTTTATTTGTTGTTTTGTTGATTTAGTTTATTAAAGTTTTGTTGATTGAGTTTGTCAAAGTTTATTGTTGTTGTTATGCCTCGCGGACGTTATAGCGTTTTAAGGCGACATTGTAGGAAAATGGTGTTTATATTAATGCATTTTATTTATATAGTTAGGATTGCACTAAAATAATAAATAAATAATTAAATAAGTAGGTACAACAAGTACACCTTCCCACTTATAGTAAACATTTAATAATCAACCGTTGATATTATTGTTTCCTTGACTGTACCTGCGCAAGCTTGCACTCGTAACTCACTCAGAGGCGACTAAAAGATTGGCGCGCACTATACGTTCCTAAACACCCGGGTAAATGTAAAATTTAATTGTCAAAGCGAATTTTACATTTTTGAGAAGGTTTATTGAAAGACTTCGAGCTTCGAATAAAGAATGCTTCGGTAGTTTGGACATAAAGAGAGGATGAATGAAAGTAGAGTGACAAAAGACATTTTTAAATCATAGATATTCTTAGGGTAGTGTGTGTTTCTTGGAGGCCCCCTCGAAGTAATTCGGGGGAGAGTAAGAGAACAGCTCACAGGCAAAAAATCAGGAGGCCCACCATGCCTGGGACTGATGGATGGCGGTATATCCATCCCTAATAGCCGGGCCTAATATGGAACAGGCTGGTGACGGGCAGCGTCGTCCCTGGTGCGAGGGTTCCGGCACCGCGCTCACCAACCCGCCTGCCCAGCGTGTGTGAGTATGGGCAATTCTTCCAGGATGACCGCCAGGAGTGGCAAAGTCCTGGAAAGGCTTATGTCCAGCAGTGGACGATATGGCTGAGGGATGATGTTGCCCGTGCACAAAATCTGAGTGAGTTAAAAGATAGATAATTTGTAAGACAGCGCAATGAACATTTTAAGAGACATTTTCTCGAGGGGGGTGCAAAGCTTCTCCCAGGAGGGCGACGATGCACTACCTGTAAGAAACACTGGTTGTGGTGGATAGAACATCCAGAATAGCAGCGCTTGAATGACTCAAATAAGGCACGTGGAAGATGCAAAGAGGTGTGTCAGAATCGTAGCAGATGGAGATCTTAGTTCCCTGTTTACTTCAATGTGAAACAATCACAAGTATATGTATCTCTGTTTGACATTTAATTTTAGGTGATTATGGATTACGGTTTGGTAGTAACGACCAATCGGTCCTACAATGGCTGACTAAAAGTATCTTAAGCAATAATTATTGAATAGTTAGAGGGTTACATTAGCGTAAAATCATATAATAGGTATACTTACACCAACATTACTCAACATAAGCTGATTGAGAACCCCATCAGCTCGCAGACATCGGTCCCGGAAGTCTCTGCAACGTAGCATATACGAGTGACACTCAAAGCAAAACAGCTGCGGCTTGCCATCCATACCTGAGAACTGATCAATAAGAAAATTTAAAACTTTTGTAGTGATCATCCCTCTAAATTCTCATTATCACCAGGGGTACGAATAGTTATCTATTTTTAAGGTTAAACGTCAGTCGTTCGGTACAAAGTGCACAACTTAACTATGAATTTCTTGTTAAGGGCGCACCGAGCGTTTGCCTTTATCTGTCTTTTTCTTTACTTGTAAAGAGTAAAGAAAATAACCAAACTTTTGCACATTTTCAATGTTTTTCGTTGTTATTTTCATCATATTGTTATTGAATAGAAAACTATCGTGTATAAACGCTCCAGTCGTCTATGGACTTATTTTAGTAAATAAATCATAATATAAAATTACTTATTAAAATGAAAAACAAGGGAAATGGAGGAAAAAATTACTCGACAAGAGCTAACTTTGTGAATTTATTCTATCGAGCCAACTTTATCAAATCGTGTTTCCATCGTGTATACGGTCTAGTATATATACCCAGTAACACCAATATATTTCCCTAGATTTTAATTTAATTGTTTACTACTTCAAACAAGAGTTATAAAAACGTGTTTGTATGTGAAAGAAGCTTGGTGCGCTTGGTTCTTAAGAAGTAAAAAGTGAAAAAAATATTGGTCTGTGAAAATTTACGCCAATAGTCTTCTATAAGTTAGGTTTATAAATCAACAGTTTGAAATAAAATGCACAATTAGTCATGATTTTGTCGAAACAAGCTTAAAAATTTATTATACATTTATAACCGCACTATATATTAAGTAAACACTTGCTCTGTTTCATTTTGTGCGGTTTTTTGATTGTTTATTACTTTATATAATTTCTGTACTCGCCACAACAGATAAGCCAATTGGCTTTCGCTAGTGACTACTTATATAGTTTAGGTTACGATTCACTGTAATTAGGATTAATAAAGATCTAAAAAAAATATATACAGAGAGGAAAAAATTTAAGGGCCCTGGAGGGGAACTACCTTAAATCCTTTAGTTAGCTCATTTTACTGAAAGGAAACATTCCTTTATTTTTTAAAAGAAACAAAACTGCATTCAAAGATATTCTGAAATTCGCTTGTCTCACCTGGGAATCGAACCAACTAAAAATAAAAAATAAAAACCCTCGCTATTTTATCATACGATTCGGTAGGATTATTGTTCAGAATAAAATTTGTCTAATAAACATTTGGCCTTACACTCATCTGTTGTATGAGATACTCATGAAATTAAATATTTATTACAAGTTCTTTGTTAACAATACCTAGTACTGTTCACTTGTAACAAGTAAATGACACGTTATAATTTTCTTATCTCTCTTACATCCAAAGACATCGTATGAAGTACAAGCTTGCTAATGTTATTTATCTTAAGTACCTTTTTGAATACTTCAATAAGAAAATTGTTAAATGGTAATAATAAATGTATGCAGAGCACAATTACTTCTTGCACTAGGCGTACTGACACAAAGTTTAAAAAAGGAACGTATTTTTATTGCAACGCGGAGCAACAAATTTGAAGTTCGAACCATAACTTTCAACATTTTTAAAATAGATAAAAGTATTCGTTCGAAATTCAAATTTTGTTTTGTTTTGCTTTCATTCCGTGCTGTCATTGTGTAATAATGGCGTATAATTATTACTTTACAAGTGAACAGTACTAGGTTTTGTTAATAAAGAACTTGTAATAAATATTCAATTTCATGGGTATCTCGTACAACAATGAGTGTAAGACTTTAGTTTAGTAGACAAATTTTATCCGGAACAATAATCCTATCGATTCGTATAATAAAATAGCGAGGGTTTATTTTTAAAATTTTTAGTTGGTTCAGTTCCCGGGTGAGACAAGCAAATTTTAGAAGATCTTTGAATGCAGTTTCCTTTCTTTTACAAAATAAAGGAATGTTTCCTTTCAGTAAAATGAGCTAATTAAAGGATTTAAGGTAGTTCCCCTCCAGGGCCCTTTCATTTTTTCCACCCTGTATATTGCATATCCTTAATACAGATTCTGATTATAATATGAATTATATATACATATATAGTCACAACATGAGTCTCCGAGGGGGTGTCAGAGGCATTTCAAGTGTGAACTGTGAAATGCAAGTCACACTTGATACACCTGCATTTCACCAAAGATCATTACATCCCAATCTGATGGGTGGTGAGCCCTATCTCTGTACTTTGGGAACAAATACACACATTTTAGGGTATGCAGGTTTCCTTACAATATTTTCCTTCACAGTTCAGCAAGTGGTAAGTAAGAACAAATACTATGCACATAAATTACCCGACCGGGGATCGAACCTGGATTTCAAGATTAAGAGGCCAGCGTTCTACTCCTAATTGGAATAAAAAAGAAAACAATAATTAATAATATGTAAACAGATACTGACACCTTTTTTAATCTAGAGTATCAGAACCAGTAAAGAGCGACCTTAAATAAAAAGAGTTTTTGTTTGTCGATTATAAGCTAGTTAAATAAATGTTACTAACCGCTATATTGGTGAGGTGCTGATATACTTCTTGTGTGTACTGACTCAAAGTACGATATAATAACACATTTGTAGCCAAGCAGGCCCTGCAAGCTTTAATTTCGTTCATGATTCGTGTTTATTGGTAAAGGGAAATGTATCGGGTTAGCGAGGCGCACAGAACACATCGAGGCGCCGCCGCTGTCTATAGTGAGAAAAGAATTTTGTGATCAAAACAAAAAGAGTTTCTTTTTATATTATAACATTCAATCGAAGAAGCACATCAAAATCAAATAATTAATAAATTTTCAACAAACAGCATCTTGATTAGATTCGTCAAAGGCACAAATTATAGAGGGATACTACGTATCAGATAGCCCTCTCGCCTGTAGTTAACCTCAGACACGTCTTCTGCCTCCTGATTGGCTGGGGGAAAACGATATATCACTTTTTTTATTATTCACATCTTATTGTGTAGGCCAAGACACCAGCTCTAAACAGCCATATTAAAAAAAAAAGCAGGGAGGCAGACCTTTCGTTTTTCATAGGACTAAAATTGCACAAAAGTTGGAAAACCTTACGATTTTTCCTACTTTTGTGCATTTTAGTCCTTAAATGAAACAAAATTAGATACGAAATAAAACAAATCTATCTATTTTATTACCTTTTTAATTTTTTAATTTTATATTTAAGTAAAGCTGCAAATACATCTGCGCCTCTTAATATTTTGTTAATGAATGACATTACACCAGCTAAAATTTGCCAGTCTGACTGTTATTTCCAATGATTTTGATGTTGAGGGTTCTGAAAATAATTGAAAATTGTTAATAAATTATAATTTATTTATTTACACACGCAACAATAATACACAAAAGATAACAAATAAACCACAAGAAATGAAAAAATATTCAAAAAAACAAAATCCTGACGGCATGAAAAATTGTGAACTTAAAATTTTCGAACTTAATAAATGAACTGATAGAAACTTAATAAAGGATAGAAACAAGTAAAAATCAAATATTTAATTATAATATTATAATATAATATCAATAAGTATATCATCAGGGAACAGTGCAAATGGGGAGTTCGGGTGAGTGCTCTTAATTAAGAAACATGCACATGAAAAAACCTACATGATAAATATAATAATGCTATATAATATGGTATAAAGATTTTAAATATAATAAGTCAATTTAACTATACCTGAATATCGATAATCGTGTTGAAAACTTGTAACACCTTTTTGGTTCTTCATAATTGGAGGAGTTTCAATAGAAGTCACACTCGGTTCAAATTGAGCAGGCTCAAGTGCTTATAATGGTGTGTGATCTAAAAATTATAAAAATTCTTAACATCTTCAGTTCAGCCAGCACTATAATTTACAAGGTGGCTTAGCTCACATAAATTAATGTATATAATAATAATTCATAAGCCGCATAAGTCCGTCTTCACCCATACCATTGCAGAACAGGGAACGGAGGTAAGCTTATTTTGTACAGAGAGTGTAAGAGAGAATGAGAGATACATACTCTCTCAAAAGCCTGCTGCTGCTCCCCATACAATTCTTTATCCCTATATGTGCATATTCACCAATCGCTGTGATACTTAACACAATTACAATTTCAATACAAAATGCCTGGATTAGTTAATCCACTGTCACTGTATACCAAGATTAGCACCAACAACAATTACTCTGACCAAAATAAATGTAAGCAGGTAGGTACCTGTTGAAGTTCCCAAGGTATGAATAGTTTTTTTTTTGTGGAGGTTGTTCATGATTTGACGCGGCATATGAATGTTCATTGTGCCTCTTCCTGGCATAGCTATGATCAGCTGTTGGATAATAATTCTCTGTGGACATATAAAGATAACAATGAATATTAGTGTTAAAATGAGATACCTATTAATACTACACATAATAAGTAGGTAGCAAGTTTATTCTTACTAGTCATTCTTACCAGAATGAACTGGTTGGCTGGTTGATGGACTGGTTATTTCTTTAGCAGTAAATAATGCTGTGTAAGCATCGTCCAAAAGACGTGATTTCCATTTGTCTTTTGAGTCTTCTCTCAGAATTTGGGAATTTATGCAATTTAACGTCCTTTCGTGTATTATTGCATCCCGGCACACAACACTTATCATAACGCATTCCTACAATCACAATGTCACAGAGAAACAATAAGTATTTAATGTAAATGGCACGAAAAAATATTTTTACGCCAATTTCTCGATATTCTCAACGACAACAAACAAACAAAATGGCGTCTTGATCTAGAGGAGAAGGCCGGGGTAGGAGAGGAGAGGAGGGGGAGAAATGTCATATATCATTTTCCCAAAAAAAAAAAAAGTCAAAATACGTGTCCGAAATATTTTGTTCCTTGATTAGGGCCCGTGGTCAAAGGCAAATAAAAAAGGACCGATTATGGTTTTTTTTTTGTTTTTTGTTTCATTTTTCCACTAAGTGGAAAGGCAAAGGGATGTTAGCCCATACAGCCATGTCTGACGTTATAGTTATTATATGTTTATATGCCTTATCCTCTTCTGTTGAGGATCATCTGATAGGTCTGTCCTGTCTAAGTCACTGTCCTGTCGTTTCCGCTATAATGATAGCCTTATTACGCAAACACAACAGGGTTAGAAAAAACACACGAAAAGACACAGCCCGCACTTTTGTTCCATCGAACAACACACTACACAGGTTACGGCGATTTTAATTCACAATATTCTATCACTATTGTTGATCAAAACACCCAAAATGCAATATTTTTTCAAAAAACACAAAAACGACGCCATCACATCTTTGCGCCTTTTCATTTCATTTTTCAACTTTTCATTTATTTTTAATTTTCCCACTAAGTGGAAAGGCAAAGGCATCTTAGCCCATACAGCCACGTCTGACGTTATAGTTATATATATTTTTTTTGTCATTTTTTTTCCTTTATGGAAAAGGCTAAGAGCTTAAGCCCATACTGCCTGGTCTTGTTTTGGTTTTTTTTTTCCCGTGCTTGTAATTACAATCGAGGTTAAAAAGCCTTGTCTTTCATAGCTATTTTCTTAAATTTTGTATTGTATAATCTTCAGTATTTTATAATCGAGGCAAACTGCCTTGTCTAACGTAATGAGGGGTTTTCAAAGTCAAATTAAAAAAGAAAAAGTAGTACCGAACGACACAATAGATGGCGCAGCCTGTACTAAAAGTGTCAAAAAAGTCTTCCTGGCAACACTGGATTCTTTTGATTTTGACACTTCTTCTTTGCTTCTTTCTTTTTTATGGTCAATCCATGCCTCAAATGTATTATTGCTAAGATCCATTGTTCTTTCCGTAATTAGTTAAACTGTGTGTTCCTATATTTTTACAATTCGCTACAACGCATGGGCTGACCATGTTGAAAGTTGAATGAAATACCAAGCTATTAACGTAAGTAATATAGATAGAAAACAACATTGTTGGATTTAACAATTGAATTGACAATTTTTATCTTGCTGCCCACAGATTGAAAAATAATCTTTGCTTTTTGACACTTGAAAGCAGGGTAACGCCATCTGTGTTTACTTCTGAAAGCTTGATCAAGTTCAGTCTGGAAAACCGCTCATTATAAGATTCATTCATTTTTGTTTCATTTTCCCATTAAGACAAAAGGCAAAGAGACCTTAGCCCATACAGCCACGTCGGAGGTTATAGTTATTATCTGTTTATAGGCACTGTCCTCTTCTGTTGAGGATAATCTGAAAGGTCTGTCCTCCTGTCTTAGTCACTGTCCTGTCGTTTCCGCTATAATGATAGCCGTAGAACGCAAATACAACTGGGCTAGAAAAAACACATGAAAAGGCACAGCCCGCACTATTGTTCCATTGAACAACGCACCATACTGGTTACGGCGATTTTAATACTCAATATTCTATCACTATAACTGATCCAAACACTAACAAAAATCGACACCGTTACCACTTCGCGACTTAGGTACGCTCTATGGATAGTCTGGAAGGCTGGCTTCGCTAACCTAATCATACAGTACATACCTTCAGTACATACCGTGTCCAACTTTAACGTTCTCACGGAATTAGCGTAGGAACTCTGAATTACCAACTGGCCACTCTGGCCAAGATACGTGCCCAGCTTCGGGTCCCTATAAGCGTTGATCAGCTGTGCAGATAACGTAGTGTACGTTCAGAAATGAACAGCAACGATGCAATGGTTGCATTTAATGTAGGGTGTCAACTGCCAACACGTCCCGTCGCGCTGCGAACAAGTATTTTCCCGTCTTAAATTATGTATAGGTACATTTACAGACTAAGGATATACTATCCTATCCTAAGTCTATGTACCCGTACTTATGTTCTCATACTAAGTCTATGTAGGTACCTCATATTCTGAGGTAGGTACTCATACTTATGTACCGGCAGAGTTAGGATAATACTATCTTTGTAATGTACGCCCCCAGAATCCATGAATTATGAGTCATGCCATTCCATGGCTGTCCATTACGTGGCTCTCTGTGCATTATTTTATTATTTTGGATGGTGGCAACAAAATTTGCCAGGCTATTTACCGGCTATCTAGCATCCAGCATCCCTCCATCCATATGTGTTCTATGAGCATCCCTCTATAATTTGTGCGACTATCACAACCGTATTATTTTAAAGTAGGTACACAAAAATGTTTAGTTAAATGAAAACAGACGAAAGTGATAAATAAAGTGCTCTGCAAAGCCCGGGGTCAGTTCCTCGGACACTTGAAGATTTTTAGGACGCCAGGGAAGGAAACAACACCACAACGTCCATATTATCAGAAGATTTATGTCGAAACTAACACTGAGAAACAAATCGGGACAAGAGATGAAGATACTAACAGGTATTTTAAATATTTGAGAATGTATATATGTACTTATGTATATCTTTATAATATGTCTTTACATATGAAATTCATGATTCATGAGTTCATAATTCCTGTTATTGAATAGCTATTTCAATTGTTTTTTGTTTGAAGTTGATTTCAAGCTTTTACATCTATATAAGTATAATTTTTTTTTAATTTTCAGTTTGATCATAAAAATTAAATCTTCAAAAACCGTTCGTCCTAAATGCCATCCATTTCCAGGATAAGATTCTTAATCATTTTTTACAGCTGATACTTTTAAAAATTAAATTAATGTTGTTGTTAGCTTAATGTTGTCTCATTCATACACAAAAGAAATTACATAATTTGGATTTGTCATTCCTAAAAATAATGCAAAAATGTTAGTATTGAAAATTATAAAAACCTAATAACATGAGACCTTGCCAGCGAGAGGTAAATGGGTCAAATCATGATCAATTGTTTTACCTATACTAATTTTTGGGTCTTTGCACAGACAATCAATACAGGAGTAGACTAAACAACTCTATGGTTTGCATGGCAAAAACACACACAGATATACCAGCATTGGCCGAACTTAGGGATACCGCTTACAACCTGTCGACACTAAACTAGGGGAAGAAAAGTAAAATAATACAACTTAAAATTATGAAGTAAATTATTTAGTTATGATTCAACCCTTCCTGGCTTCCCACGGAATGAACTGCTGGTGAATTGTGCGATAATATGGATTTTTACTGGCTTCCATATGTAATGTCCTGAAGTATAGAGAGATTCCTAGTAGGTACCAGACACATTTTCTAAGCACTGAAACAAAATTACCATCTTTGTATTTTATTAATAATAAAATTAATGTTATTATAACATATATTGTGAAAAATGTAGTAGTTTAATATCCAAAGAGGTAAAAATGTTGTAATTGCTATATTTTCTTAGTTGTTATTGAAAATGCATTAATGCATATCCTATTCATACATAATTTATTGCAAAAGTTTTCTTTCATTTTAATGGTGCACCTAAATTATTTTCTATCTAACCAGTAATCGCAGAATTGGCTTCATTACATTACTATACTTTTTATACCTCCAATAGGCTTACACCATTAACGCGCCTGATGAAAATTGTCGATAAGACCTAGGATAAAGAGCACTCGCTCACAAACTGGGAGAGTGACAGCAGGCGAGGTGTTAATCAGTCTTTCCAGGGACAGGAGCTAAAACCTACGGAAGCCAGTAACAACAGCCTGTAACCACTCCCCCTTTATGTACAGTTTTACCCTTGTCTTCCTTGATTCAGCCCCTAATTTGTAAAGAAGTACTTGACCCGCCAAATGGTATAAACCATTTACGAATTTTTTAAATTAAAACATGTTTGTTTAATAAGGGGTTCTAATTTATGGCATACTTTACTTTATTTAGAGAATAACTCTTCAACAGCATTACAAAAGTCTAGGAGAAATCATTGTTTCAGAAATTTAATTTAACGAAATTGTATCATCATCATCATCATGTAGGTCAACAAAACATGTGATGACTTATCAATAGAACATTTACACATTTTCTAACCTTTCTATACAAGGGGATTTAAAAAGGCCGACTTGGGTGAATCATGAAATAATTTGAAAGTAGGATAGAGTCACGGTTTCTTCATGCATGCAAAAGAGACGGCATTAGAACGGAATCATATTATGATTCTGTTTTAATGCCGTCTCTTTTGCACACGTGAAAAAACTCTGATGCCATCCTACTTTTAAATCATTTTATGATTCACCCAAGTCAGCCTTTTTAGATCCCCTGATGTACCTACCAATCATCTAATTATTGAAAACATTTTCTAACCTTTCTACACAAGATTTATCTACCAATCATCTAACTGTTGAAAACATTTTCTAACCTTTCTACACAAGATTTATCTACCAATCATCTAACTGTTGAAAACATTTTCTAACCTTTCTACACAAGATTTATCTACCAATCATCTAACTGTTGAAAACATTTTCTAACCTTTCTATACAAGATATACCTGAATTTATGGATATATTAATAATTTGCAATATTCTGCTAAACAATATTGCAAATTATTAATATATCCACAAATTCATGATGGACTTCCGCAAAGTAACGCCTTTTTCAATAAATTTTACAAGATATACATCCAATCATATTATTATTGTTATTATTATTTTTTTCCCTTTTTTTTGGTCCACTTGCGATCGGTCTTTCGACCATAAGCAGGTATTTTGTGGGTAAAGAGCAATCATCTAACTGTTGAAAACATTTTTTGCAAAGTGACTTTCTTTTCCTTTTTTTTTGGTAGAACTTGCTAGCTACAATCAATAATGTAGTCCGATTTCTACCCGTGTATAGCAAGGGTTGGCAGACTTACAACATCGGTGATTTATGACAATATAATTGGATAACTAGGGATCAACTCACTCGCAAGCAGAAAAAATAAATAATTTGCCTTTTTTTTGGGGAATTAATCACATTATTCTTGATGATAAGGTGGTAGAGCTGGTGCCGGGCTCGACTGTGGAGGTACCACCATCTTACTTGGATACCCCCTCGAAGTAATTTGGGGGAGAGTAAGAGGACGGCTCACAGGCAAAAAACCAAGCGGCCCACCATGCTTGGGACCAATGGATAGCGGTATATCCATCCCTAATAGCTGGGCCTTATATGGAACAGACTGGTGACGGGCAGCGGCGTCACTGGTGCGAGGGTTCCGTTATCGCGCTCACCAACCCGCCTGCCAAGCGTGTATGAGTATGGGCAATTCTTCCAGGATGACCGGACTTTGCCGCCGTCAGTGGGCAAAGTCCTGGAAAGGCGTATGTCCAGCAGTGGACGAACTAGGCTGATGGATGGATGGATGGATTCTTGATGATGATATTGTTGAGGTGGGGCGCCTGCTGAGCACAGGCGAATAGTCAACTCTCCATTTGGAGCTATTCCATCCAATTCCCATTACTTGAGCTTTGGTATCCTAATGTCCCAGGGGTGTTCTCTCTTCAAATCTTCCGATTCTTTTAATAAATCTAAGTATATCTGAGTACTAAAGATACTTGAGATCTTTATTCTTCTTCATTATTCTTATGGCTATAAAATAATTTAGTTGATTAGTTTAAAGACTATTTTAAATTGCTTTTCTGGTACTTAAAGGAACCGTTATGGTGAGACTCCCTTGTCCGTCTATCCGTATGTCACAGCCTCATAACTTTAGCACCATTAAAGATAAAGATCTGAAATTTGGCATAAAAATAGCATTAATTTGCTCACATAAAAAAGTGTAAAAAAAAAAAATTGAAAAATTTTAAATTGATCAAAATATTTATTACTTTTCTTCAATGTACAGACACACCGGGTTATACCGGTGTATATGTATAGATAATAATAGATAATACATATACACCGGTAGAACCTGGTGTGTCTGTATATTTACTATATATAGTAAATATATTTTTCAATGCATGTGCTCGTAAAAGTCCACTTTTTATGCATCAAAACCGAACAGAAAGTCGATTATTTTGCCCTTTTTCCACTGTTTAACGGCTCTGGATACAATCCTTTTGAGCCAATCATAATTTAAAGTTCACAAGATTATATTTGTTTTCATTTCCTCACACTATGCATTGAAAAACGTAGTATGATACACGGGCGTAAAAGCAATAAATTACTCGGTTACGTTTAAAACACTCGCTACGCTCGTGTTTTAAATCGTCCTCGTAATTTATTTCTTTTCGCCCTAGTAGCATAAACTACTAATATGTATAGATAATAAAGGTACAGAACCCTTAGGGCACAAGTCACACCTTCACTTGACCATTTTTTTCTTTTTAGTTGTCAAAGTGGAACCAGGAGATGATATAGAAGAACAGATGGATTCTTCTGATGATGCACGAGAAGTAGTGGAAGAGATTAGAAATTATATCTTAAAGAAGAGAAAGGAAAGAAACAATGAACTCATAGTGACAATGCAAGAAACTGAGAAGAATCCTGTGAGTAGTGACAATTAGTTTGTGAATGGCCAGTCATTTTAGTACCAATTCAAAAGGTATGCTGATGGTTTGAAAATATGTTTAATGTGTGTGCACTTTTAATAAACAAATAAACCTTAACTTATGGTCACAACATGAATCCCCGAGAGGGTATCAAAGGCCCTACAAAGAGCCTGAGAGGGTATCATGGGCCCGAGGGGTTATCAAAGGCTCGAGGGGGTATCAGAGGTCCAAGGGGGTATCAAAGGCCCGAAGGGGTATCAGAGGTCCGAAGGGGAACTGTCACAGTTCACACTTGGTACATCCGCTTTTTACCAACAATCATTACACCCTAAACATGATATTAGCAAGCCTTATCACCAACCAGTATCACGGATACGATAACACTTTTTGATAATATCGCAAAATCAAAAGTTGACCTCTCCCAAAGTAACTGACTTTGGGCATAGATAAATAAAGGAAGGATAGATTGCTATCTCCTTGTACTGTTCGCAATACTAAAAGTAACGTTGCTATATAGATGGCGTTACTTGTCTCGCTGGAAATGAAATTTGTCTGAAATCGACGGTAAATAGCATTTTACTGTTCTGGTTCATCATATTTTATTTATTTTATGAATAAAAACACGAAATTTTCATAACATCGCCTCAGAAAATAGTGAATTCTTAATAAGGTGTTTTTAATATTTTTTTCATTAAACTTTCGGTGGTAAGCTGGCAATCTAACTAAGCGTGCAGATGGTTATTCTAAATTCCGGTAGATGGCGCACAACGATCATCATTTATTTAACCGGTATATAACTTTACTCTTAGACTCAACTGTCATGCGTTGAGCAATTTATCCTCAGATTTATTGTATGCCATCGCGTATTGTCGTGTTCTAGCAAATTTTTGTTTTTGTGGGCGCAGTATAGTTGCTACACACACACACACATCGAATTTCGTTTCATCAACTGTTCGATAGATGGCACTAGGTATGTCACAATTTATCTAGTATAGTAGCGACATCAAAAATAATAAGTCGAACTACTAGGTACCGGCGAAAATAATAAGTTTTATGTGGGCTTTGTTCTAATGTATGGAGTGAGCAATCTATCCTTCCTTTATTTATCTATGCTTTGGGCTAGGCTTGCGTTTGATGGATCACGAAAAAATACGAATTTTACAAAAAGGCCATCGAACCTTGATACTGAGCACTTACCGAGTCTTCAGTTTTAATTTCGCAATAATTACACCAATTAATTTTGTTCGCAGAATATACCAAATCAAATGGATACTGAAGAAACCAAAACGAGTGAACCAAACCAAGGAGGATGTCCAGCGACAACCTCCAACGGTGAGAAGAATAACTTACAGAAATGGTTTCTCAATGAGCGTTCAATTTTCTCGTTGTTTTTTTTTTCGCAGTTCTTTGCTTTCCTCCAGATGTCGCTGTCCATGTCACCATAGATAAAATATATTTCGTAGCAATCAATGTCAAAGTGGTTTTTAGTTTGTTTGGAATCTGTGCAAATTTTGTCTTTGATTCTGTTGCTAAAGTATACGACAGTGCCATCTAGGAATCTTATTTAACACTAAATTTGACACAAGGAAAAACGCTCATTAGACATCCTAATATCTAGTCTATGATTATTGTCTTCTCAATTCTCGGTCAATCTAAATATATAAAAATAAAAATAAAATAAAATATAATCTTATAAAAAGCCACCTGAATTTGAGACATAATATTAATGTGGGGGGTTTCTCGGGGTCCAGCCTGACTCCCGTGTACCATTTTTTTAGGGTTCCGTAGTACCTAAAAGGTACAAAAGGAACCTTTATGGTGAGACTCCGTTGTATATCCGTTAAAGATAAAGACTTGAAATTTGACACAAAAATAGCATTAATTTGCCCACATATCACGGTGTAAAAAAACATGAAAAATTTAAGTTGTTCAGAATATTTTCAAAACAATGGTGAGAAAAATAAAAAAAATATCCTATAAATACAATATGGGTATTAAATTGTAGATATTAAAAAATATATACTTTTATTATACTCGAGAAATCTTAAAAAAGCTACAAAAATATGTTTGTCCCCCCTTATCTCCGATACTGGTTGACCGGAAGATATGAAAAAAAATACGGGGAAAACTATAGCGATTGAAAAAATAGTTGAGTATAAATGAGAAATATAAAAAAAGGAGTAAAATAAATATTTTATAAAAATACAATATGGGTATCAAATTATAGGTATTAAAAAGTTTATCGTAAAAATATACGGTTTGGCTATATTTAGTTGCATCTATTTCGAGAAATCCTTGAAAAACCACAAAAAATGTATGTCTGCCCCCCTTATCTCCCAAAAACTGGAAGACCGAAAAATGTGAAAAAAATCATGGTAGGGAATATGTGTTTACGTAAAAATTACAGGAACAATATTGAAAAATTCACGAAAAAAAAATGACTAAATTAAATTCATCATCCACGATACGGAACCCGACTTGCACTTAGCCGGTTTTTATTTTTCTAGAAAACGCGAATTTATTTTATATTTAAAATAATGAAATACGCGATGTCGACATTTTGTCTGGTAACGTTCAAGTAATAATAGGTCTTTACATATGAAATTGCCGAAATTTTCTTACAGATTCATGAGTTCATAATTCCTGTAATTCAATAACTATTTCAATTATTTGTTTGAAAGTTGATTTCAAGGTATTACATCTACCTATAAATTTTTATTTTTATTTTCAGTTTGATTATACAAGTTAAACCTTCTTAAACAGTTAGTCCTAAATGCCATCCATCTCCATGATAAGATTCGTAAAGTTTTACCTCTGACACTTTTCAAAAACTAAATTATTGTTTGCAATATATAACTTTAAACTCTCGCGTTTCGTACACATTATAATATATATAATCGGGTCTACCACGATCAATTTTTACCTTTTTTACGAAAAGGGGACACCCGACGTTTCGAGACAGTTGCATGTCTCGTGGTCTACGGGAAACTGGCAAGTATAGCGAGGCGCAGTGATGAGATGCAGGTCTACCGCGATCAATTTTTACCTTTTTACGAAAAGTCACCTGCATCTCATCACTGCGCCTCGCCATACTTGCCAGTTTCCCGTAGACCACGAGACATGCAACTGTCTCGAAACGTCGGGTGTCCCCTTTTTGTAAAAAGGTAAAAATTAATCGCTGTAGACCCGATTATATATATTATAAATTATTGTTGTTGTTACCTTAATCAGAGAATATAAAGTATTACTACGTAAAGAAGCGACACTCACCTCCCCGCGCGAATTTAACGTCCCCCTCGGTCCCCCGCAAGTTAGTGGCAAATCTGGAGGAGGCAGAGCTCGAGTAGCACTCGTTCGCTGCGCGCGTATTTTGTTTTGTTTTCTTGATTTTGAACACAAACACTTGTACTATTTGTTTCATAACATTTGTTTTATGGTATGAATCAAATAGTACAAGTGTTTGTGTTCAAAATCGAGATGCTTTTTATGTTTGATCAAGTGCCAACAATCGCAAGTATAAATCTTGTTTTGTTTCATTACGATTCTGATTTTTAATCAATATGCTTCTTTATTGTGGTATCTTCTTCTTCTTCTTGGTGGGCTCGGTTTTCGCAACTAGTCTCTTTTTTTGGACCTTTGTGCGTGGAAAAGTGTGGGGCCGTCTATTCTAGCCAGCCCAGCTCACGCCAAAATCCCAGTCGCCACAGGACTGGCGGAGTGACCTCGGTTCACCGAGGATCTTAGCCCGTTGTGTGCTGACTCCTACGCAATCTAAAGTCACGTGGGTCGGCGTTTCTTCGACCTCCATACAAGCTCTGCATAGAGGGCTGTCCGTTAGACCTATAATATAGAAGTGTCTGTTTAGGTTACTGTGTCCTGTGATTAGCCCTACCATCATGCGAAGATTGGATCTATTGAGACGTAGTAGTTTCTTTGTCAGACGACGGTCCACGGTAGGAAAAACCGCTTTCGTCTGTCTGCAGGATGTCATGCTTGCCCATTGCTCAGCATGTTGAGAGCTGGTTCTTTCACGCAGCCATGTTCGTATCTGGTTAAAGGGCAAGGGAACCAGGGGTTCAGCACCTACTGGTTTTAACCTTGCGCCTTTTTTCGCCAGTTCATCTGCTGCGTCGTTGCCCAGCGATCCACTGTGTCCTTTTATCCACTGGAGGGTTACATTATTATGACGACTTACCTCTTCCAGTTGATTAAGACATTGTAGTATTAGCCCAGAGTTTACCGTGGTCTTGCTAAGGGCTCTTAGTACCGCCGTGCTGTCAGAAAGTATCCTAATATTGAGGCCTCTAGCTTCCCTTCTGAGTACCGCGCTTGTCGCCAGGATAATTCCGATGCATTCCGCTTGGAAAATCGTATTGTGCTTACCCAAGGCTGTTGATTTGTAAATGTTAAGTTCGGCTGAGTACGCTCCGGCCCCAGTACCCTCCTCTGTTTTGGAGCCATCTGTATATATCCTTACCTCGTGGATATTAGAGTGTTCTGCTGGTTCCTCAAATAATTGGACGTTGTAATGTCTATTAAATACATGTTTTCTAGGGATTCTGTCACACGGCGCGTCCATTAGTGGCTGGTGGGACAAGGCCAGCCCAAGAATGCGCGTGTGTGGTGCCCTGTCGTCGCTTTTCCACTGTCCGGCTGCCCTGAGTCTGAACGTAGCAGCCGCCGCCTCCTGTTGTATAAACAGATGTAGCGGCAGGATGTCCAGAATTATCTCGAGGGCCGCGGATGCAGTGGTTCGCATGCAACTTGTGGTTAGCATACAGGCAAGCCTTTGGAACTTTAATAGTTCTTTCTGTACGTAACCGGCGTCCATCCTGGGCCACCAGACAACGGCACCGTACGAGACCATTGGTCTTATCACTGCTTTGTAAAGCCAAAGCATTATGTTTGGGCGTAGTCCCCATTTCTTACCCAATAGGCGTTTGCACTGCCATAATGCTATGGTTCCCTTTTTCAGTTTGATGTTCATATGTTTTGTCCAATTCAACTTACTGTCAAGTGTCATACCCAGGTATTTGACTTCAGTTGATAGGGTTAAAGCAGTGTCGAAGAGTTTCGGTAGTCCCATGTTCGCCAATTTTCTCTTGTTGGTGAACAGGACTAGTTCCGTTTTTTTCGGGTTCACTGTTAATTGGTATTGTGGTATATATGAATGCCTAGAAAACGGAGCAACCAATAAAGAACGGAGATTTTTCAAATTTGCTTCCTTCCGATGAACTAAGCCATTTTCTTTTATGTTAATTTATTTTTAAAGTTATGAAAAAGCGGCGGTAACTCAGAGGTAGAACGCTGGCCTCTCAATCTTGAGATCCAGGTTCAATCCACGGTTAGGCATGCACCAATGAGTTTTTGGGAATTTACATAATGCGCATCGTATTTGCTTATAGGTAAGTACTTCCCACTTTCTGAACGGTAAAGGAAAACATAGTGAGGAAACCCGTATGTCCTAAAAATCGTGTGTTTGTGCCTAAAGTACTTACGGCGATAGGGCTCACCTCCCACCACGTTGGGACGTAATATTTGTAGGTGAAACGCTGGTGTACCGAGTGTGGACTGTGACTTGCATTTCAAAGTTCACACTCGGAACACTTCTGACACTCTCTCGCGCATTCAGGTCATAACGATATATATATTTTTAATAAAAATTTATCCATGGGGAACCAGAACTAAGACCTAGGGATTAACCACGCTAAAATTTAGGAAGAGAATCATATAAGTTGCTGACTATAAATGTTGTCCCTCTCGACCGACGACGCTCACACGCTTGCTGCCAGCCCTAGACTAGCTCACGCACACACACAAGCGTGTGCGAACAAGTCAGATGGGCGCGTGAGAGTGTAGGTAAATAACTTGAGCGAGAACTATGAAGTGTCGGGGGTGTGCCTTAATGTTGTCTCATTCATACACAAAAGAAATTACATAATTTGCATTTGTCATTCCTAAAAAACATGCAAAATTATAATATATAGACCAACAGCCATAGTTAACGTACCTTCCCAAGCAAGTAGACCAGACACAAATGAATTGAGCTGATTTTCGCGGGGATTGAACCCACGACCTCTTGGTTAGCAGGCGAGCGCTCTAACTAAACCATTTAGTCAGGATATGTTTAATTTTCATTAATGAAGTAGTGACACAACTTATTTCAATGTCTTTTCTTTCAGGTAAAGACAGAAAAAAAGGCAAAACCCAGAAAAAAACGATGAAATGTAATTTTTGCGAGCACGAGAGTGTGGATGTGCACAGCTTTGATCGACACATCTTTACGCATACAGGGGAAAAGAAATATGCTTGTGTTACCTGCGACAAAAGATTTGTTACCGCACGATACCTGAAAGTGCACATGATCACGCATATGGAAAATAAACCCATGTTTTGCTGTGATATATGCGGGAATAAGTTTAACGCAAGAGAAAATTTAATAAAGCACTTCAGAATCCATGTAACAGAAAAGCCATTTAACTGTAAGATCTGTGATAAAAGATTCAACAGCAACGCACATTTAAAATCTCATATGAGTTATATTCACACGAAAGATTGGAAAAAGCCGTTTAAATGTGAGCTTTGCGATTTCGAGACAATATCAAAAAGTCGCTTAAAAAAACATGCAATTACTCACGTTCAAAGGGACCTACGAGTGGGTGAGTGCAGGCTTAAGTTCAGCGTATATAATATTTTTCTACTGCATTTATGAAAAAGTTCCATTTAATACTCGAAATTAGTTTTGAAAATCGAACTTTCCGGGCCCCGTTGCGGAATGACTATCAGGTCAGTTTGAAATATCGTATTCAAATTTCATTTATTGCAAAATTAGGTTCTTTTTGACGTTTGTCTTCATTTCATGCTAAATTAAGTTCTTTTTGACGTCCTTAGTTTGTCTTTACAATCGAAATTCCTTGCGTTCCGATTCACGACATAATCGATTATATCGCGTCTGACACTTTTTTCGCAAAATTATACTGGCCACAAATAAAAGCGGCCGGCCGAAACCTGAAAAAATAAGTAAAAACCGCGCCGCGCTTTGCAAAATCATAAAATACATTAAGTTTGAAAGAAAAAATTAAATACATGAATCAGGTAGCAGAAAAAGTATCGTTCGCAACGAGTAAAAATGATTGTTTTAAAAAAACACTTGTACTTATCCACATATTACGTACAACTTTATTATGCCCGACCGGTTTCGCTGTAAAGCATTTTCTAGGGCTTTTTACACATCCTAACTAACAAATAAATCTTATAAACTACAATCATGTCTAAAATGACGTGCAATAAATGAAACAACAACCAGACAGAATAATAAATGTTACGGTCCTGACATACTACTTTGATAGATCTGCTTCGATCATGATATACTTCTTTCCCTTTTTCTTTCAGTGGAGAAAAAATTTCAATGCAACGATTGCCCCTACAAATGCACAATAAAGAAATACATGGAGCGGCATTGCAAAGTTCACACCGGAATAAAGCCATATAAATGTAATGTCTGCGTATACCGAGCTAGAAGACAGACACATTTATTACGGCACATGCACATACACAACAAGCCGTTTGAATGCGATGTTTGCGGAAAGAAATTCGCAGATAGAAAGAGTTTTGGACACCACCAGAGCAAAGGCCATACGATCTATAATTGCGAATTTTGCGACAAGAAATTTAAAGGGCAGAAATCTTTATCTAAACACTACAAGAGTAAACATGGTAAAGACGTCACACGTTAAGGGTTAGCGAGGGGGTCAACAAAGTGTGCAAAGGGGGGAGACGGGTCATAAGCTTCGTGACGTCACATGTATAAATCTAAAGTATTAAAACTCTAAACTTCAACACTAAACGATTTTTTGAAATTTTTCTTTCTAAAACTTTTCATTTATGGTTGCTTTTATAAAAAAAGATTTCAAATAGCAATACATACATAATTTTGCAAGTGCTGTTTAATGTAATAATTTCTAAATTTAAAATTGCAAAATATGTGACCTCACACCAGCGGAGGGGGGTCACACATATGTGACCACCTGTGACAAGGACAGGGGAGGGCTCCAAAAAACATGAACTTTGCTCCTAAGTGTGACATTTGCAAACAGAATTAGATGAGTTATTAGAAAACACAATTCATAAATAAATTGTTTTTATTTCCTGACATAGAGTCCAATAAAATTACATTACAATTACAATACAAATACATTACAATTACATTAAATTATCACGGGTAAATAATAACAATTTGAGTAAGTAATTAATTATTTCCATTTACAGAAAAGATGTGTGGTATTTCCTACAAATATTGTGAAGTGGACTTTCTGTCCATTGATGAACAGGTTATCCGAGCAGAGCGTTGACGCAATAGTGTGACCCACCCGGCCGCGTACATATGGCTTCCCATCTTCTATACGTCCCCCAAGGGGAAACAAGCTTGGTACGGTTTTCTAAGGGGTTAGATAGTATAAATAGTACATTGTTCACCGAGGGAAGAAAGGGGAATCGCACTTTCTCCCGAGTGATACATAGTGCTTTATACTACACCTGCGAGGAAATAGTATAATTTTACTTTTAATCAAGATACAATAAAAGAAACCGACTGACTTGCGTACGATTGTCACTTTTTATTTTCTTCTTATTTTTTATTATGTACAGGAAAAGCAAGTGGCCAGTATCATTTATTGAATTTTATGTACGGGTTCGCAAAATAATACTGGCCACTTGGCCACTTGCTCATTCTTTATGTCATTTAAAAAAAAAAACAGCACGTTAACAATGGATGTGCATATACTTTTTCTGCCCGCTCAAGCACGTTAACAATGAATTTTCATACACTTTTTCCGCCCGCATATTTGTATGACAGTAATGACGTAATTTCTGCATGTTTTTCAAAAAAGTAAGAAGGTACTTTCCGAGCAGGTGTAGTATAAAATATTTTATTTCGGACAACTTGGAATCCATAGAATGTTAGTAGACTTAATAGTAGGTTAGTAACAGGGAAAAAATAAAAATAAAATATAAACACAAAACCCTAACAATACTTAATAACTATACAAAAACACAATGTAAAATGTACCAAGAGCGATCAAGGAGATGAACAGATCTCCATGATCACTCCCCGCACAAAGCACCTCCATATTGGCGACGTAAATCTGTCGGCCACAGTCTCCAGGATGGTGTTGGAACTGTCTCGCGTCCTGTGGATGTGGTCTTTTTGCGAATTATGGTCGCAAAGCCATCACTTTGATACTCCGCAAACGTCCCTGATGCACTACATAAGCGGGGCAATCCCATCAACATCCTAAATACATTATTATATTGGACTCGCAGGGTGTCCAGAGATCTCTTGGTATACCTGACCCACAGATTCCCCGTGGACAAGCCCTGGCAGTATGCCTTAAAAAGCGTTAGCTTGACTTCCTCTGTACACCAGGAAAATCTGCGGACCAGCATGTTACCTCTAACCGCCAGAGCCCTGCGTTCCCTTTCAATATCATTATCCATCAGCCTAGTTCGTCCACAGCTGGACATAAGCCTTTCCAGAACTTTGCCACTCCCGGCGGTCATCCTGGAAGAATTGCCCATACTCACACACGCTGGGCAGGCGGGTTGGTGAGCGCGGTACCGGAACCCTCGCACCAGTGACGCTGCTGCCCGTCACCAGTCTGTTTCATATAAGGCCCGACTATTAGGGATGGATATACCGCCATCCATCGGTCCCAGGCATGGTGGGCCTCCTGGTTTTTTGCATGTGAGCTGTCCTCTTACTCTCCCTCGAATTACTTCATGGGGGTCTCCAAGTAAGATGGTGGTACCTCCACAGTCGAGCCCGGCATCAGCTTTACCATCTGAGGTCTTTAAGGTCGTCGCAACGGTATGTCCCAGATATTTAAATTTAGTCACACGTGTGACGTTTATGAAGTTTAGGGTAATATTCCATGTGTGATCTGGGCATTTACCGGCGGCCTTAAAGACACAAAAACAACAAAAATACCGAACTCTGTATGTAACCGCGGGGGTTACAGGAATGCAGAGCTGACGAGTGGAATGAAAATTAGATAAGGTGACGCGGGAGAAATGTGGGAGAGTGAACTAACCTTTCTGGCGGGTTTCTTTGTGTCGGCGAACCTTCTTGTGCTGATGGGCTGGTGGAGTTGAGCTGATGGTGGTGAGCAGGATACTGTTGCGGTAATGTGAACGCGGCGTTGAAAGTAGCTACGCAAAGTACGCGAGATTTCTCAGCGTGTCGCGGCGCGATAACTGGTCACACGTGTTTCGAGGGGTTATTCCCAGGGCTCCAAAAACCATTGTTCTCAAAAAAATAAAATTTCATATAAAGATTCCCAGGACTCCAAAAATTAATTTGTCGAAAATATTAATTTCTCACCGGCTCCAAAAGCTATTATATACAGTCACATTGTACATAAATAACAAATTCAAGTAGAAGCATATAAACATACTACAGTGCACTACAAAGCGTTTCTTTTCTTGTACTTACTCGTAATGAGGAAAAACGCAATAATAAAAATAATAAAAAAATTAGGTGATTTGATATACTCTATATTAAAATATATATATATTTTTTTTAGCTGTAAGTTTTAAATATTTATTTTTACTAACTAGATTGATAAACTTAAATAATATACTTAAAATAAAATAAAATATATATTACTTATAAGGCTTACATATTTTATTTGATCTAGAGCCCGCTATGAGACAGACAGGTTGGTATTTGTTTTTCTTTTTATATCTTATTTAATTTTTAGTTAGTTTTATAAAAAAATAATATCATTATTTATATGTTATTTAAGTTTATCAATCTAGTTAGTAAAAATAAATATTAAAATATTTATAAATTTTTTACAGCTAAATACAGTTTTTATTGTTAAGGACATGTTTTATCACAGTTAATCAGCCTTAAAATAATAAATTATCACAATTTTAAAAATTAAACGCCTTCCAAAAATTTTAAACAGAACGCTATAAGGGTTTCACTGACATGGGTCCAGCTTTTAGTAAAACTATGTGTTCGTACTGTTCTGCATATATGTACAGTTAATCTTTTGGAGCCGACGAGAATCAAATTAGGATAATAATAAATATTAAATTTAATTTTTGGAGCTGTGGGAAGAAATTTTTGGAGCTCTGGGAATGACCCGTTTCGAGGAACGTCCGTCGCGCAAGAGAGCGAGTGAGTTGCACGCGGCCACCGCCGGCGCTAGGCGCTGTGGTGGGGAAAACCCCTGCGTGTCTGCGTCACGCCTGTGCGGCGTGAACACTCGAGGTGACAAGGTGGATACGCCTTTTTAGCTACCGTCTAAAAGTTCAAGCCATGAAAGCCCGTGTTTAATACACCCCCCTTGAAAGACGAGTAAAGTACGGCTTTTTCGCAACGAACACTTGTAAGAAAGCGTCTCTGATTCATCACGTCGGGTGCTTATAAGTATTTGCATTTGGACATTTATTATTGCTATGAAATAATAAGTATACGTGATGTTATTAAAACTCGCGTGAGCTGACATACTAAATTATTATTACATACGGCTTGAACACTCACGTGTGATTGTTGTTGACTATATGCCAACCGTTTCACCGATACAATTTCGGCATTATCAAGGCGAGTGTCGTTCTATGTGCCCATTTGACAACGACGGTGAACGCCGCGTCGTCGTCCTAAGAACGAGACTCGCCTTGATAATGCCGAAATTGTATCGGTGAAACGGTTGGCATATAGTCAACAACAATCACACTTGAGTGTTCAAGCCGTATGTAATAATAATTTAATACGTGATGTTTTTGATTTATATAAAAACGGCTCACCTCAATACGTGTTATGATCGGGAAAGCCGACCAGTTTCAGCAGATTTAGACTGCCTTCATCTGGGCGAGTAAAGACGTTTACGCGACGACGTTATATCATAACACGTATTGAGGTGAGCCGTTTTTATATAAATCATGAATTATTCTCAAGTCTCATTTAATTCGATACGTGATGTATCTATGAGTATTACAATAAATATTGATTTGATTTTCGTATTTATTCGCATATATTGTCAAATTTCGGGTTTGTCGCATCTATTTCGTAAATACAAAAATTACGTATCATGTATTCACTATGTCAAAAATAAAATAAAATTTAAATGTTTCAGTATGGAAGAATCGTATGATGATTGTTTTTTTTTTTTTTAATCTTATGTATTTATTTTATAAGGTATGATGATTGTTGATAGCATATATTTTTGCACTGTAGAATATCTTAAAATTCATGTAGTCATTGCTGGAAAAACCCCCCAATTTATCACTCAGTGAGTCCATATACCGCTATTTAAAGCCGATTCTGAAGGGTTTAATTTTCGTTTTAGTGCTGTCAAGACTTACATTTTTTCAAAGAAATTTAGCTTCTGTACAAGACTTACGAACTATTTTGCAATGATGGAAATTTAGTTTTGACAGCACTAAAACTAAAATTAAAGCCTTCAGAATCGGCTATATTATAGAAATAGAAATCGTTTATTACGGTTAACTTAATCATTCATAATTTTACAGTGGTTTGATCGCCGGTCTCATACCTTTGGCAGAGGGATACCCTTGCCTGCTAGTGCAGTCTCCGTTTGGTTAAATTTACAATAAGTTATTATAATACTTGTTAAAAGTTATTTTATTTTGTAATAAGTACCTGATAAGTCTAGAGGTTTGTCCTTATATGAAATAAATTCTCATTCACATTCTCAAAAAAAAAAAGAATAATGTCGGTCAAGTATTTTTTTTTTCATTTTCCCACTAAGTGGAAAGGCAAAAAGATTTTAGCCCATACAGCCAGGTCTGAGGTAATAGTTATTATCTGTTTAGAGACACTATCCTCTTCTGTTGAGGATCATCTGAAAGGTCTGCCCTGTCTAAGTCACTGTCCTGTCGTTCCCGCTATAATGATAGCCTAATAACGCAAATACAACAGGGTTAGAAAAACCACACGAAAAGGCACAGCCTGCACTTTTGTTCCATTGAACAACACACTACACTGGTTACGGCGATATTAAATCACAATATTCCATCACTATTGTTGATCAAAACACCCAAAATGCAATATTTTTTCAATAAAACAACAAAACGACGCCATCGTATCGTTGCGCCTTTTTTCCATCAACCCCCTATCAGTCTAGTTAAATAAACAAAAAAAGTACGGGTTTGAAAAAAGGCGCGAAGATGTAATGGCGTCGTTTTTTGTTTTATTGAAAAAACATTGCATTTTGGGTGTTTTGATCAACAATAGTGATAGAATAACGTGAATTAAAATCGCCGTAACCAATGTAGTGTGTTGTTTAAGGAAATTAAAAGTGCAGGCCGGGCCTTTTCATGTGTTTTTTCTAACGCAAAATTTTGTTCTTGTTATGGGTCTATCACTTTAGCACGAACTGACAAGGACAGCGACTACGACAGGACAGTTCCTTCAGATGATCCTCAAGAGAGGATATAACACAGAGAAGAAAGGAAACTAAAATAAGACCAGGCAGTATGGGCTTAATAAGCCTTTAGCCTTTTCTATAAAGGAAAGAAAATTACAAAAAACTAAACCAAAGAAAAGGCTATCATGGTCTCTTAGATACCTTTGCCTGTCCAAAAATGGGACAAATTGAGGAAAAAAAAAAAAAAAAACTAAAAAGTATTCTACTTAGACCAATAAACCATTATTGTTATTGGTCTGAGGTATTCTTTGTCTACGGTGCAGCCCCCGGACTGCAAATAATGTGCGCCTCCGGAATACATGTATACGAATTACAGGCCGTGCATTACTGGACGTTTACTGGTTGCGCATTACTGGACGCACATTTAAGGGACCCTGAGCCTGACCTCACACTGACGTGACTCGTGTATCCCTCTATAATTTGTGGACTCGTGAGTCGTGACGATAAAAAAAATTCTAGACTAGAATTTTGGACGCTTCACGTAAATTTTAACTCAAAAAACTTCCTGAGTGCCCGTAGGTACTTTTTCTTTTCCGTAGTAGGTAGCATATTTTGACAGATAAATACCAGAGAGTCTGCCAATACCCTCATTTTAGAGGTACACACCTGTGAGCACAGTTAGTATACTATACTCTGTGCCCCTGTGTGTAAAGCCGAGAGGCGGTTCCTCGTACACTTCTGAAAATTTTGACGAAGCTAGGCAAAAAGAACAACACGACAAAGTCTTTAAAAACCTTATTATTTCAGTATTACCAGAAGATTTGTTGAATCCACTAAGATGAAGACAAGACAAGAGAAGAAGAGACTAACAGGTATTTCAAGCTATGTTAAGCAACTTCGATAGCTCTGTTGGCAGAGCAATCACCCGCTTCTAGTCTAGATTAAGCGTTTCAGTAGGGAAATTAATCAGTCGATAAAGGGTCACGATCCAAGACTTGAAAATTAGTACACCTTACTGGGAAAGTAAATATTTGAGGATGTCCAACAAACAAAAGATAGAAGTGTACTACTTACCAGTTTTTATAACATGAGATCTGGCGAGCGAGACGTAAATATATATTGTAGTATGAGCGATTGCAGGCAGGACAAAGAAAGCAGGGTCTCAAGTTATTAGAACCACATAGTTCCTATAAAAAGCCTGGATTTGTCAATAATTAAATTTAAAAAAAAGTTACAGCATTTCAAAGATTCATTTTGATTATAGAATTAAACAAGACTGAAGGATAGTTCATGATTTAAACAAAATGGCTCACCTCAATATACATATAAGGTGAAATTTATTCACCCATCTGAATTTCAATGGGTGGTTCAGTAGGTGATAGATAGACTACACTTGAAGTTTCAGGTGCATCAGATAAGGTATTGGCAGGTCATGTGACATTGAACATCGTATTAATGTGTGACGTATTAACAATTTCGATTCAGTTGTGAGAATGGACACCATGTTTGTATAGCTTTGGATTCATTGTGTGAAGTCCACGCACACAACAGAATCAAAATTTTACTCATCTATTATTGATACAATTCCCAATTTGTTTATTTTATTTATTTATTGTTTTACACAAAATTTTGCTTAAATCTACTACTATAAACACCATATAAGCCTTTTCAGGTTTGTGTGTGGTGCACATTAATCTACCATACAACTTTCATTACCTTGTCTGATCCACCTTATAATTCAGATATGTAGTCTCTATCACCTATTGAACCTCCGATAGAAATTCTGATGGGTGAATAAATTTCACCGCATATATATACTATGATTGGGATAGCCAACCAGTTTCACCTGCACTGTTGACGTTCTGGATATTGCAGGCTGCCTACTTGCAGTGTGAGGCATAATCAAATTCAAGTTCAAATAGTTTATTCAAATAAATAATACAGTATAAACTTAAGGCAGTTTATTGTAATGTCGTTGTGTAAGCGTTTTCACTCGCCTAGATGAAAGCAGACTGAATTATATATTTTCATGTATAATATTATCTCACTGACTGATCAGTGATCACCAAAACCTTAGTTCCTGGGCTGCTTTATTTTTCTCAGAGAATTTCTTTCTAATTGATTTTTCTGTCATGCTCTCTGATATTATTAGAGTTTCCAAAGAGACGCATGCCCCTATAAATCATGTAATCTTGGGACATGTGTTTTATTTTTCATTTATAACTTAATTTTGCTGATTTTTTTCATACATTACATGTTGTGATAAGTTTGTAACTAAGGTTTGTTCAAATTATTCTAGTCTATTAACTTATTTGATATAAAGGTACAGAATTCTTAGGGCACGAGTTGCACCTACACTTGACAATTTCTTTTTCTTTTTAGTTATCAAAGTAGAACCCAGAGATGATATAGAAGAACAGATGGATTCTTCTGATGACGCACGAGAAGTAGTGGATGAGATTAGAAATTATATCTTAAAGAAGAGAAAAGAAAGAAATAATGAAGTCATAGTGACAACTCCAGAAACTGAGAAGAATACTTTGAGTGGTGTAAATAATGAACTCATAGTGACAACACAAGAAACTGAGAAGAATACTGTGAGTGGTGTAAATAATGAACTCATAGTGACAACACAAGATGAGAAGAATACTGTGAGTGGTGTAAATAATGAACTTATATTGACAACACAAGAAACTGAGAATAATACTGTGAATGGTGCAAATAATGAACTCTTAGTGATAACACAAGAAACTGAGAAAAATTCTGTAAGTACTGTAACAATTAGTTTTAAAAGGAACACGGATGGGTTTGGAAATACGTTAAATGTGTGCAATTTTATGTATATAATAGTACATTACATTACGTACATTACGAGAAAAAGTTTCTCGCACGAGTTTCGTATAATTTTTTATAGTAGAAGTGCGGAAAATGCCGACTTTACGCACGCCGTGCGTAAAGTGGTCATTTTACGCACGGTGTGCTATAAACATAATTAATTATCGTCACAACATGAATCCCTGTCAGTGGTGTTTTCCGTACAAGTAAACAGATAACGAAAAAAATAGTAATAAAAATCTCTTTCAATGTATTATACTGCCCCAAGGGAGTTTAAGTTGATAAAAACATGACAATGTAAGAAATTCCAAAACAACATTAGATGGATTTTTTGCAACTCGCATTTATGGAAAGAGACAAGTAAACATCTCTTCTTCCTCCCATAATTGACTATGCCGATGTCTGTTTTCTCGATGCCAGTGTGGAGCTGGTTTATAAGCTTAAAAGGCTTCAGTTCAGAATCTCGGCATTAGATTTATTTATTTGGTACCCACAAAACCATGTCTCATTTTTGCCGCGAGCTTAATTGGCTTCCCAAGAGACAAGTTAACATAAAAAGAAAAATTTGTTCCTGAAATTTTACTTCTTTTCATAAGATTCAATGTTCAATGTTGTGCTATTTTTTTAATGTTTTGGAAAAAATTGCAATTTTTTATTTCTGGTTTCATCTTTTGATGATTTTTATTACTTAATTCTATTCATATGGCTTTAAAATTGAAGAAACAATATGAAAAAGTTCAAGTGAAAATAGCAGTTATAAAAAAAAAAAATTGACGATTTTCACCTGGTACATTGTTCGCAGAATACTGCAGAAACCAAAACGAGTGAACCAAACCAAGGAGGATGTGCAGCGACAACCTCCAACGGTGAGAAGAATAGCTTACAGAAATAGTTTCTTAAATAGACATCCTAATATCTAGTATACAATTATTAAATATATAATATAAAAGTATATACATATATCGTCACGACATTAATCCCCGAGGGGGAGTCAGAGGTGTTCCTTCTTCTTTATTCTTTATTGTACACCCACGGAAATATGAACATAAACAAAATTACAATGAAAAAAGATGCACATTGGCGAGCTTATCTCTAAACAGAGATTTCTGACAGCAAAACCATCACAATAGGGAAAAAGTAACATAAACGGAGTAATCATACACGTGTACACATAGAAGAAGAACATACAAAGAATTTTACAAGTTTAAGGTGGTAAAGCCGTAAACAGAAATGAGCTCAGAATGTTAGATGGCGCCACGCTCTAAGAAACTAGAACAAATTAATGATTATACCTGTTATTGTTGCTTTTGGGTATTAATTGAGTTGATATGCGGATAAAGCAATTTATTTCACGACGCTTTGGAGTGATAATAAATGTGAAATCCCTTTGCTTTTACTACACTTCCAAATGTTTCATAAATTCATTAGTTGTCAAACTAATACGCACACTAGTAAAGGCAGTTCTGCCAATGTGTGAGTTTATTCATTCATAAAAATCAAATCGATACAAAACGTAAAACGTTGCCGCTCCGTATTTTACCGCGGAAGCAGAGCGGCAACGTATTGACTTTGCAGAACAAGACAAAATATTAGATTATTATACAATTGTTGTCAGCATTGGTATGAAACAAACATTTATCAATATTTAGATTAAAAAAAACAAGATGATTTATTTATCACATATTCTTCACAGCGGGATTATATTGAACTAGCTTTTGCCCGCGGCTTCGCCTGCCTTAATTTTTTGTATAGTCGTATCAATAATAATATTAATATATCGTCACGACATGAATCCCCGAAGGGGTGTCAGAGGTGTTCCGTGTGCGAACTGTGAAATGCAAGTCACAGTCCACACTCGATACACCCGCGTTTCACCGACGAATATATTACGTCCCAGTCGTATCAAATCTGTAATTTTTTAGTACGTAAACAGCTGACTCTGGTTTGGAGTATTTTTGATACTCATCATATCTAATTTGATCACCATGGAAAGTGTCTTTGGCGAGGCCGAAGTCCGCCGAAGACCGAGCCGCTTTTCTGATCGACACTATTTTTTGTTCTCTGAATTAAACCTCTGCTAATGTGTCTTTGATAAGTTTTCAATAACGACATAATTTTTTGTATGGACACTTTTATTTATTTTACTGCAAACTTTCGTGTCGTTTCAAAAGAAAGGGATTCATAAGCTGATTGTAAAAATGTACTTGGTACAGCACCACTTTATTTCAAGCACTCGTTTCCAAAAAAAAAAACGTTCTCCAAACAATACTAAGTCCTTCATTCAGGAAACGGCTGAGGAATTTTCGTGTTTGATTTTTTTTTTTAAACGAATGGCTGAAATGAAAAGTAGAATATGTTTACCATCAGCTCATAAAGCACTTCCCTTTGATAACGAAAGGTTTCAAAAAAAAAACATTCAAATTTTTTTTAACTAACACTAGTCCGTCTAACTCTAACTTCACAAGGCGTGATTGGGCTTTATGTCTATTGTTTGCCAATTATTATCGAAAATCGATAACACAATGGGTTACACTAATTGAAGGGTCTCGAGGAAAAACAACACATGTCAAGTTTTGCAAATTTACAACAGAGGCAAAATACATTTTCCATAACACATGTTAGCTTACAGTTTTCATTTTTATATCAAATTTAATGAGTAAATATACAACTTGTTCTTCAATATTTACAAAAAATCAATAATTACACCTTGACATAAGTTGTTTTTCCAATACTTGGGAAATTTTCATCTTTATCAAGAAATATGATTAACAATGGTATTCAAAAGCTTTTCACATTTTCCAATTATCGAATTATGTTAATGTAAAAATAGAACAAACAAACTAAAAAAAAAAAAATATAAAAGGAATAATTGGTTAGTAAAAACCCAAAGTGAATATTTAATTGTTTTATTTTATGTTTTTATATGTCTTTACGATACAGAAAGAAAAAGACAAATGCTAAAATTAAGTTAAGTCCTGTCAAATAAGTTAAATTTTGTTACACTAATGTCTATTTAGGCTCCAAGCATTTTTGATTAGCAGGTACTCTCCTTAAAATTATTTCTGGCAAAACGCATCTTCTATAAAAGTCACTCAGTTTTGGAATCATGTTTTTAATGAATTCATCATCTTTTTGAATTATTATTACTTTTATAGGGCTGCCAACGTCCACAAAGCAAATCAGGTAGCACTTGTCTCTCTGAGCCACTTTCAATTGTCCCTGGATCTGAAAAAAAAGTATTTATCTTAGTACCTATTTATTCACAAATTCATAGTATTTATTATATTATATTATACTAGCTTCTGCCCGCGGCTTCGCCCGCGTGGCCTACAGGAAACAAATTACATTTTTTTCAGAAACAAACATTATAAGTGCTCTCACTCCCTCTGGGAGTCAAGGTGTAGTGCTCGGCCGAAAAACTTGCATGCTCAGACTACGAACGCGCCCTGTCCGTCCTCACATGCTCGTTTTTCGGCCTCACCAGAATGCCAAACGGACTCACCGATCAAAGTTTTTCCGAAAGAGTGTCAAAATCCCTATCAGTTGTCAAAAAATTTCAAATTTGAATACAGCAGCGTAATTGGCGACCCCGAATGCCCCTTGAGTTTTATGCAAATCGGGATACTTTTTTTGGACCTGTCAAAAAACTGTCAAAACTGTTTAATTTTTTTTGGTCATATAGCCCCAGCTTGACCGATCACAATAGTTGAAACCCGAACTCCCTACAATTAGCCTTTCGGGAGATATGGCCGATCAAATGTTTGGCAATTTTTTTTTTTCGACTTTAGATCTTGCCGAGCCCTTTTCTTAGAGTACCATGAACATGGGTCTATAGCATTAGCTGTTTGGGAGATACGGGCCTGTAAAGTTTTGACACTTTCGGCGGGTAGATCTCGTCGAAACCTTTTCCTAGACACCCATCAACATGGGTCTAAGTCTAGCCGTTTGGGAGAAACAGGCCGTCAAAGTATTCACATAAAAAAGAACTTTTTTTGGTACCCCGTGGTCCAACCCCTTCAACCTTCCATTCCAAAAATATTTTGCTGGGATATTGAAAGATATAGATAGATTGTGGATATATAGATAGATAGATACCTCAAAGGAAAAAATGGAACCCTAATAGGATCACTTGTGTGGCTGTCTGTCTGTTCGTCTGTTACAGCCGATTTGCTCTGGCACACATACTTTCAAGAATTTTCATGTCCACTATATTAAATTTCAAAATCGATGCCATTTTCATAATTAACGTCCCAAAAAAACATAAAAACGACACCCATATTGATATTTACACATTTCAACATATCAACCCCATCGCACCCCAACAGGGGATGATGGTATTTCACGTCCACTTCGTTGGATTTAGAAATAGTTGTTGTTTTCGTAATCAGCGACCCGATAAACCATACAAACGATACCCATGTTGATTTTCAGAATTTGTCACCCCATTTCCCCCTTTTAGGGGTGGAATTCTGAAAAAACCTGAAACACATGTTTACTCATTTATAGATAGGAGTACTCTTGTGAAGTCTCGAATAAAATAGTCTAACTAATCTTGTTTCCCCATATAAACTTTGGACCCCCGTTTCACCCCCTTAGAGGGTGAATTTTGAAAAATCCTTTCTTAGTGGATGCCTACACTATATAAGGCATCTATATGCAAAATTTCAAGTATCTAGGACCAGTGGTTTAGGCTGTGCGTTGATATATAAGTCAGTCAGTCAGTCAGTCAGGACTTTGAATTTTATATATACAGATATACAGCTAGAGCACATACTTGGTAATAGTAATTATGTTTTTTATTAACGTCCAGGCGGCTGTTACTAAATGTTAGTGAAAAGTTTTTTTTTGTTTGTGCTACTTCTTCCAGTGTCTTTGACAATCTTGCAACGGAAGAAAAGCATTTTACTTCCACAATGGCGTTTTCACCCTCAACAATACCTGCAAAAAAATATATTATATTAAGTTACAACGTAAAGTAAGGCTTTGATGAATATACTGCATGAGATAATAAATATTGCACATGCTGCAAAAACAAGCATTTTTTTGTTTCCTTTCCAATTATGCAAGCCTGAAAATTAAACAATCTATAGGTAAAGAGCTATAAAGAGATAAAGACAACAATTCATACATACATACATATAAAACACCAGATTGTTCAAATAGACTTTACCAGAAAACTTTGCTCGCTCGTTCAAGAAATCAGAACTAAAACTTACCAAATAACTAAACTTATTATTCCTGAATTGGCATTAAAGTTGTGTCCATAAGACCTCTTTGACCAGCCTCCATCTACATGTACTGTTATAGGTATATGGAACTCCATCCGAGCATATGTGCCCTTTTTCAACGGCAATTTGTTTTTCTTTTTTTCCAGCTTCTAGCATTTCTTTATACTAGTGTTCTTCCCATACTTTTCCCAAATGTAATTCAGTTTTTGCATACTTTTTTCGTGAAATCGTGGGTATATCCATAGCGGCAAGCAAATTGTCACTTTGGGCATAATAACTCCCTCCGGTTAGAATTCCCCACACAAATGACTGGTTGATTTTCTCGACACCCTCCGTCTTTCCTACATAAATTTGATCACAAGTGTTGCATTTAAATTGGAAAGTGCTACTCAGTCCATTTCTTTCTTCTCGAACAAACTCCAAGTGGCCACAAGTGCAGTGTTTTTTGTGTTCAGTTTGGATTTTCAAAGACCATTTTAATAAATATTGAATATCTACTATACGATAGCCTTCAAGACTAGAAACACCACATGTTTTTTCAATGCTTAATTCGTGCTTCTCCATGTCTGCATCTTGTGTCCAAATAATATCTACTGGTTCATTGCTGGGTCCAGCTGTCTGTTCATCATGCCTGACGTCCCTGCGAATCTGTGATACCTCACGAGTAGGTGTAAAAGGACATTTTTTTTTACGAGGCATGTCTGTCAATTTTTGTTTATATGTTCGGATGGCGCGTTTAGGTGTAGGATTAGAAGAACTTCCTTCTGGATGCACTTCTATGGCAGCATTAGGTTGGTCACAAGAACCCTTCGGCTCATTTGTGCGCCAGGTCGACTGGAAGGAAATACAATATTTTTAGAGTAAACATGGTAAGATGTTGTATGTCGTGCCCTCTTATCGACACTCTGACTAACATAATTAATTTTCAAAATAGCGATAAAATATTTACCTTTTCTCTTCACCATAGCAACGTTTCATGGCAGCTCTCGAACGCTTGCTGTTCACTTTGTGCCCGGAATATTCATGCTTGATAACAGCACGCTTCATCGTGGTGGCATTCAAATAACTTTCTTTTCTCTATTTATAACGAATTGCTGTACTTATCACACTGAATCTCTAAAAATCTATTTCGTTCACGTTTGTTTACGCAGAAAGAAATCAGTTGAGCGTCAGCCATTGTTGATTATTGTGTTCAACACAGATCGAGCGCTTCATGCAATGGCGACTGATTAGCGTTGTGAATTGCTGTCAAAAGCTAGCACTTAAAACGCTTGACGTGATAAATATGCAATGTTGACATGGCCGCTACCGTTCCGAATCTTCACACAATGTACGGTGACAAATAAAAAAAATACATTCTAAGGAATTATGGTAGTCGATTTTTGTAATAATAAAATAAGAAATGTTTTTTTTTTATTGAAGTTAATTTGAAATAATTTTACCTGAGACATTGATTTGTTTTTTATATCGTTAATAAATTTAACAATATTGTAAGTTATTATTTTGTGCTACAATCGGAACAAAGTTTTATGAATGAAACATATTTGTACGACCTATCATGGACTTCTATGTGTGCGTAAGTCTCACCAATACACACAAAAATCTTGCAAATTTTAACTACTTTTGATTTATTAATGGCGTAATAATTAAACAATATTCGAATAATATTATTGCATATGCGGAAACTAGATTTTTTGTTGATTTTTATAGCCATATTTGAGAAGTCTGTTTTGAAGTAATTAGGGCATGTATCCAATTATAAAATCGTATGAAATTGTGTTGGTTTTACCACCTTAATAACAAAATTAAAATTTATATCAATACAAACTATAAAAAAATCTATAAAATATTATAAATATACATAGTGTGTAATAAACTACATAAACATAAATATATATAACATCTATCTATTCAGATTGTGAGAGGTAGTGTTCTTCAAGCTTTTTCTTAAATACAAATACAAATTATTTATTTCTTGAAAACTTACACTAAAACATGCTTTAAAATTAAATCCTTAATCTAAATGTAGCCACTGGCTACAGGATGCAGGGCTGATGGAATTTGAGGATATGACACGGGAGAAGAAAAGATTGTGGGTGAACTAACCTGTTTTGAATGGGCTGGTATGTGCTGCGTGGCGTCTCTTCTTGGTGGTCTGATGGAGCTGGCGTCTGTGCAGGGATGTGCTAAATGTCTTGGTTGGAGTAATGTACACAGCACTAGTATGAACACAACACTGTTAAGTATGAGAGGTTTTGGTTGTGGCGGCGCGAATGTGTGCCCACGGATTGTTTGGACGATGTCCCGAGCGGAAGAGCTGGCGGCGCTAGCGCGCACGCGTGCGCCCCCGGAGGCGACTCGAGTCGAACAGAGTGAGTGAACCGCGGGCAGCGCGCGACTCGATTCTGTCGCGAGTTCCTTTCTGCGCATGCGCTGAAAAGCGCATACCGTCATGCTGTAGCGTGAACATCCTGGGGGGGCCGGGGCTGCGACTCCTCCATGAGCTGTGTCCAGATCCACAACTCGGATCACTCCATCCTTGCCAGGTATCGTGCGGAGAATTCTTCCCAACTTCCATTGGAGCGGAGGCAGGTCATCCTCTTTGATGAGGACCAGTTCACCCACTTGAGGAGGGGAAGAAGGGAAGAGCCATTTGGAGCGGGTTTGCAGGGTATGGAGGTAGGATCTGGACCAGAGAGTCCAAAAGCGCTGAGAGAGCGCTTGAATGAGTTGAAACCGTTTAAGAGCAGATATGGGTCTGTCGTCAAAAGACTGCTCAGGTAGAGCGGTGAGCGGACGACCAATAATGAAATGTCCGGCCGTGAGAGGTTCAAAGTCCGTAGGGTCGGATGAAATCGGGCAGAGGGGTCTTGAGTTGAGTATTATTTCGTGCAGAGCGCCGAACCAAGTTATGTGCTGATTCGCGAGCTTGTGAGTGATTGCATCATTGTTTGTGCCGCAGTCTGAGCGAATGAGAACTGGAGTACCGCGACGTGAGATAAAACCTAACAGGGCTCGTGCTGAGTGAAATTGAGTGTGATTGAGTGAATGTACGTCTGCTATTTCAAGTGATACGGTTGGCAACAAAATTGGTGTGTTAGTGGCGTTCACTACACGTTGTGCGGGGTTACAAGAATTCTCTGTTGGAGTTGAAGTCATTGAGTGAAAATGAAATGAGTGTGTATGTGATGAGTGTGTGTGTGATAAGTGTGCTGAGTGCGTTGAGTGCTGGTTTCATTGAGTGAAAATGAGCTGAATGTGTATGTGATGAGTGAATGTGTGAGTGAAAATGAGCTGAGTGTGTATGTGCTGATTGAATGTGTGAGTGAAAATGAGCTGAGTGTGTATGTGCTGATTGAATGTGTGATGAGTGTGACTATATGTGAAAATGAGTTATTAAAACTTGAGCGCTACCAACTCCAACGTGCGGATAGCTTGTAACTTGCGCGGGCCGAAAAAAAAAACAAAGACTATGTTCAAACGGAACACGGAAAATAAACACGACAGAGAAAAAAAATTTTTTTTTTTTAAACAACCTGTATATGAGCTGATAAACCAACGTGGAACACCCTATATGTGTACCATAAACAATAAAAGGCAGACAATAACAGGATAAAACTGTTCGGAAAACTTTTACCGTAACACAAGATTACCGCAACATTAAATATCAAAAAGGGCTGATGACCTTGTTCACTCCTATGTTATTATGCTATTTCCCGCTTACACGAAACTAATAAAATACCTATCTACTGCCTCAAACTCGTAAACAACAAAGAATGCGTTCACCTGGCAGAAATCGTATCTAAATGTGCGAACAATCCAATGATGCTAATCAAGCTTTAATCAACGTAATAATACGTAACCGTATAACGTGTGTACTTATGTACTCAACACACGTAACTTACGTATATATGTGACGTATATAAGTGCACGAAATAAAGCAAATACTCGCACCGAAAAAATATCTCGCAAAATCTCGTAAAATTTGGGTTTAATAAAGAAGTATAGTGGACTGTAATAAACAATTGGGCTGAATGAATATACTTATGTTATCTGAGCTGAATAATAATTACAACCGTGATGAAAATGAGTTATTCTGTAAAGGGGCGTGGGGGGGTCGGTTCTAACCGATAAATGGAATGTTCCAGGCGGCGGTTCAAATTATCTACCCGCGATAGGTATTCGAAACCACAAAAAATTTTTTGCCGGGAAAGGGGGCAAAATATGTAACCTGGTGAAAATGGACTGTAGTAAATCGACGGGGGCTGGTTCAAACAAAGTTACGGGCCGGCGGGGGGGAGGCGGGGGGTGATATAAACCAAAAATTTTCCGCTCGACGGACCAAAATTGTGAAAATGGACTGTAAGGACCAGAATTCGATCCGGCTCGAAGGACCAAAATGTAATCGCGGGATTACAGAAACTGCAGGGATGTATTGAATGTCCTGGTTTGAGTGATGTACACAGCACTTGTATTAACACTACACTTTAGGTACGCGATATTGTTTGTGCTGACGCGAATGTCTATTGTTTAGAGCTGTCGGCTGCGCGGGCGCGCGCGCGTGCGCCTAGCGAGGCTCGTCGATCCGAACAGACCGAACGAGCGCCCGCGCGCGCCTCGACCGGCGCGCGGCGGGGGGGGGGTCATCCCCGCCTGCGGGTGCGAATCATGCGTCACGGTCTAGCGTGAAATTGTGAAAATGGACTGTAAGGACCAGAATTCGATCCGGCCGAAGGACCAAAATTTTTCTTGTATTGAAAATGGACTGTAGGGGCTGAAAAGGGGCTGGTTCTAACGGTTCGAAGGGCCAAAATTGTGAAAATGGACTGTAAGGACCAGAATTCGATCCGGCTCGAAGGACCAAAATATGTAGCCGCTGGCTACAGGATGCAGGGCTGATGGAATTTGAGGATATGACACGGGAGAAGAAAAGATTGTGGGTGAACTAACCTGTTTTGAATGGGCTGGTATGTGCTGCGTGGCGTCTCTTCTTGGTGGTCTGATGGAGCTGGCGTCTGTGCAGGGATGTGCTAAATGTCTTGGTTGGAGTAATGTACACAGCACTAGTATGAACACAACACTGTTAAGTATGAGAGGTTTTGGTTGTGGCGGCGCGAATGTGTGCCCACGGATTGTTTGGACGATGTCCCGAGCGGAAGAGCTGGCGGCGCTAGCGCGCACGCGTGCGCCCCCGGAGGCGACTCGAGTCGAACAGAGTGAGTGAACCGCGGGCAGCGCGCGACTCGATTCTGTCGCGAGTTCCTTTCTGCGCATGCGCTGAAAAGCGCATACCGTCATGCTGTAGCGTGAACACTAAACATAAAAAGAAAACAGTTATAATAAATTATTAAAAACAGATTATTTAGTGTCTACGTTTTCCAGTGGACCCCAAACTAAGTCGGGCTTGTCACGTGGGATCCAAAAATATGATTACCAGACTAAAGTACGAGTTTTGACAGGGTTATACAATGCAAAAGTTTTGTGATAGTAAAATAATTTTTGTGGGTAAATGGTGTAAATGTGACCCAGGTGTAAATGCCACCCATCCAAAGTTTGATCATGCCAAGCGTTGCTTAAGAGTCGGAGTTCCGAGATTGGGCAACACAGGGTTCGGGGTTATGGCTTTTTAAGATAGTAAAATATTAATTTCTGAACAAAATAAATACCACTTGTTACCTTACAAGATGAAGTACAGGTTCATTAAAAAAATCTTGGCACTAATGTAATAGTAACTTCAGAAAAAAAAACAGGATTTTCAAGTTCAGGTTACACCCGTAGCGCTGCAATGCTATTCAAGAGATTTTCTTGAAATTCCTGTTTTTTTTCTGAAGTTACTATACATTATTGCCGTGATTTTTTTTAATGAACCTGCACTTCATCTTGTAAGGTAACAAGTGGTATTTATTTTGTTCAGAAATTTGAATTTTTACCGTCTTAAAAAGCCATAACCCCGGACCCCGAATCTCGGAACACCGACCCTTAACAGCGGATCGTAACTGATTACATTTATTAAAATTTTCTGTAGAATTTCTTTGTCTCTATTTATTTGCAATTTTTCTATTACATAACAAGCATGACCACTACCAAACCTGAAATGAAATGAAATATATTTATTTATGTAATGTAGGTATATCAGATACACATATTACATACAGGTCGGTTTTAATGTAATATAATTAAATAATAAGTGTTTACATATGAAACTGCTGAAATTTTCTTACAGATTCAGGAGTTCATAATTCCTGTAATTCAATAGCTATTTCAATTATTTGTTTTTTTGTTTGAAAGTTGATTTCAAGGTTTTACATTTACATGTTAAATTTTGTTTCTATTTTCAGTTTGATTATAAAAATTAAATCTTCAAAATCAGTTCATCCTAAATGCCATCCATTTCCTGGATAAGATTCGTAATATTTTTTTACAACTCACACTTACAAAAAATTAAATAAATATTGCTGTTAGTTTAATGTTGCATCATTCATACACATAAGAAATTACATAATTTGGATTTTATATTCCTAAAAAAAATGCAAAATATTTGTACTGAAAATTGAGTTTTCTTCAAATTCTCTATAAAAACGGCAATTTCATATGTAAATAACTAATAATATATGTCTAATAATTTTATATATTAAATAATAATATGGGGAAATACACAAAAAATAATATTGTATAGTTTACTTAAATTTAATTGATTCAAAATTCAAATAGTTTATTTTGCAAAGCAGGTATACAATACATATATACACTTTTTACACGTCAAATTTAATCTAATAAAAAATATATATATGTAATAAAATAATAAATGTACATGAACTAAATTAAAGGTTTATTTAATTTATGTAGCAATATATATACGATTAAAATGATAGGTAATATATATATTATACAAGGTAAAATCCAATCAACCGCCCGAACTTATACCGGAGACCCGGGCAGGGACCAGGAACAAGGTTCAATGATCACCAACCAAATGGAACAAATAATACCTATAGAAATAAGGAATAAATTATATTATAAATATATGAAATACACATAATAAATAATGCCTAACTCCAACCATTCCATTAGTCTTGCTAAGAAGAAGGGCAGGAAACTTAGCAAGATCATGTCTTTTTTTTCCATAATTTTTGTTCCAAACAAATGTGTACAAAGTTAGAAAGTAAGCCTATAGTTTAATTGAATAAAGAGATAAATGGAGACCATCGATGTTCACCCACAAAGTGGAAGAGTAAGCAGGTGAGGCGTTGATTAGTCTGTCTAGTTACATCCCTAATAGGGAATTCAAATTCAAATTCATTTATTTATCGTAAGTGGGTACAAGATGAAGGATATGTACATCTTTATGCTTAGTCTATAACAATGTGGTACCATAACAAAGGTGTTGCTGTTTCCTAGCTAGGTTTTTAGTCCTGTAAGTAAGGAGTAACAGCGCCCTTCTCCTTGGGTTGGGAGCAGTTAGATTATAAAGTTGAAGTAACTTGAAAATTAAAATAAATTTTTCAATGCATGTGCTCGTAAAGGCCCACTTTTTATGCATCAAAACCGAACAAAAAGTCGATTATTTTGCCCTAGGGCTTTATTAGTATTATTTTTTAAATTTATTTACAATGGTTGGCTAACCTGCAGACTTTCCTGTGTACCATAGATGTTATACTTTTTTTCCCACTGTTTAACGGCTCTGGATACAGTCCTTTTGAGCCAATTATAATTTAAAGTTCACAAGATTATATTTGTTTTCATTTCCTCACACTATGCATTGAAAAACGTAGTATGATACACGGGCGTAAAAGCAATAAATTACTCGGTTACGTTTAAAACACTCGCTATGCTCGTGTTTTAAATCGTCCTCGTAATTTATACCTTTGCGCCCTTGTGGCATAAACTACTATAAACAAAAACGAAACGAGTGAGTGTCAGGGTGGTAGGGTGTCTTTGCGGCTAGAGTATTGTGCGGTCTTTACCTTGTCAAAAATCCTTGTTGTGCGGTCTTTCTGATTATGCGGACGTCCGCATAATATTTTGGTAGACCTTTAAATATAGCTATCGAATCCTTGTGCTCTGATTGGTCGACTGGTGAAATCTGGGAGAATTTCAATGGGGTGGCGCACAACCAGTATTTCTGTCAAGTTGAGTTAACACATGCAAAAATATAGTTCTAGTGTGTAACCACCACGTGGCGCCACCAGTCCAAAAAATGTATAACTTAGTACGAAAATGATAAAATGCGGACGTCAATGTAGGACCGCACTTTATACAAATAACGAACCAACCTTACTTCCTCGTGTGTAAAAAATAAATGTGAGTTAAAGTAATCATCTCAAAATGTGAAATTTAAAATAGGACCGCACTTTATACATAAATTGAAATCACCCTACTTCTTGGTGTGTGAAAAATAAATCTGAGGTAAGGTAAGCACCTAAATAGAAGTTTATTTTTTTATCCACATTCATTCTGGATAGTCGGTAAGTGGTGGCGTTGGCGGTCGCAGGAACGGTGGGGCAGGGGGTGCTAAGAATCTCCGGTCGAATGGTTACAAACACCGGCGACTCTTTTTGGCGACGTATAATGCACGGACGTTACGGGAGGACAGACATCTCGCTGAGCTCGAGTCAGAGTTAGGTAGAATAAACTGGCATATTCTGGGGCTTTGGAAGTCCGACGAGCGGGTAAGGACACGATAACCCTGGAGTCAGGACACCTGCTATACTATCGAGAGGGCGATCAATTGTCTATCGGTGAAGTTGGCATGCTGGTCAATAAAGACCTCACTAGCAACGTCTCAGAAATCGGCAGTGTCTCCTCTCGGGTGGCATATCTAGTTCTCAGACTTAACAAGAGATATTCTCTTAAAGACATCCAAGTGTATGCCCCCACGTCGAGAGACCCCGATGATGACGTCGAGGCCATATATGATGACATTACTAAGGCCAAAAATAACACCACCAAGACACATCATACCGTTGTTATGGGGGACTTCAGCGCCAAAGTGGGAGTACAAGAGTGTGGTGAATCGGTAATCGGACCACACGGCTATGGCTGTAGAAACCCTAGGGGTCAGATGCTGGTTAGCTTCCTTGAAAGCCAGGGGCTCTATTTGATGAATTCATTCTTCAAAACGAAGCCCCAAAGGAAGTGGACCTGGCGAAGCCCCGATGGTAAGACAAAAAATGAGATAGACTTCATCATGACGGATCAAAAGCACATATTACAAGATGTCTCCGTGATCAATAGGTTTAGTACCAGTAGCGATCACCGACTTATCCGAAGCATCTTGAATATCGACTTACAGCTGGAGAGAAACCGTCTGATAAAGTCTACGCTCCGTCCTTCTCTGCGCCAAATCGCTGTGGGATCCAAGAAATTCCAAATGGAACTTCAGAACCGATTTGCCCTGTTGGAAACCACTGAGGACGTCGAACACCTTGCTAACAATTTCGTAAATGTCGTGCGCAAAGTTGGCAAGAAAAAGGAGTCCAAGATTTCAAGCGAAACTTTGGACCTGATGAGGCAAAGACGGGAAATGTCTTCAGATTCAGCAGATGACCCCCCCCCCCCTCTTCTTAATAAGCGTGTTAAAAGGCAAATTCGTTTTGAACTGCGCCGACATATCACTCGCATCATTAAAGCAGCGATTGAGCGAAACAAAGGCTCAAAAATTGTTACCCAGCTGTTAGGAAGAACTAATCTGACGAAGCTGAAGATATCTGATAGTAGAAATATTACCTCTAGGCCAGAAATCCTCACTGAAATCGAGAAGTTCTATGGGCTCCTATATTCTTCACATGCTCCCAAGCCAACTGCCTGCAAATCAGGACGACAAACGTGCACCTTTGACCCGCCACTACACCGATGAACTTACGGATGTCAAAATGGGCGAGATTGGGATAGCTCTTGAGCAGCTAAAAAATAACAAGGCGCCGGGCGAAGATGGCATCACAACCGATTTCCTGAAAGCTAGAGGTTACCCTATACTCAGACAGCTACAGGACCTCTTTAATGCCGTCATTCGCACCAGAACTACGCCAAAGGAGTGGAGCAGGAGCTTGGTAATTTTTTTCTTCAAGAAAGGGGACAAAATGTTACTGAAGAACTTTAGGCCAATCGCGCTCCTGAGCCACACCTACAAGCTTTTCTCAAGAGTTATCACAAATCATCTCGCCCAATGATTCGACGACTTCCAACGTCCAAAGCAGGCTGGGTTTCGAAAAAGCTACAGGACGGTGGACCACATCCACACGCTAAGGCAGATCATACAGAAAACACAAGAGTATAATCAGCCTTTATGTCTAGCGTTTTGTGGACTACGAGAAAGCCTTCGACTCCCTTGAAACTTGGTCTGTTCTGCAGTCCTTGCCGCGATGCCAAGTTGACTGGCTTTACGTGGAGATGCTGAAATGTCTGTATGATTTCGCTTCCATGTCCGTCCGACATAGGCCTCCCCAATATCACGCCACTCTTGGTGGTCCTCAGTCATCCTCATCCAGCCACTACCCGCAACGTCCTTCAGATCGTCAGTCCAGCGGGCACGAAGGCGGCCTACGCTACGCTTTGCTGTACGTGGTCTCCATTTTAATGCCTTTTGATCCCAACGGTTATCATGTCGGCAACAAATATAGCCAGTCCACTGCCACTTCAACTTACTGATTTAGTAGGTATGTAAAAGGTACTTTGTACAGTTTGAAATTTAATGATATACCGATACTAAATATCGTCGCTTTATGAAATGAAACGGTCAAAGGGTGGACGGGGAGTGTAATTTTGTATACAAAATCATTATAGTACGAATAGTGTGTTATTCCGTACGTAAGATCACCAAAGTGCGGACGGAGCATATAATTTAATACGGTATTTCATTAAAATGCGGTCGCTGTGTAATTTCGTTCACCAAACCAACAACGTACGGACGTTGTGTTATTTCGTACGTTAACCCATTAAAGTGCGGACTCTGTGTATTAACGTCCGCAAAACCCTTGTTGAGCGGACGGTCCGCACAAAATTTGAGGACCGCACAAGCCGTATTTTTGACAAGAATTTTGATTGCTTGTATCTCTGTCTCCAGTGAGTGTTAACGAAATTCTGTTAGATGTTCATGCTAGAAAAAGACAGCCGTACATCGTGTAAGCAAATACACTCGCCTAAGTCAACGGGAAAGGTAGGACCGCACAATGAGGATTTTGGTACAAGTCCGCACAACATTTGTCCCGCGAACAAGGGTGTGTGCGTGTGTGTTTGTAAGGGTGTGTTATTGTGTGAGGATGTGTTAGTGATATGCGTAACCCTAGCCCTACGACTTTGGTCTTGGGATCCGGAGCCGTATTTTTGAATCGTTCGCTTTCAATTTACGTGCGAAAGTATATACCCATCTCACGTAGCTCATCAGAACTTGTCATTTGCAAGATGAAACAGGTATATATTTTCGCACGTGAATTGAAAAAGAACAATTCAAAATACGGCTCCAGTTTCGTCAGTCAGGAATGCCTCTAACCACTCTCCCCTGTCTGATGTTTGTATATTTGCTTACGGCTTTTATTGTTTGGCTAAAAAATACGTAGCTTTGTTAAATTTACTTTACGCATTCTTGTACGTTTCATACACGAAATTAAAAGTATTTATTACTGTACGAAACTATAATAGTAGTTTATGCTACAAGGGCGCAAAGGAATAAATTACGAGGACGATTTAAAACACGAGCGTAGCGAGCGTTTTAAACGTAACCGAGTAATTTATTGCTCTTACGCCCGTGTATCATACTACGTTTTTCAATGCATAGTGTGAGGAAATAAAACGAATATAATTTTGTGAACTTTAAATTGTAATTGGCTTAAAAGGACTGTATCCAGAGCCGTTAAACAGTGGAAAAAAAAGCATGACAGTTATGGTACACAGGAAAGGCTGCAGGTTAGCCAACCATTGCAAACAAATAAAAAAAAAATAATAATAAAGCCCTAGGGCAAAATAATCGACTTTCTGTTCGGTTTTGATGCATAAAAAGTGGGCCTTTACGAGCACATGCATTGAAAAAATATAAACTAGAACAGTATCTATTGACAAACTGCTTTTACTTAATTGAGGAATATGTTTAAGAGTAGCATTATTGTGGTTGTCTTCAAAATACGTGATATGTTTATTTATTGATCTTTATTTGCTAATATCCTTTCTTAGTCTCATTATTATTTAGTTTTTAGGTTTTAATTCTAACATTTATAATTAATTTGTAACAACTTTAATTTTAAAAAACAACGTAAAAATTGTTACTGAATGAATAAATTAAATAAAATGTCAAAAAGTTGATTGTAAAGATACATACTTTTACTATATATATATTGGCATTGGTTTCGAGAAATATTTAAAAAACGCCAAAAATATTATGTCCCCCCCTTATCTCCGAAACTGGTAGACCGAAAAATATGAAAAAAAAATGACAATTATAGATCATAACATTACAAAAAAACTATAGCAATTAAAAAAAATTGAGCACAAATGAGAAATAAAAAAAAAGTAAAATAAATAAAAATATATTTTATACAAATACAATATGGATATCAATTTGTAGGTATTAAAAAGTTAATAGTAAAAATATATACTCACTATATTTACTAGCACTGGTATCGAGAAATTTTTAAAAAACCCAAAAAATATGTATGTCCCCCCCCCCCTTATCTCCGAAAGTGGTAGACCAAAAAATATGAAAAAAATGACAATTTTAGATCATAATTGGCCAATTACAGGAAAACTATAGCGATTAAAAAAAATTGAGCACAAATGAGAAATATAAAAAAAATATATATAAAAATACAATATGGGTATAAAATTGTAGGTATTAAAAAGCTGACTGTAAAATATATACTTTAATTATATTTACTGGCACTGGTTTCAAGAATTCTTTTAAAATCCCCAAAAATATGCAAGTCCCCCCATCATCTCCAACACTGGGGGACCAAAAAATATGAAAAAAATCATGGTAATATGTGTTTACGTAAAGATTACAGGAAAAATATAGCGGTTGAGAAATTCACGAAAAAAATTACAAAATTAAATTTATTATCCACAATACGGAACCCTAGATACGCGAGTCTGACTCGCACTTGGCCGGTTTTTTTCTATAAGCATTCACACATCACAATCAGTATGTCTTAAATTCTCAAGTGACGTCATATCCGACAATTCTTTATGAAATCATAAAAATGGTTTACTTTATATACAAAAATAATGAAAACTATGTCCTAAAATGGCTTTAATTCCCTAAAAAAATAATAATAAAAAAAATGTTCAAGAAAAGCTATGGGAATTGGAAGACTCATAACACACACATACCCCTTATCCATCAGAAGTCATAAGGAGGGCAAAGTTGTCTGTGTAAATACAGATCACAGACCACTGTCAGGGGGGTCTCACTTGACCACGTGACCCGCGATAAATACCTACCGCGACGCAACCCGTCGTCGGCACTAGAGTCGGTCGAGTGTTACGCACGCTTTGTGATACACGTTCTCACTTGTACCTATGCGTCTCGACTTTTCATGTTCTGTTCTGGCTATGGATAGTCAAAGAAAGCTTACATACATACTTGATACTTTTTTAGGTCGTCAAAATATAAATAATTTACTCTCAGTCAAGATGCATGTCAGGTCTATTTATCAATATACAATACAGTTGTCGTATATAATGTATGAGTAATAAAACAAAATATTACATCATTCATTTATAAATAATTTTACAAACTAAAATATATGGTTACATTAATTTATGCAGCCAAATTCATACTGAAGACACGGTAAGTTGTCGGTATCAAGGTTCGATGACCTTTTTTGGGAAATTCGAAAATTATTTCCTTATTTTAAAAAACCCTGTTCCCTATAAACGCAAGCCTAGCGAACAGTCAATTACAATGGTAGGTAGGTCAACATATAATTTTGTGAAATTAACAATACTTGTTATCGATCCGTGATACTGATCATTTACCAAGCATCCAGTATGAATTTGGCTCCATAAACACCTTATAAAATACCTCTTTCACGCGTGCAACGTTTTAAACAACCCTACCGAGTGAACAGTGATTTATGACCTTGAGGCCGTCACAGTAAAAGAAGCTCTAGCGCGTAGTAATTCCATACATTCTCGCTTGCACACACGTGTGGTACCTGACTGTAGGCAATTATAAAAAGTTGCCGAACGGCGGGTTCAAGCTAGTTTGTACTTTATTGCTGCTTAGCGAGAGTAGCTATTCATTTCAGTGTTTTTGCAAAGTGATTCTTCTGTACGTAGTATTTTATTCTGTGCCACTGTGCTACATATCATAGAGAAACTAACCCTAAAGAGGTGTAATGACTCATGGTTGGCATGTCGGTGACGTGAACTATAAGCTTGACCGCCGTAAAGTTGGCCTTTCCTAGGTTTGCGGGACGTAGGGGGGGGGAACACGCTGGGTGCTTCCAATCTCGATCCGCAACTTTCAGCCCTCGAAAATTTTGTGGTGTGTTCATTTCATTGCCTAACATTATTGGGTAATTTATCCATTCTGCAATATTGGTAACAGAGACTTATGTATTCTTGATATTTTTTTGTGATTCCCATACTAAGTTCAATAAGAAAACACAAAAATAAATAATTGATAAATATTTTTAGATTTTTGCTATCATTACTATTTCAATCAGCCGAAAGTGTAAAGATCGGAGCGAATTTAGTCGAGGTTAGAAAGGGAAGAATTATTTTTGGTTATGAGTACTTATGAGTCATGGGTTGATCATTTTGTTTCGAGTTCGGAAGTACCCAGCGCGTTTGCTCGCGCACGTGCGCACGGATACACGAGGCATTGCAGTGGCATGCAGGAGATATCTATCCGTTTCGTTGTTAAGCAACGCTTTGTTTTTAAATAAAGCTATGTGCCTGCTACACATTTTGTAAACATGGAATTACCGACTCTTCGTAATAAAGTTAAACCATCAAGCAAAAATAACTATTTTAAAAAGAAAAAAGAAGGAGGAGATCGCAAGTAATAATTATGGGACATGGGCAAAAAAGAGTAACTTGCAATTTTATTTGTGAGACCTTTTTTAGGGTTCCGTACCCAAAGGATAACCAACAGGACCCTATTACTAAGACTGCTGTCCGTCTGTCTGTCTGTCTGTCCGTCTGTATCTCATGAACCGTGATAGTTAGACAGTTGAAATTTTCACAGATGATGTATTTCTGTTGCCGCTATAACAACAAATACTAAAAAACAGAATAAAATAAATATTTAAGGGGGCTCCCATACAACAGACATGTTTTTATAGATAAATAATGGTACGGGAACACTTCGTGCGTGAGTCCGACTCGAACTTGGCTGGTTTTTTACCTTTAACCTCCTGAAAAATAATTTTCTGAAACAAATCATTCTTAATGTCTTACCAAAAGGTTCAAAACCAATTTTCATTGGTCTTTTATCTTGTATATTTAAAAATATAATGTTTGTGTTACAGTTACTATGTAATGAAGAGATCTTCCGGATGCCCGGCTAAAGGTTCCTGATCACCTCGTTACTAGAAATAAATGTTGTCTCGTCCTAAGTTTCCTTATGGGACTGGAGACTTATGTGTTTCGTTATAGGGAAACTAATATATATTATAAAATAAACAACCCGATTGAACAAAACAATATATATTTTATAGTTACTTTCTTTACAAACTTTTATATATATCTTTACGCTGTGTGGGTCTTTGAATTTAAACTGATACCGAATCTAGACGGAGACTTTACTGGTGGTGGATATACGCAGGTAAGGGAACAGACTTCAGACTTGTATCTGGGCGACCCGGAACCCCCACTCGCCCTAAGTCTTTAGTAAGTTCTCCGGCCTGAATAGAACGCCTGGTCAGTAAGCCCTTGCCTAGAACACACGCTAATAGTAACTTTACTTTTCTGGACTAATTACAACAGAGTATAAATCTTCACGGCAGGCAACTCGGAACCCCCAAGCGCCCGAAGATTTATACACATAAATTACCGAACTTTTGGTTTAAGACTTTACAAAGTTGACCACACCTTACAGTCACTTTATCAAACTTCTAAGTACTGGAAAGAAACATATTTTAATGTCTTCAATTCTGTACTAACATAAATATGAAATTTTACAAGTCTTTTGAAAAGGAACTATCTCTTATAAATCTTACTCGGAATTATTTTAAGTCTCTGACATACTTGATCCGACTGAACACAAAGTCTTTAGCACTTTAGTTTAACTTTACTCGCATGGCTTTTCTAAATTCGCCTAAGTGTTTTCTACTGGGGTTTTTACTTCTTACCATCCGTGGAGCCCGTCGTCTAAGTCTTTTCCTGAGACTTAGGAGTTTCTCACCACGCAGCGGCCTCCGGCGGCTATGTCCTTTTTCCCGAGGACTCTGACGAATGGCGGAGAGTAATCGCCCGTAGACCAAGTCCAACTTGGGCGCAGACACTTTTAAATAGCGGTGGGGGTCGAAGTCGGAATCCCCAATACGACCTGGTCCACCAAGTGTCCTGAGCAGCGAGCGACTGCTGCCGACTGAGCGTGCAGCTCGGTTTTATTAACCTTCCGCCCACTGCGGGGGGACCTCACCTTCCCTCAGCTTGTCTGGGCCGGTTGGTGGTGGATGCGTCGCGTGGCAGTAGCGCCTTTTGTGGCAAGGTTCGGGAACTATTCTACGCACGGTGTTCATTTTCAAATACTCTCAGTTTCCCGCCTTGCTTAATGCTTGGAGAATTAACGCTACGTTATAACTATTACGTTTACTATTTATTATAAAACTCTCATACTGTAGTCATATTTCTTAAATTGGTCTTTAGACACATCATGACGTGGAAATACCGTGTGTACCCGCGTGCACCCGCCCCCTTGCGTCCCGCAAACCTAGGAAAGGCCAACTTTACGACGGTCAACCTATAGTAAGATTTTCCCCAACCAAAAATCGCTTAACGCACCTAAAGAAGTTTTCACTTCAAAAACAAATCGTCATGACATCAATCCCCGAGGGCGTGTCACAGTATACGCTTGGTGCGCCCGGTTCTCACCGTTGGGCCTCTATCGCCGTACTTCGAGCACAAATAGACCAACAGTCACAGCTAACGTACCTTCCCAAGCACGTAGACCGAACACAAATTAGTTGAACGGATTTTCGCGGGGTTAAACCCACGACCTCTGGGTTAGCAGGCGAGCGCTGTAACTTTTAACCATTTCATCAGGATATTTTTTATATCTTGATATAGTTATTTCAATGCATTTTCTTTCAGGTAAAGACAGAAAAAAAGGCAGAACCCAGAAAAAAACGTGGAAATGCAATTTTTGCGAGCACGAGAGTGTGGATGTACACAGCTTTGATCGACACATCTTTACGCATACAGGGGAAAAGAAATATGCTTGTGTTACCTGCGACAAAAGATTTGTTACCGCACGATACCTGCGAGTGCACATGATCAGGCATATGAAAAATAAACCCATGTTTTGCTGCGATATATGCGGGAATAAGTTTAACGCAAGAGAAAATTTAATAAAGCACTTCAGAATCCATGCAACAGAAAAGCCATTTAACTGTAAGATCTGTAATAAAAGATTCATCTCCAACGGACATTTAAAATCTCATACGAGTTATATTCACACGAAAGATTGGAAAAAGCCGTTTAAATGTGAGCTTTGCGGTTTCGAGACAATTTCAAAAAGTCGCTTAAAAAAACATGGAATTAGTCACGTTCTAAAGGACCTACGAGTGGGTGGGTGCAGGCGTAAGTTCAGAGTATATTATATTTGTGTAGTATTAAATATTAAAGGTAACTTATTTGTTTTTATTATTCAGTTTACATTATATATTTATATAAAAACACTTATTAAAATAATGTGATCATCTACCCGTCTCCACACTTCAATTTAGAGACCTGCCTACTTAACACATTATTATGTATATATACAAGGTGACTTTTTGATCATCGTCCAAATTCATACTGGTGGCTTGGTAAGTGATCAGTATCATGGATCAATAACAATTTTTGTAAAATTCGTAAAATGAAATTTCGACTCCCCATAGTGATTCACTCGGAACTGGAAGTGAATTTCTATGGGAAGCCGAAATTTCATTTTACAAATTTCACAAAAATTGTTATCGATCCAAGATACTGATCACTTATCAAGCTTCAGGTATGAATTTGGACGATGATCAAAAAGTCACCTTGTATAATGTATATGATGTGTTGAGTGAGTAGGTTTTTGAATTGGAGTGTGGAGATGGGTGGATAATAATTTATCTTTGTTATTGATTGGTTATTTATATTTATTTATATATATATACAGGATGGAAAAAATTCAAGGGCCCTAGAGGGGAACTACCTTAAATCCTGTAGTTAGCTCATTTTACTGAAAGGAAACATTCCTTTATTTTTTAAAAGAAACAAAACTGCATTCAAAGATCTTCTAAAATTCGCTTGTCTCACCCGGGAATCGAACCAACTAAAAATAAAAAAATAAACCCTCACTATTTTACCAAACGAATCGGTAGCATTATTGTTCAGGATACAATTTGTCTAATAAACATTTGGTCTCACACTCATCTGTTGTACGAGATACCCATGAAATTGAATATTTATTACAAGTTCTTTATTAACAATACCTAGTACTGTTCACTTGTAATGTTATAATGATACACCATTATTACAAAATGACAGCACGGAATGAAAGCAAAACAAAACACAATTTGAAATTCGAACGAATACTTTTATCGTTTTTAAAAATGTGTAAAGTTATCGTTCGAACTTCAAATTTGTTGATCCGCGATGCAAAAAAAAAAAATACGTTCCCTTTTTAAAGTTTTCGTTACTACGCCTAGTGGAAGAAGGATTTGTGCTGTGCATAGATTTATTATTACCATTTAACGATTTTCTTTTCAAAGCCTTCAACAAGGTATAAAATTAGCAAGCTTGTACTTCATACGATGTTTTTGGATGTTAGAGGGATAAGAAAATAATAACGTGTCATTTACTTGTTACAATTATTGGTATTGTTAATAAAGAACTTGTAATAAATATTCAATTTCATGGGTATCTCGTACAACAGATGAGTGTAAGATCAAATGTTTATTAGACAAATTTTATCCTGAACAATAATCCCACCAATTCGTATAACAAAATAGTGAGGGTTTATTTTTTTAATTTTTAGTTGGTTCGATTTCCGGGTGAGACAAGCGAATTTTAGGAGATCTTTAAATGCAGTTTTGTTTCTTTTAAAAATTAAAGGAATGTTTCCTTTCAGTAAAATGAGCTAACTAAAGGATTTAAGGTAGTTCCCCTCCAGGGCCCTTAAATTTTTTCCACCCTGTATATACTTTTTTATTTTTTATTATTATTATTATTTTTTTTTGTTTTTTTCCTTATGTTTGTCCCCGAGGAGTGCACGAATATATATTTGAGTTAAAACTTTAACTGGAACAGTGAAATTCAAATTCAATTCGTGTACTTTATTTTGTAATACAAATTATTGTGCATACAGGGGATGCCCCCCGGCGGGAAAGTACTCTAAATATTGAAGATGGCGAATTTATTTTATTTGTTATGTTCAGAAAAACTGTATTCAAAGAATTTTGAAAATCACCTGCCTGAACCGGGAATCGAACCGGATCTTTGAGTAAAAAAAAGCCCGTATTTTTATGATATCGATCGAAAGGGTCAATCATAAAAACCAAATTCTTCTAAGTAACATAGTATCCTAAATTAAAGGAAGAGTATGAAATCCAACAATAATGTATAACATTAAATGGGACAAGACCACAGAATTAATCCAACAATAATGTATAACATTAAATGGGACAAGACCACAGAATTAATCCAACAATAATGTATAACATTAAATGGGACAAGACCACAGAATTAATCCAACAATAATGCATAACATTAAATGGGACAAGACCACAGAATTAATCCAACAATAATGTATAACATTAAATGGGACAAGACCACAGAATTAATCCAACAATAATGTATTACATTAAATGGGACAAGACCACAGAATTAATAGTTCTATTACCGGAATTAGTTATTTAATAGTTTTGTTATGAAAATGTAAAATTTCATGGTCTTCCTTTAATGAATTTGGTTCTTATGATTGACCCTTGCGATCCATATTACAAGAATACAGGATGTTTCTTTGCAAATTTATGATTTTCAAAATTCTTTGAATGCTGTTTTTCTTTACTTTAAAAAATAAAATAAAGGTTCCTTTGAGTAAAATTTGCTATCTGCAATATTTAGGTTACTAACCCTCCAGGGGACATTCGTTTGATTCATGCTGTATAGTACAAGTCGATATTATCAATAATTAATTATCAATATTTGTTCAACCACATTCCAACGATGATTTAACGTCTTTTATCCAATATTTTATTGTTTTATTTATACGAACATCGATTTAATTCTGATTTTATCGAAGAATGCAAACTTTGAATAGAGCCTTGCGTACGAATTAATTAATTGCTAAATTTATTTATGAAAAACTATATAATGCATAGTTTACTAGATACGTATTTAAAGAAATTAATTAACTTGAAACATATGATACTATAATATACGATATCCATACTATCTCCCAGTGAAGTAGGCAGACTATAGATTGATCTGTGACGGTCCTTAAATACTTTGATAGATCTAACTTTAAACTCTCGCGTTTCGTACACATTATAATATACTAGCTGACCCGGCGAACTTCGTTCCGCCTAACAGTCTAATAATATCGTCTTAACTTTAGTTAAACTTAATTTAGGATTTCATTAAGGATACACAAATGTTTTATTGCTTGCCATTGCGAAAGAAGAATGGCAGGGACCCATGTAGTAGTTTCAGTACCGTTGTTAGGCTTAGCGTAGGGTATTGAATATATGCAGAAATAATAGTTCTTGGAATAAATAAGCGATTTTTAAAACTTGGGGTTTAGATGTTATTTTATGATAATTATTGGTAAATTGGTGTCTTTTATATGCGTAGTTTTGTCAACAGATGGCACCACATGCTGTTTGCATTCGTAAAATTAATTAATTAATTAATTGTTATTCGATAACTTATCCGATATTTTATTACTTATTCTGCTATTCGGAGTGGATAAGAATACACCGAAAAAGAGATAACTAACATCGATCCAGCCGATCTTGAGTTATAAGTGGTGTAACTAACACGACTTTGTTTTATATATTTAAGAGATATAATCGGGTCTACCGCGATCAATTTTTCCCTTTTTTTTATGCGGGTAAAAGAAAAATACTTCGGTCGTCACCTGCATCTCATCACTGCGCCTCGCTATACTTGCCAGTTTCCCGTAGACCACGAGACATGCAACTGTCTCGAAACGTCGGGTGTCCCCTTTTCGTAAAAAAGGTAATAATTGATCGCGGTAGACCCGATTATATATATTATAATTTAATAGATCTGCTTAGATCCTGATATACTTCTTTCCCTTTTTCTTTTAGTGGAGAAAAAATTTCAATGCAACGATTGCCCTTACAAATGCACAGTGAAGAAATCCATGGAGCGGCATTGCAAAGTTCACATCGGAATAAAGCCATATAAATGTAATGTCTGCGTATACCGAAGCAATAGAACGTCACATTTAATTCGGCACATGCACAAACACAACAAGCCGTTTGAATGCAATGTTTGCGGAAAGAAATTCGCAGATAAAAAGAGTATTTTACACCACCAGAGCAAAGGCCATACAATCTATAAATGCGAATTTTGCGACAAGAAATTTAAAAGGCAGAACTCTTTATCTAATCACTACAAGATTGAACATGAAAACGGAATAAGGCTATTTGAATGTAGTGTCTGCGATTACCGAACTAAAACTAAGACATACTTAAATCGGCACATGAAAAACCACAGCAAGCCATTTGAATGCGATGTATGTGGAAATAAATTCACAGATAAAGAGAGTATTTTACTCCACCACAGCAAAATCCATACGATCTATAATTGCAAATTTTGCGACAAGAAATTTAAAAGGCAGCCCTTTTTATCTAATCACTATAAGACTAAACATGGCAAAGACGTCACATGTTAAGGGTTAGAGAGGGGGTCAACAAAGTGTGCAAAGGGGACGGGTCATAAGCTTTGTGACGTCACATGTATAATTCTATAGTATTAAAACTAAACTTCAACACTAAAATTTCTAAAAACTTTTGTTTTATGGTTGAATTTCTGAAAAAAGATTTTAAATAGAAATACATACATAATTTTGGTAGTGCTGTTTTAATTTTATATTGAAAATTGCAAAATGTGTGACGTCACACCAGCGGAGGGGGGTCACACAAATGTGACCACATGTGACAAGGACGGGGGAGGGCTCCAAAAATATGAAATTCGTGTGACGTAATTTATGGATGGCCCCTAAGTATGACGTTTGCAAACAGAATTAGACGATTTATTGGAAAACACAACATAACTAAATTATTTTTATTTCCTGACATAGAGTCCAATAAAATTACATTACAATTACAATACAAATGAGAATGAGAATTTATTAAATAAAAAGTACATACAGACTTATCAGGTATTACAAAGTAAAATAACTTATACTTGTCGCAGACCCAACTAACCTCATTTATCGAGCCTAGTCGGAAACGCCAAGTAGTTTACTTGGGTAAGGTCGATCGAGCGATGGTAACACTAGTTTTTGGTATATAGTCTGACCTCAGACCAATAAACCAATAGACAAGATCTAATTAAGCAGAAACCTAGGATGGTAAAGCTATGCTACTTTCACATATACAACTCTCCGTATGAAAAAACAAGATGGCAGTATTTTTCTCAGTACGTTGATTTCAAGCCGGCTACAGCCCTATCTTTCAAACGCTTGCAACTAGGCATGTACCAGACTACCGGTTTACAGACTTTATCGATATCGATTTGGATAAAAAAAGCCTAATAAATACTTGTTGTACAGTTAAAGAACTAGATTATCATAGTATTTTGTGCAACTGTAACATAATTTAAGTCATTGGGACACGAGTGCTTGTTAACGAAACGAACTAAGTGAGTTTCGTAATAGTTTTGCACAAGTGTCGAAATGTCTATTTATGTTCAGTTGAACACAATACTTAATCTATGAGCATCAAAAATATCGTATTTTAATCATATTTTCAACTAACAATTTCACGGAAAATGAGAAGAACACTTGTTCATGAATCCCGAGTTCATCGACCGGTAATGCTGCCTTGAGTACCAATTAGAAGCAACTAGGATAGGCGTGGCTTGAGAAATAATGTCGGGACTTATTTCTCGTCGCTGTTGTTGATTGGCTCTCTAGCGGTGTTGCAGTAAATTGGGTCAATAGCAGCGCGGAATCACGGTGTTATAATGTAATATTATCAGATAAACAATGTAGGTACTTATAAAACTGATTTTGATGATGCAATTACCTTATTGTATTATGGGAGTAGCTAAAATAATATATGAAATTGAGAAACCTGCCAAATATTTATGGAATGAAATAATCAACTTTATTTTCGAAACTAAGAATACCACGTTTACATACATACATCCACACACACATGGTCCCACTCCCACTAAAAATACATATTTTGAGAGGAAGGCGCCGCCATGAAAACTAGCCTCCTTAACACTCAAAAGGATCCCTCTCAAACAATCGTGAAATAATGATAATAATAATAAAACTCAGAAAAATAATCAGAGGATAAAAGAAACAATTTGTTGCAAACTCCAGAATTACTGTTTTACATATTATTATATAAAAACATCAAAAATAAAAAAAACATATTGACCTTCGCATACAAAATGCATAATTGAATCGTTTTAATGAGAAGCTTAATTTTTTTCAAACTTAATGGTTGTTCAATTTCTCAATTTTCTCCAGTGAGTACGATTGATTTTCACATGTCATTAAGATTTACAAAGCAGCCAAAAATAAACGTATTTATTGACCTTTGAAAATTATTGTTTTCGTCAGAAATGAGCGTATATTTTCGATGGGTGCAGTAATTTCCTTCGTCATGTGATGTATTCTAAGTTTCAAATACGTGTCGAACACGGAGTTATCCAACGAATGGTCATGTGTTTATCATAAACGTGAAGTACTGTGGTTTTCCTACACTTTTTTTTGTAACTACAGCCTCAAACTCTCTCAGGATTTTCTCTGCTGTTTGGCAGAGTTTTTTAATGCTTTTTGATGGCTTAGTCAGCCCTCCTCTGTCTTTTACACTCATTAGAGGCATGCTGTTAGCAGGTCCTTCCAGGGCTTGGAGAATTTTTTTTCAATGCAAGAACTTTTTCAATTTACGCACTACAAAGCCAGCTTTTGATGGTTCCATTGCAGTCCTCAAATCCTAGAATTAAACACAACACTTATTGGTCATTTTTAAACAGATAGTAGTAAAATAAGCATTAAAATTTGTGCAACAAGAGAGCAAAGTTTATTTTTGTTGCGAGTGCCGAGTTTGAACTTTTAAGCATGGTCGCAATAGTTCTTTTCAGAAAGCACTCTGGATTGAAGTGCCTTGAGCACACTTTCCACTTAGTTTTGTGCTGTTTCCAACTCCGGCTAATAGCAACAAACCATCGTTTACGAATGTCTTCATTTTTGGGGAACCTTAAGTAAAATAAGCTGAATCAATACTTCATATTAGCACAAAATCAGTAAAATTACCGACAACTGTTTTGACTTCACTAATAACCTCAAAACGGATTTAATTATTTTAATGATTTTAGGATTTACTTTTATTCTAAAAGCTATATTTACGTTACTATATGAAAACGACACGTCGTAAAATGTTGTCTTTCTTGATGGAATTCCATTTTATGGTTCATTTACTCGGAAAACATCACTTTTTACTTACTTGTGAAAACTGATATTGCTGTTCGAGTTTTCTTTATTCCCCGAATGGGATCTGCAACCACGCACGTAGCAGGACATTGTCCTTGTATCTTCAACCCTTTTCCATACGATAATTCGCAGCAAAACACAACTTAAATAAAATTTTGTTTAAAAATCTGCCGACTTACTTCCTAACGTAAACACAAGCTATAACGCGAACAAATTACAAAGGATTGCCAATGTTGCCACGTAAGAAAAGTAACAGTACATTATAATTTGGTGACTTGGACAGGAGTCATTAGGAGTCTAAATGAAGTTTTGGGTAGTACGTTTTGACGGCACCAAGACTTTGTCTATTGGTTTATTTGTCTGAGAGTCTGACGATTTGACGTTTTCGTTTGTCGGTGAAGTGCTGTCCGCCATGACATGATTCTGTTGGAGAACGTCACAGAGTAAAGTCGCCGTCAATAGAAATTGTGGACTATGTAAACAAACAGTTTTCTTAATTTTTCTTAAGGTTCTGTCACGGAGTCTCACTGAACATTATTCCAAATCATGAAGCATCAAGTCTTACCAGTCATTCACTGTATTTCATCATGAAATATTCAATAATCACCAGTTAATTACGGAAAATCATAGAATCAATAGTCAATTCTGTACTGCGTCGAGATTGCTGTCATATTTTTTTCTCATCGAATTTGTGATTGTCTTTGAAAATTGGTGATGTACGAATTTATTTGAAAATAAACCTATTTTATTCGTGATGCTATTTTTGACATAAACGTGTGTGATTATATCGAGAGCTGTGTGATCTTCCAGCGTTGCTCTAAAATCTTTTGTGTTTTCGGTATTCTAACGACTTGGCTTCTCTTACTGATTTTATCGTACTAGAAATGTGTAGCTCATGTCCTAAAAGTAGAAGAAAAAATGAAAGAACTGGATGGGATAATAGATACGGCCAACGACGCTGTGACGGAACCATTTGTAATTAACGTGGGCGATTTGACTAGCGATTCATCAGAATATTTTAGCGATGAATCAAATAAAGAAAATTAATTAAGCACCTAACATATTTTAATCACATACTTACCCATCTCTAGATAGTTCACGTATTCATAGACAAAGACAACATGGCGCTTTGTTTACATAGTGCACAATTTCTATTGACGGCTACTTTACATTGTTATAGGAGAACGTGGGAGAACGCGGAGACGAACGCTCACTGCTTTGAAAGTGCTTTCTCGACCAATTTATCGCTATGTCTGACAACGAACCCTCTTTCCCGCCTTCGTCATACTTATAATAATATATTGTAGATTTAAATTTATAATTTAAATACAATACAATTACATTAAATTATCACGAGTAAATTATTACAATTTGAGTAGGTAATGAATTATTTCCATTTACAGCAAAGCTGTGTGGTATTTCCTATAAATATTGTGAAGTGGACTATGAAGTGGTTATCCGAGCAGAGCGTTGACGCAATAGTGTGACCCACCCGGCCGCGTACATATGGCTTCCCATCTTCTGTACGTCCCCCAAGGGGAGACAAGCTCGGTACGGTTTTCTATGGGGTTAAACAACTAAGGTACCGTACTCTGTGTGTCTCCACCAGGTGACAAAATCGATTTTTAGCTACCGTCTAAAAGTTTAAGCCATGAAAACCTGTATTTAATACACCCCCCTTGAGAGATGAGTAAGGTACGGCTTTTTTTCGCAACAAACACTTGTAAAAAAGCGTCTCTGATTCATCACGTCGAGTGCTTCGCTCATGACGAAATAGATAACACAGCTAAAACTCACTATTATTTATGCGAGAAAAACTCGACGTTTCGGTCAACTTAAGAGTGACCTTCATCAGGTTTCGCGAGGTGCTCCGGCGCGTGCGACACCCTCACGAGGACTGACATATCCCCGCTACCCATCACCACCGCGCCCGCGCCCCGCCGCCGCTGCTGCCGCGGCCGCATCCGCTCGTCCCTGAGCCCGCTGCGCTTAGTGTTGCCACCTTAGCTCTTTTCGGGCTAGATCTAGCACTTTTTACTGTAGTTGAACTCGTTTTTTGATGATTTAGCCCGAAAAGAGCAATCTAGCCCTTTTCGTTATGTGTATATTTATAGTTCTGTGAACCTTATTAAAACTCAAACCAGAAACAAAATAGGGCTAAAAACAATGATATCCATACTACGTTTACGATGGGGATTAAAACGACTGAGAGAGTCTTGCTGTTCACACAAGGTGTCAACTGAAATAATAAAAAACTGTAGGATTCATTTTAAATTTTCGTTCAAATCCGCAAAAAACGCAGATGTCAATCAGCCATCAACTTTTTCTGCTTCAGCAGGTACAATTTTTAACAATTCAATAACTTAGTTTTAATTACTCTGTTGCATTTTCTGAAATTACTTACTACATTTCAAATAAACAATTTTTAGCACTTTTGATGGCAAAATTTGCTAAATCTAGCCCTTTCTAGCTTGTCCAACTGCTCTTTCAAAAACCAAGGTGGCAACACTGGCTGCGCCCGCGCCGTCGCGTCGCCGGCACGATTTGTTTGGGGTGGGTGTGAACTTGAGGTAGAACTAATTGGGAGACTTCTTGTTTATCTTCGGAAACAGTTAAACAGACCGCACCGCTTCGCTCATGGTTCAAATAGACATTTCTGTTTTAATTAAGTATTTGCATTTCGACATTTATTATTGCCATAAGTAGGTATACGTGATATATCTATATTACAATAAAGATTGATTTGATTTTCCTACTTATTTGCATATATTGGCAAATTTCGCCTTTGTCACATCTATTTCGTAAATTACGTATCATGTATTCTCACTGTCAAAAATAAAATAAAATTAAAATGTTTGAAGAATCGTATGATGATTGTTGACAGCATATATTTTTGCACTGTACAATATCTTAAAATTCATGTAGTAATTGCTGGAAAAGCACCCTAATTTATCACTCAGTGAGTCCATATACCGCTGTATTCATATACTACAATGTCATAGAAGAGGAGATACCTAAATTTAATTAATACCACGCATTTTTCATCATCTAACTAAATAAGCTTGAATAGAGAAAGGGATGTTGCGTCACATATTTACGTCGCCAATACCGCAGTGCATAAAGGCTAAAGTATACAACCAGTGCGTCCTTCCAGTGATGACGTACGACGCCAAAGTAGGCGTAAATAAAACGTAAAACCCTTAATTCTATGTAACACCTCAAAATTAAATGTTCCGTGTTTTATTTTACAACGAGTGTGAAAGATATACGTAATGAAACGAAAAATTGACTTTTTTTTCCCTCTGAATATTTTTCCGCTTTTTTCTTCTTTTGCTTTACTTTTTCACAGAAGGATAGGGATTATTTTAGGTGTTGGTCGGCCAATTTTCATGGCGTCCGCGTCCCCCTCACTCAAAATGTACGTTTTGGTGGGAGTGGGCCAGTGGATGTCTGGTTGTCGGTGTGCGTGGGCGGATCCTTTTCGGACTAAAATAGTTTTTAATTTATTGACGTCAGAAAAATGTTTGCGTGGTAAGTATTGTTACTTCTGAAAATAAGGTTCACTGTTTTGTTGGGGATCTAATAATAAGCTGGAAACACTGAAGGAAGAACGAAGCCTGGCAACACCGGATCTGTCAAAAATTCTCTTCACTATCAATCTCAGAATAAGGAATACAAATAGAAACCTGGCTAAAATAATACGCGGAGAAAGACACCTATCCTTGATTTTCTTATGACATTCTAGTGCGTTAGAGAGAGTTGGATATGTATTAGTTTTTTCTTAATTTGGTAGGTTGTCACTAGTTCGTTGCTTTGCTAGTGATGTAACAATGTCGATTTTTGACTACGATAAATAAACCAAATCGAAATGAACCGTGACCAATCTCCTTACCACACATTATATCGTATCAAAGTGTGAAAAAAAAGAGAATGCAGGAGGCACCGACCTGGTGACATCCTCTTGCTTTGGAAGGAGGCCAAGAGAATTAATAGCAAAGTGGTCTCTGTCTACCCCAGTGGGACACATGTTATATTGTGTAAATAAGGAATTAATAAAAGGATATCTTTCGTTTAGCATAATATTTTTTATTAAGTACAAATTACTATATCGTAGGCAGGTAGGTACAAAAGTTAAGTCCAAAATTGTGCTTGTTTCTAGTACAAAAATGCTGTAGCTTGTATCAGAGATACAACCCTAAACTATTTAAGTGGATACTTTTTAAGTCGCCTCTTAACTCAATCAAATAGATGTTCGTTGATGTCGCGTCTTTGTTCAATCAAGGAGGAAGAAATTAATCGCAACAATAGAAATCATAATAATCATAGACTTATAGGATTCGTAATAATAATATTATGTCAATGATGAGCGATGACAGCGCAATTACTACAGAGGTAATTTCATTTTTTTTATTTCTATCAAATAAACATCAACTTATCTTGAATAAAAACTAATAACAAATAATGAACGATTAAAATATCTAATAACCTGTAATAAGAAATCAAATTATGCGCAGTTCAAGTCAATAAGCATTCCCAAAATTCATTTCACGATAGAACTACCCTGTCAAAGTACTCGTACTTTTATTGTCAACCACTAAGTACGAAAATGTCTTGATCTGCGGAATTTCTTCATGAAGTCGATCACGGCAGTAACGTGAACGAACAGGCCTTTCAGAACGATTTGCGAACCATAGAAGTATGCACTTTTCTAAACCACAGACATCCATAGGTACTGGTTCTGTTGCCTAACATTTAAAAATTATCGAGTTAATATACTATAGTATAGTAAAGCACGTACCTACTAACAAGATTGATAATGCAATTATACATATTTATTTAAAGGTTACCAATGTGTCTGTATCTGGTAAATATAACGTTGGTAAGGCATCTGCTTTTAAGTCTCCATTTCAAATTTTCGTATGGTCCAAAAGAATCCGACATAAAGTGTTTCGAACAAATATGACTGCTTTTTTTAATTGCCCAATTTGGTCAAATTATTCGTCTAAGCCAGGCGTCGGCAACCGGCGGCCCGCGGGCCGCATGCGGCCCGTAAACCGCTTTGGTACGGCCCGCAACTACTTCATAATAATTATATTTGGTAGTACTTTTTTGTGTGAGCAGCTTCATCAGATGTTTTTCATTCTGAATTATCCAAAAAGCAAGCATTGTTTTCTGTTAAAGAATGCACAATTAGACGATATACTGCGTATTTCCACATTTAAAATGCAAGCGAAATACGAAAACTTGTATGTCAAATGCAGCCGTAAGAATCGCATTAATAATTTTAATAATTAATACTTAAAATGTTTAAAACTACAATAAATATGATATTTATTTAAGTACAAAAATGAGATGCGGCCCTTGTTGATCCCCTGGTAACATTTGTGGCCCTCCTATATCATAAGGTTGCCGACCCCTGGTCTAAGCCATTCACTTTTTAATTCTTCCCTTTTTGGAAATCTGTAACAAAAAAATATAGCGATATTTATTCGGCATTATTTTTCTTTTAACTCGCGCTGCAATGAGGGATTTTCTTTTCTTTTTTTTTTTACTCTTCCCTAGTCGCTGGATAGATGGCGCTGAACTTGGTAAGTTACTGCAAGGAACGGAACGTCACATAATTTTTGATTATTGCACTTGGATGTAATTTTGAGATCGTAAAACGAAACGTACATAAAAAAGTAATTAATGTCATTGTCACATCACATCACAATGACATTTTGAAAATAAATAAATAATAACAACAAGGAAAAAGAAAAAAAAAATTAGCAGTCTTTTTATGAGTTTTCTACGCCAGAAAGAAAATGTCCCAAGAGAAAAAGAAGAAAAGTCTGTGCCTTGTGGATTTGTATAAAAATGGAGGCATACATCTCTTTCCTAAAGACGAAATTCGTAAAGCGCAATGAGTACAAGCCATGGTACATTTTAAACCTGGACGGACCATAACAACGCATTCGCACATAATATGCTCAGCACACATGTCATCAACCAACGAGCGTATGTGACGTGACGTGACGTGACGTGACGCAATGTTTTTTTTTTTCAATCGTTTTGGCTTAGGCACCTAGCAACGTAGTCAGTTCAACACCATCTACAGAGTTCTTGGAAACTATGTTTTTTTTTTAATACTCAAAAAGAAAACCTCTCATTAATCTATTATCCTTTATGCACGGCTGTCGCGGGAACCAATGTTCGATAGTTTGCCACACGGACTTTAGTACATCACTATACGAAAAAACATAACCTCTCATAGTCGGCAGAAAATCTATATAAAACAGGCAAATATCGGTGTAGAATTGAACACGAGTATGATTTACAAGAACTACTATTATTGTTACTGAGTTTTAGGTATGATCCTGCAACTTATTAACATAAAAACTATCAGAACTCACCGATGAAATGATATTGCTTCATTGTTGTTTTCTTTTCTTCCTGTATGCGATTTACAGCCTTCAATCGCACAAGACATTTTATTACAATGTTAAAAAAACAATCAACACAAACAATAATAAATCACACTTTCGCGAATTTAGAGAGGAAGAGCACCAAAATATTTAATTTCTCTCGGTGAAGCTGTAAACTTTCGCAAAATGCATTAGACATTTCGATGCCATCAAATTAAGATGTGATGCACGCAACGAACGATATTACAACACAACGATACAATGATGAGACATATTTAATTTGATGGTATTATAATTTTTAAAATACATCCAAATTACATCCATCTGACATTTGTTTGGTTCAATCTAGTGACACACCAGGAAAAAATATAAAGTAAGTGCGGTCCGTCGTTTCATTCACTCGTACACAGGAGTAATTTACGTTAGATGAGTACAATGGCTAATGCCCAGTTCTTATTTTAGTCAGGCTTCTATTTGTATTCCTTATTCTGAGCCTCAGAATAAGGAATACAAATATAGGAATACAGAATAAGGAATTCTGAGCCTCAGAATAAGGAATACAAATAGAAGCCTGGCTAAAATAAGAACTGGGCATTAGCCATTGTACTCATCTAACGTAAATTACTCCTGTGTACGAGTGAATGAAACGACGGACCGCACTTACTTTATATTTTTTCCTGGTGTGTCACTAGATTGAATTAAGCAAATGTCAGTTGGATGTAATTTGGATGTATTTTAAAAATTATAATACCATCAAATTAAATACGTCTCATCATTGTATCGTTTTGTTGTAATATCGTTCGTTGCGTGCATCACATCTTAATTTGGTGGCATCGAAATGTCTAATGCATTTTGCAAAAGTTTACAGCTTCACCGAGAGAAATTAAATAATTTGGTGCTCTTCCTCTCAAAATTCGTGAAAGTGTGATTTATTATTGTTTGTGTTGATTGTTTTTTAACATTGTAATAAAATGTCTTGTGCGATTGAAGGCTGTAAATCGCATACAGGAAAAAAAGAAAACAACAATGAAGCAATATCATTTCATCGGTGAGTTCTGATAGTTTTTATGTTAATAAGTTGCAGGATCATATCTAAAACTCAGTAACAATAATAGTAGTTCTTGTAAATCATACTCGTGTTCAATTCTACACCGATATTTGCCTGTTTTATATAGATTTTCTGCCGACTATTAGAGGTTATGTTTTTACGCATAGTGATGTACTAAAGTCCGTGTGGCAAACTATCGAACATTGGTTCCCGCGGCAGCCGTGCATAAAGGATAATACTTACCGCAGATTAATTGCAGCGCGAGTTAAAAGAAAAATAATGCCGAATAAATATCGTTATATTTTTTTGTGACAGATTTCCAAAAAGGGAAGAATCAAAAAGTGAATGGCTTAGACGAATAATAAGAACAAATTGGGCAATTTAAAAAAGCAGTAATATTTGTTCGAAACACTTTATGCCGGATTCTTTTGGATCAAACGAAAATTTAAAATGGAGACGGTTAAAAGCAGATGCTTTACCGACGTTATATTTACCAGATACAGACACATTGGTAACCTTTAAATAATTATGTCTAATTGCATTATCAATCTTGTTAGTAGGTACGTGCTTTACTATACTATAGTATATTAACTCGATAATTTTTCAATTTTAGGCAACAGAACCAGTACCTATGGATGTCTGTGGTGCAGAAAAGTGCATACTTCTATGTTCGCAAATCGTTCTGAAAGGCCTGTTCAGAACTTGTACGTTACTTCCGTGATCGACTTCACGAAGAAATTCCGCAGATCAAGACATTTTCGTACTTAGTGGTTGACAATAAAAGTACTTTGACAGGGTAGTTCTATCGTGAAATGAATTTTGGGAATGCTTATTGACTTGAACTGCGCATAATTTGATTTCTTATTACAGGTTATTGGGTATTTTAATCGTTCATTATTTGTCAGTTATTATTCAAGATAAGTTGATGTTTATTTGATAGAAATAATAAAAAAATGAAATTACCTCTGTAGTAATTGCGCTGTCATCGCACATCATTGACATAATATTATTATTACAAATCCTATAAGTCTATGATTATTATGATTTCTATTGTTGCGATTAATTCCTTCCTCCTTGATTGAACAAAGTCTCGACATCAACGAACATCTATTTGATTGAGTTAAGAGGCGACTTAAAAAGTATCCACTTAAATAGTTTACGGTTGTATCTCTGATACAAGCTACAGCATTTTTTGTACTAGAAACAAGCACAATTTTGGACTTAACTTATGTACCTACCTGCCTACGATATAGTAATTTGTACTTAATAAAAAATATTATGCTAAACGAAAGATATCCTTTTATTAATTCCTTATTTGCACAATATAACATGTGTCCCACTGGGGTAGACAGAGACCACTTTGCTATTAATTCTCTTGGCCTCCTTCCAAAGCAAGAGGATGTCACCAGAAAGGTCGGTGCCTCCTGCATTCTCTTTTTTTTCACACTTTGATACGATATAATGTGTGGTAAGCAGATTGGTCGTGGTTCATTTCAATTTTGGTTTATTTATCGTAGTCAAAAATCGACATTGTTACATCACTAGCGAAGCAACGAACTAGTGACAACCTACCTAATTAAGAAAAAACTAATACATATCCATCTCTCTCTAACGCACTAGAATGTCGTAAGAAAATCAAGGATAGGTGTCTTTCTCCGCGTATTATTTTAGCCAGGCTTCTATTTGTATTCCTTATTCTGAGTTCTGAGCTATCAATGGCCACGATTGAGAAACAAAAAATAAATATATAAGAAGTTACAGTCCACTGCTTTATTTATCACTGAGCTAGGACCCCAACAGTTTACATAGCGAACTTAAAATCATATTAATAAACTATTGTTAAAAATTAAAATTATGTCATTGCAGTATAGATACGGAGAAAGAAAAGTAAATCTGGATGTGAGGAGCTCTGAACTGGTATCCTCCTCGCATCCAGATTTACTTTTCTTTATGCGTTTAATTTATATCTCCTAGCGATAGATAAATCACAAAGTGTTCAAACATAGAAATTTATTTCTATCATAGTTATTGTTAAAAAGTTGTCTCAGCTAAAATTTGTATGTTGGCTGTTGTAATTATTTCTTAGTGGAAACAGGGCGGCCAATTTCTGCGGTATAAAGATGTGCTTAGCCGCCACATGAAGAAATGTGCAATAGACCCAGCACAATGGGAAACACTGGCAGCAGACAGACCACATTGGAGGCAGGCTGTGAACACTAAGGTGTATGCTTTCGAGTCGATTAGACGCGCTGAGCTCGACACAAAACGAGACCAGCTTAAGGCCCGACCACCAGTGGCCATCAATTATAATATAGTTGGAGGGGTACTGACGTGCAGTGAATGTGGTCGCACGTGATTTAATCAGGAGAATCGACCTTTAACTAACAAAAAAAAAAAGTATAATGACCGATAGTATCGAAACCTTTATATATATTATATCGTATCCTTTGCTATCAAGATAAATTTACCCATCAAAAACATTTCATGTAAACTAGGTAGGTCGCCAAGGCTCACAAGTTCAACGCTTTCACTGTTAAAAAGTTATCAGATCTCATGTAGAGCCAAGCCCTTAACTCTACAAGGCCTAACTCTACAAGTAGGTACCCTAGAGGTTTTGATGATCATCAGTTAGTGAGTGAGTGAGTGAGTAGTGAGTGAGTGACGAAATAAAGTATTTTAGGTTTTAATAAAATTTCAAAGTGTAAAGCTAGACAAATTAAACTTATCTTGTTTAATAATATTGCTTACTATATCTTATCTTGAGAATTTGGTATCTCTATTATTATCAAGACCGAAGCTACGAGGGTTCGAAAATATGACGAAAAGGTATGTATGTGGTAAGACTGGGGCCTTTAAAAACGTAGGGGTAAACGAAAGCCGGGGCCTTTAAAAAAAAGTAGGGGCAAACGAGAAGTGACATATGTCATGATGTTTAATAAGGTAATACCGTAATACCTCATTTAAATTCAGCGATTGCCGGGAAAGAAAACTAAAAGCTTTTACGGTAGAGGGCGCTAAAAATTTGTGTCTTAGGTAGCGTTCCGAAACATCTTATGTTGTCCGATGAAGTAGAAGATATTACTATCTGTCAGATAAAAGTAGCTCAATGCTGGTTCCAAATCCACAAATGAGATCGTTTTAGAACGATCAAACCCGAGCAACTTTTTTTACTGACACGAGCAATATTTTGCTCCGCGAAAATCACCGGGAATATATTGCTCCTGTCAAAAGCATGACTTTTGACGTACAATTTTTATACGTTTACATGGTATCAAAAATTACAAAACATGAACTGAAGAGTGTTAAACGTTTGAACACATCTCAATCCACAGATGAGAACTATTCCTATTTTTTCGCCTAGAACGACATTTTTATTTGAATTTGTTTTTTGTTATTTCCTACAAGTCTCAAACTTGGTTATGGGCAAGCTTTTCTCAATTCAATTCAAAACCATTTTATCTGGCTTCTTTAGACGTGTCTCCGAACATTAGTTCCGCCAATAACTTGTTTTAAGCGAAAAATAAAAAATATCGTAGATAAAATCTCACCTATCATTTACACATTTTCGTCTTTCCGCCCAACTTTTCTTTTGACATATTACTCTATGTCCGTTCCAAATCTCACCAAAGTTAGTCCGAAGACTGTTCCATTATGACCGGTTCCAAAACGTATTGCTCATCCGACTAGAATTGCTCGATGATAGGGGTTTGGTTTCGGAACGCTACCTTATACACAATGGATGTCCGGTATAAATGACAGTGAATGGACTGTGCCGATTGGAAGCGCCACCGGCGAAATTAGGTACCAGGATTTGAGAACATCGCTAAAATTTAGTTCCATGGTACTACATAGCTGTCAAAGACGTTATACAGAGAACAAGACTGCACTACGACACGAAACACGAGCCGAGCAAGAAGGGCGCAATACCGATATTTATGATATACGGGTTGTCCAGTAAGTAGTGCTACAAACGAAAACCATAGAGACCATGCCCCGTCAGAATAACCTTTTATAGGTCTTACGAATGTCGTATAGTTTTCGAGATTTTTGAACCTTCGTTAATTTTTTTATATTTGGTACCCTTAGTTCTTTTTTAGGGTTCCGTAGTACCTAAAATGTACAAAAGGAACCTTATGAGACTCCGTTGTCCGTCCGTCCAGATGTCACAGCCTCATAACTTTAGCACCGTTAAAGATAATTACATGAAATTTGGCACAAAAATGCCATTATTTGCCCACATATCACGGTGTAAAAAAAAAGATAAATTTTAAATTGTTCAACATACCTCCAAAACAAAAGTGACAAAAATAAAAAATATTAACCTAAAAATACAATATCGATATCAAAGTGTATACAACGTGTAACAGAAAAGTGTAACCATATTTGAAGAGCTTATTCAGTCAATGGTATAGAACAACTTTTACTATAGAACAAACCTGTATCTCGAAAAAAAATCAACTGTTTCATAGAAAAATGCAATGTCGTTCGGCTGAAATGTATGGAAGGGCAGTTTTTTTTGAAATTTCAGGTTTGGCTCCATAGTAAAAGTTGTTCTATACCACTGACTGAATAAGCTCTTCAAATATGGTTACACCTTTCTGTTATACCTTGTATACTATAAAGCTTGTAAAATATATACGAGTACTTTCACTATATTTACCAGCACTGGTTTCGAGAAATCTTTAAAAAACCCCAAAAATATGTATGTCCCTTAACTCCGAAATTGGTAGACCGAAAAATATGACAAAAATGTCAATTGTAGATCATAACTGGCCAATGAGCGTTTTTCTCGTTGTTTTTTTTCTTAGTTCTTAGCTTTCCTCCAAATGGCGCTGTCCATGTCACCATACATAAAATGTGTTTTGCAGCAATTAATGTCAAAGTGATTTGGAATCTGTGTAAATGTTGTCTTTGATTCTGTTGCTAAAGAATACGACAGTGCCATCTAGGAATTTTATTTAACACTAAATTTGACAAAAGGAAAAACGTTCATTACAGAAAATTTATAGAGATTAAAAAAAAAGCGGCACAAAATACTATGATAATCTAGTTCTCTAACTGTACAACAAGTATTACTCTTATTAAGGGGAACGAAAATACAAACAGAAATTAAATGTCAGCTTTCGGATGATTTTGTTGCAATAATTAGGTTACGTATAGCCATAAAAAAAATACATGTTTTTGGTTGAACTTTAAGGTATTCATTCTCTACAAACCACGTTAATCGATTCATATTTGTACTGTCAATGAATTTTTTTGTAACCCTCTATTGCACACTTCTTATCGATTTTGTTTCAGGTATCGCTTTCGCGATTTTGTTGGTTTTTTTTAATAAAATTAGTGTGAATGATATCTATTCATTTTCCAAATACCACGTTAATCGGGTCAAAAAAAGCACCCCCTTTTTCCAAAAATACGTAAATCCACTGATGCAGTCAGCGGCAGCAAGATATTGTCAGTCTACGCCTAGCGTTGGCGCCCGTAAGACGTGGAACCTGTGCCCTTTTTTGCAAGCAATAAATATCTCCCAAAACACATTGAAATTAATTTTATAAAGTAATTTTTCGAGGAGCATCATATTCCTGCCGTTAAAAACTCAACAAAATATGCGTATGAGTGATTTAGCTACATCGTGCCATAGTCATAACAACAAAACTGAATGAATTTGGAATGAATTCATACTTTTATGCGGGAAAATAATATATGTTACTCTAAAAGAATAATTTTGTGATCGTTATTGAAACCCAAATTAATTTACTTATACTTACTGAGATCTGTAACAAAGGTCAATGACCTTTTCGTGAAATTACCCTCTAGTATTGGCTCACCATTTCAGGTCCAATAAGTGAAGTTTTTTGCAAATTATATAGGTACACTTACTTGGAATAAATCGCCAAGCATTTAAAATATAGAAATTTATTTTGAAATATTTACAGTGCATGGCAAAATTATTAGATCGTAGATAATCCTATCGGTACATGTTCAGGTTCTGTTACGCAAAATGAAAACAATGAAACTCTTTTAGGATTAATTTGTTATCCCTATGTTTGTCTGTCTGTCCATTTGTCTAGACAATTTTTTCTGGGTAAAATTAATAAATACCAATATAAACGGCCCTCTATAGAGCTGTAAAGACATACTTTTGACGTTTTTATTTATATTACGTTTTAGGTATTTACGTATTTTTTTTTAACGTTTTTCATACAAATTTTCTCACTATGAAAATGTAGGAATGAACACTTGAGATAATATTTTGCATTTAAAAGTCAACACAGAAAGGAATAGTTGAACAAATAATGTAAAAAATATGAAAACCATGTTGTTCTATTCTAAAGGGATTAATTATCTACTGTTCAATGTGGCGATAGCTTTGTTTATTTTTTTCCTTGAATTATTTTTTACTAAGATAACAAATAGTTTAATACAAGGTTTTCCTTAAGAGGTCCCTTTACCGCTGTATTTTTCTTAAAATTCATACAATAGGTATAAACCGAATGTGAAGTCTACAGCTTATTTTCTTCATATCTTTTTTCATGACTATATTCTAGTGACATCTAACTACGTCTCTATACAGCCCAAAAAGCAAAATTTGATAAAACACCATCATAATAGCTGTCAGGATATCGTCAATATTGCCTCGTTTTTACACAAAGTTTAACAAGTTTGTATATTTTTATCTATACTGGAAATAAAAAAGAGAGAAATACAGATGTCGTTCATGTTAAGATGACTAAGTTTACACACTTTGCTAAGTATAAACAATTACCGTTTCATGGAAAACTGTTTTGACCTGAAACCATTTCACAAATTCAATTAACTTATTTTGAATATCTTGTCATCTTGCACTTCTTGATGAGAAATACAATTTCAATAAGTAAAAATACAACTTTTAGTTAAGAAAACTTATAGTTAAAAGTCTGCTGTATGCATTAACATATTTTTAATTATATTACAATAGTAATAAAATAATTGGCTTATCCGTCGTCGTGATACCAGCCGTAAATTTCTTAAATAATCTGATATCACGCTTATGGAAAACCCAATTATTTTGAAGATACCATAATATCATTAAAATATGTTTATGCATATAGCAAACTTTTAACAATAAATTGTCTTAGCTAAAAGTTGTACTTTACCGTTATAATTATTTCTTAATATTTTGTTACAAATTCGGAGAAATAGCCCTTAAGGAAAACCTTGTATGAAAATATTTGTTATCTTTGTAACAAAGAAAAAAAAATAATAAACAAAGCTATCGCCACATTGAACAAACAGTAAATTATTAATCCCTTTAGAATAGAGAAATATGGTTTTATATTTTTTACATTATTTGTTCTACAGTTACTTTCTGTGCTTTCTTTCAAATGCAAAATATCATGTGAAGTGTTGATCTCTATATTTTCATGAGGAGAAAATTTGTATGAAAAAGTTAAACAAAAGGCCATAAAAACGTTATAATATGTATATTTTACAGGGCTGTAAATATTAGCATTTATTGATTTTACCCAGAAAAATTGCCTAGACAAACGGACAAACAGACAAACATAGGGACAACAAATTAATCCTAAAAGAGTTTTGTTTTTTCATTTTGCGTAAAGGGACCTGAACATTTCAAACTATGATACAAATAAATTTCTATATTTTAAACACTTGGCGATTTATCCCAAGGGTAAACAGGTGTCCCAAAAGTCAACGCTTTCCCTTGGAAGGCTGGTAGGCCAGCTCATGACTGACCAGAATATCAAATTATGACCTCAGCAAATGTAGATTGTCTTCGAGTTGATGGTACTTTTATAAATTCGAATAGATTTTTGAGAGTCAAAGCTAACCAGTTCTAAATTCTAAGAATAAAATTTTTGTTGCGCAACTCTGAAAAAAAATGTCCTATGTTAGTTTTGCAAATTGTCTTAAATAACTACCAAAGTTTTACTACCAAAGGAGCTGCGTATTTTTTTAAATAATTAGAATTTAGAATGAAAGAGTGGCGGGCAGTAAAAATATTTGACGTTCATTAGAGATGCCATTTAACACGCGTTAGAGTGAGATAAATAGTGACGCTATTTAAAATTAGTTGGAATGAGATAGTAACGCAGTTAAACGTGGTTGAATGAGAGAGGCATAATTGATATAGGCTACAGTGAGATAGATAGTGACGTGGTGCATTCCTTCTGAGAATATTTGTTAGTTTCCACTTTTTGTAATAAAAACTTAAGTAAAAATTTTGTGTAAAGAAATTTTTGGTCCAATTTATTTTCCCGCAAGTGTAAAACCAGCTCAACGGGCGAAAAATATTTAAAGAATGGGTAATGGTGACAATTAACCGTCACAATATTATTATGTATCTCTAAAGGAGTGTCTGAAATGTTCCGAGGGTCAATGATAAATCAAACACTCAAAAAACCACTTTTAGCCGACCATAATAAATTTACGTCCCGACGTGATAGCAAGTAGGATCAATGCCGTGTGACGATGATCGAAATACACTAATAAATTAGATAAAATAAAATACGTATTACTTTTGACCCTGCCTCGTCCACTCTATTCGTATTTTTGCTATGGTGACGCGAGCTTAGAGACCGGGACGAATTTCCCCCCGCGCGCTATCGTAAAATAGAATAAGCCACGCCCGGAACTGGTTTTTGTTTTGGCTATGTCATACTCTTAAGGCTTTTTTTTATCCAAATCGATATCGATAAAGTCTGTAAACCGGTAGTCCGGTACATGCCTAGTTGCAAGCGTTTGAAAGATAGGGCTGTAGCCGGCTTGAAATCGACGTACTGATAAAAAATAGGTACTGCCATCTTGTTTTTTCTTACGGCGAGTTGTATATGTGAAAGTAGCATAGCTTTACCATCCTAGGTTTCTGCTTAATTAGATTATGTCTATTGGATTATTGGTCTGAGATCGCCGGTCTCATACCTTTGGCAGAGAGATACCCTTGCCTGCTACTGCAGTCTCCGTTTGGTTAAATTTACAATAAAGCTAATTCTGAAGGCTTTAATTTTATTTTTAGTGCTGTCAAAACTTAAAATTTTCCAAAGAAATTTAGCTTCTAATCCTGACTCTTAAGGACTATTTTGTATACAAGAAAATTTTGTTTTGACACCACTAAAACTAAAATTAAAGCCTTCAGAATCGGCTATAATATGTTATTATAATACTTGTTAAAAGTTCTTTTCTTTTGTAATACCTGATAAGTCTAGAGGTTTGTCCTTATATGAAATAAATTCACATTCACATTCTTAAAAAAAAAGAATAATGTCAGCCAAGTATTTTTTTTATTTTCCCACTAAGTGGAAAGGCAAAGAGATTTTAGCCCATACAGCCATGTCTGAGGTTATAGTTATTATCTGTTTATAGATACTATCCTCTTCTGTTGAGGATCATCTGAAAGGTCTGCCCTGTCTAAGTCACTGTCCTGTCGTTCCCGCTATAATGGTAGTCTTATAACGCAAATACAACAGGGTTAGAAAAAAACACACGAAAAGGCACAGCCTGCACTTTTGTTCCCTTGAACAACACACTACACTGGTTACGGCGATTTTAAATGACAATATTCCATCACTATTGTTGATCAAAACACCCGAAATGCAATATTTTTTCAATATAACAACATAACGACGTCAACATATCGTCGTGCCTTTTTTCCATCAACCCCCTATCAGTCTAGTTAAATAAACAAAAAAAGTACGGGTTTGAAAAAAGGCGCGAAGATGTAACGGCGTCGTTTTTTGTTTTATTGAAAAAACATTGCATTTTGGGTATTTTGATCAACAATAGTGATAGAATATTGTGAATTAAAATCGCCGTAACCAATGTAGTGTGTTGTTTAAGGAAATTAAAAGTGCATGGGACTTTTCATGTGTTTTTTCTAACGCAAAATTTTGTTCTTGTTATGGGTCTATCACTTTAGCACGAACTGACAAGAACAGCGACTACGACAGGACAGTTCCTTCAGATGATCCTCAAAAGAGGATATAACACAGAGAAGAAAGGAAACTAAAATAAGACTAGGCAGTATGGGTTTAAGCCTTTAGCCTTTTCTATAAAGGAAAGAAAATTACAAAAAACAAAAAAGTATTCTATGTCTACGGTGCAGCCCTCAGAATAAGGAATACAAATAGAAACCTGGCTAAAATAATACGCGGAGAAAGACACCTATCCTTGATTTTCTTACGACATTTTAGTGCGTTAGAGAGAGATGGATATGTATTAGTTTTTTCTTAATTAGGTAGGTTGTCACTAGTTCGTTGCTTTGCTAGTGATGTAACAATGTCAATTTTTGACTACGATAAATAAACCAAATCGAAATGAACCGCGACCAATCTCCTTACCACACATCATATCGTATCAAAGTGTGAAAAAAAAGAGAATGCAGGAGGCACCGACCTTTCTGGTGACATCCTCTTGCTTTGGAAGGAGGCCAAGAGAATTAATAGCAAAGTGGTCTCTGTCTACCCCAGTGGGACACATGTTATAATTGTGTAAATAAGGAATTAATAAAAGGATATCTTTCGTTTAGCATAATATTTTTTATTAAGTACAAATTACTATATCGTAGCAGGTAGGTACATAAGTTAAGTCCAAAATTGTGCTTGTTTCTAGTACAAAAAATGCTGTAGCTTGTATCAGAGATACAACCGTAAACTATTTAAGTGGATACTTTTTAAGTCGCCTCTTAACTCAATCAAATAGATGTTCGTTGATGTCGCGTCTTTGTTCAATCAAGGAAGAAGGAATTAATCGCAACAATAGAAATCATAATAATCATAGACTTATAGGATTCTTAATAATAATATTATGTCAATGATGAGCGATGACAGCGCAATTACTACAGAGGTAATTTCATTTTTTTTATTTCTATCAAATAAACATCAACTTATCTTGAATAAAAACTAATAACAAATAATGAACGATTAAAATACCTAATAACCTGTAATAAGAAATCAAATTATGCGCAGTTCAAGTCAATAAGCATTCCCAAAATTCATTTCACGATAGAACTACCCTGTCAAAGTACTTTTATTGTCAACCACTAAGTACGAAAATGTCTTGATCTGCGGAATTTCTTCGTGAAGTCGATCACGGCAGTAACGTGAACGAACAGGCCTTTCAGAACGATTTGCGAACATAGAAGTATGCACTTTTCTAAACCACAGACATCCATAGGTACTGGTTCTGTTGCCTAAAATTGAAAAATTATCGAGTTAATATACTATAGTATAGTACAAGCACGTACCTACAAACAAGATTGATAATGCAATTATACATATTTATTTAAAGGTTACCAATGTGTCTGTATCTGGTAAATATAACGTTGGTAAGGCATCTGCTTTTAAAAGTCTCCATTTTAAATTTTCGTTTGGTCTAAAAGAATCCGACGTAAAGTGTTTCGAACAAATATGACCGCTTTTTTAATTGCCCAATTTGGTCAAATTATTCGTCTAAGCCATTCACTTTTTAATTCTTACCTTTTTGGAAATCTGTAACAAAAAATATAGCGATATTTATTCGGCATTATTTTTCTTTTAACTCGCGCTGCAATGAGGGATTTTCTTTTCTTTTTTTTTTACTCTTCCCTAGTCGCTGGATAGATGGCGCTGAACTTGGTAAGTTACTGCAAGGAACGGAACGTCACATAATTTTTTGATTATTGCACTTGGATGTAATTTTGAGATCGTAAAACGAAACGTACATAAAAAAGTAATTAATGTCATTGTCACATCACATCACAATGACATTTTGAAAATAAATAAATAATAACAACAAGGAAAAAGAAAAAAATAATTAGCAGTCTTTTTATGAGTTTTCTAAGCCAGAAAGAAAATGTCCCAAGAGAAAAAGAAGAGAAGTCTGTGCCTTGTGGATTTGTATAAAAATGGAGGCATACATCTTTTTCCTAAAGATGAAAGTCGTAAAGTGCAATGAGTACAAGCCATGGTACATTTTAAACCTGGACGGACCATAACAAAGCATTTGCACATAATATGCTCAGCACACATGTCATCAACCAACGAGCGTATGTGACGTGACGTGACGTGCGCAATGTTTTTTTTTCAACCGTTTTGGCTTTGGCACCTAGCAACGTAGTCAGTTCAACACCATCTACAGAGTTCTGGGAAACTATGTTTTTTTTTAATACTCAAAAAGAAAACCTCTCATTAATCTATTATCCTTTATGCACGGCTGCCGCGGGAACCAATGTTCGATAGTTTGCCACACGGACTTTAGTACATCACTATACGAAAAAACATAACCTCTCGTAGTCGGCAGAAAATCTATATAAAACAGGCAAATATCGGTGTAGAATTGAACACGAGTATGATTTACAAGAACTACTATTATTGTTACTGAGTTTTAGGTATGATCCTGCAACTTATTAACATAAAAACTATCAGAACTCACCGATGAAATGATATTGCTTCATTGTTGTTTTCTTTTCTTCCTGTATGCGATTTACAGCCTTCAATCGCACAAGACATTTTATTACAATGTTAAAAAAACAATCAACACAAACAATAATAAATCACACTTTCACGAATTTTGAGAGGAAGAGCACCAAAATATTTAATTTCTCTCGGTGAAGCTGTAAACTTTCGCAAAATGCAATAGACATTGCGATGCCACCAAATTAAGATGTGATGCACGCAACGTACGATATTACAACACAACGATACAATGATGAGACATATTTAATTTGATGGTGTTATAATTTTTAAAATACATCCAAATTACATCCATCTGACATTTGTTTGGTTCAATCTAGTGACACACCAGGAAAAAAGATAAAGTAAGTGCGGTTCGTCGTTTCATTCACTCGTACACAGGAGTAATTTACGTTAGATGAGTACAATGGCTAATGCCCAGTTCTTATTTTAGTCAGGCTTCTATTTGTATTCCTTATTCTGAGGTGCAGCCCCCGACCAAGAATTGGTCCGAGGTGCAGCCAGTACTGCAAATAATGTGCGCCCCGGGCATACATGTATATGAATTCCAGGCCGTGCATTACTGGACGTTTACTGGTTGCGCATTACTGGACGCACATTCTAAGGACCCTGAGCTGACACCGACGTGACGATAAAAAAATGCTAGACTTATCCCTCTATAATTTGTGGCTAGACTAGAATTTTGGACGCTTAACGCTTAACGTAATTAATTAGTTAAATTGTATATGTACATTTTGATCACCTTCTGTATTTTGTTGTAGATAATAGCAATCATCACAAGGACTTACAGGATACCAACACAAATTATAGAGGGATAGATACCAAATTCCTCGAATTTACTTTTAACTAATACAGTGCTTTGGTTTATGACGTGACATTGGCGGAATTAAATGTGTTAGTCACACACATTATCAGAAGCCATAAACAAGAAAATAATAATAACTTTTAACTTAAAAAACTTCCCGAGTGCCCGTAGGTACTTTTTCTTTTCCGTAGGTAGCATATTTTGACAGATAAATACCAGAGAGTCTGCCAATACCCTCATTTTAGAGGTACACACCTGTGAGGACAGTTAGTTAGTATACTATACTCTGTGCCCCTGTGTGTAAAGCCGGGAGGCGGTTCCTCGTACACTTCTGACAATTTTGACGAAGTTAAGCAAAAAAAACAACACGACAAGGTCTTTAAAAACCTTATTATTTCAGTATTACCAGAAGATTTGTTGAATCCACTGAGATGAAGACAAGGCAAGAGAAGAAGAGACTAACAGGTATTTCAAGCTATGTTAAGCCACTTCGATAGCTCTGTTGGTAGAGCAATCACCCGCTTCTAGTCAAGATTAAGCGTTTCAGTAGGGAAATTAATCAGTCGATAAAGGGGCATGATCCAAGACTTGAAAATTAGTACACCTAACTGGGAAAGTAAATATTTGAGGATATCCAACAAACAAAAGATAGAAGTATACTACTTACCAGTTTTTATAACATGAGATCTGGCGAGCGAGAGGTAAATATATAATTGTAGTATGAGCGATTGGAGGCAGGACAAAGAAAGCAGGGTCTCAAGTTATTAGAACCACATAGTTCCTATAAAAAGCCTAGATTTGCCAATGCCTTAATTTAATTACAAAATTAGAAACAAAATGCAAAAAAAATTACAGCTTTTCAAAGATTGATTTTGATTATAGAATTAAACAAGACTGAAGGATAGTTCATGATTTAAACAAAATGGCTCACCTCAATATACATAAAAGGTGAAATTTATTCAACCACCTGAATTTCTATGGGAGGTTCTGTAGGTGATAAAGAGAGTGTGAGAATAGACACCATGTTTGTATAGCTTGCATCAGATAAGGTATTGGCAGGTCATGTGACATTGAACATCGTATTAATGTGTGAGTACAATTTCGATTCAGTTGTGAGAATAGACACCATGTTTGTATAGCTTTGGATTCATTGTGTGAAGTCCACGCACACAACAGAATCAAAATTTTACTCATATATTATTAATATGATTCCCAATGACACACAGCCTATCATTACCTTGTCTGATCCACCTAATTCTTCAGATATATAGTCTCTATCACCTACTGAACCTCCAAAAGAAATTCGGGTGGTTGAATAAATTCGCCATATTTACTATGATCAGGATAGCCAACCAGTTTCACCTGCACTGATGACGTCCCGCACATTGCAGGCTGCTGCCTGCAGTGTGAGGCATTGTGTTGTTATGTATTTTCATGAATTATTGAATTATGTATTTTCATGTATAATATAATCTCATTACCTTGTCTGATCCACCTAATTCTTCAGATATATAGTCTCTATCACCTACTGAACCTCCAAAAGAAATTCGGGTGGTTGAATAAATTCGCCATATTTACTATGATCAGGATAGCCAACCAGTTTCACCTGCACTGATGACGTCCCGCACATTGCGGGCTGCTGCCTGCAGTGTGAGGCATTGTGTTGTTATGTATTTTCATGAATTATTGAATTATGTATTTTCATGTATAATATAATCTTAGATTATGTTTATTTTGCGAGATCCATCGCTATGAATACTCTAAATATTATTAGAGTACATTTCAAACTAGAAAATATAAATCAGAAACAAACCCAAAGACAAGAATTTGAAAATAATTCCCCAGGCCAGGATTCGAACCTGCGACCTCTTGTTATCAAGAGAAGCACGCTACCAATTACGCCACCGAGGTTCTTACCCAGACCGGTGAATTCTTCTATCATACTTGTCCACTGTTATTTTTTGCTTCTGCCTGATATACCAGCTTGTACTGCATATATACAACGCTCACGAGGGCGTTATGTGATTTCACGCCTTGTTCTTAAGAAATTGTTTAAAATTCTTGTCTTTGGGTTTGTTTCTGATTGATCTTTTCTAGTTTGTAATGCACTCTTATAATATTTAGAGTATTATCTTACTTACTTCCTGGGCTGCTTTATTTTTCTCAGAGAATTTGTTCCTGGTTGATTTTTCTGCCATGAAATGCTCTCTAATAACATTAGAGTTTTCAAAGTGATGCAATTCACTATAAATCATGTAATCTTGGGACTTGCATTTTATTTTTCATTTAGAACTTAATGTTGCAGATTTTTTCATACATTAAATGTTGTGATAAGTTGGTAACTAGAAATTATTCTAGTCTACTAACTTATTTGATATATAGGTACAGTTACAGAACCCTCAGGGCACGAGTCGCACCTACACCTGACAATTTTTTTCTTTTTAGTTATCAAAGTAGAACCCAGAGATGATATAGAAGAACAGATGGATTCTTCTGATGACGCACGAGAAGTAGTGGATGAGATTAGAAATTATATCTTAAAGAAGAGAAAAGAAAGAAATAATGAACTCATAGTGACAACTCCAGAAACTGAGAAGAATACTTTGAGTGGTGTAAATAATGAACTCATAGTGACAACACAAGAAACTGAGAAGAATACTGTGAGTGGTGTAAATAATGAACTCATAGTGACAACACAAGAAACTGAGAAGAATACTGTGAGTGGTGTAAATAATGAACTCATAGTGACAACGCAAGAAACTGAGAAGAATACTATGAGTGGTGTAAATAATGAACTCATTGTGACAACGCAAGAAACTGAGAAAAATTCTGTAAGTACTGTAACAATTAGTTTTAAAAGGAACAAGCATGGGTTTGGAAATACGCTAAATGTGTGCAATTTTATGTTCATAAACATAATTATTGTCACAACATGAATCCCTGTCAATCAGTAGTGTTTTGGATTTTCTTTTGGGCCCAGAGCGGAATAGTTGCTACAAGTAAACAGATAACGAAAAAAATAGTAATAAAAATCTCTTTCAATGTATTATACTGCCCCAAGGGGGTTGAAGTTGATAAAAACATGAAAATGTAAAAAATTCCAAAACATCATTTGATGGATTTTTTGCAACTCGCATTTATGGAAAGAGACAAGTAAACATCTCTTCTTCCTCCCATAATTGACCATGCCGATGTCTGTTTTCTCGATGCTAGTGTGGAGCTGGTTTATAAGCTTAAAAGGCTTCACTTCAGAATCTCTGCAATAGATTTATTTATGGTTTGCGTAAATTGAACCATGTCTCATTTGCTTAATTTGCTTCCCATCCGTTGTCGTCATCACTTGCATATCCTCACACTTCTCTACAGTGTTCTCAAAAACCCCCTTTTTCCTAAATACATTCGTGCTCGATTTAAGTATTTGTTTTCCAGTGGTTTTCGATCTCACAATGTCTCCCTTCTTAAAACTCCAGCACACAACTCTGCGTCTTTTAGCAAGTCGTTCACTGTTGAGACTTCCACACTGTGGAATTCACTTTCCATGAACATTTGAGATTGTCCTTCGCTGAATATTTTCAAAAGACGGCTGAAGGAGCACCTTATATATTCTTTAATCTATGTACAGTGGAGACCACATCAAGCATCAATCATACCACATACACTTGCAGTACGACATTAGCCCCTAGAGAGAAGAATATAAGATAGGTACAAAGTCCAATGTGTCTTACTTAATGCGGTCTCCACTGTACATGTATGTATGTCAACTTTTTTTTTTGTTTTGCTAACTTGCAATCGGTTTTAAAACCATAAGCAGTTTTTTTAAGGGTAAGTAATTAGAGGCTTGTTAGGCATGCCCTCCCGTGTCGGGTTGCCTTCATGATTTATATTATATTATAAGTTGTCCCATGTGTCCTGCCTTTTCAGGCGTCTTGTTTGGAATGGTTCGCTTAGACCCTGAGCAAGTCTGTTTTCATGATTGACAATCCTATTTCTGTAGGTTTTGTTCCTGATATTTGCTTCTTCTTTTACAGTAGGAAGTTTTAGGTACTTATGAACTTCGTCTGTTCTTGTGAACCATGGAGCATTCACTATAGTTCTCAGTATACTATTTTGAAACCGCTGCAAAATTTCAATATTAGAGTTCTTTGCTGAACCCCACAGCTCAATTCCATAGGTCCAGACTGGTTTTAATACTGCTTTATATATAAGAGTTTTATTGTTTACTGATAATTTAGATTGTCTTCCGAGTAGCCATTGCAGTGATCTAAACTTGTGATTCAATTCATCACACTTCTTCTGTATGTGAGCCTTCGAAGTCTGTTTGCGATCAGACAGATTGTTGATGTCTTCTTTTATATAAGTTATTATATTCTATTATTCCCAAAGGTAGACTGAAAGAAATCTCTTTATAGAGATAAGTTTGCCATTGTACATTGCAATTTGTTTATAGTATGTTTGTAAATGTTTATTTTCTGAATAATAATGAAAAGAAAATTTTGTTCCTGATTTTTTTTTTCTTTTCATAAGATTCAATGTTCAATGCTGCTATGTTTTTGATGTATTAGACAAAAATTGCAGTTTTTCAGTTCTGGTAACTTTTGATGATTTTTATTACTTTAATTCTATACATATGGCTTAAAATTTATTGAAGAAACAATATAAAAAAGTTCAAGTGAAAATAGCAGTTATAGAAAAAATAAACTTTTAACAAAAAAATAGTAACCGCCTTCAATAGTAACAGCAGTCATTCACTAAAAAGTTAATAATAATTCTATAAAGACCGATGGTACCGAAGCAACAGTTTTGCCGACTTCTTTCTTCCTGAAACATTATGTTATTCTATTTATATGGCTTAAAATTTATTGAAGAAACAATATAAAAAAGTTTAAGTGAAAATAGAAGTTATAGAAAAAAAGCTACAATGGTTTGAAATCATTGAAACCTACGCTAGAAGTAGCATTTTTGCAGCCTGTAACATAACTACCCGACCAAAATGTATGAAGCAACAGATATTTTTTCTCGATTTCTCAATTTTTTTTTACGGAAAGTTGTTCTTAAGGTGTTGAGTACTAACGCCAGTTTTCAGCTTCTGTTTTAAGGGGCTGCACTATGTAGTAACTTTAACTCTCTATCCAGCTCTAATCAGATGCCGTGCACGCAAAACTTCAGTTATTTTGAAATCGTGGCTCCATTAGGACATACAGAAATAAAGTAGTAAGGCTTTTTTGTAGATAATAATGAGATCTTTTATTGTGTGAAAGGTTCATTTCAAACGCATATTCCATGTCCGAGCGAATTGAATGTACAGAATGAAATTAGGTACCTACAGATATATATTTATTTGAGTAAAGATATAAAATTTCGATAATCTATAAAGGCTCAATTCGTCAGAAAAACATGATTAAGTACATATATATTTCCCAGAATTTTCTAGTAGCCAGTTTAGCCTACAAATCGAGCTAAATATACGCAATTTTACCAAATCCACGCTTATTTAAGCCTTAACATTAACACCCAGTATTTTGTATAAAACTGCTATCTTGCCTTATGTTATTTTAAAACTTAAATTTGTCGATTTTCACCTGGTATATTGTTCGCAGAATACTGCAGAAACCAAAACGAGTGAACCAAACCAAGGAGGATGTGCAGCGACAACCTCCAACGGTGAGAAGAATAGCTTACAGAAATGGTTTCTCAAATAGACCTCCTAATATCTAGTATATAATTATTAAATATATAATATAAATAAATATATATATCGTCACGACATGAGTTCCCGAGGGGGTGTCAGGGGTGTTCCGAGTTTGAACTGTCACAGTTCACACTCGGTACACCCGCGATTCACCTATGATTACTACGTCCCAACGTGATGAGTGGTGAATCCTGTCGCCGTACTTTGGGCACAAATACACGCTTTTTAGGGCATGCAGGTTTCCTTACGATGTTTTCCTTCACCGTTCAGCAAGTGGTAAGTAAGAACAAATAGTATACACATATATTCTGAAAAATGAGTAATACAAATACAAAATTGTTTATTTGGGTCAAAAAATCTCAGCCTAAAAATATCATTGTTAAGGCTAAGGTATTCACAAAAATTTATTTGTTCAACTGAAACTTAAGTAAGGCAAAGCCTGTTGCTTCTGCTCGTAGGGATACAGTTTAGTTAATACAGGGAGCCGAAAAAGAGAAAAGCATGCAATTTAATAAAGCGTATTTACATTTACAAAATTATATAAAAATAAACATGAGTGTATGTAAGGGTGTGTGTGTATATGTGAGAGGGTGTGTAAGTGTATGTGTGGGTGTGTGAGAAGAGAAAAGAAACAGGATGTGTTTACAAAAAAATTACATGTTTTTACGTCAATGAGTAGTGCATGCCCGACCGGGGATCGAACCTGGATCTAAAGATTGAGAGGTCAGTGTTTAATCCTTGAGCTACCGCCGCTATCATTTTTGTCTTCTCAATAATCGGTTAATATAATTGTCTGTCTTCTGCCTCTTCTTTTTCTTCTTGTCGTGACTAAAGTAGAGCCACTGAGTGATGGCACTTATGACAGCTGCATTTAGTGATGAGGTACATTTCAAATTTCGGTTAAAAATAAAAATCAAGTGTGAGTTTACTCAACATTAGACACGTCATTCAACATTCAACATAATGAGAAAGGAAAATGTGCCAAAGCCAGTGGCGTAGTTATCGGAGGGCTATGCGGTGTAGTGCCCCGGGGCCCCCAAGAGATGTTTAAATATCTAAATCGAAAAAAGTATTTTACTATCATCTATTTTCGTTGAGTTTAACTTGGTCATTGTTTTGTTTTTAATTAAATATTATTGCGTAACTTGGCGACCTCAAAAACGACCTATAAAAAACTAGAAACGTTAAAAAAATCTTTGTTTCTATACGAATTCTATCGCACAATAAAGCAACATTCAAATCGAAAAATAATAACCGAAAGAAGTAGTACATCACTATCAACAATGAAGTATTACATTTTTTAATTAACACTTGCTTATCAATAATAACGATATTTTGTAGGCATTTAAACGTCATAGGCGCCATCACTCAGTGGCTCTACTGTAACCAGCGGGCCTATTATGTATCTCTAGTTGCCTTCTGGACGGGGTGCCTATCATCAAAAACATGGATATACTATCGAATTCAGATTTCCTAAGGATATGTTCGCACTTGAAGTGACCACCCACTAAAGGAAATTTTGAAATTTCAGTTTTTGTCTATGTTTTTGATGATAGGCACCCAGTTCAGTTGGCAACCAAAGATACAGAATAGGGGGGCTGGTGTCAGTGTTGTTCAGGTCGCCATACAGGCCTCTGACATTGCTTAACGACATCTTTCGATATCGGCCGGGACAAACAGCTTTACTTGCTTTCCGAGCCACGGAAGGATCCAGGTGTAAATGACACCCATCCAAAGTTTGGTCATGTCAAGCGTTGCTTAGCTGCGGACCGTAACTGATTACATATATTAAAATTGTCCGTAGAATTTCTTTGTCTCTATATATTTGCAATTTTTCTATTAAATAACAAGGATGACCACTACCACATATGAAATGGAATGAAGTATATTTATTTATGTAATGTAGGTATATATAAATACAAATACAAATTCTTTATTTCTTGAAAACTTACACTAAAACATGCTTTAAAATGAAATCCTTAATCTAAACTTGAAAAAAAGAATAAATTATTAAAAATAGATTATTTAGTGTCTACGTTTTCCAGTGGACCCCAAACTAAGTCGGACTTGTCACTTGGGATCCAAAAATATGACTACCAGACTAAAGTACGAGTTTTGACAAAAGAAAAAGTTTTGTGACAAAAAAAAATGTTGTGGGTATATGAATAGTTATTATTTTATAAATAAGTTAAAAATCAATTAATGAACTAGGTATATTTTTAGATAGTAATAATAAGTATGTATATAAGGTCTTTCAATTTAAATTGAAAGTAGTTTAGGAGGTGATTCAGTATCGTTAATACATCACATTCCACTGCAAAGCACATTTTTTGCGCGAACTTTTTTTTACTTCTCAGTACAAAGTGGTCCGATCAGCTGACTCAGTTTGTATGGACAAGTGAAGAAAAATTTCGCGCAAAAAAAAGTATCTTGCAGTGGAATGTTCGGCTGATCGTACTAATTACTTTTATTTAAGTAGGTACTAATTTTAGTAAAATTGTATCAGAGACTCACGGATCCCACAGTCAAACTGTACATGCAGTTTTGTGGGTCATATTTAGCTATAAGATAATCTACCTTTTGATAAATAAAAGTATTCATTCATTCATTCATATTCATGTATTAACGATACTGATCCTAAATTACTTTCCATTTAAATTGAAAGACCTTATATATAAAATTTATATAAAATAACTAAATAAGTATAATCAGATACACTTATTACATACAGGTCGCTACATACATAATAGTAGTTTATGCTACTAGGGCGAAAAGGAATCAATTACGAGGACGAATTAAAACACGAGCATAGCGAGTGTTTTAAACGTAACCGAGTAATTTATTGCTTTTACGGCCGTGTATCATACTACGTTTTTCAATGCATAGTGTGAGGAAATGAAAACAAATATAATCTTGTGAACTTTCAATTATGATTGGCTCAAAAGGATTGTATCCAGAGCCGTTAAACAGTGGAAAAAAAAGTATAACATCTATGGTACACAGGAAAGGCTGCAGGTTAGCCAACCATTGCATAAAAATTAAAAAAAAAAGCCCTAGGGCAAAATAATCGACTTTCTGTTCGGTTTTGATGCATAAAAAGTGGGCCTTTACGAGCACATGCATTGAAAAATATATATTTTATACTACTGTGCTACAGATTATGGATAAACTACCCCTAAAGGCATTCATGGGGCCGAAGCCAACATTGAAGAGGCCTTTGGTACCATTTAATCTAAATGTGAGATGGCTGCATCTATAGAGGCCTCTCTCTTAATGTATCATTGATATACACTAACGGACAGTCCCCCACAAATGCTAAACTATTGCCAGGGACGAAGCGACTTGGAGTGGGCTATGGGGATGGGATGCTAAATGGGCCGGATAACAGGGCTTTGGAGTGAAATAACGGACATCTGCCTCGAAAATCTCTCACAAGTTTAAATATAGCAGATAGTGACTTGCTACTTGATAACTATCCAACAGGATAGCCCACCATGGGGCGGCCAGGGGGCAAGACTATGTAAGCAGCTAAGGTTGTCGAGAGGTGAGTCTGCGGGGTGCAAGATCCTTATACAGTCAAGTGCCCCCGGCGTTATGACATTTTACATTTCCAACCTGGAGCATAAGTTCCGCTCTTGCATCTCCACTCTGGCCGGCTGGTTAAAGCAAGCGCATAGGCGGGGGGTGTGTTGCTGTGTGTATGTGTAAGCGCATGTGTGATAGTGTCCCCTGGAGGTAGGGTCCGTGGTGTCGCCACTCACCATCGGCTCGCCACAAGCCGCCCTGCGGTGCCTGATTGCACTGGACGTACTGACCGTACCATAGGGCGACGGGGTCGTCACATCCCCTTATTATTATTATTATTATTATTATTATTATTATTATTATTATTATTTAAATGTATTTTCTTTCAGGCAAAGACAGAATAAAAGGCAAATGGCAGAAAAAAACGTGGAAATGCAATTTTTGCGAGCACGAGAGTGTGGATGTGCACAGCTTTGATCGACACATCTTTACGCATACAGGGGAAAAGAAATATGCTTGTGTTACCTGCGACAAAAGATTTCTTACCGCACCTAACCTGAGAGCGCACAAGGCCAGGCATATGAAAAATAAACCCATGTTTTGCTGCGATATATGCGGGAATAAGTTTAACGCAAAAGAACATTTAGTAAAGCACATCAGAATCCATGCACCAGAAAAGCCATTTAACTGTAAGATCTGTAATAAAAGATTCATCTCCAACGGACATTTAAAATCTCATACGACTAATATTCACACGAAAGATAAGAAAAGGCCGTTTAAATGTGAGCTTTGCGATTACCTGGCAGTATCAAAAAGTATCTTAAAAAGACATGAAATTAGTCACGTTCTAAAGGACCTACGAGTGGGTGAGTGCAGGCTTAAGTTCAGTGTATATTTTATTTGTGTAGTAGGTATCACTACATAGTATAAAACAAATTCGCTTCCCGCTGCCTGTCCCTATGTATGCTTTAAAACTACGCAACGGATTTTGATGCGGTTTTTTGTAATAGATAGAGTGATTCAAGAGGAAGATTTATATGTATAATACATGCCCGTGCGAAGCCGGGGCGGGTCGCTAGTATCAATATATTATATATGTTTGTCCCCGAGGAGTGTCGGAAGATTTTTTCGAGTTAAAACTTTAACTGGAACAGTGAAATTCAAATTCAATTCAAATACTTCATTTTGTAAAATGGGATTACAGGGATTGCCCCCTGGAGGGAAAGTACCCTAAATATTGAAGACGGCTAATTTATTTTATTTTTAAAAATCAGAAAAACTGCATTCAAACAATTTTGAAAATCACCTTAAAAAAACAGCCTGAATTTTTATGATATCGATCGAAAGGGTCAATCATAAGAACCAAATTCTTTTAAGTACCTAACATAGTATCCTAAATTAAAGGAAGACTATGAAATTAATAATATATTATAAAATTTAATGGAAAAATACCATTATAGAATTAAATGAGACTTGAGGATAATTCATGATTATAAAAACGTTTTTATTATTATAAAAACGGCTCAGCTCGGGAAATGATCGGGAAAGCCGACCAGTTTCAGCAGATTTAGACTGCCTTCATCTTCGATCATAATAGCACGTATTTAGGTGAGCCGTTTTTATAATATAAATCAGGAACAATAACACATAATAAGGAATTATTATTATTATTTATTTAAATAAATTATACAGCATCACGGTGAGACTAATCGTTATACAATTAAAAACTTAAAAACAACATAAGAAGTGTTACATGTCATAAAACAAAACAAAACTAATGATAATAGTAGTTTATGCTACAAGGGCGCAAAGGAATAAATTACGAGGACGATTTTTAAAACCGAGTAATTTATTGCTCTTACGCCCGTGTATTATACTACGTTTTTCAATGCATAGTGTGAGGAAATGAAAACAAATATAATCTTGTGGACTTTAAATTATAATTGGCTCAAAAAGACTGTATCGAGAGCCGTTAAACAGTGTAAAAAAAGTATAACATCTATGGTACACAGGAAAGTCTGCAGGTTAGCCAACCATTGTAAATAAATAAAAAAAAAATAATAATAAAGCCCTAGGGCAAAATAATCGACTTTTTGTTCGGTTTTGATGCATAAAAAGTGGGCCTTTACGAGCACATGCATTGAAAATATATATTTCAATTTATAACTTAATTAACTATAGGTATATTGTAAGGACAAACCTTTCAACCGTCACGCTCGCAGTACTTCAGACATTCTTTTTTCATAGTCACAAACCTATCAGCAAATATACCACACCCAAGTACAGGATGACTGTAGAGAACTGTAGAGATATTATTTAGAGTGCATTACAAACTAGAAAATATAAATCAGAAACAAATCCAAAGACAAGAATTTGAAAAAAAAAATTTAGATTATTCATAGCGATGGATTTCGCAAAATAAACATAATCTTAGTTAATGAGAACTGTGAATTTCTTAACTGTCTGAAGCAACAATATTGTAGCGACGACAGCGCCATCTGTTTCTTAAGAACAAGGCGTGAAATCACATAAAGCCCTCGTGAGCGTTCTGTATGTGCAGTACAAGCTAGTATATCAAGCAGATGCAAAAATAACAGTGGACAAGTATGATGGAAGAATTCGCCGGTCTAGGTAGGAACCTCGGTGGCGCAATTGGTAGCGCGCTTGTCTTGATAACAAGAGGTCGCAGGTTCGAATCCTGGCCCGGGGAATTTTTTCAAATTCTTGTCTTTGGATTTGTTTCTGATTTATATTTTCTAGTTTGTAATGCACTCTAAATAATATTAAGAGTATTCATAGCGATGGATTTCGCAAAATAAACATAATCTTAACTGTAGAGATTTGATTTCGATTTTGGAGTACCTTTAATAGTTTTGTTATTAAAATGTTAAATTTCATGGTCTTCCTTGAATGTAGGGTACTATGTTACTTAGAACGATTTGGTTCTTATGATTGACCCTTTCGATCGGTATCACAAAAATACAAGATGTTTTTTTACACATTTGTTATTTTTAGGGTTCCTTAGTACCTAAAAAGTACAAAAGGAATCTTTATGATGAGACTCCGTTGTCCGTTCGTCCGTCCGTATGTCACAGTCTCATAACGTTAGCACTGTTAAAAATAAAGACATGAAATTTGGCACAAAAATAGCATTAATTTGCCCACATATCACGGTGTAAAAAAAATATGAAAAATTTTGAAATTATCAAAATATTTCCAAAACAAAAATATTATTCTAAAAATACAATATGGGTTTCGTATTGCAGATATTAAAAAGCTGATTGTAAAAATATATACTTTTACTATATTTATTGGCACTGGTTTCGAGAAATCTTTAATAAAACACAAAAATATGTATGCCCCCCCCCCCCCCTTACTTCCGAAACTAGTAGTACGAAAATATGATTAAAATGTCGATTAAAGATCTTAACTGGCCAATTACAGGAAAACTATAGCGATTAAAAAAAAATCGAGCACAAATGAGAAATAAAAACAAAATATTTTATAAGAATACAACAAGGGTATCAAATTGTAGGTATTAAAAAGTTGATTGTAAAAATATATAGTTTGGCTATATTTAATTGCGTCTATTTCGAGAAATCCTTGAAAAACCATTAAAAATGTATGCCCCTCCGTTATCTCCAAAACTGATGGACCGAAAAATATGAAAAAAATCATGGTAATATGTAACTCGAGTCTGACTCGCACTTGCCTGGTTTTTCAAAATTCTTTGAATGCAGTTTTTCTTTAAAATGAAGGTTCCAATCTTCAATATTTACGATACTTTCCCTCCAGGTGGCATTTGTTTGATTCACTCTGTAAAATAAATACAAGTCGATATTATCAATAATCAATTATCAATATTTGTACAACCTCATTTCACCACTAATTTAACGTCTTTTACCAAATATTTTATTGTCTTATTTATACGAATATCGACTTAATTCTGATTTTATCGAAGAATGCGTGCTTTGACCTGATCTTTGCATACGAATTCATTATTTGCTGAATTTATTTCGGGAAAACTATATAATGCATAGTTTTTTATGTACGTATTTAAATTATACATAATGTATTATATATATATATGTATAATGCATAGTTTACAAGGTACGTATTAAAAAAAAATGAACTTAAAATATATGACATTATAATATACGATATATATTATAATATCTCAGTGATGTAAGCAGACTATAGATTGATCTGTTATGGTCCTGACATACTACTTTGATAGATCTGCTTCGATGATGATATAATTCTTTCCCTTTTTCTTTCAGTGGAGAAAAAATTTCAATGCAACGATTGCCCCTACAAATGCTCACTAAAGAAATACATGCAGCGGCATTGCAAAGTTCACACCGGAATAAAGCCATATAAATGTAATGTCTGCGTATACCGAGCTAGAAGACAATCACATTTAGTTGCGCACATGTTCACACACAACAAGCCGTTTGAATGCGATGTTTGCGGAAAGAAATTCACAGATAGAAAGAGTTTTGGACACCACCAGAGCAAAAACCATAAGGTCTATAATTGTGAATTTTGCGACAGGAAATTTAAAAGCCAAAACTTTTTATCTAAACACTACAAGATTAAACATAAGAATGACTTTTAAGTACGAGGTTTGTGAACAGAAATACAAGGTATTAGAAAATCTAATGAAAATATATGTTTTAAGAGCTTTGTTAGCCTATGTAAGTGTGACATTAATCTGCCACAATTAAAAAAAAAATAATGATCTCAGAGATATCCCAAGCATACCTTGAAATATGAAATATGCCAAGCATATGCTTGGGATATCTCTGATGGATAGAATCCGAAACGAAGATATCCGTCAGAGATCGAAGATGACCGACATAGCCTGCCGAATCAGTAAGTGGAAGTGGCAGTGGACTGGCCATATTTGTCGCCGACGTGATAACCGTTGGGGCTGTAAGCTATTGGAATGGAGACCATGTACAGCAAAGCGCAGCGTAGGCCGCCCTCGTGCCCGCTGGACTGACGATCTGAAGGACGTTGCGGGTGGCGGCTGGATGAGGATGACTGAGGACCGCCAAGAGTGGCGTAATATTGGGGAGGCCTATGTCCAGCAGTGGACGAATACGGGCTGATGGATGGATGATAATGACCTCAATTTTCGGTAGTAACTAACTGTATGAACATATTCGATCCATGAAGAAACTGGACATTAACGGGTCAGCAGTAGAAGAACATGCACTAAGTTCAGATACGACCCATTACATCCGTTTCGACAAGGCTGCAGTATCAGTGAAGGAGAAATATACCATTCCTCGTAAAATACACGAATCCATTGAGATAAGTCGTCATCCCAACTTCAACAGGGACCATGGTTGGCAGCTGGCTCCGTCTTGGAAATCGGTTCTCGATGGATCGAGCAACTTTAGGACCGTGCCCAATGACAGTGACGACGTTGTGAGCTCGGTCTGTTTAATAACCGCCCCTAAATTATAACAATTAAAAGAATCACCATCCCACCTCCTTCGACGACGCAGCCAACGCTCAGCGCACGAGCAATGCGTGCAGCTCGCCGATCAGGGTCAGGGATCAGGGATCGCCGACTGGAGGTGCGGAAGATTTTAAGCATCACTTTCCCATCACTTTGTCTTCTGTCTATAGTGCGCACGCTAGCTTTGGTAACATTATGAACCCATCACTTTGTGATGTATAGGCGTCGTGCTTGGTTGAGGCCAGGAGTGCGTGGACGCTGGCTTGTCCTGATCGGGATCTGCCCATCGTCTTGGAATCTAAATTATGAGGACGAGGCTTTATGCAAATAGGTCCAAACCTTTGACTAAAGCATAAGGGAAGACACGGTACCGGGCCTCGATAAGTGGCAGAGCAAAACTAACACAAATTTACTCAGTACGCTCTGGTCGCTCGCGGAACGTCTTGAAAGTTATCTGTGCTTTCTACCCGAGTGATTATTGTTGTTTTACGCTGAAAATGCCTGATGCGCTTTGATAAGTGCAAAACTTACTACATGAAATGTAATAAACATGATGGGGTCACATATCATACGTAAGTATGTCAAAAAGTCATTGCTTATTTTTGTCTATAAAGCCGAAAATTTTACGGAGATCGACCCGAGAGCGGCCATTTCAAAACAACCAGTTGAATGGTCCGAATTATTCTAGTACACTCTCCGCGGTGGCCTATTAGTTAAGCAGGAGAGGAGGGCGGGGTAGCGCTCTACGCGATACGTAGATTCGCCGACATCAATCAAGCTCATCGCAGGTATTCGCGCCGTTTTTGAGTAGAGATTTGTGTGAAGGAAGGCGTGAGTCGGGCCTTTACTAATATATTTGTAATATAGTAACAGTATGCTCCATTTAAACATGACATGGTCACACGGATTGTTTATAATGGCTGCAAGCTATTTCGCATTTGCCGGTGGACAATTACGAACTGACGCCGCCTTCATATGAAACGTCATCAGGGTTGGATTCAGACCTCGGACGAAGCTTCGTCCGAGATTCAGACCTTAACGGTGTTACTAAAAAACGGTGTTTAACTTTAGACAGTGTTTAAATCTGTTGCTGTCACTTTTTTACGATATGAAACAAAAGGCGACACAAACAGATTTAAACACTGTCTAAAGTTAAACACCGTTTTGTAGTAACACAGTTATTGTCTATGGGAATTAAAAATATACTACTTGGCTCAAATTCTACTACGTTTCGTTTTTCGTCGATTTTTGTTTTGTATTAAAATAACATATAGCCTATTTGTAAGTGAAAATTTTAAGAAAGTTACAAATTATATTCATAATTTAATGAAATAGCCTATTTGTTTGTGAAATTAAAAAAAAAATTGCTATAGTATACATAACGTACAGAAATTCCCTATATTGTAGGGTAAATGTTAAAAAGCAAAACGTCTCAACCAATAAAACAAGTCGGTCGGCCTGAAGATAAAATTATGGTATTTTTACGTGGTATAGTTCCATTACGATACTACATACTACATGTCATGACAATATGGTACAAATAGTATAATTATACTACGAAATCCAACCCTGAACGTCATCGTCACATTTTGACAGTTCGCTGTGTTGTACCAGCCTCGCTCACTGGAAAACTTACACATGTGTAACTCATGTTCGCTGGAATAGTTCCGGTATTTTGGATATCTACTATATTTATTTATTTATTTATTTACTTTAATTAAAACGGACAAACGAATTACAATAATTAAAGATAGTAACGCAAACACAAAATGGTACAATCAACTAAAATAAATAAGAATAACACATAAAGTCAGAAACAGGCCTTCTCACAAAAACACAAACACTCTGACAATATTTTCTGCCATCCATCAGCAAACAGAATACAAATAAACAAATAAAAATAAATACCTATCCGGGCAAATAGTTGAGGTACGGCCAAACGGAGTTATGGAATATAATCTTTAAAATATACATATCTTCCCGCGGACAAAAAAACATTTTCGATACGCAAAATATCAAAACAAAATACCTTCTACCGTAACGCATTGATTTAGACTGACTGACGTGGGTCTACGCTGGTGTCTGCTGTCTTTGAGCTCCTTTGGCGGCACGCGCCCGTTCCGCGGTAGGCGATTTTCAGACCTCACCTTATTCTGAGTTTCAGACAGACAGGATAGACTAGATAGATTTTTCCGGCCCGGTGACTTCAATAAAGTCTTCTATTACATTTTTTTTTGTTTAGTTTGTAACATAAATTTATGGTTTTTAGTTTTTTTTAATTGTAGAATTTTATAGGATTATTTAGTTTTAAATTTGTGTACTTAAGTTTTTTGTTATTTAAGTTTTGTTTGAAAAACTCTTTAGTGTAAATCATATTGATATCAAAACTATGATAGAAATATCTGAATACTTGGCGATAAATCCATCGCAAGGAGATACAAATTAACATTATATCATTGCAGTATAGAAACGCAGAAAGAAAAGTACATAAATCTAGATAGCTCAGTTGGTGGAGCAATCGCCCCGTCAGCGAGAGGTTCCGGGTTCGAATTCCGGTTCAGAGCCCCTCACTTGTGATTTACTTTTCTTTATGCGTTTTTATACTGCAGTGATATAAAGTTAGTTCATATTTATATTAATACGCGTTCTCAACGTTAGATGGCGTTGGTATACACAGGTTTTTATAATGTTTGGCAACAACGAAAATATTTGTGACATTTTCCGGCCATTTATTTGTATTATTTTTACTAATTATTTAATGTAGATCACAAACAAAAAATGTATATAATTGTACATTTTATAAAAGGTAAACTTTCTATCCACAATCCCATTGCTGAGCAAAGGCCTCGCCCATTCTGTTCCATTCTTGCCTGTCGAACGTTAATCTGGTTCAGATTACCACCATACTTCTCCAGTTGGTCGCGCCATCTCGTTCTTGGCCTTCCCTTACTTCGTACTAAGTTTCTGGGGCATCATTCAGTTACATCTTTCTTCTTGTTGTCTCATAACATGCCCTGTCCATGTCCATTCCCATTTTAACTTTTTGAATTGACGTACCACATCACAAATTATAGAGGGATACTACGTACCACATCTATCACATCTTGACGTTTTCCTGGCATAGCTCAGATAAATAGATTTGAAGGACTTACCCCCGGTTTCTGAAAGGCCAATCAATGTAAACAGTAGATTAAAAAATAATTATCTGCGGATTAAGCCAGAAAAAGTGGGAATTTTACATTGGAATCAAAAATTAACTAAGTTAATTATTGATTCATCACAATTCAGACTTCATATATTCTTTATTTTCACCGTTATTTGCGGTTAAAGTTTTTTTAATCTACTGTTAACTTTGATTGGCCTTTCAGAAACCGGGGGTTAGGGACCTTATTGTCAATATAATCGGATCCAAATAGAATGATCTTATGTACTCGTATGTATGATGCTCCAGGACGAATAGATAAAAAAAACGAATACAACGGATTTCGATTTTGAGAAAAACCTTGAAAGACATTGTTGGAAGTTTTATAGCTCTTTTATTATTTTTAATTTAGAGTAGGTATGTCTTCAGTTTATTACAAATACAAATACACAATTTCTGTAAGCTGTTTTTATAAAACTTTTCTATCATTCAAGCATGCAAGGAAATTTATGAATTTGAGTGACTTTCATGGTTTTGATTATTGATATTTTAATTAGAAATAAGTAACTAGGTCCTCAGAACAATTCTTATGTAAATAATAATTATAAAAAAAAATACTTGTTCGTTTTATTGAAGTTTGTACAATTAAAAACGTCATTATATAACCCACTAATCTGGGATAGAACCTTTGAATAAAACTATTAAAATATACCTATTTGGGTTCGAAAAAGGGCATGGCACGCGATAATGGCAGGCGGCCCGACGCTCATTCCTTGGAAAAATGGGCGGTCACTGATATGGGACGCAACGTGCGTTGACAAATTGGCACAGTCCCATGTCCAAGTGACCACAATAAGGGCGGGCGCGGCAGCCGCAACAGCTGAAGTGTTAAAAAGGCGCATATATGGAGCCCTTGGCGAGGGCTTCATATTTATGTTTTTATTTTATTTATAACACTTTTTGCACATTTACACAAATAACTTAAAACACAAAAGAATAATTAAACATGGTGTACAAGGGCGGCACTTATGGCTAATAGCAATATCTTCCAGGCAACTCTTGGTAGCTAACAGAAAGATGAACAAAATAACACGTGGAGGTGTAAATACTAATCAGAAAATAAAAGGGAGATCAAGATTAAAATATAAACCTAAATATCTAAGACATAAACTTACATATAGAAATACATGAAATATATTTGTGCCTTTTGCTGTAGAAACTCTTGGGCCGTGGGGTTCGGAAGCGCAGCGACTTTATAAAGAAATTTCGTTGCGCTTGGTCGACGCTTCAGGTGACCGAAGGGCTGGAAGCTACTTTGGCTATTCAACGTGGCAACGCCGCCAGCCTTTTGGGCACCCTTCCTAACGACGGCAGCGATCTGGCCAGCATTTTCTATTTATAGTAATTATTTTAGGTTTAGTTTGTTAGATTTTTTATTTTAGGTCATCTTTAGTTAAGTTTTTGAATGTTATTTAAGTTTTTAATAAATAAATTTAGTTTCGAAAAATAAAAATAATTCCAACACATCAAAAGGTTTTTTTTTATAATTATCAATAAAGTTTAATATACTTTTATGCGATAACCATGTATCTTTTCATATTTGTGATAGTTATAGATTATTTGGTCATTTTACTATAAAATTGGTTAAGAAACAGTATTGATATAAAATATAATAATTATTATATTATCCAATAATATAAAATAATTATACATTTACTAAAAGATGCAATGGTACCGATTCGGTGAAGCACATCTTAACTTATTTGACAGGACTAAACTTAATTTAAGCGTTCTTAAATTTTAAGACAAGGGTCTTCTCGATAAAGAAAGAAAAAGACAGGACGCTTAAAATAAGGCTAGTTCTGTCAAATAAGTTAAGACGTGTTATGCCGAATCGATACCATTGTTTTTTTAACGTTTTTCATACAAATTTTCTCACTATGAAAATGTAGGAATGAACACTTGAGATAATATTTTGCATTTAAAAGTCAACACAGAAAGGAATAGTTGAACAAATAATGTAAAAAATATGAAAACCATGTTGTTCTATTCTAAAGGGATTAATTATCTACTGTTCAATGTGGCGATAGCTTTGTTTATTTTTTTCCTTGAATTATTTTTTACTAAGATAACAAATAGTTTAATACAAGGTTTTCCTTAAGAGGTCCCTTTACCGCTGTATTTTTCTTAAAATTCATACAATAGGTATAAACCGAATGTGAAGTCTACAGCTTATTTTCTTCATATCTTTTTTCATGACTATATTCTAGTGACATCTAACTACGTCTCTATACAGCCCAAAAAGCAAAATTTGATAAAACACCATCATAATAGCTGTCAGGATATCGTCAATATTGCCTCGTTTTTACACAAAGTTTAACAAGTTTGTATATTTTTATCTATACTGGAAATAAAAAAGAGAGAAATACAGATGTCGTTCATGTTAAGATGACTAAGTTTACACACTTTGCTAAGTATAAACAATTACCGTTTCATGGAAAACTGTTTTGACCTGAAACCATTTCACAAATTCAATTAACTTATTTTGAATATCTTGTCATCTTGCACTTCTTGATGAGAAATACAATTTCAATAAGTAAAAATACAACTTTTAGTTAAGAAAACTTATAGTTAAAAGTCTGCTGTATGCATTAACATATTTTTAATTATATTACAATAGTAATAAAATAATTGGCTTATCCGTCGTCGTGATACCAGCCGTAAATTTCTTAAATAATCTGATATCACGCTTATGGAAAACCCAATTATTTTGAAGATACCATAATATCATTAAAATATGTTTATGCATATAGCAAACTTTTAACAATAAATTGTCTTAGCTAAAAGTTGTACTTTACCGTTATAATTATTTCTTAATATTTTGTTACAAATTCGGAGAAATAGCCCTTAAGGAAAACCTTGTATGAAAATATTTGTTATCTTTGTAACAAAGAAAAAAAAATAATAAACAAAGCTATCGCCACATTGAACAAACAGTAAATTATTAATCCCTTTAGAATAGAGAAATATGGTTTTATATTTTTTACATTATTTGTTCTACAGTTACTTTCTGTGCTTTCTTTCAAATGCAAAATATCATGTGAAGTGTTGATCTCTATATTTTCATGAGGAGAAAATTTGTATGAAAAAGTTAAACAAAAGGCCATAAAAACGTTATAATATGTATATTTTACAGGGCTGTAAATATTAGCATTTATTGATTTTACCCAGAAAAATTGCCTAGACAAACGGACAAACAGACAAACATAGGGACAACAAATTAATCCTAAAAGAGTTTTGTTTTTTCATTTTGCGTAAAGGGACCTGAACATTTCAAACTATGATACAAATAAATTTCTATATTTTAAACACTTGGCGATTTATCCCAAGGGTAAACAGGTGTCCCAAAAGTCAACGCTTTCCCTTGGAAGGCTGGTAGGCCAGCTCATGACTGACCAGAATATCAAATTATGACCTCAGCAAATGTAGATTGTCTTCGAGTTGATGGTACTTTTATAAATTCGAATAGATTTTTGAGAGTCAAAGCTAACCAGTTCTAAATTCTAAGAATAAAATTTTTGTTGCGCAACTCTGAAAAAAAATGTCCTATGTTAGTTTTGCAAATTGTCTTAAATAACTACCAAAGTTTTACTACCAAAGGAGCTGCGTATTTTTTTAAATAATTAGAATTTAGAATGAAAGAGTGGCGGGCAGTAAAAATATTTGACGTTCATTAGAGATGCCATTTAACACGCGTTAGAGTGAGATAAATAGTGACGCTATTTAAAATTAGTTGGAATGAGATAGTAACGCAGTTAAACGTGGTTGAATGAGAGAGGCATAATTGATATAGGCTACAGTGAGATAGATAGTGACGTGGTGCATTCCTTCTGAGAATATTTGTTAGTTTCCACTTTTTGTAATAAAAACTTAAGTAAAAATTTTGTGTAAAGAAATTTTTGGTCCAATTTATTTTCCCGCAAGTGTAAAACCAGCTCAACGGGCGAAAAATATTTAAAGAATGGGTAATGGTGACAATTAACCGTCACAATATTATTATGTATCTCTAAAGGAGTGTCTGAAATGTTCCGAGGGTCAATGATAAATCAAACACTCAAAAAACCACTTTTAGCCGACCATAATAAATTTACGTCCCGACGTGATAGCAAGTAGGATCAATGCCGTGTGACGATGATCGAAATACACTAATAAATTAGATAAAATAAAATACGTATTACTTTTGACCCTGCCTCGTCCACTCTATTCGTATTTTTGCTATGGTGACGCGAGCTTAGAGACCGGGACGAATTTCCCCCCGCGCGCTATCGTAAAATAGAATAAGCCACGCCCGGAACTGGTTTTTGTTTTGGCTATGTCATACTCTTAAGGCTTTTTTTTATCCAAATCGATATCGATAAAGTCTGTAAACCGGTAGTCCGGTACATGCCTAGTTGCAAGCGTTTGAAAGATAGGGCTGTAGCCGGCTTGAAATCGACGTACTGATAAAAAATAGGTACTGCCATCTTGTTTTTTCTTACGGCGAGTTGTATATGTGAAAGTAGCATAGCTTTACCATCCTAGGTTTCTGCTTAATTAGATTATGTCTATTGGATTATTGGTCTGAGATCGCCGGTCTCATACCTTTGGCAGAGAGATACCCTTGCCTGCTACTGCAGTCTCCGTTTGGTTAAATTTACAATAAAGCTAATTCTGAAGGCTTTAATTTTATTTTTAGTGCTGTCAAAACTTAAAATTTTCCAAAGAAATTTAGCTTCTAATCCTGACTCTTAAGGACTATTTTGTATACAAGAAAATTTTGTTTTGACACCACTAAAACTAAAATTAAAGCCTTCAGAATCGGCTATAATATGTTATTATAATACTTGTTAAAAGTTCTTTTCTTTTGTAATACCTGATAAGTCTAGAGGTTTGTCCTTATATGAAATAAATTCACATTCACATTCTTAAAAAAAAAGAATAATGTCAGCCAAGTATTTTTTTTATTTTCCCACTAAGTGGAAAGGCAAAGAGATTTTAGCCCATACAGCCATGTCTGAGGTTATAGTTATTATCTGTTTATAGATACTATCCTCTTCTGTTGAGGATCATCTGAAAGGTCTGCCCTGTCTAAGTCACTGTCCTGTCGTTCCCGCTATAATGGTAGTCTTATAACGCAAATACAACAGGGTTAGAAAAAAACACACGAAAAGGCACAGCCTGCACTTTTGTTCCCTTGAACAACACACTACACTGGTTACGGCGATTTTAAATGACAATATTCCATCACTATTGTTGATCAAAACACCCGAAATGCAATATTTTTTCAATATAACAACATAACGACGTCAACATATCGTCGTGCCTTTTTTCCATCAACCCCCTATCAGTCTAGTTAAATAAACAAAAAAAGTACGGGTTTGAAAAAAGGCGCGAAGATGTAACGGCGTCGTTTTTTGTTTTATTGAAAAAACATTGCATTTTGGGTATTTTGATCAACAATAGTGATAGAATATTGTGAATTAAAATCGCCGTAACCAATGTAGTGTGTTGTTTAAGGAAATTAAAAGTGCATGGGACTTTTCATGTGTTTTTTCTAACGCAAAATTTTGTTCTTGTTATGGGTCTATCACTTTAGCACGAACTGACAAGAACAGCGACTACGACAGGACAGTTCCTTCAGATGATCCTCAAAAGAGGATATAACACAGAGAAGAAAGGAAACTAAAATAAGACTAGGCAGTATGGGTTTAAGCCTTTAGCCTTTTCTATAAAGGAAAGAAAATTACAAAAAACAAAAAAGTATTCTATGTCTACGGTGCAGCCCTCAGAATAAGGAATACAAATAGAAACCTGGCTAAAATAATACGCGGAGAAAGACACCTATCCTTGATTTTCTTACGACATTTTAGTGCGTTAGAGAGAGATGGATATGTATTAGTTTTTTCTTAATTAGGTAGGTTGTCACTAGTTCGTTGCTTTGCTAGTGATGTAACAATGTCAATTTTTGACTACGATAAATAAACCAAATCGAAATGAACCGCGACCAATCTCCTTACCACACATCATATCGTATCAAAGTGTGAAAAAAAAGAGAATGCAGGAGGCACCGACCTTTCTGGTGACATCCTCTTGCTTTGGAAGGAGGCCAAGAGAATTAATAGCAAAGTGGTCTCTGTCTACCCCAGTGGGACACATGTTATAATTGTGTAAATAAGGAATTAATAAAAGGATATCTTTCGTTTAGCATAATATTTTTTATTAAGTACAAATTACTATATCGTAGCAGGTAGGTACATAAGTTAAGTCCAAAATTGTGCTTGTTTCTAGTACAAAAAATGCTGTAGCTTGTATCAGAGATACAACCGTAAACTATTTAAGTGGATACTTTTTAAGTCGCCTCTTAACTCAATCAAATAGATGTTCGTTGATGTCGCGTCTTTGTTCAATCAAGGAAGAAGGAATTAATCGCAACAATAGAAATCATAATAATCATAGACTTATAGGATTCTTAATAATAATATTATGTCAATGATGAGCGATGACAGCGCAATTACTACAGAGGTAATTTCATTTTTTTTATTTCTATCAAATAAACATCAACTTATCTTGAATAAAAACTAATAACAAATAATGAACGATTAAAATACCTAATAACCTGTAATAAGAAATCAAATTATGCGCAGTTCAAGTCAATAAGCATTCCCAAAATTCATTTCACGATAGAACTACCCTGTCAAAGTACTTTTATTGTCAACCACTAAGTACGAAAATGTCTTGATCTGCGGAATTTCTTCGTGAAGTCGATCACGGCAGTAACGTGAACGAACAGGCCTTTCAGAACGATTTGCGAACATAGAAGTATGCACTTTTCTAAACCACAGACATCCATAGGTACTGGTTCTGTTGCCTAAAATTGAAAAATTATCGAGTTAATATACTATAGTATAGTACAAGCACGTACCTACAAACAAGATTGATAATGCAATTATACATATTTATTTAAAGGTTACCAATGTGTCTGTATCTGGTAAATATAACGTTGGTAAGGCATCTGCTTTTAAAAGTCTCCATTTTAAATTTTCGTTTGGTCTAAAAGAATCCGACGTAAAGTGTTTCGAACAAATATGACCGCTTTTTTAATTGCCCAATTTGGTCAAATTATTCGTCTAAGCCATTCACTTTTTAATTCTTACCTTTTTGGAAATCTGTAACAAAAAATATAGCGATATTTATTCGGCATTATTTTTCTTTTAACTCGCGCTGCAATGAGGGATTTTCTTTTCTTTTTTTTTTACTCTTCCCTAGTCGCTGGATAGATGGCGCTGAACTTGGTAAGTTACTGCAAGGAACGGAACGTCACATAATTTTTTGATTATTGCACTTGGATGTAATTTTGAGATCGTAAAACGAAACGTACATAAAAAAGTAATTAATGTCATTGTCACATCACATCACAATGACATTTTGAAAATAAATAAATAATAACAACAAGGAAAAAGAAAAAAATAATTAGCAGTCTTTTTATGAGTTTTCTAAGCCAGAAAGAAAATGTCCCAAGAGAAAAAGAAGAGAAGTCTGTGCCTTGTGGATTTGTATAAAAATGGAGGCATACATCTTTTTCCTAAAGATGAAAGTCGTAAAGTGCAATGAGTACAAGCCATGGTACATTTTAAACCTGGACGGACCATAACAAAGCATTTGCACATAATATGCTCAGCACACATGTCATCAACCAACGAGCGTATGTGACGTGACGTGACGTGCGCAATGTTTTTTTTTCAACCGTTTTGGCTTTGGCACCTAGCAACGTAGTCAGTTCAACACCATCTACAGAGTTCTGGGAAACTATGTTTTTTTTTAATACTCAAAAAGAAAACCTCTCATTAATCTATTATCCTTTATGCACGGCTGCCGCGGGAACCAATGTTCGATAGTTTGCCACACGGACTTTAGTACATCACTATACGAAAAAACATAACCTCTCGTAGTCGGCAGAAAATCTATATAAAACAGGCAAATATCGGTGTAGAATTGAACACGAGTATGATTTACAAGAACTACTATTATTGTTACTGAGTTTTAGGTATGATCCTGCAACTTATTAACATAAAAACTATCAGAACTCACCGATGAAATGATATTGCTTCATTGTTGTTTTCTTTTCTTCCTGTATGCGATTTACAGCCTTCAATCGCACAAGACATTTTATTACAATGTTAAAAAAACAATCAACACAAACAATAATAAATCACACTTTCACGAATTTTGAGAGGAAGAGCACCAAAATATTTAATTTCTCTCGGTGAAGCTGTAAACTTTCGCAAAATGCAATAGACATTGCGATGCCACCAAATTAAGATGTGATGCACGCAACGTACGATATTACAACACAACGATACAATGATGAGACATATTTAATTTGATGGTGTTATAATTTTTAAAATACATCCAAATTACATCCATCTGACATTTGTTTGGTTCAATCTAGTGACACACCAGGAAAAAAGATAAAGTAAGTGCGGTTCGTCGTTTCATTCACTCGTACACAGGAGTAATTTACGTTAGATGAGTACAATGGCTAATGCCCAGTTCTTATTTTAGTCAGGCTTCTATTTGTATTCCTTATTCTGAGGTGCAGCCCCCGACCAAGAATTGGTCCGAGGTGCAGCCAGTACTGCAAATAATGTGCGCCCCGGGCATACATGTATATGAATTCCAGGCCGTGCATTACTGGACGTTTACTGGTTGCGCATTACTGGACGCACATTCTAAGGACCCTGAGCTGACACCGACGTGACGATAAAAAAATGCTAGACTTATCCCTCTATAATTTGTGGCTAGACTAGAATTTTGGACGCTTAACGCTTAACGTAATTAATTAGTTAAATTGTATATGTACATTTTGATCACCTTCTGTATTTTGTTGTAGATAATAGCAATCATCACAAGGACTTACAGGATACCAACACAAATTATAGAGGGATAGATACCAAATTCCTCGAATTTACTTTTAACTAATACAGTGCTTTGGTTTATGACGTGACATTGGCGGAATTAAATGTGTTAGTCACACACATTATCAGAAGCCATAAACAAGAAAATAATAATAACTTTTAACTTAAAAAACTTCCCGAGTGCCCGTAGGTACTTTTTCTTTTCCGTAGGTAGCATATTTTGACAGATAAATACCAGAGAGTCTGCCAATACCCTCATTTTAGAGGTACACACCTGTGAGGACAGTTAGTTAGTATACTATACTCTGTGCCCCTGTGTGTAAAGCCGGGAGGCGGTTCCTCGTACACTTCTGACAATTTTGACGAAGTTAAGCAAAAAAAACAACACGACAAGGTCTTTAAAAACCTTATTATTTCAGTATTACCAGAAGATTTGTTGAATCCACTGAGATGAAGACAAGGCAAGAGAAGAAGAGACTAACAGGTATTTCAAGCTATGTTAAGCCACTTCGATAGCTCTGTTGGTAGAGCAATCACCCGCTTCTAGTCAAGATTAAGCGTTTCAGTAGGGAAATTAATCAGTCGATAAAGGGGCATGATCCAAGACTTGAAAATTAGTACACCTAACTGGGAAAGTAAATATTTGAGGATATCCAACAAACAAAAGATAGAAGTATACTACTTACCAGTTTTTATAACATGAGATCTGGCGAGCGAGAGGTAAATATATAATTGTAGTATGAGCGATTGGAGGCAGGACAAAGAAAGCAGGGTCTCAAGTTATTAGAACCACATAGTTCCTATAAAAAGCCTAGATTTGCCAATGCCTTAATTTAATTACAAAATTAGAAACAAAATGCAAAAAAAATTACAGCTTTTCAAAGATTGATTTTGATTATAGAATTAAACAAGACTGAAGGATAGTTCATGATTTAAACAAAATGGCTCACCTCAATATACATAAAAGGTGAAATTTATTCAACCACCTGAATTTCTATGGGAGGTTCTGTAGGTGATAAAGAGAGTGTGAGAATAGACACCATGTTTGTATAGCTTGCATCAGATAAGGTATTGGCAGGTCATGTGACATTGAACATCGTATTAATGTGTGAGTACAATTTCGATTCAGTTGTGAGAATAGACACCATGTTTGTATAGCTTTGGATTCATTGTGTGAAGTCCACGCACACAACAGAATCAAAATTTTACTCATATATTATTAATATGATTCCCAATGACACACAGCCTATCATTACCTTGTCTGATCCACCTAATTCTTCAGATATATAGTCTCTATCACCTACTGAACCTCCAAAAGAAATTCGGGTGGTTGAATAAATTCGCCATATTTACTATGATCAGGATAGCCAACCAGTTTCACCTGCACTGATGACGTCCCGCACATTGCAGGCTGCTGCCTGCAGTGTGAGGCATTGTGTTGTTATGTATTTTCATGAATTATTGAATTATGTATTTTCATGTATAATATAATCTCATTACCTTGTCTGATCCACCTAATTCTTCAGATATATAGTCTCTATCACCTACTGAACCTCCAAAAGAAATTCGGGTGGTTGAATAAATTCGCCATATTTACTATGATCAGGATAGCCAACCAGTTTCACCTGCACTGATGACGTCCCGCACATTGCGGGCTGCTGCCTGCAGTGTGAGGCATTGTGTTGTTATGTATTTTCATGAATTATTGAATTATGTATTTTCATGTATAATATAATCTTAGATTATGTTTATTTTGCGAGATCCATCGCTATGAATACTCTAAATATTATTAGAGTACATTTCAAACTAGAAAATATAAATCAGAAACAAACCCAAAGACAAGAATTTGAAAATAATTCCCCAGGCCAGGATTCGAACCTGCGACCTCTTGTTATCAAGAGAAGCACGCTACCAATTACGCCACCGAGGTTCTTACCCAGACCGGTGAATTCTTCTATCATACTTGTCCACTGTTATTTTTTGCTTCTGCCTGATATACCAGCTTGTACTGCATATATACAACGCTCACGAGGGCGTTATGTGATTTCACGCCTTGTTCTTAAGAAATTGTTTAAAATTCTTGTCTTTGGGTTTGTTTCTGATTGATCTTTTCTAGTTTGTAATGCACTCTTATAATATTTAGAGTATTATCTTACTTACTTCCTGGGCTGCTTTATTTTTCTCAGAGAATTTGTTCCTGGTTGATTTTTCTGCCATGAAATGCTCTCTAATAACATTAGAGTTTTCAAAGTGATGCAATTCACTATAAATCATGTAATCTTGGGACTTGCATTTTATTTTTCATTTAGAACTTAATGTTGCAGATTTTTTCATACATTAAATGTTGTGATAAGTTGGTAACTAGAAATTATTCTAGTCTACTAACTTATTTGATATATAGGTACAGTTACAGAACCCTCAGGGCACGAGTCGCACCTACACCTGACAATTTTTTTCTTTTTAGTTATCAAAGTAGAACCCAGAGATGATATAGAAGAACAGATGGATTCTTCTGATGACGCACGAGAAGTAGTGGATGAGATTAGAAATTATATCTTAAAGAAGAGAAAAGAAAGAAATAATGAACTCATAGTGACAACTCCAGAAACTGAGAAGAATACTTTGAGTGGTGTAAATAATGAACTCATAGTGACAACACAAGAAACTGAGAAGAATACTGTGAGTGGTGTAAATAATGAACTCATAGTGACAACACAAGAAACTGAGAAGAATACTGTGAGTGGTGTAAATAATGAACTCATAGTGACAACGCAAGAAACTGAGAAGAATACTATGAGTGGTGTAAATAATGAACTCATTGTGACAACGCAAGAAACTGAGAAAAATTCTGTAAGTACTGTAACAATTAGTTTTAAAAGGAACAAGCATGGGTTTGGAAATACGCTAAATGTGTGCAATTTTATGTTCATAAACATAATTATTGTCACAACATGAATCCCTGTCAATCAGTAGTGTTTTGGATTTTCTTTTGGGCCCAGAGCGGAATAGTTGCTACAAGTAAACAGATAACGAAAAAAATAGTAATAAAAATCTCTTTCAATGTATTATACTGCCCCAAGGGGGTTGAAGTTGATAAAAACATGAAAATGTAAAAAATTCCAAAACATCATTTGATGGATTTTTTGCAACTCGCATTTATGGAAAGAGACAAGTAAACATCTCTTCTTCCTCCCATAATTGACCATGCCGATGTCTGTTTTCTCGATGCTAGTGTGGAGCTGGTTTATAAGCTTAAAAGGCTTCACTTCAGAATCTCTGCAATAGATTTATTTATGGTTTGCGTAAATTGAACCATGTCTCATTTGCTTAATTTGCTTCCCATCCGTTGTCGTCATCACTTGCATATCCTCACACTTCTCTACAGTGTTCTCAAAAACCCCCTTTTTCCTAAATACATTCGTGCTCGATTTAAGTATTTGTTTTCCAGTGGTTTTCGATCTCACAATGTCTCCCTTCTTAAAACTCCAGCACACAACTCTGCGTCTTTTAGCAAGTCGTTCACTGTTGAGACTTCCACACTGTGGAATTCACTTTCCATGAACATTTGAGATTGTCCTTCGCTGAATATTTTCAAAAGACGGCTGAAGGAGCACCTTATATATTCTTTAATCTATGTACAGTGGAGACCACATCAAGCATCAATCATACCACATACACTTGCAGTACGACATTAGCCCCTAGAGAGAAGAATATAAGATAGGTACAAAGTCCAATGTGTCTTACTTAATGCGGTCTCCACTGTACATGTATGTATGTCAACTTTTTTTTTTGTTTTGCTAACTTGCAATCGGTTTTAAAACCATAAGCAGTTTTTTTAAGGGTAAGTAATTAGAGGCTTGTTAGGCATGCCCTCCCGTGTCGGGTTGCCTTCATGATTTATATTATATTATAAGTTGTCCCATGTGTCCTGCCTTTTCAGGCGTCTTGTTTGGAATGGTTCGCTTAGACCCTGAGCAAGTCTGTTTTCATGATTGACAATCCTATTTCTGTAGGTTTTGTTCCTGATATTTGCTTCTTCTTTTACAGTAGGAAGTTTTAGGTACTTATGAACTTCGTCTGTTCTTGTGAACCATGGAGCATTCACTATAGTTCTCAGTATACTATTTTGAAACCGCTGCAAAATTTCAATATTAGAGTTCTTTGCTGAACCCCACAGCTCAATTCCATAGGTCCAGACTGGTTTTAATACTGCTTTATATATAAGAGTTTTATTGTTTACTGATAATTTAGATTGTCTTCCGAGTAGCCATTGCAGTGATCTAAACTTGTGATTCAATTCATCACACTTCTTCTGTATGTGAGCCTTCGAAGTCTGTTTGCGATCAGACAGATTGTTGATGTCTTCTTTTATATAAGTTATTATATTCTATTATTCCCAAAGGTAGACTGAAAGAAATCTCTTTATAGAGATAAGTTTGCCATTGTACATTGCAATTTGTTTATAGTATGTTTGTAAATGTTTATTTTCTGAATAATAATGAAAAGAAAATTTTGTTCCTGATTTTTTTTTTCTTTTCATAAGATTCAATGTTCAATGCTGCTATGTTTTTGATGTATTAGACAAAAATTGCAGTTTTTCAGTTCTGGTAACTTTTGATGATTTTTATTACTTTAATTCTATACATATGGCTTAAAATTTATTGAAGAAACAATATAAAAAAGTTCAAGTGAAAATAGCAGTTATAGAAAAAATAAACTTTTAACAAAAAAATAGTAACCGCCTTCAATAGTAACAGCAGTCATTCACTAAAAAGTTAATAATAATTCTATAAAGACCGATGGTACCGAAGCAACAGTTTTGCCGACTTCTTTCTTCCTGAAACATTATGTTATTCTATTTATATGGCTTAAAATTTATTGAAGAAACAATATAAAAAAGTTTAAGTGAAAATAGAAGTTATAGAAAAAAAGCTACAATGGTTTGAAATCATTGAAACCTACGCTAGAAGTAGCATTTTTGCAGCCTGTAACATAACTACCCGACCAAAATGTATGAAGCAACAGATATTTTTTCTCGATTTCTCAATTTTTTTTTACGGAAAGTTGTTCTTAAGGTGTTGAGTACTAACGCCAGTTTTCAGCTTCTGTTTTAAGGGGCTGCACTATGTAGTAACTTTAACTCTCTATCCAGCTCTAATCAGATGCCGTGCACGCAAAACTTCAGTTATTTTGAAATCGTGGCTCCATTAGGACATACAGAAATAAAGTAGTAAGGCTTTTTTGTAGATAATAATGAGATCTTTTATTGTGTGAAAGGTTCATTTCAAACGCATATTCCATGTCCGAGCGAATTGAATGTACAGAATGAAATTAGGTACCTACAGATATATATTTATTTGAGTAAAGATATAAAATTTCGATAATCTATAAAGGCTCAATTCGTCAGAAAAACATGATTAAGTACATATATATTTCCCAGAATTTTCTAGTAGCCAGTTTAGCCTACAAATCGAGCTAAATATACGCAATTTTACCAAATCCACGCTTATTTAAGCCTTAACATTAACACCCAGTATTTTGTATAAAACTGCTATCTTGCCTTATGTTATTTTAAAACTTAAATTTGTCGATTTTCACCTGGTATATTGTTCGCAGAATACTGCAGAAACCAAAACGAGTGAACCAAACCAAGGAGGATGTGCAGCGACAACCTCCAACGGTGAGAAGAATAGCTTACAGAAATGGTTTCTCAAATAGACCTCCTAATATCTAGTATATAATTATTAAATATATAATATAAATAAATATATATATCGTCACGACATGAGTTCCCGAGGGGGTGTCAGGGGTGTTCCGAGTTTGAACTGTCACAGTTCACACTCGGTACACCCGCGATTCACCTATGATTACTACGTCCCAACGTGATGAGTGGTGAATCCTGTCGCCGTACTTTGGGCACAAATACACGCTTTTTAGGGCATGCAGGTTTCCTTACGATGTTTTCCTTCACCGTTCAGCAAGTGGTAAGTAAGAACAAATAGTATACACATATATTCTGAAAAATGAGTAATACAAATACAAAATTGTTTATTTGGGTCAAAAAATCTCAGCCTAAAAATATCATTGTTAAGGCTAAGGTATTCACAAAAATTTATTTGTTCAACTGAAACTTAAGTAAGGCAAAGCCTGTTGCTTCTGCTCGTAGGGATACAGTTTAGTTAATACAGGGAGCCGAAAAAGAGAAAAGCATGCAATTTAATAAAGCGTATTTACATTTACAAAATTATATAAAAATAAACATGAGTGTATGTAAGGGTGTGTGTGTATATGTGAGAGGGTGTGTAAGTGTATGTGTGGGTGTGTGAGAAGAGAAAAGAAACAGGATGTGTTTACAAAAAAATTACATGTTTTTACGTCAATGAGTAGTGCATGCCCGACCGGGGATCGAACCTGGATCTAAAGATTGAGAGGTCAGTGTTTAATCCTTGAGCTACCGCCGCTATCATTTTTGTCTTCTCAATAATCGGTTAATATAATTGTCTGTCTTCTGCCTCTTCTTTTTCTTCTTGTCGTGACTAAAGTAGAGCCACTGAGTGATGGCACTTATGACAGCTGCATTTAGTGATGAGGTACATTTCAAATTTCGGTTAAAAATAAAAATCAAGTGTGAGTTTACTCAACATTAGACACGTCATTCAACATTCAACATAATGAGAAAGGAAAATGTGCCAAAGCCAGTGGCGTAGTTATCGGAGGGCTATGCGGTGTAGTGCCCCGGGGCCCCCAAGAGATGTTTAAATATCTAAATCGAAAAAAGTATTTTACTATCATCTATTTTCGTTGAGTTTAACTTGGTCATTGTTTTGTTTTTAATTAAATATTATTGCGTAACTTGGCGACCTCAAAAACGACCTATAAAAAACTAGAAACGTTAAAAAAATCTTTGTTTCTATACGAATTCTATCGCACAATAAAGCAACATTCAAATCGAAAAATAATAACCGAAAGAAGTAGTACATCACTATCAACAATGAAGTATTACATTTTTTAATTAACACTTGCTTATCAATAATAACGATATTTTGTAGGCATTTAAACGTCATAGGCGCCATCACTCAGTGGCTCTACTGTAACCAGCGGGCCTATTATGTATCTCTAGTTGCCTTCTGGACGGGGTGCCTATCATCAAAAACATGGATATACTATCGAATTCAGATTTCCTAAGGATATGTTCGCACTTGAAGTGACCACCCACTAAAGGAAATTTTGAAATTTCAGTTTTTGTCTATGTTTTTGATGATAGGCACCCAGTTCAGTTGGCAACCAAAGATACAGAATAGGGGGGCTGGTGTCAGTGTTGTTCAGGTCGCCATACAGGCCTCTGACATTGCTTAACGACATCTTTCGATATCGGCCGGGACAAACAGCTTTACTTGCTTTCCGAGCCACGGAAGGATCCAGGTGTAAATGACACCCATCCAAAGTTTGGTCATGTCAAGCGTTGCTTAGCTGCGGACCGTAACTGATTACATATATTAAAATTGTCCGTAGAATTTCTTTGTCTCTATATATTTGCAATTTTTCTATTAAATAACAAGGATGACCACTACCACATATGAAATGGAATGAAGTATATTTATTTATGTAATGTAGGTATATATAAATACAAATACAAATTCTTTATTTCTTGAAAACTTACACTAAAACATGCTTTAAAATGAAATCCTTAATCTAAACTTGAAAAAAAGAATAAATTATTAAAAATAGATTATTTAGTGTCTACGTTTTCCAGTGGACCCCAAACTAAGTCGGACTTGTCACTTGGGATCCAAAAATATGACTACCAGACTAAAGTACGAGTTTTGACAAAAGAAAAAGTTTTGTGACAAAAAAAAATGTTGTGGGTATATGAATAGTTATTATTTTATAAATAAGTTAAAAATCAATTAATGAACTAGGTATATTTTTAGATAGTAATAATAAGTATGTATATAAGGTCTTTCAATTTAAATTGAAAGTAGTTTAGGAGGTGATTCAGTATCGTTAATACATCACATTCCACTGCAAAGCACATTTTTTGCGCGAACTTTTTTTTACTTCTCAGTACAAAGTGGTCCGATCAGCTGACTCAGTTTGTATGGACAAGTGAAGAAAAATTTCGCGCAAAAAAAAGTATCTTGCAGTGGAATGTTCGGCTGATCGTACTAATTACTTTTATTTAAGTAGGTACTAATTTTAGTAAAATTGTATCAGAGACTCACGGATCCCACAGTCAAACTGTACATGCAGTTTTGTGGGTCATATTTAGCTATAAGATAATCTACCTTTTGATAAATAAAAGTATTCATTCATTCATTCATATTCATGTATTAACGATACTGATCCTAAATTACTTTCCATTTAAATTGAAAGACCTTATATATAAAATTTATATAAAATAACTAAATAAGTATAATCAGATACACTTATTACATACAGGTCGCTACATACATAATAGTAGTTTATGCTACTAGGGCGAAAAGGAATCAATTACGAGGACGAATTAAAACACGAGCATAGCGAGTGTTTTAAACGTAACCGAGTAATTTATTGCTTTTACGGCCGTGTATCATACTACGTTTTTCAATGCATAGTGTGAGGAAATGAAAACAAATATAATCTTGTGAACTTTCAATTATGATTGGCTCAAAAGGATTGTATCCAGAGCCGTTAAACAGTGGAAAAAAAAGTATAACATCTATGGTACACAGGAAAGGCTGCAGGTTAGCCAACCATTGCATAAAAATTAAAAAAAAAAGCCCTAGGGCAAAATAATCGACTTTCTGTTCGGTTTTGATGCATAAAAAGTGGGCCTTTACGAGCACATGCATTGAAAAATATATATTTTATACTACTGTGCTACAGATTATGGATAAACTACCCCTAAAGGCATTCATGGGGCCGAAGCCAACATTGAAGAGGCCTTTGGTACCATTTAATCTAAATGTGAGATGGCTGCATCTATAGAGGCCTCTCTCTTAATGTATCATTGATATACACTAACGGACAGTCCCCCACAAATGCTAAACTATTGCCAGGGACGAAGCGACTTGGAGTGGGCTATGGGGATGGGATGCTAAATGGGCCGGATAACAGGGCTTTGGAGTGAAATAACGGACATCTGCCTCGAAAATCTCTCACAAGTTTAAATATAGCAGATAGTGACTTGCTACTTGATAACTATCCAACAGGATAGCCCACCATGGGGCGGCCAGGGGGCAAGACTATGTAAGCAGCTAAGGTTGTCGAGAGGTGAGTCTGCGGGGTGCAAGATCCTTATACAGTCAAGTGCCCCCGGCGTTATGACATTTTACATTTCCAACCTGGAGCATAAGTTCCGCTCTTGCATCTCCACTCTGGCCGGCTGGTTAAAGCAAGCGCATAGGCGGGGGGTGTGTTGCTGTGTGTATGTGTAAGCGCATGTGTGATAGTGTCCCCTGGAGGTAGGGTCCGTGGTGTCGCCACTCACCATCGGCTCGCCACAAGCCGCCCTGCGGTGCCTGATTGCACTGGACGTACTGACCGTACCATAGGGCGACGGGGTCGTCACATCCCCTTATTATTATTATTATTATTATTATTATTATTATTATTATTATTATTTAAATGTATTTTCTTTCAGGCAAAGACAGAATAAAAGGCAAATGGCAGAAAAAAACGTGGAAATGCAATTTTTGCGAGCACGAGAGTGTGGATGTGCACAGCTTTGATCGACACATCTTTACGCATACAGGGGAAAAGAAATATGCTTGTGTTACCTGCGACAAAAGATTTCTTACCGCACCTAACCTGAGAGCGCACAAGGCCAGGCATATGAAAAATAAACCCATGTTTTGCTGCGATATATGCGGGAATAAGTTTAACGCAAAAGAACATTTAGTAAAGCACATCAGAATCCATGCACCAGAAAAGCCATTTAACTGTAAGATCTGTAATAAAAGATTCATCTCCAACGGACATTTAAAATCTCATACGACTAATATTCACACGAAAGATAAGAAAAGGCCGTTTAAATGTGAGCTTTGCGATTACCTGGCAGTATCAAAAAGTATCTTAAAAAGACATGAAATTAGTCACGTTCTAAAGGACCTACGAGTGGGTGAGTGCAGGCTTAAGTTCAGTGTATATTTTATTTGTGTAGTAGGTATCACTACATAGTATAAAACAAATTCGCTTCCCGCTGCCTGTCCCTATGTATGCTTTAAAACTACGCAACGGATTTTGATGCGGTTTTTTGTAATAGATAGAGTGATTCAAGAGGAAGATTTATATGTATAATACATGCCCGTGCGAAGCCGGGGCGGGTCGCTAGTATCAATATATTATATATGTTTGTCCCCGAGGAGTGTCGGAAGATTTTTTCGAGTTAAAACTTTAACTGGAACAGTGAAATTCAAATTCAATTCAAATACTTCATTTTGTAAAATGGGATTACAGGGATTGCCCCCTGGAGGGAAAGTACCCTAAATATTGAAGACGGCTAATTTATTTTATTTTTAAAAATCAGAAAAACTGCATTCAAACAATTTTGAAAATCACCTTAAAAAAACAGCCTGAATTTTTATGATATCGATCGAAAGGGTCAATCATAAGAACCAAATTCTTTTAAGTACCTAACATAGTATCCTAAATTAAAGGAAGACTATGAAATTAATAATATATTATAAAATTTAATGGAAAAATACCATTATAGAATTAAATGAGACTTGAGGATAATTCATGATTATAAAAACGTTTTTATTATTATAAAAACGGCTCAGCTCGGGAAATGATCGGGAAAGCCGACCAGTTTCAGCAGATTTAGACTGCCTTCATCTTCGATCATAATAGCACGTATTTAGGTGAGCCGTTTTTATAATATAAATCAGGAACAATAACACATAATAAGGAATTATTATTATTATTTATTTAAATAAATTATACAGCATCACGGTGAGACTAATCGTTATACAATTAAAAACTTAAAAACAACATAAGAAGTGTTACATGTCATAAAACAAAACAAAACTAATGATAATAGTAGTTTATGCTACAAGGGCGCAAAGGAATAAATTACGAGGACGATTTTTAAAACCGAGTAATTTATTGCTCTTACGCCCGTGTATTATACTACGTTTTTCAATGCATAGTGTGAGGAAATGAAAACAAATATAATCTTGTGGACTTTAAATTATAATTGGCTCAAAAAGACTGTATCGAGAGCCGTTAAACAGTGTAAAAAAAGTATAACATCTATGGTACACAGGAAAGTCTGCAGGTTAGCCAACCATTGTAAATAAATAAAAAAAAAATAATAATAAAGCCCTAGGGCAAAATAATCGACTTTTTGTTCGGTTTTGATGCATAAAAAGTGGGCCTTTACGAGCACATGCATTGAAAATATATATTTCAATTTATAACTTAATTAACTATAGGTATATTGTAAGGACAAACCTTTCAACCGTCACGCTCGCAGTACTTCAGACATTCTTTTTTCATAGTCACAAACCTATCAGCAAATATACCACACCCAAGTACAGGATGACTGTAGAGAACTGTAGAGATATTATTTAGAGTGCATTACAAACTAGAAAATATAAATCAGAAACAAATCCAAAGACAAGAATTTGAAAAAAAAAATTTAGATTATTCATAGCGATGGATTTCGCAAAATAAACATAATCTTAGTTAATGAGAACTGTGAATTTCTTAACTGTCTGAAGCAACAATATTGTAGCGACGACAGCGCCATCTGTTTCTTAAGAACAAGGCGTGAAATCACATAAAGCCCTCGTGAGCGTTCTGTATGTGCAGTACAAGCTAGTATATCAAGCAGATGCAAAAATAACAGTGGACAAGTATGATGGAAGAATTCGCCGGTCTAGGTAGGAACCTCGGTGGCGCAATTGGTAGCGCGCTTGTCTTGATAACAAGAGGTCGCAGGTTCGAATCCTGGCCCGGGGAATTTTTTCAAATTCTTGTCTTTGGATTTGTTTCTGATTTATATTTTCTAGTTTGTAATGCACTCTAAATAATATTAAGAGTATTCATAGCGATGGATTTCGCAAAATAAACATAATCTTAACTGTAGAGATTTGATTTCGATTTTGGAGTACCTTTAATAGTTTTGTTATTAAAATGTTAAATTTCATGGTCTTCCTTGAATGTAGGGTACTATGTTACTTAGAACGATTTGGTTCTTATGATTGACCCTTTCGATCGGTATCACAAAAATACAAGATGTTTTTTTACACATTTGTTATTTTTAGGGTTCCTTAGTACCTAAAAAGTACAAAAGGAATCTTTATGATGAGACTCCGTTGTCCGTTCGTCCGTCCGTATGTCACAGTCTCATAACGTTAGCACTGTTAAAAATAAAGACATGAAATTTGGCACAAAAATAGCATTAATTTGCCCACATATCACGGTGTAAAAAAAATATGAAAAATTTTGAAATTATCAAAATATTTCCAAAACAAAAATATTATTCTAAAAATACAATATGGGTTTCGTATTGCAGATATTAAAAAGCTGATTGTAAAAATATATACTTTTACTATATTTATTGGCACTGGTTTCGAGAAATCTTTAATAAAACACAAAAATATGTATGCCCCCCCCCCCCCTTACTTCCGAAACTAGTAGTACGAAAATATGATTAAAATGTCGATTAAAGATCTTAACTGGCCAATTACAGGAAAACTATAGCGATTAAAAAAAAATCGAGCACAAATGAGAAATAAAAACAAAATATTTTATAAGAATACAACAAGGGTATCAAATTGTAGGTATTAAAAAGTTGATTGTAAAAATATATAGTTTGGCTATATTTAATTGCGTCTATTTCGAGAAATCCTTGAAAAACCATTAAAAATGTATGCCCCTCCGTTATCTCCAAAACTGATGGACCGAAAAATATGAAAAAAATCATGGTAATATGTAACTCGAGTCTGACTCGCACTTGCCTGGTTTTTCAAAATTCTTTGAATGCAGTTTTTCTTTAAAATGAAGGTTCCAATCTTCAATATTTACGATACTTTCCCTCCAGGTGGCATTTGTTTGATTCACTCTGTAAAATAAATACAAGTCGATATTATCAATAATCAATTATCAATATTTGTACAACCTCATTTCACCACTAATTTAACGTCTTTTACCAAATATTTTATTGTCTTATTTATACGAATATCGACTTAATTCTGATTTTATCGAAGAATGCGTGCTTTGACCTGATCTTTGCATACGAATTCATTATTTGCTGAATTTATTTCGGGAAAACTATATAATGCATAGTTTTTTATGTACGTATTTAAATTATACATAATGTATTATATATATATATGTATAATGCATAGTTTACAAGGTACGTATTAAAAAAAAATGAACTTAAAATATATGACATTATAATATACGATATATATTATAATATCTCAGTGATGTAAGCAGACTATAGATTGATCTGTTATGGTCCTGACATACTACTTTGATAGATCTGCTTCGATGATGATATAATTCTTTCCCTTTTTCTTTCAGTGGAGAAAAAATTTCAATGCAACGATTGCCCCTACAAATGCTCACTAAAGAAATACATGCAGCGGCATTGCAAAGTTCACACCGGAATAAAGCCATATAAATGTAATGTCTGCGTATACCGAGCTAGAAGACAATCACATTTAGTTGCGCACATGTTCACACACAACAAGCCGTTTGAATGCGATGTTTGCGGAAAGAAATTCACAGATAGAAAGAGTTTTGGACACCACCAGAGCAAAAACCATAAGGTCTATAATTGTGAATTTTGCGACAGGAAATTTAAAAGCCAAAACTTTTTATCTAAACACTACAAGATTAAACATAAGAATGACTTTTAAGTACGAGGTTTGTGAACAGAAATACAAGGTATTAGAAAATCTATTGAAAATATATGTTTTAAGAGCTTTGTTAGCCTATGTAAGTGTGACATTAATCTGCCACAATTAAAAAAAAAATAATGATCTCAGAGATATCCCAAGCATACCTTGAAATATGAAATATGCCAAGCATATGCTTGGGATATCTCTGATGGATAGAATCCGAAACGAAGATATCCGTCAGAGATCGAAGATGACCGACATAGCCTGCCGAATCAGTAAGTGGAAGTGGCAGTGGACTGGCCATATTTGTCGCCGACGTGATAACCGTTGGGGCTGTAAGCTATTGGAATGGAGACCATGTACAGCAAAGCGCAGCGTAGGCCGCCCTCGTGCCCGCTGGACTGACGATCTGAAGGACGTTGCGGGTGGCGGCTGGATGAGGATGACTGAGGACCGCCAAGAGTGGCGTAATATTGGGGAGGCCTATGTCCAGCAGTGGACGAATACGGGCTGATGGATGGATGATAATGACCTCAATTTTCGGTAGTAACTAACTGTATGAACATATTCGATCCATGAAGAAACTGGACATTAACGGGTCAGCAGTAGAAGAACATGCACTAAGTTCAGATACGACCCATTACATCCGTTTCGACAAGGCTGCAGTATCAGTGAAGGAGAAATATACCATTCCTCGTAAAATACACGAATCCATTGAGATAAGTCGTCATCCCAACTTCAACAGGGACCATGGTTGGCAGCTGGCTCCGTCTTGGAAATCGGTTCTCGATGGATCGAGCAACTTTAGGACCGTGCCCAATGACAGTGACGACGTTGTGAGCTCGGTCTGTTTAATAACCGCCCCTAAATTATAACAATTAAAAGAATCACCATCCCACCTCCTTCGACGACGCAGCCAACGCTCAGCGCACGAGCAATGCGTGCAGCTCGCCGATCAGGGTCAGGGATCAGGGATCGCCGACTGGAGGTGCGGAAGATTTTAAGCATCACTTTCCCATCACTTTGTCTTCTGTCTATAGTGCGCACGCTAGCTTTGGTAACATTATGAACCCATCACTTTGTGATGTATAGGCGTCGTGCTTGGTTGAGGCCAGGAGTGCGTGGACGCTGGCTTGTCCTGATCGGGATCTGCCCATCGTCTTGGAATCTAAATTATGAGGACGAGGCTTTATGCAAATAGGTCCAAACCTTTGACTAAAGCATAAGGGAAGACACGGTACCGGGCCTCGATAAGTGGCAGAGCAAAACTAACACAAATTTACTCAGTACGCTCTGGTCGCTCGCGGAACGTCTTGAAAGTTATCTGTGCTTTCTACCCGAGTGATTATTGTTGTTTTACGCTGAAAATGCCTGATGCGCTTTGATAAGTGCAAAACTTACTACATGAAATGTAATAAACATGATGGGGTCACATATCATACGTAAGTATGTCAAAAAGTCATTGCTTATTTTTGTCTATAAAGCCGAAAATTTTACGGAGATCGACCCGAGAGCGGCCATTTCAAAACAACCAGTTGAATGGTCCGAATTATTCTAGTACACTCTCCGCGGTGGCCTATTAGTTAAGCAGGAGAGGAGGGCGGGGTAGCGCTCTACGCGATACGTAGATTCGCCGACATCAATCAAGCTCATCGCAGGTATTCGCGCCGTTTTTGAGTAGAGATTTGTGTGAAGGAAGGCGTGAGTCGGGCCTTTACTAATATATTTGTAATATAGTAACAGTATGCTCCATTTAAACATGACATGGTCACACGGATTGTTTATAATGGCTGCAAGCTATTTCGCATTTGCCGGTGGACAATTACGAACTGACGCCGCCTTCATATGAAACGTCATCAGGGTTGGATTCAGACCTCGGACGAAGCTTCGTCCGAGATTCAGACCTTAACGGTGTTACTAAAAAACGGTGTTTAACTTTAGACAGTGTTTAAATCTGTTGCTGTCACTTTTTTACGATATGAAACAAAAGGCGACACAAACAGATTTAAACACTGTCTAAAGTTAAACACCGTTTTGTAGTAACACAGTTATTGTCTATGGGAATTAAAAATATACTACTTGGCTCAAATTCTACTACGTTTCGTTTTTCGTCGATTTTTGTTTTGTATTAAAATAACATATAGCCTATTTGTAAGTGAAAATTTTAAGAAAGTTACAAATTATATTCATAATTTAATGAAATAGCCTATTTGTTTGTGAAATTAAAAAAAAAATTGCTATAGTATACATAACGTACAGAAATTCCCTATATTGTAGGGTAAATGTTAAAAAGCAAAACGTCTCAACCAATAAAACAAGTCGGTCGGCCTGAAGATAAAATTATGGTATTTTTACGTGGTATAGTTCCATTACGATACTACATACTACATGTCATGACAATATGGTACAAATAGTATAATTATACTACGAAATCCAACCCTGAACGTCATCGTCACATTTTGACAGTTCGCTGTGTTGTACCAGCCTCGCTCACTGGAAAACTTACACATGTGTAACTCATGTTCGCTGGAATAGTTCCGGTATTTTGGATATCTACTATATTTATTTATTTATTTATTTACTTTAATTAAAACGGACAAACGAATTACAATAATTAAAGATAGTAACGCAAACACAAAATGGTACAATCAACTAAAATAAATAAGAATAACACATAAAGTCAGAAACAGGCCTTCTCACAAAAACACAAACACTCTGACAATATTTTCTGCCATCCATCAGCAAACAGAATACAAATAAACAAATAAAAATAAATACCTATCCGGGCAAATAGTTGAGGTACGGCCAAACGGAGTTATGGAATATAATCTTTAAAATATACATATCTTCCCGCGGACAAAAAAACATTTTCGATACGCAAAATATCAAAACAAAATACCTTCTACCGTAACGCATTGATTTAGACTGACTGACGTGGGTCTACGCTGGTGTCTGCTGTCTTTGAGCTCCTTTGGCGGCACGCGCCCGTTCCGCGGTAGGCGATTTTCAGACCTCACCTTATTCTGAGTTTCAGACAGACAGGATAGACTAGATAGATTTTTCCGGCCCGGTGACTTCAATAAAGTCTTCTATTACATTTTTTTTTGTTTAGTTTGTAACATAAATTTATGGTTTTTAGTTTTTTTTAATTGTAGAATTTTATAGGATTATTTAGTTTTAAATTTGTGTACTTAAGTTTTTTGTTATTTAAGTTTTGTTTGAAAAACTCTTTAGTGTAAATCATATTGATATCAAAACTATGATAGAAATATCTGAATACTTGGCGATAAATCCATCGCAAGGAGATACAAATTAACATTATATCATTGCAGTATAGAAACGCAGAAAGAAAAGTACATAAATCTAGATAGCTCAGTTGGTGGAGCAATCGCCCCGTCAGCGAGAGGTTCCGGGTTCGAATTCCGGTTCAGAGCCCCTCACTTGTGATTTACTTTTCTTTATGCGTTTTTATACTGCAGTGATATAAAGTTAGTTCATATTTATATTAATACGCGTTCTCAACGTTAGATGGCGTTGGTATACACAGGTTTTTATAATGTTTGGCAACAACGAAAATATTTGTGACATTTTCCGGCCATTTATTTGTATTATTTTTACTAATTATTTAATGTAGATCACAAACAAAAAATGTATATAATTGTACATTTTATAAAAGGTAAACTTTCTATCCACAATCCCATTGCTGAGCAAAGGCCTCGCCCATTCTGTTCCATTCTTGCCTGTCGAACGTTAATCTGGTTCAGATTACCACCATACTTCTCCAGTTGGTCGCGCCATCTCGTTCTTGGCCTTCCCTTACTTCGTACTAAGTTTCTGGGGCATCATTCAGTTACATCTTTCTTCTTGTTGTCTCATAACATGCCCTGTCCATGTCCATTCCCATTTTAACTTTTTGAATTGACGTACCACATCACAAATTATAGAGGGATACTACGTACCACATCTATCACATCTTGACGTTTTCCTGGCATAGCTCAGATAAATAGATTTGAAGGACTTACCCCCGGTTTCTGAAAGGCCAATCAATGTAAACAGTAGATTAAAAAATAATTATCTGCGGATTAAGCCAGAAAAAGTGGGAATTTTACATTGGAATCAAAAATTAACTAAGTTAATTATTGATTCATCACAATTCAGACTTCATATATTCTTTATTTTCACCGTTATTTGCGGTTAAAGTTTTTTTAATCTACTGTTAACTTTGATTGGCCTTTCAGAAACCGGGGGTTAGGGACCTTATTGTCAATATAATCGGATCCAAATAGAATGATCTTATGTACTCGTATGTATGATGCTCCAGGACGAATAGATAAAAAAAACGAATACAACGGATTTCGATTTTGAGAAAAACCTTGAAAGACATTGTTGGAAGTTTTATAGCTCTTTTATTATTTTTAATTTAGAGTAGGTATGTCTTCAGTTTATTACAAATACAAATACACAATTTCTGTAAGCTGTTTTTATAAAACTTTTCTATCATTCAAGCATGCAAGGAAATTTATGAATTTGAGTGACTTTCATGGTTTTGATTATTGATATTTTAATTAGAAATAAGTAACTAGGTCCTCAGAACAATTCTTATGTAAATAATAATTATAAAAAAAAATACTTGTTCGTTTTATTGAAGTTTGTACAATTAAAAACGTCATTATATAACCCACTAATCTGGGATAGAACCTTTGAATAAAACTATTAAAATATACCTATTTGGGTTCGAAAAAGGGCATGGCACGCGATAATGGCAGGCGGCCCGACGCTCATTCCTTGGAAAAATGGGCGGTCACTGATATGGGACGCAACGTGCGTTGACAAATTGGCACAGTCCCATGTCCAAGTGACCACAATAAGGGCGGGCGCGGCAGCCGCAACAGCTGAAGTGTTAAAAAGGCGCATATATGGAGCCCTTGGCGAGGGCTTCATATTTATGTTTTTATTTTATTTATAACACTTTTTGCACATTTACACAAATAACTTAAAACACAAAAGAATAATTAAACATGGTGTACAAGGGCGGCACTTATGGCTAATAGCAATATCTTCCAGGCAACTCTTGGTAGCTAACAGAAAGATGAACAAAATAACACGTGGAGGTGTAAATACTAATCAGAAAATAAAAGGGAGATCAAGATTAAAATATAAACCTAAATATCTAAGACATAAACTTACATATAGAAATACATGAAATATATTTGTGCCTTTTGCTGTAGAAACTCTTGGGCCGTGGGGTTCGGAAGCGCAGCGACTTTATAAAGAAATTTCGTTGCGCTTGGTCGACGCTTCAGGTGACCGAAGGGCTGGAAGCTACTTTGGCTATTCAACGTGGCAACGCCGCCAGCCTTTTGGGCACCCTTCCTAACGACGGCAGCGATCTGGCCAGCATTTTCTATTTATAGTAATTATTTTAGGTTTAGTTTGTTAGATTTTTTATTTTAGGTCATCTTTAGTTAAGTTTTTGAATGTTATTTAAGTTTTTAATAAATAAATTTAGTTTCGAAAAATAAAAATAATTCCAACACATCAAAAGGTTTTTTTTTATAATTATCAATAAAGTTTAATATACTTTTATGCGATAACCATGTATCTTTTCATATTTGTGATAGTTATAGATTATTTGGTCATTTTACTATAAAATTGGTTAAGAAACAGTATTGATATAAAATATAATAATTATTATATTATCCAATAATATAAAATAATTATACATTTACTAAAAGATGCAATGGTACCGATTCGGTGAAGCACATCTTAACTTATTTGACAGGACTAAACTTAATTTAAGCGTTCTTAAATTTTAAGACAAGGGTCTTCTCGATAAAGAAAGAAAAAGACAGGACGCTTAAAATAAGGCTAGTTCTGTCAAATAAGTTAAGACGTGTTATGCCGAATCGATACCATTGTTTTTTTAACGTTTTTCATACAAATTTTCTCACTATGAAAATGTAGGAATGAACACTTGAGATAATATTTTGCATTTAAAAGTCAACACAGAAAGGAATAGTTGAACAAATAATGTAAAAAATATGAAAACCATGTTGTTCTATTCTAAAGGGATTAATTATCTACTGTTCAATGTGGCGATAGCTTTGTTTATTTTTTTCCTTGAATTATTTTTTACTAAGATAACAAATAGTTTAATACAAGGTTTTCCTTAAGAGGTCCCTTTACCGCTGTATTTTTCTTAAAATTCATTCAATAGGTATAAACCGAATGTGAAGTCTACAGCTTATTTTCTTCATATCTTTTTTCATGACTATATTCTAGTGACATCTAACTACGTCTCTATACAGCCCAAAAAGCAAAATTTGATAAAACACCATCATAATAGCTGTCAGGATATCGTCAATATTGCCTCGTTTTTACACAAAGTTTAACAAGTTTGTATATTTTTATCTATACTGGAAATAAAAAAGAGAGAAATACAGATGTCGTTCATGTTAAGATGACTAAGTTTACACACTTTGCTAAGTATAAACAATTACCGTTTCATGGAAAACTGTTTTGACCTGAAACCATTTCACAAATTCAATTAACTTATTTTGAATATCTTGTCATCTTGCACTTCTTGATGAGAAATACAATTTCAATAAGTAAAAATACAACTTTTAGTTAAGAAAACTTATAGTTAAAAGTCTGCTGTATGCATTAACATATTTTTAATTATATTACAATAGTAATAAAATAATTGGCTTATCCGTCGTCGTGATACCAGCCGTAAATTTCTTAAATAATCTGATATCACGCTTATGGAAAACCCAATTATTTTGAAGATACCATAATATCATTAAAATATGTTTATGCATATAGCAAACTTTTAACAATAAATTGTCTTAGCTAAAAGTTGTACTTTACCGTTATAATTATTTCTTAATATTTTGTTACAAATTCGGAGAAATAGCCCTTAAGGAAAACCTTGTATGAAAATATTTGTTATCTTTGTAACAAAGAAAAAAAAATAATAAACAAAGCTATCGCCACATTGAACAAACAGTAAATTATTAATCCCTTTAGAATAGAGAAATATGGTTTTATATTTTTTACATTATTTGTTCTACAGTTACTTTCTGTGCTTTCTTTCAAATGCAAAATATCATGTGAAGTGTTGATCTCTATATTTTCATGAGGAGAAAATTTGTATGAAAAAGTTAAACAAAAGGCCATAAAAACGTTATAATATGTATATTTTACAGGGCTGTAAATATTAGCATTTATTGATTTTACCCAGAAAAATTGCCTAGACAAACGGACAAACAGACAAACATAGGGACAACAAATTAATCCTAAAAGAGTTTTGTTTTTTCATTTTGCGTAAAGGGACCTGAACATTTCAAACTATGATACAAATAAATTTCTATATTTTAAACACTTGGCGATTTATCCCAAGGGTAAACAGGTGTCCCAAAAGTCAACGCTTTCCCTTGGAAGGCTGGTAGGCCAGCTCATGACTGACCAGAATATCAAATTATGACCTCAGCAAATGTAGATTGTCTTCGAGTTGATGGTACTTTTATAAATTCGAATAGATTTTTGAGAGTCAAAGCTAACCAGTTCTAAATTCTAAGAATAAAATTTTTGTTGCGCAACTCTGAAAAAAAATGTCCTATGTTAGTTTTGCAAATTGTCTTAAATAACTACCAAAGTTTTACTACCAAAGGAGCTGCGTATTTTTTTAAATAATTAGAATTTAGAATGAAAGAGTGGCGGGCAGTAAAAATATTTGACGTTCATTAGAGATGCCATTTAACACGCGTTAGAGTGAGATAAATAGTGACGCTATTTAAAATTAGTTGGAATGAGATAGTAACGCAGTTAAACGTGGTTGAATGAGAGAGGCATAATTGATATAGGCTACAGTGAGATAGATAGTGACGTGGTGCATTCCTTCTGAGAATATTTGTTAGTTTCCACTTTTTGTAATAAAAACTTAAGTAAAAATTTTGTGTAAAGAAATTTTTGGTCCAATTTATTTTCCCGCAAGTGTAAAACCAGCTCAACGGGCGAAAAATATTTAAAGAATGGGTAATGGTGACAATTAACCGTCACAATATTATTATGTATCTCTAAAGGAGTGTCTGAAATGTTCCGAGGGTCAATGATAAATCAAACACTCAAAAAACCACTTTTAGCCGACCATAATAAATTTACGTCCCGACGTGATAGCAAGTAGGATCAATGCCGTGTGACGATGATCGAAATACACTAATAAATTAGATAAAATAAAATACGTATTACTTTTGACCCTGCCTCGTCCACTCTATTCGTATTTTTGCTATGGTGACGCGAGCTTAGAGACCGGGACGAATTTCCCCCCGCGCGCTATCGTAAAATAGAATAAGCCACGCCCGGAACTGGTTTTTGTTTTGGCTATGTCATACTCTTAAGGCTTTTTTTTATCCAAATCGATATCGATAAAGTCTGTAAACCGGTAGTCCGGTACATGCCTAGTTGCAAGCGTTTGAAAGATAGGGCTGTAGCCGGCTTGAAATCGACGTACTGATAAAAAATAGGTACTGCCATCTTGTTTTTTCTTACGGCGAGTTGTATATGTGAAAGTAGCATAGCTTTACCATCCTAGGTTTCTGCTTAATTAGATTATGTCTATTGGATTATTGGTCTGAGATCGCCGGTCTCATACCTTTGGCAGAGAGATACCCTTGCCTGCTACTGCAGTCTCCGTTTGGTTAAATTTACAATAAAGCTAATTCTGAAGGCTTTAATTTTATTTTTAGTGCTGTCAAAACTTAAAATTTTCCAAAGAAATTTAGCTTCTAATCCTGACTCTTAAGGACTATTTTGTATACAAGAAAATTTTGTTTTGACACCACTAAAACTAAAATTAAAGCCTTCAGAATCGGCTATAATATGTTATTATAATACTTGTTAAAAGTTCTTTTCTTTTGTAATACCTGATAAGTCTAGAGGTTTGTCCTTATATGAAATAAATTCACATTCACATTCTTAAAAAAAAAGAATAATGTCAGCCAAGTATTTTTTTTATTTTCCCACTAAGTGGAAAGGCAAAGAGATTTTAGCCCATACAGCCATGTCTGAGGTTATAGTTATTATCTGTTTATAGATACTATCCTCTTCTGTTGAGGATCATCTGAAAGGTCTGCCCTGTCTAAGTCACTGTCCTGTCGTTCCCGCTATAATGGTAGTCTTATAACGCAAATACAACAGGGTTAGAAAAAAACACACGAAAAGGCACAGCCTGCACTTTTGTTCCCTTGAACAACACACTACACTGGTTACGGCGATTTTAAATGACAATATTCCATCACTATTGTTGATCAAAACACCCGAAATGCAATATTTTTTCAATATAACAACATAACGACGTCAACATATCGTCGTGCCTTTTTTCCATCAACCCCCTATCAGTCTAGTTAAATAAACAAAAAAAGTACGGGTTTGAAAAAAGGCGCGAAGATGTAACGGCGTCGTTTTTTGTTTTATTGAAAAAACATTGCATTTTGGGTATTTTGATCAACAATAGTGATAGAATATTGTGAATTAAAATCGCCGTAACCAATGTAGTGTGTTGTTTAAGGAAATTAAAAGTGCATGGGACTTTTCATGTGTTTTTTCTAACGCAAAATTTTGTTCTTGTTATGGGTCTATCACTTTAGCACGAACTGACAAGAACAGCGACTACGACAGGACAGTTCCTTCAGATGATCCTCAAAAGAGGATATAACACAGAGAAGAAAGGAAACTAAAATAAGACTAGGCAGTATGGGTTTAAGCCTTTAGCCTTTTCTATAAAGGAAAGAAAATTACAAAAAACAAAAAAGTATTCTATGTCTACGGTGCAGCCCTCAGAATAAGGAATACAAATAGAAACCTGGCTAAAATAATACGCGGAGAAAGACACCTATCCTTGATTTTCTTACGACATTTTAGTGCGTTAGAGAGAGATGGATATGTATTAGTTTTTTCTTAATTAGGTAGGTTGTCACTAGTTCGTTGCTTTGCTAGTGATGTAACAATGTCAATTTTTGACTACGATAAATAAACCAAATCGAAATGAACCGCGACCAATCTCCTTACCACACATCATATCGTATCAAAGTGTGAAAAAAAAGAGAATGCAGGAGGCACCGACCTTTCTGGTGACATCCTCTTGCTTTGGAAGGAGGCCAAGAGAATTAATAGCAAAGTGGTCTCTGTCTACCCCAGTGGGACACATGTTATAATTGTGTAAATAAGGAATTAATAAAAGGATATCTTTCGTTTAGCATAATATTTTTTATTAAGTACAAATTACTATATCGTAGCAGGTAGGTACATAAGTTAAGTCCAAAATTGTGCTTGTTTCTAGTACAAAAAATGCTGTAGCTTGTATCAGAGATACAACCGTAAACTATTTAAGTGGATACTTTTTAAGTCGCCTCTTAACTCAATCAAATAGATGTTCGTTGATGTCGCGTCTTTGTTCAATCAAGGAAGAAGGAATTAATCGCAACAATAGAAATCATAATAATCATAGACTTATAGGATTCTTAATAATAATATTATGTCAATGATGAGCGATGACAGCGCAATTACTACAGAGGTAATTTCATTTTTTTTATTTCTATCAAATAAACATCAACTTATCTTGAATAAAAACTAATAACAAATAATGAACGATTAAAATACCTAATAACCTGTAATAAGAAATCAAATTATGCGCAGTTCAAGTCAATAAGCATTCCCAAAATTCATTTCACGATAGAACTACCCTGTCAAAGTACTTTTATTGTCAACCACTAAGTACGAAAATGTCTTGATCTGCGGAATTTCTTCGTGAAGTCGATCACGGCAGTAACGTGAACGAACAGGCCTTTCAGAACGATTTGCGAACATAGAAGTATGCACTTTTCTAAACCACAGACATCCATAGGTACTGGTTCTGTTGCCTAAAATTGAAAAATTATCGAGTTAATATACTATAGTATAGTACAAGCACGTACCTACAAACAAGATTGATAATGCAATTATACATATTTATTTAAAGGTTACCAATGTGTCTGTATCTGGTAAATATAACGTTGGTAAGGCATCTGCTTTTAAAAGTCTCCATTTTAAATTTTCGTTTGGTCTAAAAGAATCCGACGTAAAGTGTTTCGAACAAATATGACCGCTTTTTTAATTGCCCAATTTGGTCAAATTATTCGTCTAAGCCATTCACTTTTTAATTCTTACCTTTTTGGAAATCTGTAACAAAAAATATAGCGATATTTATTCGGCATTATTTTTCTTTTAACTCGCGCTGCAATGAGGGATTTTCTTTTCTTTTTTTTTTACTCTTCCCTAGTCGCTGGATAGATGGCGCTGAACTTGGTAAGTTACTGCAAGGAACGGAACGTCACATAATTTTTTGATTATTGCACTTGGATGTAATTTTGAGATCGTAAAACGAAACGTACATAAAAAAGTAATTAATGTCATTGTCACATCACATCACAATGACATTTTGAAAATAAATAAATAATAACAACAAGGAAAAAGAAAAAAATAATTAGCAGTCTTTTTATGAGTTTTCTAAGCCAGAAAGAAAATGTCCCAAGAGAAAAAGAAGAGAAGTCTGTGCCTTGTGGATTTGTATAAAAATGGAGGCATACATCTTTTTCCTAAAGATGAAAGTCGTAAAGTGCAATGAGTACAAGCCATGGTACATTTTAAACCTGGACGGACCATAACAAAGCATTTGCACATAATATGCTCAGCACACATGTCATCAACCAACGAGCGTATGTGACGTGACGTGACGTGCGCAATGTTTTTTTTTCAACCGTTTTGGCTTTGGCACCTAGCAACGTAGTCAGTTCAACACCATCTACAGAGTTCTGGGAAACTATGTTTTTTTTTAATACTCAAAAAGAAAACCTCTCATTAATCTATTATCCTTTATGCACGGCTGCCGCGGGAACCAATGTTCGATAGTTTGCCACACGGACTTTAGTACATCACTATACGAAAAAACATAACCTCTCGTAGTCGGCAGAAAATCTATATAAAACAGGCAAATATCGGTGTAGAATTGAACACGAGTATGATTTACAAGAACTACTATTATTGTTACTGAGTTTTAGGTATGATCCTGCAACTTATTAACATAAAAACTATCAGAACTCACCGATGAAATGATATTGCTTCATTGTTGTTTTCTTTTCTTCCTGTATGCGATTTACAGCCTTCAATCGCACAAGACATTTTATTACAATGTTAAAAAAACAATCAACACAAACAATAATAAATCACACTTTCACGAATTTTGAGAGGAAGAGCACCAAAATATTTAATTTCTCTCGGTGAAGCTGTAAACTTTCGCAAAATGCAATAGACATTGCGATGCCACCAAATTAAGATGTGATGCACGCAACGTACGATATTACAACACAACGATACAATGATGAGACATATTTAATTTGATGGTGTTATAATTTTTAAAATACATCCAAATTACATCCATCTGACATTTGTTTGGTTCAATCTAGTGACACACCAGGAAAAAAGATAAAGTAAGTGCGGTTCGTCGTTTCATTCACTCGTACACAGGAGTAATTTACGTTAGATGAGTACAATGGCTAATGCCCAGTTCTTATTTTAGTCAGGCTTCTATTTGTATTCCTTATTCTGAGGTGCAGCCCCCGACCAAGAATTGGTCCGAGGTGCAGCCAGTACTGCAAATAATGTGCGCCCCGGGCATACATGTATATGAATTCCAGGCCGTGCATTACTGGACGTTTACTGGTTGCGCATTACTGGACGCACATTCTAAGGACCCTGAGCTGACACCGACGTGACGATAAAAAAATGCTAGACTTATCCCTCTATAATTTGTGGCTAGACTAGAATTTTGGACGCTTAACGCTTAACGTAATTAATTAGTTAAATTGTATATGTACATTTTGATCACCTTCTGTATTTTGTTGTAGATAATAGCAATCATCACAAGGACTTACAGGATACCAACACAAATTATAGAGGGATAGATACCAAATTCCTCGAATTTACTTTTAACTAATACAGTGCTTTGGTTTATGACGTGACATTGGCGGAATTAAATGTGTTAGTCACACACATTATCAGAAGCCATAAACAAGAAAATAATAATAACTTTTAACTTAAAAAACTTCCCGAGTGCCCGTAGGTACTTTTTCTTTTCCGTAGGTAGCATATTTTGACAGATAAATACCAGAGAGTCTGCCAATACCCTCATTTTAGAGGTACACACCTGTGAGGACAGTTAGTTAGTATACTATACTCTGTGCCCCTGTGTGTAAAGCCGGGAGGCGGTTCCTCGTACACTTCTGACAATTTTGACGAAGTTAAGCAAAAAAAACAACACGACAAGGTCTTTAAAAACCTTATTATTTCAGTATTACCAGAAGATTTGTTGAATCCACTGAGATGAAGACAAGGCAAGAGAAGAAGAGACTAACAGGTATTTCAAGCTATGTTAAGCCACTTCGATAGCTCTGTTGGTAGAGCAATCACCCGCTTCTAGTCAAGATTAAGCGTTTCAGTAGGGAAATTAATCAGTCGATAAAGGGGCATGATCCAAGACTTGAAAATTAGTACACCTAACTGGGAAAGTAAATATTTGAGGATATCCAACAAACAAAAGATAGAAGTATACTACTTACCAGTTTTTATAACATGAGATCTGGCGAGCGAGAGGTAAATATATAATTGTAGTATGAGCGATTGGAGGCAGGACAAAGAAAGCAGGGTCTCAAGTTATTAGAACCACATAGTTCCTATAAAAAGCCTAGATTTGCCAATGCCTTAATTTAATTACAAAATTAGAAACAAAATGCAAAAAAAATTACAGCTTTTCAAAGATTGATTTTGATTATAGAATTAAACAAGACTGAAGGATAGTTCATGATTTAAACAAAATGGCTCACCTCAATATACATAAAAGGTGAAATTTATTCAACCACCTGAATTTCTATGGGAGGTTCTGTAGGTGATAAAGAGAGTGTGAGAATAGACACCATGTTTGTATAGCTTGCATCAGATAAGGTATTGGCAGGTCATGTGACATTGAACATCGTATTAATGTGTGAGTACAATTTCGATTCAGTTGTGAGAATAGACACCATGTTTGTATAGCTTTGGATTCATTGTGTGAAGTCCACGCACACAACAGAATCAAAATTTTACTCATATATTATTAATATGATTCCCAATGACACACAGCCTATCATTACCTTGTCTGATCCACCTAATTCTTCAGATATATAGTCTCTATCACCTACTGAACCTCCAAAAGAAATTCGGGTGGTTGAATAAATTCGCCATATTTACTATGATCAGGATAGCCAACCAGTTTCACCTGCACTGATGACGTCCCGCACATTGCAGGCTGCTGCCTGCAGTGTGAGGCATTGTGTTGTTATGTATTTTCATGAATTATTGAATTATGTATTTTCATGTATAATATAATCTCATTACCTTGTCTGATCCACCTAATTCTTCAGATATATAGTCTCTATCACCTACTGAACCTCCAAAAGAAATTCGGGTGGTTGAATAAATTCGCCATATTTACTATGATCAGGATAGCCAACCAGTTTCACCTGCACTGATGACGTCCCGCACATTGCGGGCTGCTGCCTGCAGTGTGAGGCATTGTGTTGTTATGTATTTTCATGAATTATTGAATTATGTATTTTCATGTATAATATAATCTTAGATTATGTTTATTTTGCGAGATCCATCGCTATGAATACTCTAAATATTATTAGAGTACATTTCAAACTAGAAAATATAAATCAGAAACAAACCCAAAGACAAGAATTTGAAAATAATTCCCCAGGCCAGGATTCGAACCTGCGACCTCTTGTTATCAAGAGAAGCACGCTACCAATTACGCCACCGAGGTTCTTACCCAGACCGGTGAATTCTTCTATCATACTTGTCCACTGTTATTTTTTGCTTCTGCCTGATATACCAGCTTGTACTGCATATATACAACGCTCACGAGGGCGTTATGTGATTTCACGCCTTGTTCTTAAGAAATTGTTTAAAATTCTTGTCTTTGGGTTTGTTTCTGATTGATCTTTTCTAGTTTGTAATGCACTCTTATAATATTTAGAGTATTATCTTACTTACTTCCTGGGCTGCTTTATTTTTCTCAGAGAATTTGTTCCTGGTTGATTTTTCTGCCATGAAATGCTCTCTAATAACATTAGAGTTTTCAAAGTGATGCAATTCACTATAAATCATGTAATCTTGGGACTTGCATTTTATTTTTCATTTAGAACTTAATGTTGCAGATTTTTTCATACATTAAATGTTGTGATAAGTTGGTAACTAGAAATTATTCTAGTCTACTAACTTATTTGATATATAGGTACAGTTACAGAACCCTCAGGGCACGAGTCGCACCTACACCTGACAATTTTTTTCTTTTTAGTTATCAAAGTAGAACCCAGAGATGATATAGAAGAACAGATGGATTCTTCTGATGACGCACGAGAAGTAGTGGATGAGATTAGAAATTATATCTTAAAGAAGAGAAAAGAAAGAAATAATGAACTCATAGTGACAACTCCAGAAACTGAGAAGAATACTTTGAGTGGTGTAAATAATGAACTCATAGTGACAACACAAGAAACTGAGAAGAATACTGTGAGTGGTGTAAATAATGAACTCATAGTGACAACACAAGAAACTGAGAAGAATACTGTGAGTGGTGTAAATAATGAACTCATAGTGACAACGCAAGAAACTGAGAAGAATACTATGAGTGGTGTAAATAATGAACTCATTGTGACAACGCAAGAAACTGAGAAAAATTCTGTAAGTACTGTAACAATTAGTTTTAAAAGGAACAAGCATGGGTTTGGAAATACGCTAAATGTGTGCAATTTTATGTTCATAAACATAATTATTGTCACAACATGAATCCCTGTCAATCAGTAGTGTTTTGGATTTTCTTTTGGGCCCAGAGCGGAATAGTTGCTACAAGTAAACAGATAACGAAAAAAATAGTAATAAAAATCTCTTTCAATGTATTATACTGCCCCAAGGGGGTTGAAGTTGATAAAAACATGAAAATGTAAAAAATTCCAAAACATCATTTGATGGATTTTTTGCAACTCGCATTTATGGAAAGAGACAAGTAAACATCTCTTCTTCCTCCCATAATTGACCATGCCGATGTCTGTTTTCTCGATGCTAGTGTGGAGCTGGTTTATAAGCTTAAAAGGCTTCACTTCAGAATCTCTGCAATAGATTTATTTATGGTTTGCGTAAATTGAACCATGTCTCATTTGCTTAATTTGCTTCCCATCCGTTGTCGTCATCACTTGCATATCCTCACACTTCTCTACAGTGTTCTCAAAAACCCCCTTTTTCCTAAATACATTCGTGCTCGATTTAAGTATTTGTTTTCCAGTGGTTTTCGATCTCACAATGTCTCCCTTCTTAAAACTCCAGCACACAACTCTGCGTCTTTTAGCAAGTCGTTCACTGTTGAGACTTCCACACTGTGGAATTCACTTTCCATGAACATTTGAGATTGTCCTTCGCTGAATATTTTCAAAAGACGGCTGAAGGAGCACCTTATATATTCTTTAATCTATGTACAGTGGAGACCACATCAAGCATCAATCATACCACATACACTTGCAGTACGACATTAGCCCCTAGAGAGAAGAATATAAGATAGGTACAAAGTCCAATGTGTCTTACTTAATGCGGTCTCCACTGTACATGTATGTATGTCAACTTTTTTTTTTGTTTTGCTAACTTGCAATCGGTTTTAAAACCATAAGCAGTTTTTTTAAGGGTAAGTAATTAGAGGCTTGTTAGGCATGCCCTCCCGTGTCGGGTTGCCTTCATGATTTATATTATATTATAAGTTGTCCCATGTGTCCTGCCTTTTCAGGCGTCTTGTTTGGAATGGTTCGCTTAGACCCTGAGCAAGTCTGTTTTCATGATTGACAATCCTATTTCTGTAGGTTTTGTTCCTGATATTTGCTTCTTCTTTTACAGTAGGAAGTTTTAGGTACTTATGAACTTCGTCTGTTCTTGTGAACCATGGAGCATTCACTATAGTTCTCAGTATACTATTTTGAAACCGCTGCAAAATTTCAATATTAGAGTTCTTTGCTGAACCCCACAGCTCAATTCCATAGGTCCAGACTGGTTTTAATACTGCTTTATATATAAGAGTTTTATTGTTTACTGATAATTTAGATTGTCTTCCGAGTAGCCATTGCAGTGATCTAAACTTGTGATTCAATTCATCACACTTCTTCTGTATGTGAGCCTTCGAAGTCTGTTTGCGATCAGACAGATTGTTGATGTCTTCTTTTATATAAGTTATTATATTCTATTATTCCCAAAGGTAGACTGAAAGAAATCTCTTTATAGAGATAAGTTTGCCATTGTACATTGCAATTTGTTTATAGTATGTTTGTAAATGTTTATTTTCTGAATAATAATGAAAAGAAAATTTTGTTCCTGATTTTTTTTTTCTTTTCATAAGATTCAATGTTCAATGCTGCTATGTTTTTGATGTATTAGACAAAAATTGCAGTTTTTCAGTTCTGGTAACTTTTGATGATTTTTATTACTTTAATTCTATACATATGGCTTAAAATTTATTGAAGAAACAATATAAAAAAGTTCAAGTGAAAATAGCAGTTATAGAAAAAATAAACTTTTAACAAAAAAATAGTAACCGCCTTCAATAGTAACAGCAGTCATTCACTAAAAAGTTAATAATAATTCTATAAAGACCGATGGTACCGAAGCAACAGTTTTGCCGACTTCTTTCTTCCTGAAACATTATGTTATTCTATTTATATGGCTTAAAATTTATTGAAGAAACAATATAAAAAAGTTTAAGTGAAAATAGAAGTTATAGAAAAAAAGCTACAATGGTTTGAAATCATTGAAACCTACGCTAGAAGTAGCATTTTTGCAGCCTGTAACATAACTACCCGACCAAAATGTATGAAGCAACAGATATTTTTTCTCGATTTCTCAATTTTTTTTTACGGAAAGTTGTTCTTAAGGTGTTGAGTACTAACGCCAGTTTTCAGCTTCTGTTTTAAGGGGCTGCACTATGTAGTAACTTTAACTCTCTATCCAGCTCTAATCAGATGCCGTGCACGCAAAACTTCAGTTATTTTGAAATCGTGGCTCCATTAGGACATACAGAAATAAAGTAGTAAGGCTTTTTTGTAGATAATAATGAGATCTTTTATTGTGTGAAAGGTTCATTTCAAACGCATATTCCATGTCCGAGCGAATTGAATGTACAGAATGAAATTAGGTACCTACAGATATATATTTATTTGAGTAAAGATATAAAATTTCGATAATCTATAAAGGCTCAATTCGTCAGAAAAACATGATTAAGTACATATATATTTCCCAGAATTTTCTAGTAGCCAGTTTAGCCTACAAATCGAGCTAAATATACGCAATTTTACCAAATCCACGCTTATTTAAGCCTTAACATTAACACCCAGTATTTTGTATAAAACTGCTATCTTGCCTTATGTTATTTTAAAACTTAAATTTGTCGATTTTCACCTGGTATATTGTTCGCAGAATACTGCAGAAACCAAAACGAGTGAACCAAACCAAGGAGGATGTGCAGCGACAACCTCCAACGGTGAGAAGAATAGCTTACAGAAATGGTTTCTCAAATAGACCTCCTAATATCTAGTATATAATTATTAAATATATAATATAAATAAATATATATATCGTCACGACATGAGTTCCCGAGGGGGTGTCAGGGGTGTTCCGAGTTTGAACTGTCACAGTTCACACTCGGTACACCCGCGATTCACCTATGATTACTACGTCCCAACGTGATGAGTGGTGAATCCTGTCGCCGTACTTTGGGCACAAATACACGCTTTTTAGGGCATGCAGGTTTCCTTACGATGTTTTCCTTCACCGTTCAGCAAGTGGTAAGTAAGAACAAATAGTATACACATATATTCTGAAAAATGAGTAATACAAATACAAAATTGTTTATTTGGGTCAAAAAATCTCAGCCTAAAAATATCATTGTTAAGGCTAAGGTATTCACAAAAATTTATTTGTTCAACTGAAACTTAAGTAAGGCAAAGCCTGTTGCTTCTGCTCGTAGGGATACAGTTTAGTTAATACAGGGAGCCGAAAAAGAGAAAAGCATGCAATTTAATAAAGCGTATTTACATTTACAAAATTATATAAAAATAAACATGAGTGTATGTAAGGGTGTGTGTGTATATGTGAGAGGGTGTGTAAGTGTATGTGTGGGTGTGTGAGAAGAGAAAAGAAACAGGATGTGTTTACAAAAAAATTACATGTTTTTACGTCAATGAGTAGTGCATGCCCGACCGGGGATCGAACCTGGATCTAAAGATTGAGAGGTCAGTGTTTAATCCTTGAGCTACCGCCGCTATCATTTTTGTCTTCTCAATAATCGGTTAATATAATTGTCTGTCTTCTGCCTCTTCTTTTTCTTCTTGTCGTGACTAAAGTAGAGCCACTGAGTGATGGCACTTATGACAGCTGCATTTAGTGATGAGGTACATTTCAAATTTCGGTTAAAAATAAAAATCAAGTGTGAGTTTACTCAACATTAGACACGTCATTCAACATTCAACATAATGAGAAAGGAAAATGTGCCAAAGCCAGTGGCGTAGTTATCGGAGGGCTATGCGGTGTAGTGCCCCGGGGCCCCCAAGAGATGTTTAAATATCTAAATCGAAAAAAGTATTTTACTATCATCTATTTTCGTTGAGTTTAACTTGGTCATTGTTTTGTTTTTAATTAAATATTATTGCGTAACTTGGCGACCTCAAAAACGACCTATAAAAAACTAGAAACGTTAAAAAAATCTTTGTTTCTATACGAATTCTATCGCACAATAAAGCAACATTCAAATCGAAAAATAATAACCGAAAGAAGTAGTACATCACTATCAACAATGAAGTATTACATTTTTTAATTAACACTTGCTTATCAATAATAACGATATTTTGTAGGCATTTAAACGTCATAGGCGCCATCACTCAGTGGCTCTACTGTAACCAGCGGGCCTATTATGTATCTCTAGTTGCCTTCTGGACGGGGTGCCTATCATCAAAAACATGGATATACTATCGAATTCAGATTTCCTAAGGATATGTTCGCACTTGAAGTGACCACCCACTAAAGGAAATTTTGAAATTTCAGTTTTTGTCTATGTTTTTGATGATAGGCACCCAGTTCAGTTGGCAACCAAAGATACAGAATAGGGGGGCTGGTGTCAGTGTTGTTCAGGTCGCCATACAGGCCTCTGACATTGCTTAACGACATCTTTCGATATCGGCCGGGACAAACAGCTTTACTTGCTTTCCGAGCCACGGAAGGATCCAGGTGTAAATGACACCCATCCAAAGTTTGGTCATGTCAAGCGTTGCTTAGCTGCGGACCGTAACTGATTACATATATTAAAATTGTCCGTAGAATTTCTTTGTCTCTATATATTTGCAATTTTTCTATTAAATAACAAGGATGACCACTACCACATATGAAATGGAATGAAGTATATTTATTTATGTAATGTAGGTATATATAAATACAAATACAAATTCTTTATTTCTTGAAAACTTACACTAAAACATGCTTTAAAATGAAATCCTTAATCTAAACTTGAAAAAAAGAATAAATTATTAAAAATAGATTATTTAGTGTCTACGTTTTCCAGTGGACCCCAAACTAAGTCGGACTTGTCACTTGGGATCCAAAAATATGACTACCAGACTAAAGTACGAGTTTTGACAAAAGAAAAAGTTTTGTGACAAAAAAAAATGTTGTGGGTATATGAATAGTTATTATTTTATAAATAAGTTAAAAATCAATTAATGAACTAGGTATATTTTTAGATAGTAATAATAAGTATGTATATAAGGTCTTTCAATTTAAATTGAAAGTAGTTTAGGAGGTGATTCAGTATCGTTAATACATCACATTCCACTGCAAAGCACATTTTTTGCGCGAACTTTTTTTTACTTCTCAGTACAAAGTGGTCCGATCAGCTGACTCAGTTTGTATGGACAAGTGAAGAAAAATTTCGCGCAAAAAAAAGTATCTTGCAGTGGAATGTTCGGCTGATCGTACTAATTACTTTTATTTAAGTAGGTACTAATTTTAGTAAAATTGTATCAGAGACTCACGGATCCCACAGTCAAACTGTACATGCAGTTTTGTGGGTCATATTTAGCTATAAGATAATCTACCTTTTGATAAATAAAAGTATTCATTCATTCATTCATATTCATGTATTAACGATACTGATCCTAAATTACTTTCCATTTAAATTGAAAGACCTTATATATAAAATTTATATAAAATAACTAAATAAGTATAATCAGATACACTTATTACATACAGGTCGCTACATACATAATAGTAGTTTATGCTACTAGGGCGAAAAGGAATCAATTACGAGGACGAATTAAAACACGAGCATAGCGAGTGTTTTAAACGTAACCGAGTAATTTATTGCTTTTACGGCCGTGTATCATACTACGTTTTTCAATGCATAGTGTGAGGAAATGAAAACAAATATAATCTTGTGAACTTTCAATTATGATTGGCTCAAAAGGATTGTATCCAGAGCCGTTAAACAGTGGAAAAAAAAGTATAACATCTATGGTACACAGGAAAGGCTGCAGGTTAGCCAACCATTGCATAAAAATTAAAAAAAAAAGCCCTAGGGCAAAATAATCGACTTTCTGTTCGGTTTTGATGCATAAAAAGTGGGCCTTTACGAGCACATGCATTGAAAAATATATATTTTATACTACTGTGCTACAGATTATGGATAAACTACCCCTAAAGGCATTCATGGGGCCGAAGCCAACATTGAAGAGGCCTTTGGTACCATTTAATCTAAATGTGAGATGGCTGCATCTATAGAGGCCTCTCTCTTAATGTATCATTGATATACACTAACGGACAGTCCCCCACAAATGCTAAACTATTGCCAGGGACGAAGCGACTTGGAGTGGGCTATGGGGATGGGATGCTAAATGGGCCGGATAACAGGGCTTTGGAGTGAAATAACGGACATCTGCCTCGAAAATCTCTCACAAGTTTAAATATAGCAGATAGTGACTTGCTACTTGATAACTATCCAACAGGATAGCCCACCATGGGGCGGCCAGGGGGCAAGACTATGTAAGCAGCTAAGGTTGTCGAGAGGTGAGTCTGCGGGGTGCAAGATCCTTATACAGTCAAGTGCCCCCGGCGTTATGACATTTTACATTTCCAACCTGGAGCATAAGTTCCGCTCTTGCATCTCCACTCTGGCCGGCTGGTTAAAGCAAGCGCATAGGCGGGGGGTGTGTTGCTGTGTGTATGTGTAAGCGCATGTGTGATAGTGTCCCCTGGAGGTAGGGTCCGTGGTGTCGCCACTCACCATCGGCTCGCCACAAGCCGCCCTGCGGTGCCTGATTGCACTGGACGTACTGACCGTACCATAGGGCGACGGGGTCGTCACATCCCCTTATTATTATTATTATTATTATTATTATTATTATTATTATTATTATTTAAATGTATTTTCTTTCAGGCAAAGACAGAATAAAAGGCAAATGGCAGAAAAAAACGTGGAAATGCAATTTTTGCGAGCACGAGAGTGTGGATGTGCACAGCTTTGATCGACACATCTTTACGCATACAGGGGAAAAGAAATATGCTTGTGTTACCTGCGACAAAAGATTTCTTACCGCACCTAACCTGAGAGCGCACAAGGCCAGGCATATGAAAAATAAACCCATGTTTTGCTGCGATATATGCGGGAATAAGTTTAACGCAAAAGAACATTTAGTAAAGCACATCAGAATCCATGCACCAGAAAAGCCATTTAACTGTAAGATCTGTAATAAAAGATTCATCTCCAACGGACATTTAAAATCTCATACGACTAATATTCACACGAAAGATAAGAAAAGGCCGTTTAAATGTGAGCTTTGCGATTACCTGGCAGTATCAAAAAGTATCTTAAAAAGACATGAAATTAGTCACGTTCTAAAGGACCTACGAGTGGGTGAGTGCAGGCTTAAGTTCAGTGTATATTTTATTTGTGTAGTAGGTATCACTACATAGTATAAAACAAATTCGCTTCCCGCTGCCTGTCCCTATGTATGCTTTAAAACTACGCAACGGATTTTGATGCGGTTTTTTGTAATAGATAGAGTGATTCAAGAGGAAGATTTATATGTATAATACATGCCCGTGCGAAGCCGGGGCGGGTCGCTAGTATCAATATATTATATATGTTTGTCCCCGAGGAGTGTCGGAAGATTTTTTCGAGTTAAAACTTTAACTGGAACAGTGAAATTCAAATTCAATTCAAATACTTCATTTTGTAAAATGGGATTACAGGGATTGCCCCCTGGAGGGAAAGTACCCTAAATATTGAAGACGGCTAATTTATTTTATTTTTAAAAATCAGAAAAACTGCATTCAAACAATTTTGAAAATCACCTTAAAAAAACAGCCTGAATTTTTATGATATCGATCGAAAGGGTCAATCATAAGAACCAAATTCTTTTAAGTACCTAACATAGTATCCTAAATTAAAGGAAGACTATGAAATTAATAATATATTATAAAATTTAATGGAAAAATACCATTATAGAATTAAATGAGACTTGAGGATAATTCATGATTATAAAAACGTTTTTATTATTATAAAAACGGCTCAGCTCGGGAAATGATCGGGAAAGCCGACCAGTTTCAGCAGATTTAGACTGCCTTCATCTTCGATCATAATAGCACGTATTTAGGTGAGCCGTTTTTATAATATAAATCAGGAACAATAACACATAATAAGGAATTATTATTATTATTTATTTAAATAAATTATACAGCATCACGGTGAGACTAATCGTTATACAATTAAAAACTTAAAAACAACATAAGAAGTGTTACATGTCATAAAACAAAACAAAACTAATGATAATAGTAGTTTATGCTACAAGGGCGCAAAGGAATAAATTACGAGGACGATTTTTAAAACCGAGTAATTTATTGCTCTTACGCCCGTGTATTATACTACGTTTTTCAATGCATAGTGTGAGGAAATGAAAACAAATATAATCTTGTGGACTTTAAATTATAATTGGCTCAAAAAGACTGTATCGAGAGCCGTTAAACAGTGTAAAAAAAGTATAACATCTATGGTACACAGGAAAGTCTGCAGGTTAGCCAACCATTGTAAATAAATAAAAAAAAAATAATAATAAAGCCCTAGGGCAAAATAATCGACTTTTTGTTCGGTTTTGATGCATAAAAAGTGGGCCTTTACGAGCACATGCATTGAAAATATATATTTCAATTTATAACTTAATTAACTATAGGTATATTGTAAGGACAAACCTTTCAACCGTCACGCTCGCAGTACTTCAGACATTCTTTTTTCATAGTCACAAACCTATCAGCAAATATACCACACCCAAGTACAGGATGACTGTAGAGAACTGTAGAGATATTATTTAGAGTGCATTACAAACTAGAAAATATAAATCAGAAACAAATCCAAAGACAAGAATTTGAAAAAAAAAATTTAGATTATTCATAGCGATGGATTTCGCAAAATAAACATAATCTTAGTTAATGAGAACTGTGAATTTCTTAACTGTCTGAAGCAACAATATTGTAGCGACGACAGCGCCATCTGTTTCTTAAGAACAAGGCGTGAAATCACATAAAGCCCTCGTGAGCGTTCTGTATGTGCAGTACAAGCTAGTATATCAAGCAGATGCAAAAATAACAGTGGACAAGTATGATGGAAGAATTCGCCGGTCTAGGTAGGAACCTCGGTGGCGCAATTGGTAGCGCGCTTGTCTTGATAACAAGAGGTCGCAGGTTCGAATCCTGGCCCGGGGAATTTTTTCAAATTCTTGTCTTTGGATTTGTTTCTGATTTATATTTTCTAGTTTGTAATGCACTCTAAATAATATTAAGAGTATTCATAGCGATGGATTTCGCAAAATAAACATAATCTTAACTGTAGAGATTTGATTTCGATTTTGGAGTACCTTTAATAGTTTTGTTATTAAAATGTTAAATTTCATGGTCTTCCTTGAATGTAGGGTACTATGTTACTTAGAACGATTTGGTTCTTATGATTGACCCTTTCGATCGGTATCACAAAAATACAAGATGTTTTTTTACACATTTGTTATTTTTAGGGTTCCTTAGTACCTAAAAAGTACAAAAGGAATCTTTATGATGAGACTCCGTTGTCCGTTCGTCCGTCCGTATGTCACAGTCTCATAACGTTAGCACTGTTAAAAATAAAGACATGAAATTTGGCACAAAAATAGCATTAATTTGCCCACATATCACGGTGTAAAAAAAATATGAAAAATTTTGAAATTATCAAAATATTTCCAAAACAAAAATATTATTCTAAAAATACAATATGGGTTTCGTATTGCAGATATTAAAAAGCTGATTGTAAAAATATATACTTTTACTATATTTATTGGCACTGGTTTCGAGAAATCTTTAATAAAACACAAAAATATGTATGCCCCCCCCCCCCCCCTTACTTCCGAAACTAGTAGTACGAAAATATGATTAAAATGTCGATTAAAGATCTTAACTGGCCAATTACAGGAAAACTATAGCGATTAAAAAAAAATCGAGCACAAATGAGAAATAAAAACAAAATATTTTATAAGAATACAACAAGGGTATCAAATTGTAGGTATTAAAAAGTTGATTGTAAAAATATATAGTTTGGCTATATTTAATTGCGTCTATTTCGAGAAATCCTTGAAAAACCATTAAAAATGTATGCCCCTCCGTTATCTCCAAAACTGATGGACCGAAAAATATGAAAAAAATCATGGTAATATGTAACTCGAGTCTGACTCGCACTTGCCTGGTTTTTCAAAATTCTTTGAATGCAGTTTTTCTTTAAAATGAAGGTTCCAATCTTCAATATTTACGATACTTTCCCTCCAGGTGGCATTTGTTTGATTCACTCTGTAAAATAAATACAAGTCGATATTATCAATAATCAATTATCAATATTTGTACAACCTCATTTCACCACTAATTTAACGTCTTTTACCAAATATTTTATTGTCTTATTTATACGAATATCGACTTAATTCTGATTTTATCGAAGAATGCGTGCTTTGACCTGATCTTTGCATACGAATTCATTATTTGCTGAATTTATTTCGGGAAAACTATATAATGCATAGTTTTTTATGTACGTATTTAAATTATACATAATGTATTATATATATATATGTATAATGCATAGTTTACAAGGTACGTATTAAAAAAAAATGAACTTAAAATATATGACATTATAATATACGATATATATTATAATATCTCAGTGATGTAAGCAGACTATAGATTGATCTGTTATGGTCCTGACATACTACTTTGATAGATCTGCTTCGATGATGATATAATTCTTTCCCTTTTTCTTTCAGTGGAGAAAAAATTTCAATGCAACGATTGCCCCTACAAATGCTCACTAAAGAAATACATGCAGCGGCATTGCAAAGTTCACACCGGAATAAAGCCATATAAATGTAATGTCTGCGTATACCGAGCTAGAAGACAATCACATTTAGTTGCGCACATGTTCACACACAACAAGCCGTTTGAATGCGATGTTTGCGGAAAGAAATTCACAGATAGAAAGAGTTTTGGACACCACCAGAGCAAAAACCATAAGGTCTATAATTGTGAATTTTGCGACAGGAAATTTAAAAGCCAAAACTTTTTATCTAAACACTACAAGATTAAACATAAGAATGACTTTTAAGTACGAGGTTTGTGAACAGAAATACAAGGTATTAGAAAATCTAATGAAAATATATGTTTTAAGAGCTTTGTTAGCCTATGTAAGTGTGACATTAATCTGCCACAATTAAAAAAAAAATAATGATCTCAGAGATATCCCAAGCATACCTTGAAATATGAAATATGCCAAGCATATGCTTGGGATATCTCTGATGGATAGAATCCGAAACGAAGATATCCGTCAGAGATCGAAGATGACCGACATAGCCTGCCGAATCAGTAAGTGGAAGTGGCAGTGGACTGGCCATATTTGTCGCCGACGTGATAACCGTTGGGGCTGTAAGCTATTGGAATGGAGACCATGTACAGCAAAGCGCAGCGTAGGCCGCCCTCGTGCCCGCTGGACTGACGATCTGAAGGACGTTGCGGGTGGCGGCTGGATGAGGATGACTGAGGACCGCCAAGAGTGGCGTAATATTGGGGAGGCCTATGTCCAGCAGTGGACGAATACGGGCTGATGGATGGATGATAATGACCTCAATTTTCGGTAGTAACTAACTGTATGAACATATTCGATCCATGAAGAAACTGGACATTAACGGGTCAGCAGTAGAAGAACATGCACTAAGTTCAGATACGACCCATTACATCCGTTTCGACAAGGCTGCAGTATCAGTGAAGGAGAAATATACCATTCCTCGTAAAATACACGAATCCATTGAGATAAGTCGTCATCCCAACTTCAACAGGGACCATGGTTGGCAGCTGGCTCCGTCTTGGAAATCGGTTCTCGATGGATCGAGCAACTTTAGGACCGTGCCCAATGACAGTGACGACGTTGTGAGCTCGGTCTGTTTAATAACCGCCCCTAAATTATAACAATTAAAAGAATCACCATCCCACCTCCTTCGACGACGCAGCCAACGCTCAGCGCACGAGCAATGCGTGCAGCTCGCCGATCAGGGTCAGGGATCAGGGATCGCCGACTGGAGGTGCGGAAGATTTTAAGCATCACTTTCCCATCACTTTGTCTTCTGTCTATAGTGCGCACGCTAGCTTTGGTAACATTATGAACCCATCACTTTGTGATGTATAGGCGTCGTGCTTGGTTGAGGCCAGGAGTGCGTGGACGCTGGCTTGTCCTGATCGGGATCTGCCCATCGTCTTGGAATCTAAATTATGAGGACGAGGCTTTATGCAAATAGGTCCAAACCTTTGACTAAAGCATAAGGGAAGACACGGTACCGGGCCTCGATAAGTGGCAGAGCAAAACTAACACAAATTTACTCAGTACGCTCTGGTCGCTCGCGGAACGTCTTGAAAGTTATCTGTGCTTTCTACCCGAGTGATTATTGTTGTTTTACGCTGAAAATGCCTGATGCGCTTTGATAAGTGCAAAACTTACTACATGAAATGTAATAAACATGATGGGGTCACATATCATACGTAAGTATGTCAAAAAGTCATTGCTTTTTTTTGTCTATAAAGCCGAAAATTTTACGGAGATCGACCCGAGAGCGGCCATTTCAAAACAACCAGTTGAATGGTCCGAATTATTCTAGTACACTCTCCGCGGTGGCCTATTAGTTAAGCAGGAGAGGAGGGCGGGGTAGCGCTCTACGCGATACGTAGATTCGCCGACATCAATCAAGCTCATCGCAGGTATTCGCGCCGTTTTTGAGTAGAGATTTGTGTGAAGGAAGGCGTGAGTCGGGCCTTTACTAATATATTTGTAATATAGTAACAGTATGCTCCATTTAAACATGACATGGTCACACGGATTGTTTATAATGGCTGCAAGCTATTTCGCATTTGCCGGTGGACAATTACGAACTGACGCCGCCTTCATATGAAACGTCATCAGGGTTGGATTCAGACCTCGGACGAAGCTTCGTCCGAGATTCAGACCTTAACGGTGTTACTAAAAAACGGTGTTTAACTTTAGACAGTGTTTAAATCTGTTGCTGTCACTTTTTTACGATATGAAACAAAAGGCGACACAAACAGATTTAAACACTGTCTAAAGTTAAACACCGTTTTGTAGTAACACAGTTATTGTCTATGGGAATTAAAAATATACTACTTGGCTCAAATTCTACTACGTTTCGTTTTTCGTCGATTTTTGTTTTGTATTAAAATAACATATAGCCTATTTGTAAGTGAAAATTTTAAGAAAGTTACAAATTATATTCATAATTTAATGAAATAGCCTATTTGTTTGTGAAATTAAAAAAAAAATTGCTATAGTATACATAACGTACAGAAATTCCCTATATTGTAGGGTAAATGTTAAAAAGCAAAACGTCTCAACCAATAAAACAAGTCGGTCGGCCTGAAGATAAAATTATGGTATTTTTACGTGGTATAGTTCCATTACGATACTACATACTACATGTCATGACAATATGGTACAAATAGTATAATTATACTACGAAATCCAACCCTGAACGTCATCGTCACATTTTGACAGTTCGCTGTGTTGTACCAGCCTCGCTCACTGGAAAACTTACACATGTGTAACTCATGTTCGCTGGAATAGTTCCGGTATTTTGGATATCTACTATATTTATTTATTTATTTATTTACTTTAATTAAAACGGACAAACGAATTACAATAATTAAAGATAGTAACGCAAACACAAAATGGTACAATCAACTAAAATAAATAAGAATAACACATAAAGTCAGAAACAGGCCTTCTCACAAAAACACAAACACTCTGACAATATTTTCTGCCATCCATCAGCAAACAGAATACAAATAAACAAATAAAAATAAATACCTATCCGGGCAAATAGTTGAGGTACGGCCAAACGGAGTTATGGAATATAATCTTTAAAATATACATATCTTCCCGCGGACAAAAAAACATTTTCGATACGCAAAATATCAAAACAAAATACCTTCTACCGTAACGCATTGATTTAGACTGACTGACGTGGGTCTACGCTGGTGTCTGCTGTCTTTGAGCTCCTTTGGCGGCACGCGCCCGTTCCGCGGTAGGCGATTTTCAGACCTCACCTTATTCTGAGTTTCAGACAGACAGGATAGACTAGATAGATTTTTCCGGCCCGGTGACTTCAATAAAGTCTTCTATTACATTTTTTTTTGTTTAGTTTGTAACATAAATTTATGGTTTTTAGTTTTTTTTAATTGTAGAATTTTATAGGATTATTTAGTTTTAAATTTGTGTACTTAAGTTTTTTGTTATTTAAGTTTTGTTTGAAAAACTCTTTAGTGTAAATCATATTGATATCAAAACTATGATAGAAATATCTGAATACTTGGCGATAAATCCATCGCAAGGAGATACAAATTAACATTATATCATTGCAGTATAGAAACGCAGAAAGAAAAGTACATAAATCTAGATAGCTCAGTTGGTGGAGCAATCGCCCCGTCAGCGAGAGGTTCCGGGTTCGAATTCCGGTTCAGAGCCCCTCACTTGTGATTTACTTTTCTTTATGCGTTTTTATACTGCAGTGATATAAAGTTAGTTCATATTTATATTAATACGCGTTCTCAACGTTAGATGGCGTTGGTATACACAGGTTTTTATAATGTTTGGCAACAACGAAAATATTTGTGACATTTTCCGGCCATTTATTTGTATTATTTTTACTAATTATTTAATGTAGATCACAAACAAAAAATGTATATAATTGTACATTTTATAAAAGGTAAACTTTCTATCCACAATCCCATTGCTGAGCAAAGGCCTCGCCCATTCTGTTCCATTCTTGCCTGTCGAACGTTAATCTGGTTCAGATTACCACCATACTTCTCCAGTTGGTCGCGCCATCTCGTTCTTGGCCTTCCCTTACTTCGTACTAAGTTTCTGGGGCATCATTCAGTTACATCTTTCTTCTTGTTGTCTCATAACATGCCCTGTCCATGTCCATTCCCATTTTAACTTTTTGAATTGACGTACCACATCACAAATTATAGAGGGATACTACGTACCACATCTATCACATCTTGACGTTTTCCTGGCATAGCTCAGATAAATAGATTTGAAGGACTTACCCCCGGTTTCTGAAAGGCCAATCAATGTAAACAGTAGATTAAAAAATAATTATCTGCGGATTAAGCCAGAAAAAGTGGGAATTTTACATTGGAATCAAAAATTAACTAAGTTAATTATTGATTCATCACAATTCAGACTTCATATATTCTTTATTTTCACCGTTATTTGCGGTTAAAGTTTTTTTAATCTACTGTTAACTTTGATTGGCCTTTCAGAAACCGGGGGTTAGGGACCTTATTGTCAATATAATCGGATCCAAATAGAATGATCTTATGTACTCGTATGTATGATGCTCCAGGACGAATAGATAAAAAAAACGAATACAACGGATTTCGATTTTGAGAAAAACCTTGAAAGACATTGTTGGAAGTTTTATAGCTCTTTTATTATTTTTAATTTAGAGTAGGTATGTCTTCAGTTTATTACAAATACAAATACACAATTTCTGTAAGCTGTTTTTATAAAACTTTTCTATCATTCAAGCATGCAAGGAAATTTATGAATTTGAGTGACTTTCATGGTTTTGATTATTGATATTTTAATTAGAAATAAGTAACTAGGTCCTCAGAACAATTCTTATGTAAATAATAATTATAAAAAAAAATACTTGTTCGTTTTATTGAAGTTTGTACAATTAAAAACGTCATTATATAACCCACTAATCTGGGATAGAACCTTTGAATAAAACTATTAAAATATACCTATTTGGGTTCGAAAAAGGGCATGGCACGCGATAATGGCAGGCGGCCCGACGCTCATTCCTTGGAAAAATGGGCGGTCACTGATATGGGACGCAACGTGCGTTGACAAATTGGCACAGTCCCATGTCCAAGTGACCACAATAAGGGCGGGCGCGGCAGCCGCAACAGCTGAAGTGTTAAAAAGGCGCATATATGGAGCCCTTGGCGAGGGCTTCATATTTATGTTTTTATTTTATTTATAACACTTTTTGCACATTTACACAAATAACTTAAAACACAAAAGAATAATTAAACATGGTGTACAAGGGCGGCACTTATGGCTAATAGCAATATCTTCCAGGCAACTCTTGGTAGCTAACAGAAAGATGAACAAAATAACACGTGGAGGTGTAAATACTAATCAGAAAATAAAAGGGAGATCAAGATTAAAATATAAACCTAAATATCTAAGACATAAACTTACATATAGAAATACATGAAATATATTTGTGCCTTTTGCTGTAGAAACTCTTGGGCCGTGGGGTTCGGAAGCGCAGCGACTTTATAAAGAAATTTCGTTGCGCTTGGTCGACGCTTCAGGTGACCGAAGGGCTGGAAGCTACTTTGGCTATTCAACGTGGCAACGCCGCCAGCCTTTTGGGCACCCTTCCTAACGACGGCAGCGATCTGGCCAGCATTTTCTATTTATAGTAATTATTTTAGGTTTAGTTTGTTAGATTTTTTATTTTAGGTCATCTTTAGTTAAGTTTTTGAATGTTATTTAAGTTTTTAATAAATAAATTTAGTTTCGAAAAATAAAAATAATTCCAACACATCAAAAGGTTTTTTTTTATAATTATCAATAAAGTTTAATATACTTTTATGCGATAACCATGTATCTTTTCATATTTGTGATAGTTATAGATTATTTGGTCATTTTACTATAAAATTGGTTAAGAAACAGTATTGATATAAAATATAATAATTATTATATTATCCAATAATATAAAATAATTATACATTTACTAAAAGATGCAATGGTACCGATTCGGTGAAGCACATCTTAACTTATTTGACAGGACTAAACTTAATTTAAGCGTTCTTAAATTTTAAGACAAGGGTCTTCTCGATAAAGAAAGAAAAAGACAGGACGCTTAAAATAAGGCTAGTTCTGTCAAATAAGTTAAGACGTGTTATGCCGAATCGATACCATTGTTGTCGTATTTTTGATAGTTCTATAAATAATAAAAAAAAATCTTTTATATCGGACAACTTTGAATCCATAGAATATTAGTAGACTTAATAGTAGGTTAGTAACAAGGAAAAAAAATACAATACTTAATAACTATACAAAATCACTGTAAAATGTACCAAGAGCGATCAAAAGATGAGCAGGTCCCCATGATCACTCCCCGCACAAAGCACCTCCATATTGGCGACGTAAATCTGTCGGCCACCGTCTCCAGGATGGTGTTGGAACTGTCCCGTGTCCTGCTGATCAGAGATGTGGTCTTTTTGCGAATTTTTATGTAGTTTATTAATTTTACTATAAATTCAGTCTCTTGTTAATCTAATCAACATTATTTTAATGAATACCTACTAAATGTAAACAATTTCTGGCTATACCCTAATTGGCCTAGATTAAATTATGTCATTCGAAAACATTTTCGAGATTTTGGTTTAATAATTAGTATTATTTAGAACTGGTGATCTAAAAAAATGATGAATATTTTTACGAAAAAGCTGCAACTTCCATTTGCTTTCGTGTGACGTCACAAAAGGCGAATGTGCGAATAAACCAGCGAATTGACCATCGATAAAATCGATAATATTTTTTTTACCTACATTGGGCTTCCGCTTGGCCATTACCGCGCTTGATGGAAAGCCACCCTAGACCTAGGATGAAATGCGCTCACCCAGAAACTGGGAGAGTGACAGCAGGTGAGGCGAGAATCTGTCTATCCAGGGACTTTCGCAAAAATCTTCGGAAGTCTGTAACAAATAAATGACTATACTGTACAAGCTGTTCAGTTACTTCGACCAAAATAAAATGAATGGACGGGCCTTGTCTTTACAGTTTCCTCACTCATAACGAGTCTAAGCAATTGGATATATACTTCAATACTTAATTTTTATTTTTATGTTTATTTTGCTTTTTGCACTTTGTAAATGCACAAGAAGGTATTTTTTCGTCAGTTATTTGGATGGCATGTAATAATAAGCGTACGTGTCACTCTTCTAACAGACAGAGACAGAGATGAAGTGAGAGCCGGCGCTCACTCTACAGACTTCAAAAATCTGTACGCTATGGCCCGTCCATTTATTTTATTTTGGTCGAAGTTCAGTTAAGGAATTCTCTTCCGCATACTGTACGAGGGTGCGTAACTTTCTCCTCATTCAAAAAGAAATTGAAAGAGCATTTAACAAATGATTGAGTTTTTTAATATAATTATATTAAAATTAATTATTTATTTATATATGTATTCATATTTATTTTAATTGATAGGTGTCTTATAGCATATAGGTGTAATTATTATACATATGTATTTTATTCTTTGATTTTGTAGTCAGTTAAATTAGTGTGTTTTCGTTTATTATTTGGTAGTAAGTATTAAGTTTGTACACATATGATTACTCTTTTTTTATGTATTCGTGATCTTTTTTAGGTTTGCTGGAAGAAATGTCTCATAGAGATAAACTCGCCGCTGTACACTAATTTTAATGTTTACGTGTGTAATTATACATTTTGTGTACAATAATATAAAGCATAAAAATTTACAGGGGAGTCTGTACAGCTCAAGGGTTATCTATGGTACGTTTAGACACGACGTCCTGTTGGAAAACGACGAAGAATATGGCGGTATGGGTTCGTCATGAGAGTGGTGAGTGACAAGACACGGCCAAAGTGGCTAAGTTTCTTGTCATTCTTAATCGAATGGGCGGAGTAAGGCATATATTTATTATGTGTACTGCATATATTTATTTATTTAAAAAATATTATTTTAAAGCCTTTTTTTGCTTTTAATTATTTTAAAAACAGATTATAAATATAAATGAAAAAGCATTAACTATTATCGATATATATTTCGACCAACTTGTGGTTTATAATATTATGTATTCCTCGATTCGAATCGATTCAAATAAAAATAATTGTAATTTAGTCAATATTTATAGGTAAAAATAACTACGAAGTGTCAAAAAAATTATGAAAATTCAATATGTTGGCCTCAGCCCTCAGAATAAGCTCAGCCCGTGCTCGAGTTAGCCGGAAATATAAATCACGGCTATGGTTGGGAAGAGGGGGTTATGGGATATGTATAAGTACCCCAATGTTTGGCGCCGAGCGAGCTATGTGGTTTTGACAGTTTGTCAAAGCTGCCAAAGGCACGCGGTGACATAGACGTGTCACGTTAAAACCAACGGCCGTGTGACCCGACCGACACAGCCCCACCTGATTTTTAAAATCCATTAGTTGTCTTTTACAACATCCACGAGAAGACATGGACTGACTGACAATGGACGCGTGTGCTGTGGTGAAATATCAGTAGGTACCTATAATTTTTTATAGTAACGGATTAAATAGTTATAGCAAAACACAAAACTTTTGAATTTTTGAAAAGTTCCTTTTGTTATGTACCGAAGTTAGCGGTAGTGATATTTTATTACTTAAAGTATGAAATCGTGTCAGTAGCCTAAGCATAAAAATATCACCGTGTCAGTTCAGTAGCGTTGAGTTTCAAACTACGTCAAAATCGTATGGAATTTGGGAAACAAGCGGACTGTTGCGGAACTAACATGACTCACTTGTTCTATTTTTGCTCCGTTAGAACGTAACGGAGGTGAGTTCACGTCAGAAATGTACTAAATCGGCAGCAAGAGCGCACTTTTTTGAAAATAGCCAAAGTAACAGTTCAGTTTGAACGCCATTTTTAGGGAACGGGAGTTAGTTCTGACTGATGAAAATAGATGGCGACAAAAACGCATTACCCATTTTGATACCAAAGACAGGGCTCTACTTTTATAATATATAATAAGGTACTCTGCGTCAGTAGCCAGTCCAGTGTATGTCATATAATGTCAGTGCCGACGATCATGAAATCTCTTTTGCACGCTCCCTGCACTTGCGATTCAACTAAGTTGCGTCGCGCGCGATTTTAAACACTTTGCTACTGGTGCTGCTGTCAGTTATGAGCGGACGATCAAACTCTTGGACCAAGTTTAGTATGGGATACTTGGTCCGAAATCAAACTAAACACACTCACCCGGCAGTTATAAAAGGGTGGGGGGGAAGGGACAGTTTCATACCAGCCGAAAATTGGAAAGCGAGGTTGCATGACCAAACAACAGATGGCGGAACTTGTATTCTTCATCACGATATCGTTTTTTCTCTGCGGATACCATAGAGATAAGTTGTTGTAAAGGGGCACAAAAGTTCATGTCTATGCATTTACTTATAAAGGTTGGGATTAGGGAACAATATGTAGGTGGCAAGTTCTGTACTGTACTGTACCTATTGGCATAAATTAACCGAAAAAGAGCTCTCTTCTCCGGTGGTTTTACTTTACTCTTTGAGAAAGAATGAAAAAAAAAAGTATCAAATCAATTTTACTTTTTTGATTTTGTTTGTTTGCTAAAATCTGTAAATGCATTTTAGTGAATATTGTGAATATTAAGGCGTTATGGATTAAATACAAAACTACAATGGAAACGCAACACAATGTTTTATGCTGCGGCTGTTTGAGCGCTGGTCGCAAGATGATGCTTATCGAAAGATTTCGGGAGAAACAATGTTTCCTGCAAATTATCAATGAAATCCCTGTAAGTACTAATCTTCGTTACTGTAACTTTAATTAAAATAAAAGGAATGAATTCGGTCAATATAAGATATAGGTAACCAGACTGCGCAAACCCTTTAATTCTGTTACCCACTGATAAGTAACTAATTGATGGGTTGAAGAATGCATGTATGTATAAATGAAAGGAATGAATACGGTCAACATAAGATATAGGTAACCAGACTGCGCAAACCCTTTAATTCTGTTACCCACTAATGAGTAACTAATTGATGGGTTGAAGAATGCATGTATGTATGTATCCTTTCACGTGCTGGTGCGAAAATGAGCGAAACGCTACAAGCGCTAGTGGCTTTTAGCAAGAAAAAGACGCTTTTCGCCGCGTCATGTCTATTTCTATTATTCGCGAATTTTGTGTAAAAACCCATTAAATATATACGGTGTTACTGCAAAACGGTGTTTAACTTTAGACAGTGTTTAAATCTGTTGTTGTCGCCTTTTCTTTCATATTGTAAAAAAGTGACAGCAACAGATTTAAACACTGTCTAAAGTTAAACACTGTTTTATAGTAATACCGATACATTTTAACGTGTAGGTATATTTTCTGAATCTGGATAAAATTTCCCATCTTTTGAAATATCAAATTACGGGATTCTTATGATTATAGGACCGTAATCCGCATTTTTGACACTTGAGAAGAGACTTTTTATTTTTTTTAAGAAACATGAAGTTATTAATATACTGGTACCACTTTAAAACGGCATGTTGAACTACTGCATTATTGACGGGACCTATCCAGTAGCGCTTGTCCGTCTACAAGCATGTGAAGGGGTATTGTTACCTATTTCTTTTATTGACTGTACCTATTATATTGCTGCAAAATACAAGTAAAATGTACTTTATACTACACCTGCTCGGAAAGTACCTTCTTACTTTTTTGAAAACGATGCAGAAAATACGTCATTACTGTCATACAAATATGCGGGCGGAAAAAGTGTATGAAAATTCATTGTTAATGTGCTTGAGCGGGCAGAAAAAGTATATGCAAATCCATTGTTAACATGCTGTTTTTTTTTTAAATAACATAAAGAATGAGCAAGTGGCCAAGTGGCCAGTATTATTTTGCAAACTCGTACATAAAACTCGAAAAATGATACTGGCCACTTGCTTTTCCTGTACATATATAATAAAAAATAAGAAGGAAATAAAAAGTGACAATCGCACGCAAGTCAGTCGGTTTATTTTATTGTATCTTGATTAAAAGTAAAATTATACTATTTCCTCGCAGGTGTAGTATAAAGCACTATGTATCACTCGGGAGAAAGTGCGATTCCCAACACGTGTGTATTGAGGCCCTTGGCTTCGCCTCGGGCCTCAAACTACACCCTCGTTAGTAATCTTCCCCTTTCTTCCCTCAGTGAACAATGTACTATTCCTAATCACAGTCAGGCCTGGTAAGTACTCCCAAAAAGATTCAGTCTTTGATTAATACAACTGGGAAGATACGGCAACGAGCCACAGAAAGTGGCAGAGCAAAACTAGGAGTGTACTTGGTCTTGGAGTTTAGCCCAAGGGCGGATCCAGCCTGCGAGCCAGGAGGGGGTCACAGGTTTCGAATTAGTCCAAATATATGATACAATTTTGTGCAATTATAGGTAAATTTAGTGTGTCTGTATAGAAAAAACTAGGCCCAGGGGGGGGGGGGGGGACTTGGTCTTGGAGTTTAGCCCAAGGGCGGATCCAGCCTGTGAGCCAGGAGGGGGTCACAGGTTTCGAATTAGTCCAAATATATGATACAATTATAGGTAAATTTAGCGTGTCTGTATAGAAAAAACTAGGCCCAGGGGGGGGGGGGTCATGACCCCCCTGGATCCGCCGTTGGTTTAGCCATTCTTTATGCCTAGATAGTATTGTATTGCGGTGAAAATTCCTTGATATGTTTAAACATGATATTGGCAGAACTAATGTGTGGAGATATGTGTTAGGAAGCCAGATAAAACGGCTTTGGTTGATGGAAATTTTCATTTTCTTTCCCATTTTTATATTTTCTTCATTACATAATGCAAATGATGTTTTTTCATTAAATTAATGGTCACCAAATCAAAGTCTTAGTCTAATAGTTTTTATTTTTATTTTCTTAAGATGGAGCTCCCAGAAAATCTTCCCCTATGGCTATGTTGGGAGTGTTCAGCCTACATTAACCGTTTCACAAATTTTAAACAACGAGTCAAAACCTCCCACTGGAAGTTACACGAATATGCTAAGGAGGTAAGTATTTATTTATAGTGGGTGTATAAGCAAAGACAAGAATTCTTTAAGGGTATGTTAGTATGACTACGTATGCAATAAAGTGTTTCAAGTCAAAAGGTGTAAAAATGCGGTAACTTTAAGTAATGAACTAGTACCACATAGTAACACGATTTGTATAACTTAAAATATACTAATCTCGTTGCAAACCCTCGCCGGTTGTTGACCCCTGATAGCGTCAGTAGGACATAACAATTACTCAATGTGATCGGTCGGGACCACGCTACGAAGTGAATGAACTGCGTTGTGTAGCCATAGCTTAGAAAAAAAAATATTTTTGGTGAAAATTCAAGGTATATTTTTTATTGTTATGGTATCGGTATCGTGTATACTTTTATTCCCTAAAGGGATTCTTCTTCTTCTTGGTGGGCTCGGTTTCCGCAACTAGTCTCTTTTTTGGACCTTTGTGCGTGGAAAAGTGTGGGGCCGTCTATTCTAGCCAGCCCAGCTCACGCCAAAATCCCAAGAGGCGACCGCGACCTAGGTCGCCACAGGACTGGCGGAGCGTCCTCGGTTCACCGAGGATCTTAGCCCGTTGTGTGCTGACTCCTACGCAATTAAAAAAAAGGAATAAAGGGATTATTGGGTTTGCATTTACAGCCTGTATTATCTTAACCCTCTTAATTATTATTGTCGCTAAAACAATAGATCACAGTCCAGATGTGACTCAGATCCATTTAACATATTAAGATAATACGTTATACTTAAACTAAATATAATGCAAAAACGACAATTGATGTTTGGAGTGTCGAAACCCACTCCAAACATCAATTGACGAAACCCATTGAAAACCTTAATGTTGCATGCAACCCGAGTGTTCCTACACATCCTGGTGTTCTTTAATGAACTCACGTCTGCTTTGCTTGTGAATATAATGTGGCGTGCACTCGATAGAGACAAAAAGACATACCTACCCTGTTAAATATGCATATTTAGAATATGTTATAAATCCATCCATCCATCAGCCTAGTTTGTCCACTGCTGGACATAAGCCTTTCCAGGACTTTGCCATTCCCGGCGGTCATCCTGGAAGAATTGCCCATACTCACACACGCTGGGCAAGTGGGTTGGTGAGCACGGTGCCGGAACCCTCGCACCAGTGACGCCACTGCCCGTCACCAGCCTGTTCCATATAAGGCTCGGCTATTAGGGATGGATATACCGCCGTCCATCGGTCCCAGACATGGTGGGCCTCCTGGTTTTTTGCCTGTGAGCTGTCCTCTTACTCTCCCCCGAATAACTTCGAGGGGGTCTCCAAGGAAGATTATAAATATTCTGCTAAAATAGAACCACTCGTTTTTCCCACGAAGGAGAAACATTGATATTTTTGTTTAGCTTACTATGCTAAATTATGCATATTTATCAGGATAGGCATGTCTTTTTGTCTCTATCGAGTGCACTCCATATATATCATTCAAATATATGATCCAGTGGGCAAGTGCAATATGCTACGCGACTATCTGCCAAGTAAAGTTTTCTATTATTTAAATTTCAGAACCTTAACATGATTGGGTTAAAACAGTCACCAACGCTTCATATCCACACTTTATGTAACATTGATATCAACCCAGATTATACAGAATATAAGGAGGATCTTTATGAAGTAATAAAATCTGAAAACCTACCTGAATACGATCATGAGACTGACATTGATATCAAGGACGAAGGCGATAATATTTCAGTGCATTCTGAAAATATCTTATATAGAGATGAACACCCTGAAACTGAAAACGTCGAAGCTAAAAATGCAAACAGAAAAGTTAAAAAAGGTAAAAGAAAAAAGGTGAAGCAACCAACAGAATATTACAAAGAAATAGATTTAAGCCTAGAAGACATAAATGAAGAGAGATTAAGACTCAGCCTTACTGAAGAGTTTACAAATGCTATATTTAAGTGTGAAAAATGTATTGTGCCATTCCCAAACAAAGATGATCTGAAAGACCACATTGCTATGAAACATGATTTGGTAAGTTTCCTTACACATAGGTATTTATTATTCTTTCTTTATTCTTTATTGTACACCTTTGATCAACAATAACAACTAGAGCATGGGTCAGTGCATAAAAAGCGGCCCGACAAATAACAGCCCACTTGCGGAGTGAGCTCTTATTTGGATTTAGTTAATTAGTGACAGCGACAAGGTGCACACGTGTGGCAATGCCTCAATGTGCTTTAAAAACTGCTGAAATAACCCGAGAAATGGAAGTAGTGGTGATGGAATATTGTACTTTCGGTGAGTGAATATTAATAAGTTTCTGCTATAGGTTGTAAATTTGTAAACGGCATGGTATTTTTAATAAAACGAATTTCATAAACATTGGCTGTAATTTGCTCAAAAGAACAAAAACAAAATGTCCCCGTTCTCGCAGAATGTACGTAGAAAATGCGGGTAGAAAATTGGGAAAAAACGATTTAACATTATGATATAAATATAGGATGCATTACATGTAAAAATAGAAATAATAAAGTAGAACGTGGATTCATTAATGAACAAAAAAGAAAAAATACGTTAATTGATATTCTATTTTAACTTCATAGTTTATAAAAAGTAATAACAAGTTTTGAACATGTGCAAAAAATATATACTCTTATGAACATCCATATTATAAATGCGAAAGTGTGTTTGTTGATTTGTCTGTTTTTCACGCAGCAACGGAGCAACTGGTCGACGTGACTTTTTGCATAGAGATAGTTTATCGGTCGGAGAGTGACATAGGCTACTTTTTATCCCGGAAAATTGCAAACGAAACCATCGCGGGCGAAGACGCTGGCAAAAGCTAGTACACAATAAAGTCATAAATGTATTGGGAAATCACCGTAACGATATCAATTTCTTTAAACATTTTTAATGAATCGCGTCGTTTGAGACGGATAGCCCTCTTCTGTAACCAAGTCCAGTCTCGATGGTCGCTGCACGACCCCACAGCAAAATGCCATATGACATTATGCGATTGAAGTTGCTGGAATAAACTATTCTAGCAGTTGCTACGTCTATTAAATTAAAAGTTAGTTACTTACGTGTTAGGAACATTGGAAAAATTTAAGTTTTGACAGCACCAAAACTAAAATTATAGCTTTCAAAATCTGCTTTATTGTCTGTATAAAATGATTTCCTTTCAGAATGCCAACAAATTTTGTTGTGCCATCTGCGGGTGCAGTTTTTCCAGCGAAGTATCTTTCAATTACCACAAGACACGGCATGCGAGGAGATACCAGTGTGCCGTGTGTGAAGAGATGTTTACCAGCAAGTGTAAAGCCATGAGACACTATGAAATGTGTCATTGCCGTGTGCAGAAAGGATTCGAGTAAGCCTCACATGTTCCTACTTATATATTCTTATTTTTATTGTACACACAAATACAAGAGCAGCTAAAGATATAATGTGCATACAAATCTTCGCCACTGGTCGTTTTCACGAAAACGAGTCGAATCGTTAATTGTAGCATTTGGATACTATAGAGAAAATATAGAGGAATATTGTAGAGAAAATATTTAAAGGCAATCTTAGAACGTGTGCAAAAAATCGAAACCGGAAGCAATGGGCGTTTTTCCCTGTGTCAAATTTAGTCTTTATTAATATTTCTAGATGGCGCTCTCGTACTTTTAGCAATTAACGTCAAAGACAAAAAACGCCATGATACTTAGGTAAAATTCTAGAACGAAAATAAATTTATTATTAGCATAATAAAAAAAAACTTCATCATATTGAATTTATTTATAAATGTAAAGTGTTGATTTCAATTTTTTTAATGAAAAGGCTATCAGAAACGACAATTATTAATCGAGAGAAATCCGCTCTAACAATGTACTGAGCGTGAATTGTAGCCAAACCTGGAAGACTACAAACAATAATAACTTTTTTTTATGGCCAACGCTTTGCTTACTGTCTTTGAAATCGAGCAATCTACGAAACATAATTTGTATATCGCGATTGGAACAGCGCTATCTAGAGGATATCTAAGAAATCAAAAAATAAATTAGAGAAATAAGCTCATTATCGATGTAATTTTAGCTGTCGATGAGGGTGGTCATGTAAACCAACAAGTCCACCAAGCTCAGCTATCGTTGGGAGGTCGGTGGCATAAACAAACCAAACAAAAAACCACCACCAACCACCATAGTATAATTTTACCATGGTCGTTCGACCATGACAGCCAATTTTCCCCAACGATTTTTGACGTTTGTTGGTGTACATGACCGAATCGTGGGTGTTTTTGGTGGAAAAAAGTGGTTTATAGTTGTCTCATGACCGACCAAATAATAAAGGCTACCAAAAGCGAAAATACGAATACAGATACGACCTTTGCCTAAGAGTGCCGACGAGTGGCGAATTTTCTTACGCGCATTATTTAAATGGTTCTACTGTACGTACAGTACACGGCAGTAAATAATGCACATCGGCTATCTTCGGCTTCGTAGAGCGCCGTCTCTTGTCACCGGACTGGTAGTGCTTCGTGTGACAGAGATGACGCTACGATACGATGTGCGTTATTTACTGCCGGGACCTGTAATTAATTACACAAGAAAACTTTTAAATTTGTGTACAGTGGTGAACTTACCTTTATTAAAGATTTCTTCCAGCAAATCGAAATAATAAAAGAAAACAGTTATTATATTTGTACATACTCAAAACATTTCCTACATTACTACTAATATAATAAACGAAGACACTAACCTAGCTAACTACAATAATAATTGACATAAATATATTATTATTTGTTGTTGAAATATTTAGGATATTCACCGATTTATTTCGCCTTTGAATGTACTATGGTGTCTATAGTATGGCATTTCAAACACTATTTTAATATCTTTATACAACAGAAAAGCATAACTAATGCTTGTTGATAATTGATAAGTATAAATATAAAAATATTAGTTTATGCTACAAGGGCGAAAAGGAATAAATCACGAGGACGATTTAACCGAAACGTAACCGAGTAATTTATTGCTCTTACGCCCGTGTATCATACTATGTTTTTCAATGCATAGTGTGAGGAAATAAAACAAATATAATCTTGTGAACTTTAAATTATGATTGGCTCAAAAGGACTGTATCCAGAGCCGTTAAACAGTGGAAAAAAAGTATAAAATTTATGGTACACAGGAAGGGTTGCAGGTTAGCCAACCATTGTAAATAAATAAAAAAATAATAATAATAAAGCCTAAGGGCAAAATAATCGACTTTCTGTTCGGTTTTGATGCATAAAAAGTGGGCCTTTACGAGCACTTGCATTGAAAAAAGAATTATGTTTGCCTGCCTGGACGAATATTCTTAATAACTAAAAAAAACATTGTAGATTTTAATGCAGTTGTCAAATTGTAAAAATGTCAATTATTGAAATGAGGTTGCAACATAAGAATCGATGTCCATGGTAAGTCTAAATAGATCCAGGATAAATTGTAATTATTCAAATATAATGCCCTTTGCTAGCATCGACAACTGCGACAACACAGCTCCGAGAACCAATGACGATGCACCAGTCATGTACCCTTGTCCCCTCTGCGATAAATCCTTCAAGTGGAAGACGTCGTTGAGGAAGCATGCAGAGACGCACCGGATACAGGCGGGGCAGACGCGGCGGCCATATTGTGAGACTTGCAGGTAATATACAACTAGCTGAGCGCGTTCGTAGTCCGAACATGCGAGCTTTTCATAAAGTGTACATTAGATTTTAAATTCTTGCTTTATATACTTCACTAATACTGTATTATTGGCGTCGAATGCCACAGACCAAAATGTTTTTTTATTTTTTAACTTCTAAACAAGAAAAACAAACTTAAGTTGTGCACTTTGCCCGACAGACGTTTAAACTTAAGGTAGAATAATAATAGACTTGTTTTTTAATAATAGACGTTTATTTCCATATGTAATAATTTAGCACATACAAATATTTCTGCCAAACTGTAATGCAGTTTGTAGGCAGAAAAAACTCTCTGTTTAAATAAAAATAAAAAATGAAAAAATAAATTTAACAGTTTCAATTTAACCTAAAAAGCTTAACCTAAATAGTTTTTACTAAAAGTAAAAAATCGCCAAATTTGAAAATACAAATATTGCGACGTGATAGAGAAAAATTAAGTTCAAACTCGGATTCAGCGTACAAATATTTACAAGAAATAAAAAAAAAATCGAGCACCAAAAAAAGGCGTTTCTTGTTTGCCTGTGTAATCCTTATGATGTTACAATTTGTATAAAAATATGTTGAAACATATAATAACTTCTTAGAGCTTCTTGATTTTTTAATAATACGTATATAAATATGTATATGAGTATATAATTAAATGAAATAGTTGATATTATACGAACCACAAGTTATAATTGTGGTGCGTTGGTGATCATTGAACCTTGTTCCTGGTCCCTAGCCGGGTCTTCAGTATGAGTTCGGGCAGTTGATTGGATTTCACCTTGTATAACATATATTTTACCTATCATTTTAATTGTATATATATTGCTACATAAATTAAATAGACCTTTAATTTAGTTCATGTAAATTTGACTTGTAAAAAGTGTATTATGTATACCTACTTAACAAAATAAACTATTTGAATTTGAATTATTTCAGGTCCGATCCGGACCCAGAATCAGTTGAGTATGATATACTCAACAGACGGATCCAAATGTTCCCTTTGCCATAGTTGATGATCCGGGCCAACATAAAGTTCATTTATATCCTATGATATTGGGTCGTTTCTTAGGGTTTACAAAAAAAACGCCGAGAAAGTTCATCAAGACGTCAAATATCATGCTTCTATACATGTAAGCTATCGATGTATTAGCATAAGTTACTAACAATAGCATAAGTTGTTTTATTACTAACATGTTTATATGGATCTTTGATCTGAAATAAATACATTTGATTTGAAATATCCTGAGGAGCCAGTTTCATGGCCGTTGAAAAATGAAAAAATAATTTCACATAAAAAGCAGTTAACATTTTGAAAGCAGTATCCAGTGGCTCCCAGACTAGACCATGGTGAGTCTGTACCATGGGTGCCGGTAAACTGATTACAATATTAATTATATACAACTAGCGACCCGCCCCGGCTTCGCACGAGTGCAATGCTGATACTAAATATACTACAGTATTTAAGGTACTTAATTAGATAAGGATTAATGCTGTATTGCTTAAAATCGCTTCGTAAATAAGCCATTATTTCACGTAAAAAGTAAAGGATAAAAAATGTTTATTGTGTAGACTTTTTTTAAGGTGTACAATACTGTAGTACATTATTTTTACCTATCTCGTAGGGTTCAGCCAGCGTTTGCAATGTAAGCGCAAAAAATGTGTTTATTTACGACATCACATTAGAAACCTCTAAAATTATCAGTGTTTCTCTACTATATTATGCATGTATTATACATATAAACCTTCCTCTTGAATCACTCTATCTATTAAAAAAAAACCGTATCAAAGTAAGTCGCTATAATCCATAGGTCGCTGGTTCATATCCGGCTCGAAGGACCACTTAAGCATGTTAAAATCAAAATGCGGTTTTCTTTATTTGTAGGACTGTATTTGTTATTTAAATGAGTTTCTACAAATTGGAGCACACTGACCGGACAATGGTGGACGGAAGAGAGAGAGAGATACCAACCTCCAATATATTAATTTTACCTTTGGCAGTGTTGCCATACAAAAGTTAAAATACCTAATAAAAATCTTATAAAAGTAAAACTTATTTATGTTTAAATATGATTTAAACACATAGGGACAGACAGACAGCTGGAAGCGACTTTGTTTTATATTATGTAGTGATAGTGATATATACAATGTTCGTACAGGTGGCTAACAAAGTGACAGTACGCTATTAATTAAAATAAAATATAATTTGAAAGGTTGACTATTGACTAATTAACATTTTCAGATTGTCATTCACAACTACCTCCAATCTTCAGAAGCACGTCAAGACCAGCTCAAAGCATCAAATACAACTCAAACTCAAGTGAGTAGACAATAAAGTTAGCATTAGCGAGCTATCATCATCAAATTATTATACAGTGTTGAATAAAAAGACCGTGGTTGGTGGGAAAGTACCTTAAGGGGCTGCAATATGCTAAAATTCAGTCCTGCTCTAAAGCTTTTAGTTTTTAATTATCTATCCTGCTCTAATCTGATGCCGCGCACGCAAAACTTCAGTTATTTTGAAACGCGGCTACATTATGACATTAACTATAATTTCTTTATGTAATAAAGATGGCATTTACTATTTAGTATTTGTGTGTTGGTTTCGTTTCAACCGGTTTTGAAATTTGGAAACTGAATCGCTTTTTTAGTGATGTTGATGCTTTTTTTAAAGTAATATAATCAATAGAAGATTAAAAGTATGCTCATTTATATAGTGTAAATAATAATTGTCTTGAGTCAAAAAACACACTATATTTTTTTCAAATTTTTACCATCTACATTGACGGAACTGAATCCAATTCAAAACCGATGTTTAGCATTGTGGAGCCCCTTAAATATTAATGATAGCCAATTTTACTGAAAGAAAACATTCTTTTATTTTCAAAAGTAAGTAAAACTGCATTCAAAGAGTTTTTATAAATTACCTGCTTGAACCGGGATACATTGTGTATCTCATGAAATACACAAAAAATAATCAATTTCTGGTATATGCATTTTGACTACTATAATCTAGGGCAGGGCTTCCCAAACTTATTTTTACTGTGACACCCTTGGCAGTTTGCCATTTTTTTGCGATGCCTTTGCCCCCTCTTCTCTGGTCAAAAAGTGTGTAGATCTAGCCTAATAACAATTTATCAAAAAAGCTCCAAATTACATTTATAATTTTCATTAGAAACTAAGAGCAAAAACAAAACGTAACAACTTACAAATAAATAAAAATTAAAAGAAATATTCATTTTACTTTCTTGGCTTGCTCCTTATGAAAAGGATGTGCTTGATTTTCTGAGCATAGCTTCTGAAACCGTTGTTGTTGGGGCTGCTGTGGGGCAGTGTAGTGCGTCAGAAATGTTTGCGGAGTTGCAGACCGATGGTTTCGCCGTGATCATGAGAAAGAGGTGCGCCTCTGCACTTGCCCACCTTCGCGGTAGCACCAACGGCATTCTGAAAGTATTTTCAAATCGGTGGGACTCTCCTCTCTTACGGAAATGAATGCAGCTCCACACTATGCTATAATTAATTAAGAATTTTGTACCTACTAACATACCAATTAAGTTACTGTTACTAATACTCTATGGACATTTGTCTGAAATAAAAATATTGAATTGAATTGAATTGAAAAAAACGGGTCTCAAGTTTGGAAATTACACTCATGTGCATGTGCTCTACATTTATTTGCGACCTGTACTTGTTCTTTATTGCTGCAACTGCAGAAAAGCCTGTTTCGCACAAGTACGATGTCGCAAATGGTAATAGATCCGTCAATGCTGCAGTACTGATGGCATGATATTCGTGAGAAACTGAGCTTCAAAATTCAAGCAGTTGTCTTTGTCGTATTGAAGGACTTGATTGTTCTTCTTGCTCTGCCGAAACTCCCGAAACGTCACGACGCGCGACGGCCTTAGGATGGTGCCGCGACGCCCCTGGGCGTCTCGCCGCACACTTTGGGAAGTTCTGATCTAGGGTTTTAATTTTTGGAAAACATGATTGAAAAAAAATTCCTAATAATTATTCAAACCTCCTCTTCAAACCAACTCTCCTCGTTTGACGAATAGGAATCAAATAATATTTTATTAGGTGGATTTTAACAATATCTAGATTAATTATTGTTATAGAGCATTAGAAACTTGAAATCAATCAGAAACAAATTTAAAAGCACAAATATTTTGATAAATTTCCTAGAGACATATAATCTTAGTTAATGAGAGCTGTGAATTTCTTAAGGCGCTTTATGCTGCGAAAGTGCTGCCACTTTAGAAAAAAAAACATTATTTACCTACTAGAATACTTATTGAAAATCTGCTCAAGTAAACGCGTATGTATAACAATGAACTATTTTTAAATAGCATGGTTTTCATAAACAACGTCTTTGATGAGCTAAAATTTTAATTTTTGCTAAAAACGGCCGCTTTTGGTATAACTTGAAATTTTAGCTCATCAAAGACGTTGTTTATGAAAACCATGCTATTTAAAAAAAATAGTTTATTACTATATCTACGTATTAACTTGAGCAGATTTGCAATCATTATTCCAGTAAGTAAATAATGTTTTTTTTTCTAAAGTGGCAGCACTTCTGCAGCATATATCGCCTTAAGAGTCGGAGTTCCGAGATTGGGCAAAACAGGGTTCGGGGTTATGGCTTTTTAAGATAGTAAAATATCAATTTCTGAACAAAATAAATACCACTTGTTACCTTACAAGATGAAGTACAGGTTCATTAAAAAAAATCTTGGTATAATAAAAAGTATAGTAACTTTAGAAAAAATTGCCGTGATTTTTTTTAATGAACCTGCACTTCATCTTGTAAGGTAACAAGTGGTATTTATTTTGTTCAGAAATTTGAATTTTTACCGTCTTAAAAAGCCATAACCCCGAACCCCGAATCTCGGAACACCGACCCTTAACTGTCTGATGCAACAGTTATTGTAGCGATGACAGCGTCTTCTGTTCAGAATGAGCAAGGCGTGAAATCACAACGCCCTCGTGAGCGTTCAGTATGTGCATTACAAGGTGGTATATCAAGATAAATTCGGTGTACACGTATGATGGAATAATTCGTCGTTCCAGACACCTTGGTAGCGCAGTCAATAGCGGGCCTGTTATGCAAGCAAGAGGTCGCAAGTTCAAATCCTGGCCCCAGGAATTTTTTCAAAATATTTATGCTTTTTTTTTTGTTTCTGAATAATTTCAAGTTAGTAATGCACTCTAACAATAATAGAGTATTCAAAGCGTTGGATTTCGCAATACAAATATATATTCTTAATAACTTGGAAATTTTGCCAGCTAATTTAGTTTTTTTTTTTTGTTTATAAAATTATAAACATCTTTTTTTCTATTTTGCCCTGAATCCGCTGCTCTCGCACTGCGCGTTTTTTTTTTCAGTGACAGTGAAGAAATTTAAATTTACATAGCCTGTCAATCAAGATTTAAATTTATAGTCAAATCAAGACTACTCGCCGTACTAGTTTATAAAAATAAACTGTTTGACGGGCAGGTATCCAGTTTGACATACTAAATTACATTTTTAAGGTGGCTTATTCAAATTATACACTTTCTAAACATAACAGTGTATATTATAAATAGGTTTCTACATAAAAGTAATTAATTTAATAGGTGTTTTGAAGAGTAGTGTAGTGTAAAACTTGGAGTGTATTTGAACTGAAAAGGATATAATATTAATAAAATACATAAAAGATAAAATTAAAGTTATTAAGTACAGTGTAGTGTAATATAGGTAAGTATAAGTGTTTTATGCAGAGAGAAATATTATAAAGTCAAAAGAAAAACCATAATAATAATTGGCAATGACATTCAGAACAGATTGTATTTTTCAAGCGACTATTTTCAGTAAGCTTTCTGTATCCTCATAGTTTAGCTTATTTAAGACGGTGGTGAGTTTAAGTTTAAGAGAGGATAAGGATAGTTGTCGTAATTCGGTAATTAGGCTTAGTCTATTATATAAAAAGGGTCCTAGAAAACTATTAAAAGATTTGTTCTATTCCAGTGCGCTGAATTGTGCGGTCGGCGAGTCAGGCGCGTCGCTCCGTGACATAGAGAGCATCAAAGCTGGCGTGACGTCATCGCGGCGTGTGCTCGCGTGTGAGCAGTGCGGGAGACGGTTCCAGTGGCGCGGCAACTTGCAGAGACACATGAGGAGCCACCAGGCGAGGTAACGTCACACTCACTCGCGGCAAGTTCGGAATTAGGCGAACTAACTTGACAGCCGAAAATGTTGCCAGAGATAGGAAAAAATAAATACTGATAGGTTTACGTCGACACAAATATGTCGATATAACCTTGTGCCTTCTGTTATATTGTGTTATAGCTTCGAGTAGACCGATGACAGAAAGCCGAATGGTTTGCTTTGGTTGGCTAATGGTGCGAACTGTCAACAAAACAAAATGGCGGATAGCGTCCTTAACGATGTCCAAAATGCTGTTCGATGTATTTTTAATTCCAACCAATTTTTATTATTATTATTTTGCTTAGTAAAATTATTAGTATGATTCCAAACACAATAATCATGATTAACTTGACTTTTTAAACATCGATATTAACAGCACTAGCCAAACTGCGGCAACATTAGTGCACAATGAACTGTCAAGTTAGTTCGCCTGATTCTGAACTCGACTTTACGTTTAGCGAGATGATGCATCTAAACGGCGAGTGGAGGTAATTTAAAGACTTGGCGCGTTATTTCAACTCAGCTATTTGTAGGTCTTCAGTCAGTATTATCTCCTTGGCGAAGTCTTCTTTGAAGCCGGATGAGCTTGGAAAATGGCAAGAGCTGAAGTAGACTGTTTGTGATCACCAGAGACCACAGAACTGTATTGGAGCAGATGACACAAACACGGTGAAATGTATGAAAACTAAGCGTGTCAATTTTTTACTACTTTCTGTAACGTCATGATCGCATTTTAGTGATGGGCGAAAGACACTGACATGTAAACCGTGAATCGATTCATTGGCGCGCCGCCAAAGCGTTTCAAAGGCATCGATCGCCACAGGCAGTTATGTCACCATATACATGATTTGTCTCTATGCTCATTGTCTAAATGACAATGACAATGATTTTTCATAAATAAAATACACAACTAAAATTGTTTGAAAAAAGAAAATATAATATTTATTAAACAACTTGTTCATGACTTACTATCACAAACACATCAATAGTCGGATAAGCTGTTTTAATCAATCGTCGAGATTTTTTTGCTCCAGTGAAGCTGTTTTGATCGAAGTGAATTGAACAAATTGCACTGTGTTTTGTTGGAAACCAATTTGTATTACCCGTCGTCGCTTCAATCCATTTTTCTTTAACTTTTGGTTCCTTTGGAAAGCTGAAAATTTATGATCAAAGGTTCAAACTAAAGCATCATTTGTAATTCAAGAAATTAATGTCGTTCCTCTGTTTAATAATCGATACAATAGAATAATCGAGTAAAAAATCGAAACAAAAGTACAGCACAGTTCTCTAAATTAGACAGAAAAATGAGAAAAGTTCCCTTACTACGACGGGAATTGCGCATAAAAATATCGATAGCTGAAATTTCCATTGCGTGCTAACTAAACGTACCATGCATATCGAGTCAAGTAAAAGCCGCAATGGAAGTTTAAGTCGTAATTATAGTGGTAGTAGCGATACAAATATAAATTAATTCGTTTTAATATAAAATAAGAGGAATTTTAACCCAAAAAGTACTTACCTGTGAAAGGAAATATCTCCATTCTGTCGGCCAATACTATTTGAGTTATTTTTACAACCCAGTATTGCACAATTCAGCATTTTTGTTATCAACTTACAAGTGTTGCCCCGGCAACGATTGAGAGCAGTCTAGCTTTAGTCGGACTCAACTTTGATAAAATATCAAGGTAGGTCGATTGGTTGCTTCTACTCCAATACAGGGGCCCTACCGCGTAATTCTCATTTGTATCAACTTCAAGCAAATGCATGCGAAATTCAATGCGTGCAAAAGAGATGGCATGTTAGGCGGGCGTCGTCGCACGCACGCCAAATTTCAATCTCAAGTTGATGTTGATGTAAATGAGAATTACGCGGTAGACCCACAGTTCTGTGCCAGACACGGAGATTCTTGGTACGAGTTCTTGGGATATAAACAGTTAGCATAGATGAAACTATACTACGTTTAGCGAGATGATGCAAAGCGGGGCGTTCCCCCGACTGACACCTGTCGCCGCGTCTAAGGAAATACCGCCGCACGTTGTGTGTGGTGTTTTTTTCCACTGTTTAACGGCTCTGGAATAAATGACTCTGTTACGTTAAAAACATTTGCTACGCTCATGTTTTGAATCGTCTTCGTAATTTATTCCTTTTCGCCCTTGTAACATTAAGTACTATTTCGTTTGTTTCTTTTTTTTTTCTATTTTATTAATTGTGTCTTTGCTTTAATAATTTGAAACAATGTGTTTGTAATATAGTTGTATTGTGTTGTGCACTGTATTGATTGAATAATAGTAGTTTATGCTACAAGGGCGAAAAGGAATACCGAGTAATTGCATGCATAAGAGTGAATCTCCATCGGTAACACTTATGAACTGGTTCCATTATCTTTTCTCCTTCTTTGCACCTTAGAATAGTTAATAATTTTTGCCACCTACCCCCCATGCAGTGTGAAGTATAATAGATAATTAACAGTTACTTGTGTCTAAATTAAAACCAAAACACGGGAATTACCTACATAACATTAAAATGAAAACGGCATCTTATTATTATTATTATATTATATAGGTATATCCATGCATATTATTATTATTATATCCATACACATATTTATACCACATAGATTTCAGCACATACACAACACACGCACACAAACCCTCACACACCCTCTCAAACACATACACCAACTCACCCTTTCTCCTACTAACAAAAGCACAAAAACAATGTAACAAGGGAAGAACGGTCCCTCCTAATACAGGTTATTGTTAGCTTAAAAGGAGGGTCCAAAGAATTGTAAAAATTACTTGTGTATAAATAAAATTTTTTGTATTTGTATTTGTATTTGTATAGTGTGACGAAATAAAAGAAATATAATCTTGTGAACTTTGAATTATGATTTGGCTCAAAAGGGCTCTATCCAGAGCCGTTAAACAGTGAAAAAAAAAATAATATTTATGGTACACAGGAAAGGTTGCAGGTTAGCCAACTTCTAGTAAATTAATTGAAAAAATTATAATAATAAAGCCCTAGGGCAAAATAATCGACTTTCTGTTCGGTTTTGATGCATAAAAAGTGGGCCTTTACGAGCACTTGCATTGAAAACGTATTTTCAATTCTATTATATTATATTATTTCAGGGATATATGTCGTGATGATTTGTTTGTCACAGGTCCGCCGGCGAGCTGGTCTGCGGGCCGTGCGATCGGACCTTCTCCTCCATAGCGACGTACAAACAGCATCTCAAGATCAGCAAGAAACACGTCACCGAGAACGACTTCCAGTTAGTATACCCGGTGTTAGAGAGTGCTTCCATTTACTTAAACCACTGACATTTACGTAAAACACTGACATTTACGTAAACCGCTGCTATTTTCTGAAACCACTGCGATTTACCTAAACCACTGAAATTTACCTAAATCTTTGACATTTTCCTAAACCACTAAGATTTACATAAACTTTTACGTAAACCACTGACATTTATTGAAACCTCTGACATATACTGAAACCACTGACATATACTGAAACCACTGACATATGCTGAAACCACTGACATATACTGAAACCACTGACATATGCTGAAACCACTGACATATACTGAAACCACTGACATATGCTGAAACCACTGACATATACTGAAACCACTGACATATGCTGAAACCACTGACATATACTGAAACCACTGACATATGCTGAAACCACTGACATATACTGAAACCACTGACATATGCTGAAACCACTGACATATACTGAAACCACTGACATATGCTGAAACCACTGACATATACTGAAACCACTGACATATACTGAAACCACTGACATTTACTGAAACCACTGATATATAAGGTCTTTCAATTTAAAAGCACTTTTTTTTGGGGCGAACTTTTTTTTTCACTTCTCAGTACAAAGTGGTCCGATCAGCTGACTCAGTTTGTATGGGCAAGTTGTCGGGGAGATATTGAAAAGGCAAGTGTCTGCGGCGGTGGTTTAATGAACTCTAAAATAAATGTAAAATTATGGTATAACTAAATCTAGTGCTAACAATGCAGTTTGCAAATGTAGGTTGCACATGTTGGCATGTACGTGCATCGTACATACTGCCCAGTCTAAAAAAGCACAAAAACATAAAAATACATGATAACAAATGAAAACTATAAAAACACACAAAAGGTAAAGTCCAGAATACAAGTATAAGCCTAAGTAGGTATCTGTAAACAGTAGTGCAATGAAAGCTAGTGCAAAAACAACTATATGAAAGTAAATGTGCAGACTAATGTATACGTAATGTAAAATGTAAAATATATATTTTATGTAAAATCTAAATTTATTTGTCTCTAAATATTGTCAATGTTCGTATCAAAACTCACTACACTTTTTGATTTGCGAACCTTACTACTACACTGAGAGCCGGAGCCGGTATTAAAGTTTTGCATAGGAACACTTATTACTCTCGGCTCTTGCACACACATCATTGTCTTATTTTTCGCGCGCTTTGAACGGCACACATAACACCCAGCAGCCACTGCAAAGACGCTGAGTATGCCGAATAACACTGCAGTTCCGATGTAGTGGTTCACATCATGAATGGAAAGGCCACTATCTAATGTTGACTGCTCTGACAGTTGCTTTAAGTCTCTTTGGATCTTTTCAAATTGTTTTAAATGCCCTTCCGCTTCACATGTGAAATTATCCGTGTTCATAATCCTGTTCAAAGAAGATATTGGTGGAATATAAATATCTTGTTGTAGCGCTAGCCTGCCAGTAAATTTGTTATTATTTGCATACATCATAATTGTGTCGGCTTTCATTACGCATCCTTGACCGATTGTTATCATTCCGACTCCATAGAAGCGGTGCGATGTGAGCCCGGCTGGACACAAAATGCGGACGTAGCATTCCTGACAGCATGCGAATATCCAGCTGTTACTATTGTGCAGTTCTATCCACTTATCGGTACACACCTTTATTTCAGACCGACAGAATGTATCATATTTACTGTTTGTAAACAATTTGATGTTGCAAATGTTTTGATGCAATTCTATGCTGTATTCTGCATGATTTAAGGTGCATAATGATTTTTGATCATTCATGTGTATGCAATTTTGTAAGTCGGCTGAATTCACTAGGATAAAGGAATCCTTCTTAATATTATATGCAATGTAATCTGATAAAGGGATAATATTAAGAACCCTTTTGTCATCTCTTAATTGCGGAATGCTGTAAATTTTATCTAGCTCATATTGCTCCTTACTTAAAAGTGGTATCTTAATCTCTATGATGAGATAACTGTCCGTGACTCGTGCATGCGGTTTTAATAATTTGTAAATGTCACGGATATTGTCCTTTGTTACCGGCAATGCAAGGTCTTCCGGTAAATGGGGAAAAATGATATCTAGTTGGTCTTGCAACAACTTTGGTGTAAATAAATGGATGTCCAAGTGTCCTTGATATATATCTGCTGCGAGGTCAATTAAGGTTTCTTGTATTCTTCTCATTTCCGAAAGTAAATTGTTTGCAATGATGGAGTTTGTTAAAATATAAAATGCAGTTTGGGTATCAAGTTCCAGCTTGTTTATATTTTTTGTTGTATTTTTCCAGTGCTCATTTATTAACGCAAATTGTTTGTTCATGATCGCCTCATTCCGCATAACGATATTCTGTTCTGCTTCGAGGATAGACGTTTGATTTTTTAACAAATGCAAAAGGTGATTTTCATTGCTCTCGATGGTTTTTATATCATTTTCATATTTCTGTGCAAATCTCTCGTCTAAGACACCGAATAACTCATTCGCTAGGTAGCCGACGCCGTTGATAAGCCCTCGCCTGGTTCTCGATATTCTACTTGACACATTTTGGTACTTAAGAATGCTGTTGTAATACTGCAACTCACTCATACTATGGTCTAGTTGCATAACCATAGCTTGAAATTGCATGACCCAATCTTCTTTTTGCGATCCCTTTAAATGCTTTACATATGTTTGTAAGTTTTCTGTATTCTGCCAGTAAGTTGTCATATTGTAATAGATGATGAGATTCCAAGAATCTTTAATTTGTTGCATACTCGAAACCCTATCGAAGTATAGAGATTGATTTGCTTGAAACTCTGTCACCTTAAACATTGGAGCTGTCTGTTGTGCTTGTTGTAAAGAGGATGTAAACATAGTTAAAAACAGAAGTAATGCATTGACGAAATAGGTTTTCAGGGAGGTTTTCTTAAAGTTTCGTCGTTGAGATACCCAGGTGGACAGGTGATACCTCGAACGTATTTCAATTTGTTCAATAACGTTTATTTCTTTCCTAAATTGATCCCATTCCTTTTGTACCGGATGCTGTAATATGTCATCCCAGTCACAGTTGGTAGTCCATAGTGTTTGAAATAACAACTTAGCTTTGACAGTTACAGGTGACAGCCAACCTAGTGGATCGAAGATCTTTGAGATGTCAGATAATAACATTCTTTTTGTGTATGGCTTGTCGGTATTCATGTCAATTTTTATCTTGAATCGAAAGCTGTCAGTTGTAGGAACCCACTGCAATCCCAGTGTTTTGGTTACTTCTGCATTTTTGAAGTCCATCAAAGACGGATTGAGCTGCTCTTGTGTCAAATTTTGTAGAAGTGCTATGTCATTGCTTGCCCATTTACGTAAGTTAAGTCCCGCTTTTCCCAACATTTCTATGAGCTCACGTTGCATGTTTTGGGCTGTTTCTAAGCTATCGGCTCCACTTAGTACATCATCCATGTAAATGTCATTTTTTAGTACTGTCCCTCCTAATATGTAAGTTGGTTCATCTTCGGCCAATTGATTCAACGTTCGTAGTGCAAGGAACGGTGCAGCTTTGGTGCCGTATGTCAAAGTGCAAAGTTCATATTCTTGTAAAGGATGCTGAGGATTGCTTCTCCAAATTATTTTTTGCAGATTTCGGTTGGTAGCCGCGATCATGATCATACGGTACATCTTCTCGCAATCTGCTGTAAAGACATATCTGTGCAATCTCCATTTGATTAATAATGCTTGCAAATCGTTATGTAATTTCGGGCCACACTCCATCAGATCATTTAAACTGTAACCATGTAAACTAGGTGGAATAGGACTCGTTTTTTGACTTGCATTGAATACCACAAGAATCCTTGTGGTGCTCGAATCTTCCTTAGTGACTGCATGATGAGGTAAGAAACATTCTGGTGTCATTGTATTCTTTGTTTCACATCTCTTCATATGGCCTAAATGCAGATACTCATCGATAAACTTTTTGTAGCTCTCCGAGAGTGATGAATCTTTTGCTAACCTCTTCTCTAAGTGCAGAAATTGTGCTGTCGCTTGTGATTTTGAATTACCTAAGCGCTGTGTAAAGTTTTCTTTCATAGGATATTGAACCTCGTACCGTCCACTTGCAAGACGAGTGGTTGTCTTTTTGTAAAATTCTTCGCAAAATTGTTCCTGAGATGTCAATGCAGTATTTGTGTCATTTGTAATATCTTCTATCTCCCAATATTTCTCTATTTCTTTCATATCATTCACAATGACGTGACAGTTGAATGATTTAACCACACCTGAACTACCAGACAGAATCCAGCCAAGGTGTGTCTGTTGTGCAATAGGCTCCCGACCAGAGCCTTTCAGTAATCCGTTCATAAGGATTTTGGAATATATTTCAGAATCTAAAAGAATATCAATTGGCCTTGAAATATTATAATCGGGATCTGCAAGTGAAAGATGCCTTATGTGTTGTAACTCTCTTCTATCAAACGATGCATTCGGAAGGTGTCCGACAACACGTGACATCACTAAGGCTTCGGTGTGAAATTGATAATCACTAAGTCGCGATTTGCATGTTAACTGAACTTTACCCCTGCATTTATTGGATAAAGTCCCAACGCCCTTGATACTTGCGTTAAATTGTTGTCTTGGCAATCCAAGTCTCTGTGCAGCATCTTCCGTTAAAATGCAGGTTTGGCTGGCCTGATCGACCAGCGCTCTAAGGGTTAAATAAGTTCCATCATGTGATAAAACGTTAATTAATGCAGTTGGTAAAATAACTTCGTCATCAGATCCCGCTGTATAGTTCGACTTTTTTTGCTGAGTGCCTGAAGTCGATGACGCGCTGAGGTTAGTGAACGTATTATGGAGCAATGTATTATGTGCATCGTTGCATTCTCTGCATCGTTTCTCGGAGTTGCAATAATTTTTATGATGTACATACAGACAATTTTTGCAAATATTCAATTTCGACATCGATGTTATTTGTACATCCGGTGACATATTTAGGAACTTTTTACATTGGTAAAGCGCGTGATCGCTGTTGCAAAATGGGCATGCTTTAGGGTTCCCTGCGTGAAAAACGTAGTTATTCGTTGAGGGTTTCGTCGACCTTTTTTCGTAATGTTGTGACTTGGGTTTAGTGTGAGGGTTACTTTGACGATAATTATTTTTCGTTTGCACATGGTTTTTATTGTTTATGGGTTCCAATGCAGTAAATTTTCCCTCCAAAAACGCCATAAATTCATTAAGTGCTGGCAATTCACGGGGGTTTTTTCTAGTCTCCATATAATCAGCGTAGGTGTCAGTGTCAAGCTTGTCACACAAAACATGCACTAAAAAAGGGTCCCAGGTTGTCGTGTCGATCCCTAAATTATGCATAGCATGTATTGCTTCCATAGATGTGTCCAAAAGCTTTTTAAGCTCAAATGCAGATTGGGTTGCAATTATCGGTTGGTTCAGCAGTAGCTCTAACTGAGCTGTAAATAGTAGCTGCTTATTATTATATCTATGTGTCAAAAACTCCCAACATGTGTCATAGTTGTCTGCAGTTACGCGTAAATGCTGTACTTGTTGCTCAGCTTCACCTTTGAGTTTTCCCTTCAGGTGTTGCATTTTTTGGGTCTTGCTGATGTTGGGATTGTTATGTATGGCTTCGGAAAACAGGTCCATAAAGGTAGGCCACTGCATGTAATCACCATAAAAGTTAGGAATATTAATTTTTGGTGTTGATTCGTGCTGAGCACAGGAAAATGACAGTTTTTGGTTGAGCCTTTTCTTCATGTCCTTATATGAGATTTCAAGTTCCATGTAATCGGTCTCATAGTCTACCTCAGAGCCTGCCAATAATGTATCTATTTGCAAATGCAGATCGGAAATGGTTCCCCAACGAGAGTGCAAGTTTTTTATCTCGTCTTCAATTTCCCACTTGTCAGTAAGAGTGTCAATGCAGATACTTTTAATCAGTTTATTTAATGCCCGAAAATTTGCCATTAGACTTCTCTTTAAGTCCGAAATTTTGTCATTTTGAGTAGTTTCAGTGTCAGTAGAGCGCCCATAGTTGCTTTGGGTGTCAAAAATAATTGGCTGGTCAATTTTAAATGATGATATTGTTTCACGAGCACTGGTGTATAGATTTCTTACAAACTCAGCAATATTCTCCCGAAAATACTGATGAGTTTTATCCTCCACCGTCTCCAACTTCGCATGATTAGCTACAAACTCGCTCCAAAGTTGATCCAACGCGCTAACTCTCATTCCAATGTACTCGGCGGTCTTCCTAGACCGCGAGTCCTTTTTGAAATTCGATAAGATCCGTTTAATCTCATCGAGAATTTTGGATTGACGGTCAAGTAAGTCTTCCATTTCGATCGACGCAAAATGTAAATGCAGAGTAAGCGAAAATAAATGGAAAGATCTCACTTGTGTGCCGCTACTCTCCTGTCAGGGTTAAACTGGCCTGCAAGCTCAGTTTATGCAGTTGAATCCCTCGAAACGAAATCCAAAAATGTATTTAATTTTCACTTGCACTGTAATGTAAGTTATTGAGAATTCCCACACACACGCACGAATTATACGTATGCAAATTGTCACAATGAAATATGCAAAAATGTCACTGATTGTATCCCGGACTTCACGCACGACGAAGACTCAACCGAACGCGAGGTCCTTAAGTCGAAGGACCAAAAAACTATGTCGGGGAGATATTGAAAAGGCAAGTGTCTGCGGCGGTGGTTTAATGAACTCTAAAATAAATGTAAAATTATGGTATAACTAAATCTAGTGCTAACAATGCAGTTTGCAAATGTAGGTTGCACATGTTGGCATGTACGTGCATCGTACACAAGTGAAGAAAAAAAAGTACTTTGCTGTGGAATGTGATGTATTAACGATACTGAATCACCTCCTAAATTACTTTCAATTTAAATTGAAAGACCTTATATACTGAAACCACTGACATATACTGGAAACCACTGACATATACTGGAAACCACTGACATTCTAAATTGGACCCCCATCTATCTGAGGCGCGAACAAAGAAGCATTCTCTTCAAAATCGCTGATTTGTGTTCTATTACTCTTCCTTAGTTACCCCTATCTATAAACATAAACATAAAATATCTTTATTGACCATAAAACATCATAAAATACAATGAGTATCTGACTCCTAAAAAAAGTGTTAACTGTAAGCTAGGAGTCAGCACATTCCCATAATTTCAGTTTGTTATAATCAATAACCAAAAAGGTACATACAAAATTATGAAACAATTTTCAATTATTTTTAACTTAACTTAATGTTAGTATTTTAACAAAGAATGAACAAATTAATAACTGTCGAGCTTTTAAAATAAAATTATCGACTGCTCTTTTTTATAACTATCACAAAATATTAAAAGTGCAATTAATAAAAAAGAGGCATTACGGTTGTTATATTATGTGTCGTCGTTGCGCCTGCAAAATCGGCTATGTGATTTTAAATTTTATGTAATTTTATTAACTATTTTCTTTACGATACGAATTAAAATTGCATAAAATTTTAAATCACATAGCGGATTTTGCAGGCGCAGCGACGATGTTTAGATTAATATAGTGACATCCATAGCTTTGGATATCTAAATATTATTAGAGTGCATTACAAACTAGGAAAGATCAATCAGAAACAAATTTCACGTTAACAAATATAAATAAAACCGGCCAAGTGCGAGTCGGGCTCGTGCACGTAGGGTTCAGTACCATTATCTATAAAAACTGCAAAAAGACATGTCTGTTGTATGGGAGCCCCCTTAAATATTTATTTTATTCTGTTTTGTAGTATTTGTTGTTATAGCGGCAACAGAAATACATCATCTGTGAAAATTTCAACTGTCTAACTATCACGGTTTATAAGATACAGCCTGGTGACAGACGGACGGACAGCGGAGTCTTAGTAATAGGGTCCCGTTGGTTACCCTTTGGGTACGAAACCCTAAAAAGAACCTGCGACCTCTTGCTTTCACGGCAAGTGCGCTACCGACTGCGCCGCCGAGGTACTCTTCTTAGCTAGACCCTTTTTAAAAATATTTGTTTACTTAGCGGTGCTAGCTCAGTGATAGAAGCCTCTCAATCTTGAGATCCAGGTTCGATCCCCGGCTGGGCATGGACTTTGAAGGAAAACGTAAGGAAACCTGCATGCCCTAAAAAGCGTGTATTTGTTCCCGAAGTACGGCGATAGGGCTCACCACCCATCACGTTTGGCCGTAATCATCGTCGGTGAAACGCGGGTGTACCGAGTGTGCACTGTGACTTGCATTTCACAGTTCACACTCGGAACACCTCTCACACCCGCTCGGGGATTCATGTCGTGACGATATATTTTTTATTATTAGCAATGAGCAATGAAATATCTTGTACTATAAGTGCCACAGTATTTATTTGCTCTTCTTAGCGATCGGTTTCGTTCAACACATCTTCAGGCACTAACTAAGCTATTAATTCATAGATTTTCTTATGATTTGGTATTTACATTTATTACAACAAATAATGTTTTTGAAATTTGTCTTTAATTGATCTTTTCAAGTTTGTAATGCACACTAATAATTTTAATATGTACACGCTTTATTTGCCAGGTACCAGTGCTCTCAATGTGATAAGAAATTCGCGAACAAAACGCGTTTAAAGGAACACGTCGACTGGGAGCATCTCAAGAATTACGTTCACACTTGTGTACTCTGCCAGAAGGTACGAGGGGCGAGATTGTCTAGAAGAGGTCGCTCTAAGCGATAAGGCTGCCTATTTGTACTTACCTTAATCGTATTATTTTAGTGAAATGTTGTTTTCCTTATCTTTTGTGGTGTGACAATAATAGTAGATTGTTATACGAGTGCATAATCTCGAACTATACGCTGTGTGCGAAGTGGGTGATGGGAGACACTAAAACGATCCGAGCGCTCAACGCGGCGAAAAAGCTAACTATCGGTGGACGGACGGTAAATTGTCACTGTCTGTAAAATTTGTGTACAAATAATTGATGATGAAAGTGAAAAAGAAATATTAATAATCATGCCACCTTTTTTGAATAATAAAATAGAATTTTCAAGAGATGAACAAAAATTCTACTTACAATATAGCTGGGGTAAGGATTCATGTTGAAAGAATCATATAACACTTGAAAGTTTATCAAATATTAAATAAAATTCCTGAAAACTTGTTCGGCTTATTGATGATATTTCACATATTTGCTGTGTATTAGTAAACCTGCAGCCCCCATATTTGCAAAGAAAGAAAGCAGTGCATGATTTTTATTGTTTGATTCAGGGTTGATAAATAATGTATGCAGGTACTTTGAAAAATTAATCAATGTAAATTTTTATGTAGGTTAGTTTATTCTTATTTAAAATCCTTACATAAATTCCAAAGGCCTAATTAAGTAATCTAATTACTAAAATAAACATTTCATTAAATAACATTCAGAATAATTGACTCTTCAGTAAAAATATTGTTTGCTTCCTACTTATTATTATTATTTCTTACATTTATATTTTGCAAACTAAACTTTGAACAATGTCGGTCACGGATGCTTCACTATCTTCAGTATTGCAGCTTAAAGTAGCAGCTTCTATAATACACTTTAAAGCTGACTCTCCCTCCAACTCCGCAAGATCGAAAGGTACAGACTCATACCTTTTCTTTGCCTTGGGGTACATTTCTTCAAAGTATTTTCCTTTGGCGTACTTTTCTTTTGCAAATTGTCGGGCACTCTGTCTACCCCATTGTTGTTCTTGACTCGATTTTGTGAAACTTTCTTCATGGTTGACGTAGTACAGGGGTCACCAAATGGCGGACCGCGGTCCGCATACGGACCGCCGACCCATTGTATGCGGACCGAAAAAATATATCCCCCGCAGTATTTTTGTTGACGTTAATTCGAAAAATTCCGGGCGATATGTAACGAGCTTACAAGCAAGAAAGAGATTGCGCATCGCATAAGGCTTATGCGATGCGCTCCGCAATCTCTTTCTCTTTCTTTCTTTATGCCGCCGTAAGCGTTGATCGACGCGCGGTGGTCAAGCGCGGCGGCGGCGCGCGCGGGCGACAAGAAGGCGGGGCGGGGATGTCACGTGATCGTGCTGCCCGGCCGGCTGCGCGCGGGGTTAGTGTTTTGTTTTAATTTCGAGAGAAGGACGCCACGACGACGACGCGCGTTTGCTTGTTTAGTTTACGTTTAAGTACATAATTGTTTACATTAGCGAGTTTTATAACTATGGAACCGAAAAAAAGGAAAGTCGAAGATGAAAATAGACAGTTTTTGCCCGAATGGACCGATTTATATTGTTTTACGCTGCCAAGTCGTGCTGGAGCAAAACCAATGTGCTTGATCTGTAACCAAACAGTGGCGTTGATCAAAAGCTCGAACATAAAACGACATTATGATACCAAACATAAATCATTTGCCGAAAACTTTCCAATTAGGAGTGATCTGCGTAAGTCTAAAATTGCAAGTTTGTTAGCGAGTTACTCATCTTCGACCCAGATAATCAATCGCTCAATGACTGATCAGGAAAAATGTGGTGAGGCTTCTTTACGTATTTCTTGGACTCTTGCTAAGCACATGAAACCAATTACTGATGCTGAAGTAGTTAAAGAATGTTTTCTCGAGGCGGGCAGTGCTTTATTTGAGAGCAAAAAGGATGTTATTGAGTTGATACGACGGATTCCATTATCAGCTTCAACCAACACACGAAATATACATGTTTTGGCAGAAGAAATTCATTATGATGTGAAGCGGCAATTACACAATGCAAACTATTACGCCTTGGCTTTGGATGAATCAACCGATGTCACCGATACGGCGCAGTTAATAATTTTTGTACGCTACCTAGATCAAACGAGAGAAACTTTTGTTGAGGAGATATTAGCTCTTTTGCCATTATTAGGAAAAACCCGAGGAGAAGACATGATCAAAACAGTGATTGATTATTTTGATAAAGACGAGTTGGACTTGAAAAAGCTTTTATCGATAACTACTGACGGCGCGCCAGCAATGGTTGGAAGTAAAAAAGGACTAGTTCACCTTTTGAGTAGCAATGCAAGATGCAACGAAAATTTGATTTCTTTCCACTGTATTATTCACCAAACAGTGCTTTGCTGTAAACTCAATCATAATTTTGAGCGCGTTATGCAAGAAGTGATGAAAATAGTTAATTTTCTTCGTGCAAAATCATCACTGCAACATCGTGAGTTAAAATCATTTCTTGAAGAAGTTAATGCACAATATGACGATCTACTGTTGCATAACAATGTGAGGTGGTTGAGTAAAGGCTGCGTATTAGAAAGATTCTTCAGCCTTTTAGAGCACTTGAAGACATATATTTCCAATAGCAATCAGATTTTAGCAAACGCCTACTTAAGTTTTCTAAACGAAAAAGAAAATGTAGCTGTCATTGCTTTTTTAACGGATATTTTTAAACATATTAATGACTTGAACATTAAACTTCAAGGCAAGGGAAAGCTTATATGGGAGCTCATGTCAGAAGTGAAAAGTTTTTCGCGGAAACTAGATCTCTTTATTAATGATATCGGTAATGAATGCTTACACTTTTCTAATTTAAAAAAAAAAATAATAAGCAGTGACAATGAGATTGACATCAGCCAATACAAGACGTTCATTTCAGATCTCAAATCGGAATTTCAAACAAGGTTCGCCGATTTTAAGAAAATTGAGAATGTTGTAGAAATCCTCAGCAGCATTTACTCTCTGCATCCCGATGGTGCATGGAGCAGCGAAGCTGCAAATGTTTTCGGGAGTGATAAAGCTATTCTGCAGATCGAAATGATCGATTTCCAAGAAAACACAGTTTTAAAACACAAACATGCCGAAGTTTCCAGTGAAGAGTTCTGGATAAAATTTGTGTGTGGTAATAAATATCCAGAACTACAAAAATTAGCTTTGAAACTCCTCACTTTGTTTGGGTCAACATATATATGTGAAGCAGCATTTTCGAAGATGAACTTTTGACGAACCAATTCCACTCCAAACTTCAGACAGATAATTAACAATAAAAAATGTCACTTTTCTCATTGATATGTAACTTTTGTAATTTCCGTAATTACTTTTGTTCAATAAATATTTTTTTATAAAATGTGTGGACCGTAAGGTCATTTCATTTCTAAAAATGGACCCCGACCGAAACTAATTGGTGACCCCTGACGTAGTACAACAGTGCCGCAATATATTTACATCTTCCACTTTTATTGTAAACACAATCGCATCTAAAAACTAATTTAACCCGACCGATTTCGGTTTTACACCATCATCAAGGGTTTAAATAAGCTACTTTGGAAGTAATTCCGTACAATTAATAACTTCCACGGAATAACTTTCACAGTACTTTCAAAGTAGCTCATCTAAACTCTTGATGATGGTGTAAAACTGAAACTGGTCGGGTTAAATCAGTTTTTAACTGTGAAACGAGTGCAAGTGCATCTATTCATCATGTTTGTATCCAAATTTCACCAAGTCCCGACAATCGCAAGTATTAATCATACAATCACATTTGGCGTTGGTTACAAAGCGGTGGAATCAATCTGTTAGTAAATTAAATCGTATTAAGAAACTTTATCAATTACCAAACATTATGCGCGTTTCAAGTTTACAAAAAAATCTGCTTACATTCAAAGATGTTTTGTATGGAGTCGAAGTCACCGTACCCTGGCGAATCACATTTGCTTTAATGGTGTGGTTCATACTTTCGACTCGTACTTCTTCCACATCCTGGACATGTTGAGCAAGAACCAATTTTTTAGCTTTTATTTAAGTCTGAGGCTGAAAAGCGATGTCGTGTGACACCTTGAAAACCTGTTTTAATACATTAAAAGGCTCATTTTTAACTGATTAACAAATTCACTGATTTATTAATAACCACCGAAAATTAATAAATATCACGTTTTAAAAAAAGACAACGTTAAATAATATTAAAGTTATTTGTTTGTTTACTTACGTTACCTACAGACATTGCAGCTTTGTCAAAAGTCCGTCTTAGTTGCCACCGCTAGTTGGCGCTTCGTCGCGCACACAGCCTATACCTGACTTCGCCAAGGCTCAGCCAAGCCAAGTTCAACACTCTACTTTTTACTTCGATTGCGATGAAATGAAACAGTATTATTTCATCATCACTGGATGACATATTTAACTTTCAGTAATACTTAATGCTAATTTAAATAAACTAAATATGTAATGTTGACTGAAAAAATACAACAGCTCTTTGCCGCCACTGTTTTTTTTTTCTTCCACCAGATGGGAAGGCAAAGGGAACTTACCTCATACAGCCATGTCTAAATAACCTAAATAAATAATCAGACATGCATGTCTCTTTATATTATCTCTCTAAAGTCAATGTATATATCCTTGAGCATCATCTAAAGCTTCTGTCCTGTCAGTTTACGCTAATATGATAGAATCTTAGCGCTATCATTATTGAGTTTCAAAAAGTTTGTCTATGAAGTTGTACTGTGTATCTGGCTGTATGGCCTATTGCCATAGTCTTAGAAGAAGTAAACAATTGTATGCACTAGAGCAGGGCTTCCCAAACTTATTTTTACTGTGACGCCCTTGGGAGTTTGTCATTTTTTTGCGATGCCCCCCCTTCCTTCTTTAGCCTCCCCTCTCGGGCCAAAAAGTACCTACCGTGTGTAGTTCTAGCCTATGAACAAATTATAAAAAAAAAACTCCAAATAACATTTATAATTTTTAATAGTAACTGAGGGCAAAAACAAAACATAAGACTAAAAATTAAAAGAGATATTTATTTTTATTTCTAGGCTGCTACTAGAATGGCTCCTCAAAACGAGGCTGAAATTTGGAAATTGCCACTCTCAATTATCGTTCTCTACATTTATTTGCGACCTGTACTTGTTCTTTATTGCTGCAACTGCAGAAAAGCCTGTTTAGCACAAATACGATGTCGCAAATGGTAATAGATCCACCAATGCTGCAGTACTGATGGCATGATATTCGTGAGAAACTGAGCCCCAAAATTTAAGCAGTTGTCTTTGTCGTAAGGCTGGCGTCACAGGACAATTCCATTATTTGTTCTTCTTCTTCTGTCAAAACGCCCGAAACGTCACGTCGCCCCTGGGATAATTCCGTGACGCCCCTGGGCGTCGCGATGCACACTTTGGGAAGCCCTGCACTAGAGCATAAAACGTAGTTTTAGCCCGCTTGTAGCAAGCATAAAATAGTACCTTTTAGAGCATGACACTTTTATTGTATACGAAAATGGAGCCGATTTTTTTTTTACCCTAGATTGTGCGCTGTCATTTTTAGAGCTCATTGAGTTTAAGAGAACAAATGTGTTTTTATATTGGTATTTTGTTATCTTCAAAAATAAAGAAATGGAGGGCTATTGGACAGTGGCGTGTATACAACTTTTTTCCGGAAAAGCAACCAGAAGGTCAAGTTTGACAATTAAAAATATATGAAAAAATTTCAATAACACTTTGAAAAAAGAACGTTTGTATGACGCCAGGGTAGGCACTGCCTACTCTAGAGTGAATATTTTTGTACAAAAATTTTTTTTTTCAATGTGTTATTTAAAAAATTTCACATTTTGCACCTGGTGGACCTCCTGGTTTTTTGCCTGTGAGCTGTCCTCTTACTCTTCCCCGAATTACTTCGAGGGGGTCTCCAAGTAAGATGGTGTTACCTCCACAGTCGGGCCCGGCATCAGCTCTACCACCTGTTAAACACACCTTGATAATGGAATCTAAGCGAATTGTGTTATTGTGCAATAATGTTATTGTTTGCTCACAGGTGTTCAAGAGCCAAACGTCACTGTATCTACACACGAAAGTGGTCCACAACAAGGATACCGCTGAGCATCTGTGCGACCATTGTGGGAAAGCGTTCCCGGTGAGTTTTACCATAAACTAAGTATTACTACGTATAGACTAGCAGTTCCCACACATCAGTTTGTTGACACAAAAAAAGGTGTAAAATTATAACGAAATCTAGATGGCGTTGCTAAATCCTCTAGCGAACACGATGCTAAAAAAGACCGATTGGTGACGCCAGTGGCACAGCGATGTCACATAACATAAAAATAATTCCAACTTCGATAATAGATGGCGCTGAAAGTGTTGCCAGCTTAGCGCCATCTAGTTTTTCTAAGGAAAGCTATTACAGCCACATATTTACTTGGTAACCATTAGAGTTTACTTGCAGCCAATCAAACAAATTATGGTTATTTGCAACACTTGGCGACACCTAGTGTCGTAAGGGCGCGTAAAAAATTTGCTACGCCTTGATGTATGGGAATTGTCAGTCTATACTTAGTAATACTAAGTCTATGGTTTTACTCACACAAAAACTAAACAATTTCTGTTTTAAAACTTTTAGGGTGTGCAGGTTTCCTCACTGTGTTTTTCTTCACCGTTTTAGCAAGTTGTAATAAGTATGACTTATTTTCTATTGAAAGAATTGAGAGTCGCCTCGCTCGGCTCCCAGTATGTACTTACATGTAAAGTCGCACCTATTTTTCACTTTTTGGTGAAAGACTCATTTAGTTAGAACTCGTTTTTCGTAGTTAAAACCAGTTTTAACTTGAATTATTATTACTCTATAAGTAAATTCTAGTTTTAACTGGTCAAAACTAGTTGTAACAAAGGCTTTCAGTTAGAACTAGTTTTTACTAGTTAAAACGGGTTTTAACTGTAGCATATACAAATACTATGCACCTACCGGTGTACCGAGTATGGACTGTGACTTGCAATTCACAGTTCATACTCGGAACTTCTCTGACACCACCTCGGGGATTCATGTCGTGACGATATTTATATTGTCTTTGTTGCCTATCCACAGAACGGAACCAAGTTGCGAAGCCACATTGTCGCGCTACACTCCGGTTCGTCGCCGTACCGCTGCGGCGAATGCGGCGCGCGCTTCAACTGGCACTCGTGTCTGTCGCGACACGTGCGCGTGTTGCACGGCAAGGGGAAGAGCAAGCGAGGGCGTAACGTGGCACGTGATGACGTGCAACGTGACTTGTAACGTGACTTTGCATTCGAGATGTTCGGTGTTTAGCATCTGGCCGAAATCGAAGTGTATCATGCGACATTGTTTGAGTGTAATAAAGTAAATGCACATAAAAAAGAAGATATCATTTTTATTTGTCCATCCATCCATCCATCAGCCTAGTTCGTCCACTGCTGGACATAAGCCTTTCCAGGACTTTGCTACTCCCGGCGGTCATCCTAGAAGAATTGCTCATACTCACACACACACGGGTGCCGGAACCCTCGCATCAGTGACGCCGCTGCCCGTCACCAGTCTGTTCCATATAAGGCCCGGCTATTAGGGATGGATATACCGCCATCCATCGGTCCCAGGCATGGTGGGCCTCCTGGTTTTTTGCCTGTGAGCTGTCCTCTTACTCTCCCCCGAATTACTTCAAGGGGGTCTCCTAGTAAGATGGTGGTACCTCCACAGTCGAGCCCGGCATCAGTTCTGTCAACTGCTACCTACCTCTACCACCTGTTTTTATTTCCTTACGGCCAGGGGGCAACACTATGTAAGCAGCTGAGGTTGTCGAGAGGCGAGTCTGCGGGACGCAATATCCTTATACAGTCAAGTGCCACCGGCGTTGACATTTAACACTTCCGACCTGGGGCATAGGTTCCGCTCTTGCATCTCCACTCTGACTGCCGGCAAGCGCAGAGGTGGGGAGGTGTGAAGTTGTGTAAGCAAATGTGTGTTTCGCCTAGAAGTAGGGTCCATAGGTATCAGAGGGCGATAGGGTCGTCAAAGCCCTACCTCTTTACCCTTCACGTGCTAAGTCGGGTCCCGATCAGTACGACTAGTGCGTAAAGCGCTAGTGGTCGGGTCCCGACCATTACGTAGTAATTCGACAGGTGGTTCTAAAATGGTCGAATGACAGTTTCCTAAGCATTCTATCTCTTTCAAACTTATTTTGAAATGATCGGAAGGAACGGGTCTACTATATTACCTTACATTTCTATTCAATTACCGGCCGTCCGCTGCGTTAAGCGTGCGCCAGGCGCGGGTACTCGCGCGGCGTGCTGTTTCATGCTTGTTTCATAGAGCAGCGCTGCGTGAGGCGGGTCGCCCGTTGCACGGTTCTCTATGAAAACAGCACGCCGTGCGGGCGCCCGCGTCGTGCACCCGCTTAACGCAGCGGACGGCCTTAATGGTAATCATTTCTGACGCCACCCAAAACAGCATCCAAATCAGTAATATACCCCATTCCATTTAAAATTTTGCTGCATACTGTATTCAATGTACAAACACGATTTTTTTAACTAAGTAATTTTATTTTATTACACATTGGTTGACTATTCCATGACTGTATGGCCACTTTTCTCTAAAGGTCGTATTTTCTTACGCTTTCACCTTTCACGGTGAAAAAAAAAAAAAAAAAATTTTTTATTTATTTATTTCCCAACTTACACCTACCATTACAGGAATGCAACCTAATGCGATAGGATGTGTTTGACTTATTTTATCTTACAAATCTACAAAATAACACTATTAACTACATATTCCATCAAACTTACTAAACTTACTTATCTTAACCTCTACTTATCTTTATAACACAGTGTATATAACGCTATTTTAGTGAATTCACTTAGAGCACAATTAAAAAGGTCTATGCGTTCCGGGATAGAATTGAGAATGGTAAACGCGCGTGTCAGCGGCGGCTCCGCCATCAGTGCGGTGCGTGCGCGTGGTACGAGCAGCAAGGGCGGCTGGCGGCGCCGCCACATGTACCTGTCTGGTACACACAAATACACTTCTCCCATTAACACTGGATTGTGTATCTTCCCTATCAATATTTTAAACATGTATGTAACCAAAGCCAGTTCACGCCTAACCTTGCTCATTGTAGCCTACCATGCCCAAAATAAATAATGTGGGATACTTTAAAGAAAAGAAAGGGTAGACTCATGTGGAGCCCAGATAACTGAGGTCACTTCCATTTGACTCCTCACTATAGCACTGTATAGTACTATTATAGCCTGAATGTTTGTAAAGCATAAATAAAAAATATTATTTTTATTATCCTTAAAATACAATTTGGGTATTGATATGTATCCGAACTATTGATAAGTAATATTGGAACGTAGGCAAAACTGACAGTTTTTGGTTTGTTGGGTCCATGGTCTCTTCCTCTAAATTTTGGATAACGTATTATTATGCTATAATTGTTTCTGGACAATGAAGGGTTATTACGTAACCTTCGTGGTTTTAATCATATCCTGGAAGGCCCAGGGAACATCAGGTATCAAATTGTAGATATTAAAAAGTTGATTGTAAAAATATATACTTTTACTATACTTACTGGCACTGGTTTTGAGAAATCTTTAAAAATACTTAAAATATGATATTTATAAACCATTTGACTTATTTTACATAATTACTTAAATTCCTGAGTGTCTTCTAGAGGTGGAAGCAAATACTATAGATGTTCATGTAATCTATTTAAACAGGATGCATGTTCAGAACTTTTGGACAATTTTTTAAAGAAGTATAACAACATTTTTGATTATTGATTAAACTGTTTTTTTAATCGTTCATTATTTGCTCTGTGGAGGCAATCATGGAAAAGTAAAAGTAATATTATGATTCATATTCATTCGTCTCCAAAATTAAACCGGTGAGGAATTTGGAATATTCTTTATTCTTTAATGTACACAGAAAAGCAGTCAAAACATATAATACATTAAAAGATATGTACACAGGCGAGCTTATCTCTAAAAAGAGATTTTTTCCAGCAAACCTAAGCGGGAAAGGGAAATTTTATTAACATAAGTAATCATACATACGTGTACTACAAAAGGTATATCCTAAATAATATATTTATATATATATATATATATATATATTACGATACCTAAACAAAATATACATACATAATTATAATATACTTACTTACACTTACTTACCTATAATACATATAAAGTATACATAAACTTACCTACTTACTATGACAGTGAGAGGTAGTGCTCTTTTAGCTTTTTCTTGAAAAGGCTCTTGGTGGGACAGTTACGAATACTGTGCGGTAATGAGTTCCACAGTCCAATTGCTGTAACATTATATGATTTACTGTAAGCCCCAGTGTTATGTACAGGAGTTTTTAACAAGAACATGTTAGAAGGACGTTGGGGCTGTCTTGAGAATACAGGTATTGAAAGCGATCACGTAAATAAGAAGGGGACAGTGGGCTCTTAATAATATTATAAAGGTGAGAGAGGATATTATAATTGCGACGAAGGCGAATAGGGAGCCATTTTAACTCAGCGAAAGTGGGACACGTGATCGAATTTGCGCAAACCATAGATGAAGCGGATACCCAAGTTTTGAAGTCGTTCGAGTTTGTTTAAGAGTTCCTCGGTGATATCAACGAAACAGACATCAGCATAGTCAATAAGAGGAAGAAGAAGGGATTGAGCGAGAGTGATTTTAGTTTTAAAGGGTAGAAAATTCTGGAGTTGCTTTAGGGAGTGGAATGCACCGTGTACTCTACGGCTAATCTCATTGATATGAGCAGCCCAAGAGAAGTTGCTATCAAATATAACCCCTAAATTTTTTGCCTTTTCAGTAAATATTAAAGGGATCCCATTATAGCACAAGGAGGTACCGACATATTATTAAGCACGTTAAGCATATATCTACTGCCAATAAACACGATTTGTGACTTATTTGGGTTGACAAGCAGACCATATGATTTTGCCCATTTAAATATATTAGAGAGGTCATGGTTTAACTCTAGTAAGGCTGTTTCCACCTGATTTACTGGAAAATTACTATATATTTGCAAATCGTCTGCATAGAGATGGTAGGAAGAAGATAACGTTTCAGTGATGGAGTTAATAAAAATTGAAAACAGGAGAGGTGAAAGGACGCCACCTTGCGGTACACCAGCAGTAAGCTCACACCATTCTGATGTGACATCATCGGAACGAATACACTGCTGACGACTGCGCAAATACGAATCAAACCATTCTGTTACTAGAGGAGATACGTTAAGAGAGCGCAGGACTCCCAGGAGTACATCAAAGTCGACACAGTTAAAAGCGCTACTGAAGTCTAACAGGGTTAGCACAGTTACTTGTTTATTATCAGTAGCAAACCTGATGTCGTCAGTAACCTTGAGAAGTGCAGTGAGGACGGAAACCGGATTGAAAACGATTAAGTAGGTTATTTTGGGCCAAGTACAAGGACAGTTGTTTGGAAACAATGGCTTCTAGGACTTTGGACAGGATAGGTAGGATGGAGATGGGTCTAAATTCAGAAAAGGAACAGGGGTTAGAAGTTTTGGGTAAAGGATTGACATGAGCCATTTTCCACGCTGTAGGAAAGGAACTGGTTACAAGGGAGTGATTTAGAATATGAGAAACGGTAGGAACAAGTTCTTCGAGGATAGAAAGAAGCATCTGTGAACAAATCTGGTCATCACCTACTGCTTTTGAAGATATGGACAGAATAGCTTTCTTAACGTCACTCATAGTAACAGTTTTAAATGAGAACGGAACGCAATTGGGCATAGGTTTGTTGGCTAAGTTGTGAAGGGTTGTGTTTTTAATGTGGTCTTCTAAGGAAACAGGAGTAGATGAGAAGTGCTTATTAAGTGCATTAAAATCAATATGAAGATTAGCAGAAGAATTAGGAGATTTGCTAATCCCAAGCGTTTTCAGAAATGATAGCTTTTCCAGAATATTGACCAGGGGATTGACTTACGATTTTACAAGGGATATCAGAGCGTAGATATATTGCGACACCACCACATCCTTTTCCGATTCTATCGTTCCTTATGAGGCGAAATCCAGGTAAACAATACACTGTGGAGGGGATGGAGGGTTTAAGATATGACTCACAGATAAGTATGGCATCAATGCGTTGGTTGCTAAAAGAAGCAAGAAGATCTGAGTAATGGGCTGAAATGCTTTGCGCATTTATGTGAACAATATTAAAGTTGTTCTTGAAACCCTGAAAAGCAGAAGAGAGTCTATCATGTAGGCACAGTGTGGAACTAGACTGGGAGTCATCACTCTCAGCACTAGCGTAGTCATCAGCTGAAGAACAAGAGAAAAAGCTATCATTTAAATCTATCGATAAGTCCATAAATACAATTAATAAATAAAATATTATATAACGTACAAAAATAAAATAAGATACAAGCTACAAGCTAGATTTACATTATAATACCTAATCCCAATTATCACCTCTTTGGCTAGCTGGAAACAATCGCATTTACACAATTACACATTACACAAACACGAAAAAAGAGAAGAAAATAACCAGCAAATTTTAACCTAAGAAGATAAGAAAAATCTAAATTAAACAATCATGAAACTGGCTAGCTTTACATTATAAGCAGTTTTAGCATTTTAAAGTGGATATATTTTAATAACATTCTTGTTTAAAGTTGCAACATGCGTTAATGTTATAAGTTTTAAATTTTGTAAAAAGACAAAAACATATACATAATTATATTGACACACAGATAATAAAATAAAATAAAATTGGGTTGGAAAAAAGGCGCGAAGTGACAATGGTGTGGTTTTTCGTTTAATTGAAAAAAAATATATATAATCGTTTGGGTATTTTGATCAACAATAGTGATAGAATACTGTGAATCAAAATCGCCATAACCAGTGTAGTATGTTGTTCAAAGGAAAAAAAAAGTGCAGGCTGTGCCTTTTCGTGTGTTTTTCAAACCCAACATTGTGTTTGTGTCCATCACTTTAGCACGAACTAACAGGACAGACAGACTCATCCTCACCCATCAGATGATCCTTAAGAGAGGATATAACATACAGTGACTATATATCAAGACGGATATAACAGACAAGGCAGTATAGCATAGTTCCTTAGCCTTTTCCTGACGATATAATTAATTAAAAAAAAAACTGTCAAGAAACGAAAAAAAACAAATTATTAGAGATTTAGGTTACCTATTTCACGAGTAAATAATGTACTCTCAGAAAGAGAAGAATAAAAAAAAACAATAAGTAACTAATTTGAAACTACCTCGGAACTTAGGCAAATGAAAATTATCTATATGAAGATTGTATAGTAGTAAAACTATGACCGTGCGAAAGATTACCGAATGCAGACAGTTCATTTGATGCCCGAATTGCTTCGAGCCACACTCCTTGTCCTTGTTTTGCTTTTGGAGGCCGTGTTCTTTGGCTTATCGGTGCCAGAGTCCTTCGCCGTGGGTTGTAGAGGCACCTCTTTAGCTGGCCATTTATCGATCAATTGGTGCAGTTCATGCAACTGCTCGACTTTACGCCTCGTCTTATCTGGAAGCAGCACCAAGATCTTTCCTTCCGTGGTCCAGCTATCGTGTATCCCAAAATGTTGTCTAGCTGCCATAAAAACATCATGCCGGGTTTTTGTCAAGAACTCAGACACAGTCACTGCAGTACCTTTGAGTGTCGTTTTGTGACTCCAAACTTCAGACCTGGATTTGAAGCTGGAGAACCGGACTAATATAGGTCTGCATTTATCTTTATTCTTAACACTGCCTAGACGATGGCAGACTGATATGTCAGCTGCACATTGTGACGGCAAATTCATTCCTTCACCCAATGTTTTTGTGAGGTTGTTCGTCACTTTCAGGGATCCCATGAAATAGAAGCACTTTACGGCGAGAAGCCATCTCATGGCGATCTAGCCCCAGTAACAGGAACTCAACTTGCGACTTCATTATGGCTAGCGCCTTCCAAACGAAAGTTTTAAAATTGGAGAACTCACTTGCTAGTGCGCTGAGGTCTGGACTCTGAGCACTGGGAACTTTCGCCTTTTCCTGCAGAAACTGCTCATACTCTGCCATCCTGGACTTGAACCTGGTGTCCATGTCTTCCATGTTCTTGTTGAGTTGGGTGAACAAATCCATGATGTGATGATTATGTGGTGTTGAGGTTATCTTTTATGAGAAGTGATGTGATAGTGAAAAATTGATATTGCCCCGAGGGATAAAGAGATCAGGAACAAAATTAAATTAGTTTTCGCACATAAATACTTTGATTATTATTTTATAATAATAAAAACAATCAGAGCCAAAAAGTTTATGCATGTATGTATGACTACCCCACCACATTCGTTATATGTAACTGTATTCGTTATGAATATCTGTATATTCTCTGCATTTGTAGTCACAAATCTCACATTAAAACGGCTTCTCTCCTGTGTGCGATCTCATATGGCGGTTTAAATTACCAACTTGAGTACACTGATAGAAACAAATCTCACATTTATACGGTTTCTCTCCTGTATGCGTTCTCATGTGTGTCTTTAAATTACTAAGTCGACTACACTGATAGTCACATATCTCACATTTATACGGCTTTTCTCCTGTATGCCTTCTCATGTGTGGCTTTAAATCACCAAATCGACTACACTGATAGTCACAAATCTCACAATTATACGGCTTCTGTCCTGTATGCGTTTTCATGTGTCTTGTTAAAATACAGAGTTGTCTACACCTATAATCACAAATTTCACACTTATACGGCTTCTCTCCTGTATGCGTTGTCATGTGCGGCTTTATACTACGGTCAAGTCGGATTGAGTAGACAGGTAAACAAAGAAAAGATTTTTTCACACTTGACACCTTTTGACAGTTATAGTGATGTACCTACGGTGATGAACGAGTTATTCTTTTTTCATTCATTCATTCGGTCTATTTGTTCTTTTCTGTTAATTTAATATTTAATAAATAGAAAAACAGTATATTTTAGATTCTTGATGAGCAGTTTTAAGGTTATGTAAACTTGTCTTTTTGTGTTGTGTTGAATTACCGAAAAATTGTAATGTTAAGTGTCGTTACACTATAAAGTAACCTCGCATAGTATGATTTTGATTTCTCAGGATTGCCTGCGTTTACGCTTGTGACATTAAGAAACAGCCTTAGTAATAATAAAATTCCCTAATAATATACTATAAATAATACAGGTGGATAAAATATTTTGATATAGTTTTATTGGGCCCGCTATGACCTCTTATACTACGATCAAGTCGGATTGAAAATTGAGGATAACAAACCGTTTGGGATGAAAATTACCGATATTGTAAACACCTTTTATTCAAAACTTCACATACATCGATTCAAGACACTTTGATCTTCATGTAGAAAACACTTTTGACAAAAAAGTTCCTAATTGACGTTGGTTCAGGATCTGATGGATGTGCATCAGATTTTGAACCTGATTTTGAAGACAATGAATAAATCCTAATAAAAAGTAACCATTGGTTTTATTTATGATTAAAATGATTCTAAGGTAGTTCCCTTAAATCTTGTAGGAAGATTATTTAAAAAAATGTATTTAAATCCAATGAGAAAATGCATTCCTGACATAATGTCAGCTGGTAATACCTATTAATGGGAAATAAGTAGTAGTATTATAAACAATATTTGCTTGTCCAGCATTTTGTTAATAATATTTCATACTAAGGCTGTTTCTTAATGTCACAAGCGTAAACGTAGGCAAGCAAATCCTTATCATCAAAATATATGTAATAAAAATCTGTAATAGCTAACAGTATTAAATATTATTAACAAAATGCTGGACAAGCAAATATTGTTTATTCTTCTTATTTCCCATTACTAGTTATTACCAGCTTTCGAACTCAGCACCCAGTTTTCAAAAACCTAAGGCTAATCTGAAATAACGAATCAAGCGATTATTGAAAAACTTAATCACGTTACCTCCGGCAGCTGTCCTAAATGCCGGCTCCGGCCGCTGTCCCAATTCATTCATTCATTTGTTCATGACACTTTTTGCTAATCTGTGTAAAAGTGGACCATCACTAATTTAATTATGGTCACACAGATAAAAATGTGCAGCCGCCAACAGAAAAAATGGATTATCGTTTTGTTGAATAGTTTTTTTACCAAAAATCGAGGTAATATGTATTTATTGTGAACAAAAGTGTATTCTACATGAAGATCAAAGTGTCTAGAATCGATGTATGTGAAGTTTTTAATAAGAGATGTGTACAATATCGGTAATTTTCATCCTAAACGGTTTGTTTACCTCAGTGTTCAATCCGACTTGATCGTAGTATAAACTATAGAGTTCTCTGCATTTATAGTCACAAATCTCACATTTAAACAGTTTCTCTCCTGTGTGCGTTCTCATGTGGCGCTTAAAACTACCAACTTGACTACACTGATAGACACAAATCTCACAATCATACGGCTTCTCTCCTATATGCGCTCTCAAATGTCCATCTATATGAACACGTCGGCACTTGTAACCACAAATGTAACATTCAAATTGCTTTTCTTCTGCGAGGAGCGTAGTTTCCTTATTCTTGGAGATATTTGTTTGGCATCTCAGATCACCTAGAAAAAAAAAGGGTAGATCAATAACTAGATTATTTTTATTTGGGCTAAAAGTGCCAATGTTTTTTCGCAAGGCCAAAAATAATTTGGGTATTGAAAGCTTGTATCTAACAGAGAAAACCTAAACTCATCACTCACTCCACCAATCAATTATGTACTTCACCTGAAACAGCTCCGTCTCAACATCCGCGCTGTATCTATCCCTCATCAACCCAGACATACATATTAACATACATCACATATTCAATACATAAAAAAGCACAACCTAACTTCTCATGCAAAATATCATAATTTATCCACAAGAAACGCTCTCCACATCCGCATAAACAATCACCGACACACAACAGACCCAAAAAAAAACCAACACTACCTATCCCGACACACACTCGATATAATAATCAAACTTTCAATAACTGCTTCACCGTTCACGTTATCAAATTTCACCCTTCACTTACCGACATTGACCTTAGAACCTGGGCGTCGTCCTATATGGTCACTTGGTGCCCTAACCACGCCTAGAACAAACTGACTGACAGACAAACTAAACCACCCTCTTATCATCTTCATCAGCCTCTCCCACACAGACCTTGATTGCGTATTTACACTCCCATATACAGCACAGACAAGAGATGCGCTGTCTTCACATAAACTTTGTAAGGTTAAAGGATAAAGTGATATCACTCCTCGAAGCCCAAGCCGCTTTTTCGATCGGAACTATTTGTTATCTGATTTGTTACTCTGGAACCCCTGTAAAATATCTTCTCATTTACAAACAAAATGAAACCAACGAATTTCCCGTACAAATTTTCACAATCAATATCACTTTCTTAATTTGGAGGCGCAGTTTGGTTTTAGGCCAGGACTTTCGACGGAAACAGCGATACTGCGCCTCAAGCACACTATCCATTACTATGTGGCGCGAAAAACGCCAGTGTATGCATGTTTTTTGGATCTGTCGAAGGCGTTTGACCTTGTTCAATATAGTATTCTATGGGATAAGCTCCTGAGGGACACTGACTCACCTAAGGAGTATGTAGAGATTTTAAAATTTTGGTATAATAACCAGAAGAACAGTGTGAGATGGACTGGCTCATATTCAAAAGGATACGGGTTGGAGTGCGGAGTGAGACAGGGTGGCCTAACCTGTCCGCGACTCTTCAACCTCTACATAAACGGTCTGATCGAGGAGCTCAGTAGGGCCGGCGTAGGATGCTCAATCGATGGCGTTTTTGTAAACAACGTCAGCTACGCCGATGATATGGTGCTGCTGAGCCCCTCGGTTAGAGCTCTTGAGACTCTTATAAGCATCTGTGAGAGGTACGCGGAGTCCCATGGCCTGAGGTACAACTGCAGAAAAAGTGAACTGCTCATTTTCAAGGCTGGTAACAAACTGCCTAAATTTGTCCCTCCGATTAAACTTGGAGATAGTGTATTGAGCAGAGTCACCAAATTCAAATACCTGGGGCACTGGGTCACCGAGGACCTCTCTGATGATCTTGATGTTGAGAGAGAGCGCAGAGCGTTGGCGATGAGGAGCAACATGCTGGCCCGCAGGTTTGCACGATGTACAAAAGAAGTCAAAATCACCCTTTTCAAGGCATACTGCCAGACTTTTTACACGTGCAGCCTGTGGGTGGGCTGTACTCGCAAATCGCTCAGTGCTCTGCGCGTCCAATATAATAACGGTTTGAGGATGTTGATGGGACTGCCTCGCTTTTGCAGCGCATCAGGCATGTTTACCGAGGCTCGTATTGACAGCTGGGAGTCAATATTACGCAAGAGAGTGGCCTCCCTGATGCGGCGCGTGAGGGACAGTCCCAGCAGCCTTCTCAACACCATACTGGATCGGATGGATTGTCCGGTTGTGCGGCACTGGAACTTCTTACATATGGGGTCCAGAGCTGCAATGTTTAACATTAAATAAGGTTTTCAAGTGTAAATATGTGTACTAATATAGTTTTTAAGCAATTCTGTTACTAACAAAATATGGACTTGGTCTGAAATAAAATTATATTATTATTATTATTATTATTAATGATTTCCCAAAAAATGCATTAACACTTTATACTTTATTTTCAACCGAAATAAAAATAACGATGTTTCCATACACATTTTTATCCCTTTTTTACTCTTTAGGGGATGATTTTCAAAAACGCTGAAACACGTCATTTTTCTATTTTTTACTGTTACGTTTACAAATGATCTTCCTTTAATGTGGGATTCTATGTTACTTATGTTGTGTTATGTCGCTATTTATTTAATTATCTTCGCGGAGTTATTCTTTTGTACGTATTACGTATTCTCAGAATACTATTCTGTGGTTAAACTAAATCTCTGAACGTCTAGTGTACTACATGCGGCGAATAAAAAACACAGAAGATGAATTTCTAACATAGGCATAAACAAAGAAAAAGGGCAAAAGGCTCATGATTGGTTCGAACTATTGTCATGAGGCCAGCCGTGATTGGCCGACTCAGACACAGTGAAGCCATTTGAGCCGTCGCTATACAGAATTGTGTTCAACACACTTTATCATGGGCTCATTTTTCAGGACAAATCAGACTTCTATGTTTTTTCGTTCACTGACTATATATAATACTGTAACTGTTTATTAGTTCACCTAAACTTTCATGTAAGTTTAGGCTATACTATACGTAGCGCTATGAGAAATTAATATTTTTCGTCTTTTAGGCCTCACAATTTCGAGACCCAGGTTCGATCCCCGGTCGGGCGTGCACCAACGACTTTTCCGGAATTTATGCGCATATACATACACCGTCACGACATTAATAACCTTGACTTGCAATTCACAGTTAACACTCGGAACACCTCTGACACCCCCTCGTGACGATATTTATATTGTCTTTGTTATCTATCCATAGAATGGAGCCAAGTTACGTAGCCACATAGTCACGCTCGCCACAAGCCGCCCAGCGGTGACTGATTGCACTGGATGTACTGGACGTACCAGAGGGCGCTGGGGTCGTCACATTCCTACACCTTTACGAGTATTATTGTTATTTTATTCGTAAAATACGTATACTACAATTTGGCTCATTTTACATAATTACTTTCTTTATAAATTCCTGAGTGTTTTCCAGAGAGGGAAGCAAATACTATAGATCTCCGTGTATACTATTCGAAGAAGGTGCATTTTCAGAACTTGTACGTCAATTCCGGAAAAAATTCTTAAATAAGTATAATTGATTTTTGATTATAGATTATTTTGTTTTTTAATCGTTCATTACTTGCTCTGTGAAGGTAACCATGGAAAAATCAAAGTAATATTATGATGCATATTCATTTATCTCCAAAATTCAGTTAGCAATTTGGAGTTTCTCTATATTATGTACCATATACTATATTTAAACACTAAATACTGATAATGTCAATTCATAATGTAGTTTTAGGGTTCTGTACTAGAATTCTTGATCAAATTAATTTTGCAGTTTTGTGTCATATATTTTGTAGGTATTAAATTAATTTTTATTCAGATTACTCAAGTTTTCTTGAATTGAACTCTTTTAAATTGAATGGTACTGGGCTGCAGGACTTCCGAAAAACTTGTTCGGCCTAGGCCAAACTAGTTTCTCCTAAAATCGGGTTTGGCCGGTAACATAAACACTGAAAGACACAAATTTCACTTTTATACGGCATCTCTCATGTGTTGTTTTTATCTATTTTGGTGTCTACACTGATAGTCACAAATCTCATATTTATACGGCTTCTCTCATGTGTGTCTTTAAAGTACCGGCGAGACTATACTGATAGTAACAAACCTCACATTTATACGGCTTCTCTCCTGTATGCTTTCTCGTGCGTATCTTTTAAGCACTGGCATTACTACACTAATAGTCAAAAACCTCACACTTATACGGCTTTTCTCGTGTGTTTCTTTAAAACGCTGGCATTAATACACTGATAATCACAAACCTCACCTTTATACGGCTTCTTTCCTGTACGAGTTCTCATGTGTGTCTTTGAAGTACCGGGTTGAGTACACTGATAGTCAAAACCTAACATTTATACGGCTTCTTTCCTGTATGCTTACTCATTTGTATCTTTAAAGCACCGAGGACTCTACACTGATAGTCACAAACCTCACATTTATACGGCTTCTCTGCTTTATGCGTTCTCATGTGTGTCTTTAATTACCGAGTTCACTACACGGATAGTCACAAATCACACATTTCTACAGCTTCACTCCTGTATGCTTTCTGGTGTGTTTCTTTAAAGTACCAGGACGATTAAACTGAGTCAGAAATCTCACATTTATACGGCTTCTCACCTGTATGCGTTCTCATGTGTGACTTTAAAGAACCGGATTGGATACACTGGTAGTCACAAATCTCACATTTATACGGCTTCTCTCCTGTATGCGTTCTCATGTGTGACTTTAAAGTACCGGATTGAAAACACTGAAAGTCACAAACCTCACATCTATACGGCTTCTCTCCTGTATGCGTTCTCATGTATGTCCTCAAAGTACCGGGATGACTACACTGAGAGTCATAAATTTCACATTTATACGGCTTTTCTCCTGTATGCGTTCTCATGTGTGTCTTTAAATCAACAAGTCGACTACACTGATAGGCACAAATTTTACATTTAAGCGGCTTCTCTTCTGTATGCGTTGTCATGTGTGTCTTTAAACTACCAGGTCGAATAGACTGATAGTCACAAACCTCACATTTATACGTCTCTCCCGTATGCGTTTTTATGTGTGTCTTTAAAGAACCGGGATGACTACACTGATAGTCACAAGCCTCACATTTATACGGCTTCTCTCCTGTATGCGTTCTCATGTGTGGCTTTAAACCACCAATTCGACTACACTGATAGTCACAAACCTCACATTTATAAGGCTTCTCTCCTGTATGCGTTCTCATGTGTATCTTTAAATTACCAAGTCGACTACACTGATAGGCACAAATTTTACATTTAAGCGGCTTCTCTTCTGTATGCGTTGTCATGTGTGTCTTTAAACTACTAGGTCGAATAGACTGATAGTCACAAACCTCACATTTATACGTCTCTCCCGTATGCGTTTTGATGTGTGTCTTTAAAGAACCGGGATGACTACACTGATAGTCACAAACCTCACATTTATACGGCTTCTCTCCTGTATGCGTTCTCATGTGTGTCTTTAAATAACCGGGATGACTACACTGATAGTCACAAACCTCACATTTATACGGCTTCTCTCCTGTATGCGTTCTCATGTGTGTCTTTAAACCACCAATTCGACTACACTGATAGTCACAAACCTCACATTTATACGGCTTCTCTCCTGTATGCGTTATCATGTGTATCTTTAAATCACTACGTCGACTACACTGATGGTCACAAATTTTACATTGATATGGCTTCTCTCCTGTATGCGTTATCATGTGTGTCTTTAAAGTACCAGGTTGAATACACTTATAGTCACAAACCACACATTTATACGGCTTCTCTCCCGTATGCGTTCTGGTGTGTATCTTTAAATCACTGGGTTTTCTACACCAATAGTCGCAAACTTCACATTTATACGGCTTATCTCTTTTATGTGTTCTCATGTGTGCCTTTATAGAACTAGATTGTCGAGACCGATAGTCACATTTATACGACTTCTCTCCTGTATGTGTTCTCATGTGTTTTATTTGACCACGTTGTCTGCACTTGTAACCACAAATATGTTCGCCTGCGAGGAGTGTGGTTTCCTTATTTTTGGGCACATTTGTTTGGCATGTCACATCACCTAGAAAAAAAAATGTAGTAAGAGCGTTTGTCCACCGCCTCCGCGCCGCTGTCATCGTCACCGAGAATCTCGTTCTTCGGACATTGCCAAATAGTCCGATAGAAATACTATCAAAATTATTAAATTCCCCAGTTATATTTTTTACTATGGATTCTATTGATTGGGTATTATAATACTTTTTGTACACTTTTCTAACTGATTTAGGTCGAGGACTAGATATTTTTAAATGACGTGAATAATTAAAATGAGGGAAAAAAAGACAAATCAGTTTGCAAACGTTTATTTGTTCAAAGACGGTAATAAAGCATACTTTAGGATTTAATAACAATTTCAATTCAACAATGTAAATACATTTTAAAACAAAATATAATCTTCGTAATTTAATACAATTCATTAACATTGTTGAAATTGTAATAAAATAATAAATATTGCTGTTTTACCGCCCTTGAACATAAACGTTTGCAAAAGTGATTAGTCTTTTTTCCCTTAGTCAATCAAATCGTTTAAAGGGCTCCACAATGCTATAAAGTAAAAATTAGAAAAAAATACGGGATGTTTTTTGACTCAAGACAATTATTAATTAAACTTTATAAATAAATATACTTTCAATCTTCCTTTAATTATAATACTTTTAAAAAAGCATGAATTTTTCGTTTTTCGTATTTTTAGGGTTCTATACCTAAAAGGTACAAAAGGAACCTTTACGGTGATACGTCTGTCCGTCCGTCCATCCGTCCGTATGTCACAGCTTCATAACTTTAGCACCTTTATAGATAAAGAAATGAAATTTGGCACAAAAATAGCATTAAATTGTATATAAGTACAAAAAAAAATGAAAAATTTGAAATTGTCCAAATATTCCCAAAACAAAAGTGATAAAAATAAAAAATATTATCCTAAAAATACAATATGGGTATAAACTTGTAGATATCAAAAATATGATTGTAAAAATATATACTTTTAATATATTTACTGCCACAAGTTTCGAAATATGTTTAAAAAACAACAAAAATATGTATGTGCCCCTTATCTCCGAAACTGGTGGACCGAAAAACATGGAAAAAATATCGATTATAGATCATAGCTGGCCAATTAAAGGAAAACTGCAGCGGTTAAAAAAAATTGAGCACAAATGAAAAATGTTAAAAAAAGAATTATAATAAATAAAAAAAATATTTTATAAAATGACAATATGGGTATCAAATTATAGGAATTAAAAAGTTGATTGTAAAATATATGGTTTGGCTACATTTAATTGCATCTATTTTGAGAAATCCTTGTAAACCATAAAATTTGTATGACCCCCCCCCCCCTGACCTCAAAAACTGGTAGACCAAAAATATGAAAAAAATCATGGTAATATGTGTTTACGTAAAGATTACAGGAAAATTAAAGCGGGTAAGAAATTCACGAAAAAAAATGTCAAATTTATCATCCCCAATACGGAACCCTAGGTACGCGAGTCTGACTCGCACTTTTTTACGGTTTTTTTATGATAACCCAGTGTAGCATGGCAAATTTTATAAGGTGCGGTTATCTCAAAGTTTTCGCGTCGTTATTTGCTTGACGGTAAATTTCGGTTTTACCCTCTGTTCTAGACATGAAGTTCGCTCGCTTGTCTGGTGCGAGAGCGAGTTGGTTTCCGGGCATTGCTCGATCAGTCTTTTGGCTATCAAGACGTGTTTTGTGTTTTTATTTTTTTGGTTCCTTGTCTGGAAAACAATAATGGCGGATTTTGCCAACACGAGTTCTTGAAAGTTTCTAAGGTTTGTTTCGAGTTTAAATTGGTGTATATTTTGCGTGGAATAGTTCTGTAATATTGTTTTTGTATTTCAGGAAAATTATATATATTCTTCTGATGGATTAAAAAGGAATTTTTTCGCCGGGTTGGTGGGAGATCTAATCTATTGTTGGATCATGGTACGTATTGCATTTCTTTGTATTTTGAGTCACCGGAATTCTGTTCTCATCGTTCTGTGTAGTAAAGGTTTTAATATGTTGTTTTTTCTGTTTTTTGCTGTTTTGCTTCTTTGGTGATTTTTATCCAGCTGGCTGGGAGATGACCGACGCGTGGTGTTCACGGTCAAGCAGTCCCTTTGTTTGCGACTATGGAGATCGTTGATCTTGAGGTTGGGCAGCGGTCGGCGTGCCATTTCTTGTTGAATATGTTGGCGTAATACAAGTACGTGTTGTAAATTTTTTTTTTTTACCTCACATAATAACGGTGCCTTGGACGGGATGTTTTCAGGACACTTAGTTTTATGTCTTTTTGTTAACCAAGTGTAAATTCTTCTTCCTGTTTCACTGAATAACCTAACTGGAAAATTTAATTGTCCGTAATTTTTCCTGGTAGAACAGAATGGTGTACCAGACGATTTAGTCAAAAGAGAATGTTGACAAGTATTATTTAGAAGGATTCACGGCTCCACTGAGCTAGATTTTATTTGGAAATTATTTCCCTTGTTTGTTTTCAAGTTTTGTTACTCTTAAAGTTTCTTTTTTTTTCAAATGTAATTTCACAAGATTCCATGTAATCTAGTTACCTGTGGTTAAGGCGGTAACTAACCCGACTAGTTTATTCACTTTAAGGTTTTATTAATGTCTTGGCAGATCTAATTCCAATGTAATTTTGCTACCTGTTGTTAAGGCGGTACCTGACACAACTATTGGATGTTCCAAAAGTTTTAGTAATGTCTTGGCAGAATTTATGCCGAATGTAATATTGCTACCTGATGTTAAGGCGGTAACTAACACAACTATCTGAGGTTCTAAAAGTTTTTATAAGGTCTTGGCCAAAATTTTGTAACAATGTAATATTATCCGTAACACCTTCTGTCTTGTAAATTTTTACATAATTTTTGTGATAAAGTTAAATACACTTAATTGTAAAGTACCTCGAAGTTTTCTTCAGAACCTTTTACCAACTATTAGGTTACAATTAGATCACTTTTTTAATTTTATCTTGTTCAGTAGCACGACTGGTGGAAAAGACCGGGTACCCGCCGGTTGTGCCTCTGACAACAACAACCAATTGCGGGTATTGGTATTATATTGAATATCAACAAGAAATGGCACGCCGACCGCTGCCCAACCTCAAGGTCAACGATCTCCATAGTCGCAAACAAAGGGACTGCTTGACCGTGAACACCACGCGTCGGTCATCTCCCAGCCAGCTGGATAAAAATCACCAAAGAAGCAAAACAGCAAAAACTCCCTGGAATTAGAGGAAAAAACAACATATTAAAACCTTTACTACACAGAACGATGAGAACAGAATTCCGGTGACTCAAAATACAAAGAAATGCAATACGTACCATGATCCAACAATAGATTAGATCTCCCACCAACCCGGCGAAAAAATTCCTTTTTAATCCATCAGAAGAATATATATAATTTTCCTGAAATACAAAAACAATATTACAGAACTATTCCACGCAAAATATACACCAATTTAAACTCGAAACAAACCTTAGAAACTTTCAAGAACTCGTGTTGGCAAAATCCGCCATTATTGTTTTCCAGACAAGGAACCAAAAAAATAAAAACACAAAACACGTCTTGATAGCCAAAAGACTGATCGAGCAATGCCCGGAAACCAACTCGCTCTCGCACCAGACAAGCGAGCGAACTTCATGTCTAGAACAGAGGGTAAAACCGAAATTTACCGTCAAGCAAACAACGACGCGAAAACTTTGAGATAACCGCACCTTATAAAATTTGCCATGCTACACCAGAGCCAACCAAATTGCGCATCCAAAACACACCCAACAAATTTCGCGTGCAAGTTAGTATTTATGTGGTGCGTGCAGTTAGTATTTTGGATAGAACACTGTAGTTAGCATTTTTAGTATTTTCTGTTGTGCTTTTAAAAATACCTAGCCCTCGATCAAGATCTGTTAGAACACACTAAGGTCCTCTTCAACATGGTTAAAACTATCAATTACAACTGAAAAAAGCGCTCGTAAATTAAAAGTTGTTGCTAACACATTTCTATAAGACTAGAAGTAGTGATACATACATTACTACATATAGTCCACCGCCCAGCCACCGAGATTCGGAGTAGTTCGGCGTTACCGCTAGAATACGGCGCACGGATTTTTGTCTTACTTGTTTTAACACAAAATGTTGTTCAAATCCAAATACGATGTTAATACATCCATAGAACTTGTAGAAAGCAATCAATGTATGTGTATGAGACACAACCGTAGAAATGTTCGACAATATGATTTTGCGAAAAAATGCATGGCGTTATATTTGCCTCTCGTTAGAGTCGAACTTCGAGGGGATGAACAATTAAACCAAAGACGTAGACGTATGCTTGATTTATTATTGAAATGTCTTTTATATTTATAATTTAAGATAACGTTTATTCACTGTTAATCATTTGATATCATGACAGCAGTCGAACCTTTAATATAGTGGCGAAGCGCATCTTTTATTCCGAACTCAAGTCGAATAAAAAAAAGCGACAGAAATAAATTAGGCAAGTATTATTTAAAAGTGTGCTGTCTCTCCCAAACGTATGTACTATGGAAAAGGAACACATACAGCAACGTATAAAGGGCCTTATTGGCACACCTGTTAAGTATTAACCAAACAGTTTCAATTGTCATTTTGTGTTATATCAATCTGCCACTAGATGGCGTCACTTCTGCAACTTTACTTGGTCGTGTAATACTCTAATGTCTGCCTGTGTTTCTTGTTTCGTAATAATAAATCTACTATTCTTCATTCAATCCTGTTTTGATTAGTCCAAAATCCATCAACAATTAATTTTGAAAAACATATTTGTTTTGGCGGCCACTGATTGAGAATATGCCAATCGAAAAAAATATTACAAATAAAAACCATTCTATGATAATGTTATAAGCGATATATTTTCAGAAAAATAGGGGTATGAATAAAGGGAAATGTCGTTCAGTCATTTATCCATCTCTATCACACTCTCTATGCGTGCGTCAGAGATGGACGTATGCTCGAACGATAAACGGTCGACCGAGTCTTTTTGGGAGTGTCGGGCCGGGAAAAATGTATTTCAGCAATATGAATAACGCTGAAAGTATACTACCTACGACATTTCTTCAACGGCCGCCGAAAAGTGTTTAAAAAATTGGGCCAGCAAATATGCCAGGCTTCATACAAAAAGGTTCGAAGTTCGAACCCTTTTCGTTAAAAAAATGCGCACTTTCTCATGTATTTTATTTTTAACCCATCTCTTAACGGCCGGTCTTTCTGTTCAGCTTTAAGACCTGAACTTTCCTTGTATCAGCCATGGATGTAAAAAAAAAGGCGGACAAAGTCGTCACTAAGCAACTACTGAAGCACAGCCCATTGCTAATGCCATTGCGGCGGTTTATAAGTGTGTGAGTGGATTTACTATACTTACATAGGCTTCACAGAGACGTATTTTGGTTTTCTACGCCCCGGGCGAATACGATTGGGCCGCCCCCCTTAACCAACTGGCGAGGGAAAAAAAGGGAGTGCGTACGGGTGAGCCGCCAAATACGTATTTTTTTAATGTGAGTTTGTTAAAATTGCTAAAGATTCTAAATTACGAAACTGAAGGGCCGCCCCTTGGGACAGGGCCGCCCCGGGCGATCGCCCGAATGACCCTATGGAGAATACGTCACTGAGGCTTCATGTGAACGTGTGCGTGCGGCTCGTACGTACAAGCGAGTAAAGTTAAGGTTTAAGATTCTTTATTTCTTATAAGAACATTTACATATTCACTTAAAATGAGAACTTAATAATATCTAACTAAAGTTAAATATATTACACGTTAAAGTAACACCCCTAGCTATAATTAATTCTTTAAAAAAAAACCGGCCAAGTGCGAGTCAGACTCGCGTACCTAGGATTCCGTGTTGTGGATGATACATTTAATTTTGTAATTTTTTTTCGTGAATTTCTCAACAGCTTTATTTTTCCTGTAATCTTGACGTGAACACATATTAGTAAATATGATATTACCATGATATTTTTCATATGTCGGTCAACCAGTTTTGGAGATAAGGGGGGGACAGTATACATTTTTTTATGGTTTTTGAAGGTTTTCTTGAAGTAGCTGTAATTAAATATAGCCAAACTGTATGTTTTTACAATCAGCTTTTTAATATCTACAGTTTGATACTCATATTGTACTTTTATAAAATATTTTTTTCATTTATTTTACTTCTTTTTTTATATTTCTCGTTTGTGCCCAACTGTTTTTTAAATTGCTATAGTTTTCCTGTAATTGGACAGTTATGATCTATAAATAATCGACATTTTTTTCATATTTTTCGGTCGACGTCATACGGCATGCTGTTGTGGGGTAGAGCCGCGGATACAGACGCAGTCTTTGTTTTGCAGAAGAGAGCAATTCGGGCTATTTATAATATGAAGCACCGGGATTCATTAAGAGAAAAGTTCAAAGAAATTAATATATTAACTGTTCCTTGTGAATATATTTACCAAGTCCTTAGATATGTCAGAAAAAATGTTGAGTCTTTCCCAAGGCTTAACTAGTAGTACGCCCTGAACTATGAACTCGTGGATCCCCAACCCCATATCTCGGTAGCCCCTTGACCGATTTGTCTCATGTACGAACTTAAAAATCCTTTTTATTTCATTTACTCGCCTACCAAATTTCATGACGTTCCTATCAACGATACTCGAGTTATAGTCGGACAAACATACATACATTCATACATACATACAAACGCCGGATTGTTCAAGTACACTTGGAGAACTTCCCTCGCTCGTTCAATTAAAAATTAATTTAATCAAGACTTTTCGATGAAAGATATTGGAAATATTCTTCTAGTACAGAAAGCTAACACAAAACAGGAGCCATAACTTCATCTCCAATATAACAACAGCTACCTCGCAGTAGTAGCTGACCTTAGAAGGACGTGTGACCAAATTGGTAACATTACGAAGTCCTTGTGTGTCAGGACTATAGCAGGTAGAGATCTTTAGTTTCTGCCTACACCTTCTTCTTCTTCTTCTTCTTCTTGGTGGGCTCGGTTTCCGCACCTAGTCTCTTACTTGGACCTTTGTGCGTGGAAAGTGTGGAGCTGGCTATTCCAGCCAGCATAGCTCTCGCCAGAATCCCAAGAGGCGGCCTAGGTCGCCACAGGATTGGCGAAGCGTCCCCGGTTCACCGAGGATCTTAGCCCGTTGTGTGCTGACGCCTACGCAGTCTATCGTCACGTGGGTCGGCGTTTCTTCGGTCTCCATACAAGCTCTGCATAGAGGACTGTCCGTCAGACCTATATTATAGAAATGTCTGTTGAGGTTACTATGTCCCGTAATTAGCCCTACCATCATGCGAAGGTTCAGCCTATTGAGACGAAGTAGTTTCTTTGTCAGGCGACGGTCCACGGTTGGTAGAACCGCTTTCGTCTGTCTACAAGTTGTCATACTTGCCCATCGCTCAGCATGTTGAGAGCTGGTTCTCTCACGCAGCCAGGTTCGTATCTGGTTAAAGGGCAAGGGAACCAGTGGCTCAGCACCTACCAGTTCCATTTTTGCACCTTCCTTTGCCAGTTCATCTGCCGCGTCATTGCCCAGCGATCCGCTGTGTCCTTTTATCCACTGGAGGGTGACTTTATTGTGTCGACTTACCTCTTCCAGTTGATTTAGACACTGTAGTATTAGCCCAGAGTTAACAATAGTCTTGCTTAGGGCTCGTAGTACCGCCGTGCTGTCAGAAAGTATACGAATGTTGAGGCCTTTAACTTCCCTTCTGAGCACCGCGCTTGTGGCCAGGATAATTCCTACGCATTCCGCTCGGAAAATCGTGTTGTGCTTACCCAAGGCTGTTGACCTGTGAATGTTAAGTTCAGCTGAGTACGCTCCGGCCCCAGTACCCACCTTTGTTTTGGATCCATCCGTATATATCCTTGCCTCATGGATATTAGAGTGATCTGCTGTTTCCTCAAATAGTTGGACGTTGTACTGTCTATTAAAGACATGATTTTTAGGTATTCTGTCACACGGTGCGTCCATCATGGGTTGGTGGGACACGGCCAACTCAAGAATGCGCGTGTGTGGTGCTCTGTCATCGCTTTTCCACTGTCCAGCCGCCCTGAGTCTGAACGCTGCAACCGCCGCCTCCTGTTGTATAAACAGGTGTAGCGGTGGGACGTACAAGATGGTGTCAAGGGCCGCGGATGCCGTGGTTCGCATGCAGCTTGTGGTAAGCATGCAAGCATGCCTTTGAAATTTTTCCAGTTCTTTCTGTACATAGCCGGCGTCCGTCCTAGGCCACCAGACGACGGCACCGTACGAGACCATTGGTCTTATCACTGCTTTGTATAGCCATAGCATTATGTTTGGGCGTAGTCCCCATTTTTTGCCCATCATGTCTCCGTGGCTAGGGTGATGTCTACTATTGTTTGAAATCTGGAGGTAACAAAAGTTGGTTTAGAGCCCTTATTAAGGACCGTAAGATTAGTCGAGAAAAGATAAGATACTAGGTCCTCACCTCTCTTGTTGGGAGTCTCGCTGCCCCAGATGGGGTGGTGACAGTTAGAGTCTGCTGACACGATCAAGTCCAGGCCACTTTGCTCGCAGTGCTGTATCAGGTCTACTAGCTCCCTAGTGGGCACCTCCTCGTCACCAGGAAGGTAGGCAGACGCCAGCACCACGGTTGCCCTGTCTCCCCCACAGGCCTGAACTTCGAGCCTGATTGTCGTCAGATCTCTGGAACAGAACTGTGTTAGAGGCACGGCATTCAAGTGGCGTGGAACGTAAATGCATGTCCGTGGGCTTTGCACGGAGGTGTTAAGATATAACTTACCTCCGATATTGCCAAGGCCACATATTCTATCAGCCCTGATCCACGGTTCCTGGATCAGGGCGATAGTTTGTTTGTTAACCTCCAGCACGCGGCGCAGAGTGGCTACTGCCACTTGCTTGTGCTGGAGGTTCGTTTGTATGACGTTAGTCGGAGGAGAGGCGGGGAGAGGATAATCGAACTTCGAAATCCACTGAGTCCCCGTCCGTCTCCCTATCCGCAACGTCTACGTCTTGGCGGTGTCCTTCGAAGGGTTGCAGTTCCACTTCCATCCTGCCACTGCTCCCCTCCGTCGGCACCTCACCCTGTTGAGCGGCTACGGTGGTGGTCTGACGCACGGGTTCCTCCGACCCTTTGCTGGGGTCGGGAATAGGGTCTGCCTCCGTAGCCACTGGCGCTGACGATTCTTCGGGAGCGGTATCTTGCAAACCTCTCGGACCGAAGAATCTGACATACACCGAGCCTAACCCGAAGGTGACCCGGCGGTCTCTTGCCATCAGAGCCGGTATTTCCGACCGAGGTATACCCAGGCTTAAAAATATACCGGGTCTCTCGGCCGGAGCCGTGTGCACTTCCATGTTATACATGGACCAGCTGTCAACTTTTAGCCATTTTTTATTTTGCATGGCCAGCCAGGTCTGTATTTCGGAAGGCGTTTTATCCGTCACCTCAGGAATAAACAACCCACATTTTACTTTGGGTGTTAGCTCCTTTAGGCTGACGACCTCATAGCTCGTACCTGGGTACGGCGGCTTCAGCGTCGCTACGGTGCGTTTCAGCCAGGCCAGAGACCCGTCATCCTCGCACCATAGTTTGAGGACGCCTGCATTCCAGCTAGGGCGTCCCCGGAACGACGGTACATCCATGATGTTTGAGCTGGCAGCCTCTGAGCAGATTTCTCCTACTTTCGTTAGGAGTTCTGTCTGAAGCTGCCGAGCTGCTTCCTCCGAAAGGTCATGACTGGGGCTGATCCTGACCGCCACGCACAGATGCGACTGCATTGCTTCTGCGTATGACGATGCAGAATCTTTGCCCTGGTCTACCCTGACTCGTTTGGCGTCGCTCCTTGGAGAGACGGTGTCATCAAGACGGTCCTGGCGTCGGCACTTTGCCAAACGTGGCTCATTGGGCCTTCCAGGTGCCGTCTCATGGCCATCTCCAGGGGCGCCATCCCGAGCCTTATGGAAGACCGGCTTGCCCTTCTGACCTTTACGGCCCACTTCTCTGGCTGGCATGGCCTTGTTGGCCTCGCCGTGGCTAGAGGCGGTGCTTGTGGGACCAAGGAAGCCTTGCATTTTACCCTGTGACTGGGCAGCCTTCTCGCTGAATGGCTTTGGTTTCCCCGTGCCTCCACCCGGCCGCCCGGACCCAGCGAGTCCCGCCTTGGGCTTGTTGTCCCTTGACAAGAAGTCAGCTGAGGCCTGGGCCTGCTGTGTGGAGCCCCGGGGAGGGGCCATAAGCGCACTCGTTCCAGGTGTCAAGTCAGCGGGTGTTGCTGAGGCATTTCTGGTCTGTTGCTGTGTTTTGTTACTGTCAGTTGCTTCCCGGTCGCGCTTAGCGCGCCTCCAGCGATTCCGCCTGTTATTGCGGCCTGACTGTTGTACGGGTTGGTTGCCCTGTTGGCTAACGGACCCTTGTTGTTGTTGGCCTCCGGCTACAACGTTGCCACGTTGTTTGCCTTTCGGCTGTTTGTTTTTTTTGTTTTTGTTGGAGACCATCTGCCATGAGCTTACAAAGCTTTGTGGCTGTATGGCCTCTGCTAGAGCGCTAAGGTCTAGCGCTTTAGACGGTGGTTTGCTGGCACCGCTGTCAGTTTTTGTGTTTTTCCCGTTTTCCATTTTTTTATAGGCCGTTAAAATTCATCTCTACGAGTCCCCACCCACCTCGGAGCCCACAACGTTTGGGGAATCACCCTATGATGACACCAGGAAATCCTCGCAGAGATATAGGCCCCCTGTCCAAAAACCTGCCTAGGTGGGATAGACCTAGGAGCCTTGCAGGTTTGACGTAGCGGAGTTGTATACGAGACGGATGAGCATAAGAATGCACCAGCTAGGCTACACCTTGTGGTGTAAAAACGACGCAGGCGATCACTAAAAGATATTTATTTGTATCATACTGCGTACTTTTTTCAAGAAAACTAATAAAAAGCTTTCCCTTACCGTTTTAAATTACCTACACTGAACTATGTTGAGGTATCCCTATTCGGAATGTGTTCAGAAATCATGACAAAATTGTATAACTCACCTTTTGTGGATGGTCCTGGCCTTGCTCTGTCCTGCTCACTAATCGCTCTGTCCTGCTTACTGATCACCGTCTCATCGATGTCCAGGTAGTTTTGTGTGTTCTGTAACACATTATTATGTATCAATGAAGTAGAATTTTATGAATAATATGAACGGGTACAACTACAAGATACAGAACCCTCTCTTGGTGACAGAGTTGAACTCGCACTTGCCTTTTTAGGATTCCGTAGTACCTAAAGGGTACGACAGGAACCATTATGGTAAGAGTCCGTTGTCCGTCCGTCCGTATGTCACACCCTCATATAATAGCTTTTGCACCGTTCAAGAGAAAGACTTGAAATTTGGCACAAAATAGCATTGATTTGCCCACAAAATATCGTGCAATAAAAAATAAAAACAAGAATTGTGAAAAAGTATGAATTATAAAATGATAAGAAATATAAAATAACATATACAGGTTATTAAGATGAAGTTATGAATAGATGAGAAATAAAACAGTTGTCTCAAACAATTTGGTCGGGTAGCTCTGTAACTATTTTATGGAACAGCTGATTTTGTTTTCGCGATTTGAGGCTTGGCTCCATAGTGAAAGTTGTTCGTATGGACGAGTACTATCACCAGTTTTCGGCTTCCGCGACTTGATATTACACCCAGTATTTATTTATTTAGTCTTAATTACATATATTTATATTTTTTCAATATGTTTTTCTTTCCAACAGCGTCTCTGTTGGATCTTGGTTTTACTTGTTGAACAAGATAAATTGTAAACAACTTCCGGGAGGAAGCGCGGGATCCCTGAATCTCAGAAGATCGTTGATAACACAATCACACCATACTTCATTATCGTCCAGCCAGATAATCATTGATTTTATAGTAAGCTTTTTTCAGGAGTATATCTGCTTATACTCTAATTATACTCTAAACTTAATTTCTTATTTTTTAATCTTAATTTTCTTTCAAAGTTTATTATAAAATCTTATACCTTGTCCCAAAGACAATATAACCACCTTGTCCTACGAAAGAGGAACTTACATTGGCAAGTCTGATTTTTGGAAAAGCCAGTTTATGTTTGTTTCTGGTTTCTATAGAGTGGTGCTCACCAAGCCTCGAGAAAGTATTAATGTTTTTGTGACATATCTAATAACATGCTAAATAAATTCACAAGAAACCGTTAATAAATGTTATTAGAGTGCATTACAAACTAGAAAAGATCAACTAGATACAAATTTCAAGGATAGACATATTTGAAAAATAATTCCGCGGGTGCGGATTCAATCCTGCAACCTCCTGCTTACATGACAGGTGCGCTACCGACTGCACCACTGAGGTTGTTATCTGATTCGACGAATTTTTCCACCATACTTGTGCACGTGTACAGTACACTGTTTTTTTTTTAGCAACTACTTGGTATGCCATCTTGTAATGCACATACTGAACGTTCATGAGGGCGTTATGTGAAATTCACACTTTATTCTAAGGAACAGAAGAGAACCGTTAATTTCTTTAAAATTTTCTCTTATTAGATCTTCATGTTGTAAATTGCTCTCTCCTGCAAAACAAACACTGCTTCTATATCCGCGGCTCTACCCCACAGCAATATACCGCACGACATTATGCTGAGAATGTAACTAAAATAAACTAATCTAGCAGTATCTCCAATCAATAATTTGCTTTATGCGTCTGACAGAAAGAAAAAAGAAGCAAATTGTAAAAATATATAATTTTTTACTTGTAAAGATTTAGAGTAATCTGTGAAAACCTCAAAAAAATGTACGTCTCCCCCTTATCTCCGAAACTGGTGGACCGAAAAATATGTAACAAAAAATTTATTATACATTATAACCGAATTCTTTCAGGAAAACTCTAGCCATTCAAAAAAATTGAACACAAATGAGAAATATACAGAAAGTAATATGAAAAAAAAAGTATTTGATAAATATACTAAATATGAGAGAGGCGTTCTTAAGTTAGCAATGTGGCCGATTTTGTAGGCTTTAATTTTAGTTTTAGTGCTGACAAACATAAAATTATTCCAAAGTAATTTAGATTCTGTTCCTAACTTTTAAGGACTATTTTGCAATGAATGAAATTTAATTTTGACAGCACTAAAACTAAAATTAAAGCCTTTAGAATCGGCTTTACTATCGCCAGGTCCTATGACTGACAGCAGGATAGCGTATACAATTTTCAAAGCGTGCGCAAGATCCTCTATCTTTAGAACCCTTGTCGCTCCACCAAGTTTATGAATGCAACTTGGGACTTCGGGAAAACATCAAAGACGTCACTTACAAAATATTTGATGTCCTCCATCTCATGTTGTTCCCTTTCCTCGAGGATCAATTGAGTTGTGACGTCATCAGGGTCTGTTTTATAAAGATCCAAAGGTTCTTGTTTTATATCTGGAAAACGTAATATTAGATGAAATTAAATCATTTATCTAATACCTTTAAGTTTTGTGACACAGTTTGGGACAAGTGCACGTCTAGCAGAGGATCGCTGCTGCTATATATTGAAGAACATCAAGATAAAAAAAAAACAGATCAATAATGATATACGATGCATACTTTTCCACGAAAATGTATAAAAAGCTTTCTCTTACCAATTTAAACTACACTGAACTATGTACAAGTCCAGTTGAGATATCACTGTTTGGAATATGTCCAGAAATCATGACAAAATTGTATAACTCACCTTTTGAGGAGGGTCCTGGTCTTGCTCTGTCCTGCTCACTAATCGCTCTGTCCTGCTTACTGATCACCGTCTCACCGATGTCCAGGTAGTCTTGTGTGTTCTGTAACACAATATTATGTATTAATGAACAGAAGTTCGTGACTATTATTAACAGACGAAATTTGTAATTACTATTTCTACCGACGAATTTGACGTTCTAACTTGATAGGCGGTGACTTATCGCCGTACTTCGGTATACACGCTATTCAGGGTATGCAGGTTTAACGCATTCGTAAATTTTCCAACTACGAATAAAAAAAGACTAACTTCCCACAAGCACTCTAACCCCAAACCTTGAAATTAGTACTCAAACACTGCACCAACGAATGATAGATATATAAAGCAATGCATTTTGACACTTCCGGTGAAATTACGTCACTTCCGGTGACTTCTGGCGCCGGGTCCCGAATATGAATTTCAAACTGCACGGCGCCGGCGTGCGACCACATTCACTGCACGTCAGCACCACGCCAAGTATATTATAATTAATCGCCACTGGTGGTCGGGCCTTAAGCTGGTCTCGCTTTGTCTCGCCCTCAGCGCGTCTAATTGATTCGAAAGCATACACCATAGTGTTCATAGTCTGCCTCTAATGCGGTCTATCTGCTGAGAATGTTTCCCATTTTGCCACGTCTATTGCACATCTCTTCATGTGGCGATTATGCACATATTTTTACCGCAGGTCGCCCTGTTTCCGTTTCCCTTCCTGCAGTTCGAAGTAGAAGATGCGCTTAGTTATCCTGTTGTCAGACGTTTTCGGGAAACGTCTGACGCATCATTAGATCGGCCTCAAACCCACCGACATTAGCATGTTGCAGAACTTCCGTCTTTCTGTGGATGTTCTGGATGTCACGTAGGCATTTTAAGGTGGAACCTATCTGATGTGCGGATATGCTTGCGGTTTGGCCACCACGATTCAGAGGCATACTGGAGGTTAGGCAAAACTACCACCATGTACACAGACACCTTTGTATGGAGCTTTAGGTCATGTGACCGGAACATCTTGGAACGAAGTATGCCATAGGCACTATAGGCAGCTGCTCCTATTTTGCTGTTGACTTCGTTGTCAAGATGGCACTTGGATGTAATCGTGCTTCCCAGATATTTGAATTTCTCTTCTTGCTTCAGCGATAGCTCACCGAGTTTTATATCGACTAGTACACTGAGAGTGTTTGAACCATTACTTTAGTCTTTTGAGGCCAAAACGTATTGAGGACCGACATAAAACATTGTACGTCATCTGAGGATTCCGCCACAAAACACAAGTCATCTGCGTACTTTATCTCCGTTATGGTGTTAAGACACACTTTGGTGTATGCTTTCAGTCTGGTTAGGTTGAGAGCACCACCGTCGGTGCAAAAGCAAATACGGATACCGTCAGACAAAGATTGCAAAGCGTCCTGAACTACTACTGCAAAGTAAAAGTAAAGGGCAAAGAGAGTGGGCGACAGCACGCAGCCTTGCTTGACTCCACAGCTGACACTCCGTATCTTTGCCCTTTACCGCGACACAACAGTAAATGTCATGATGCAGTAGTCGGACCAACCTCACAAACTTATCCGTGCATCCCAGTTTCGTCAGCACTAGCTTCCCGAGTCACACTGTCGAAAGATTTTTCCAGGTCAATAAAACACATATAAAATGCCTAGACTCTGTTTTCTGCCTTTCTCCTGAAGCTGACGTATGGAGAAAAGAGCATCGCAGGTGCCTCGTTCTGGGCGGAAGCCAAATTGCGTTTCCAGCAGGTTGTTCTCAGACAGGGTCATTAAGCGGTTAAGCAAAGACTTTTCCCGGAAAGGTAAGAAGAGATATACCTCTGTACGAGTTGCGTGCGGAGCTATCTCCTTTGTTCTTATACAAGGAACAGATATGAGACAGATGAAAGTCTTCGGGTACCAGCTACTTTTCCCACATCTCAACATAGAGCCTCCAGATGGTACCGTGTAACTCGTCAACTCTATACTTAAGTACCACTCCAGACGAATTGTCAATGCCCACCACTTATTTATTTTGCTGTTGTTATATGGCAAGAACAACCTCTCTTTGTGACAGTGGCTTGTCAAGCTCAGTACAGGTAGGCAACGCTGCCATTGAGCTGATGTGACGCAGATCCGCATCTCGGTCAACGTTCAGTACATTGTTGTAGTGTTTCCGCCAGCGCTGAAGCACGTCCTGCTTGCCCGTAAGTAGTTGTGCACCATCAGTTGATCTTAATGGCACAGGGTCTGATGTATATAGATGAAATGGGGGTGATTGTGTCTTATGTACGTATAAGTCCTAGAAAGGTGAAATTTGGTATGCAAGCTAGGATTAGCAGAATTAAGAAATCTGTAACTTTTACCCTCCAACTTTTCTTAACTGTCTGGTTCTGTATTAAATAAAAATTTCAATTTCAAACTTCCTGAAGTCCAAGAAAGCTGAAATTTGGTATGCAGGCTAGGATTAGCACACAAACAACAACAAAATTAAGAAATCTGTAACTTGCATCCTCCAACCCCTCTTAAGGGGGGTCCAGTTCTGTAGAAGTAGGGGGTCCCTATCGTGTAGTTCACATTCCGGGAGATGGTTCCTGTCGTTTTGATTCCTTAACACAGGGATTGCTCAACCACAAAATAAGGGCTACCGTAAAGGATCGGTTTGACGTCATACCGTTGTATTTTGATAGCCTTTAATTGTCCAACCGCTAAATAAGGGCTACCGTAAAATTTAGGTTTGACGTCATTTCGGGTTGCGGTACCGATTAAATAACGGCTACCGTTATTTTGCCTTGGCTTCGGCTCGTTTCTTTGTAGACGCGGCGCCGCGTCACCGCGCGCCTGTCGGTATTCTTTGATAGCACGCGCCCGCCCGCAGCCATCTTAGTCGACTTCTAGGAGTTACATTTTTTATCCTTTTAATAAGAGGCTATGCGAATTTTATTTTGTTACTATAGCCGATTCTGAAGGCTTTAATTTTAGTTTTAGTGCTGTCAAAACTAAATTTTCTTCATTGCAAAATAGTCCTTTAATGTAAGGACTAGAAGCTAAATTGCTTTGAAAAAAATTAAGTTTTGACAGCACTAAAACTAAAATTAAAGCCTTCAGAATCGGTTTTATTGTCACTCTAAGCGAAAACACGCTCAGTGCGACAGGGGCCAATTCAGGGCGAAAGCGAAAAGTGTTTTGTTTTGGCCATATCTTTGGAACGGAAGGTAGTACATACACCCTTTAGGGTTGTGCCATAGGGGGTTAAAAATATGTATTTTTTTAATGTCAAAGCTTTAACGGCCTGTATCTTCTAAACGGCTGGGGTTAGACCCATGTTGATGGGTGTCTAAGAAAAGGTCTCACCGAGATCTGAACCCCCAAGTGTCAAAATTTCAACGGCTCATATCTCCTAAACGGCTGAAGTTAGACCCATGTTGATGGTACTCTAACAAACGGGCTTCACGAGATATACTTAATGGTAAAATAAGAAATAAAAAAGTCGCACAAAATTAAAAAATAAAATTGCGCAAATTTTGATCCGCTATATCTCCCGAAAGGCTGGTGCTAGAGACACCGGGTTTCGACTGTTGTCAGTGGCTTGGCAGGGACTACGTGCCACAATCAAAAAAATTTACATTTGTCAGGTTTTTCCGAATTCTCGTTTAGACCTATCAAAAATCGGTTAAAACTTGTCAAATGTCAAAATCTTTAATTGGGGCATGTAGCCGCTTCCAAATCATTTACAACAGTCGAAACCCGGTGTCTCTAGCGCCAGCCTTTCGGGAGATATAGCCGAATTGCGCAAACTTTTTTTTAGTTTTTTTAATGCTTTTTTTATTTTATATTTTGCCATCAGGTAGATCTCGCCAAGAAGATACAGGCTATTTAAGTTTTGGCATTAAAATATATATATTTTTGACCCCCTATGGTACAACCCTAAAGGGTGTAGGTGCCACCTTCCGTTTCAAAGATAAGGCCAAAACAAAATTTTTATGGTGCATCCCTAGTGGTACATCACTATGTCAAAAGCATAACTCTAACATTAGGAACATCACTAGGTAGGCGGCGCGGTGGGCCCGGCGCGCGGCGGTAGCGGCAAATCAAAGTAATCTTCGCCCCGCTAGCCTTGCACCCGCGATGCAGTTGCCTGATTTTGGCTACCCAAAAAATAATAATCGGTTAAATAAGGGTTAGAAAGATTTCGGTTGTATTAACCTAACCTGGGGTACTAGCATGAACTTGGTATCGACTCGACATCGATTCGATAAATAAAAATGTAGCTCTTATTTCATTGCAATAAGGATTATCGTTAAGCACGTACGCGTCGATTTCATATTCGGTGATTAACCGTTTCAACGGTACCGAAAAGAGTCCCTACCTTAACATACTTCATGTATGGCAAAATTTACTTTAAGGTGGCGTTGCAAGTTAAGTCCGACATAGTTCTCTATGTTGTAGAACACTGGGACGAACTGCAACTGTATTCTTGTCTGGAGAGACCTATTGTGATTCCGAGTCTTATTCACGAGCTAAAGATAAAAATAAGGCAATCAAAGTTATAATTATTTGTACGGACTTTGTCCACACATTTATTTTATAGTTTTTCTTTATTATTATTTTGTCGTTGGCAGCATGTACGGACTTTGTCCACACATTTAGATTATCTATTATTTATTAACATTTCTTAATCATTATTTCCTATTGACAAGTATTGAGGACAAGTTAGTGCCTTCCGGATGACGATATGACTGCGAGCGACACATTGTTAAGCCTAAAGAATTGTAGAAACGTCAGTTGCTTTCGTGCCACTCATGAACATTAACATTATTTATAACATAACATTTTATATTCCTTTTTCTCTTGCAATAACATAACAGAGTAATATTTATATTTAATTAATTAAACATTATTAACATAACAATTAACAATTCATTTCCACTATTATCCTGCCAAGGCATACTGGACTCGTGGTATCGGTCGGTTGTCGCGTTCGGATCACGAGTACCTTCTGTAAGGGAGAGCTATTCCGATATTAGTCCCTACCCTTACATTATTTTTAATAACGGTCTTAAACATGAACTTGCGCCTTTAAAAACATAATTTTAAATAATTAATAGAGCATTCGTACACCGTCAGCAGTTTACGATCTGTATCGCGAATGCCATCACTATCCATTAAAGCCAAGGGCTAAGTTTAAATAATACTCTCATTGATATGGGGTCATCAACGTTTTCTTGTGGGCAGACTTATGTAGCACTTTCGAGTGTGACTGGTTTGATAAGGGTTCATTTTATTAATATTGACTTTGCAACAGTCAGCCATAGATACCGCCCTGATCTATCGCTTATTGCAAATAATAAGACAACAAGAAAAAGAGGCAACAATAGGGAGTGGGCTATAAATAAGTCATAGCACAGGCGCAAGAAATGCAGCCTGAAAAAATAAAAGAAGTAGAGCATCTTACAAAAAGAAATGAAATCCCATCAAAAACATTTCATGTAAACTAGGTCGCCAAGACTCATAAGCTCATAACGCTTTCACTGTTAAAAAGTTGTCAGATCTCATGTAAAGCCAAGTCCTTAACTCTACAAACCCTACATCTTGCTTAAAAAGTATGGCTTAGCCGCCAAACAGACACTCCCATGTAATATAATACTATGTCATGCAATAGTTTCATGAAACGACCAAGCAATACCTTTTAAGCAAGATGTAGGGATTGTAGAGTTAGGCCTTATAGAGTTAAGGGCTTGGCTTTACATGAGATCTGAAAACTTTTTAACAGTGAAAGCGTTATGAGTTTATGAGTCTTGGCGACCTAGTTTACATGAAATGTTTTTGATGGGATTATGTTTTATAAACCACGTCTGTGGCATGTGGAAGAGCACTCGCATGCAAATCCAGAAGTTGTGGGTTCAATTGCACATTAATTTATGTTTGATCTGCATGCTTTGGAAAGCACATTAAGCTATTGGTCTATTTGTAGCCAATGTAAATGCTATTAAGTAAGGTGATAGGGCTCACCACCCGTTTAGGATGTAATAATCTAAGTAAAAAGAGGATTTACGAAGTTTGAACACCTCTAACACCCCCTAGGGGATTCATGTTGTGATGATATGTTTATGTTTATTTTGTAATCTGTATAAAATTTGTGTAAATGTGCAAAAAGTGTTATTTAAATAAATAAAAATGTTTTTAACTTACTATGTTTTTCAAATCCTCCACCTTAACTTCTTCAATAGGAATCCCAATCATTGTAGTCCTCTTCTTAGAGAATTCTTCTCCAAGGTCTTCAGAATCATCAGAAGAATCCATTTGTTATGTCACTTGTATCAAGCAGATCCTGTGTGAAATCTATAAAGAGCAAATTATTGATGAGTATTTTTACTATAGGGTAAACACTTAATTCGCAAAAATGAAACATGCTGTTCCATAATAAATTCAATAGCTACTTGACTGAAATTATATGGAAATGATCTATAATCGACATGATTATTTTTTTCTTGATTTCAAAGTTGTCTCAATAGTAAAAGTTGTAAATTGTTCTGACATATGCAAGATATTATATTTATCATGTTTCATTTCTAAAACTACTTCAGTTTCAGTCAGAGTATAGACAATTAGACAAACACAATCGGTGTAACTACAAAACGGTGTTTAACTTTAGACAGTGTTTAAATCTGTTACTGTCACTCTTTTACAATATGAAAGATAAGGCGACAACAACAGATTTAAACACTGTCTAAAGTTAAACACCGTTTTGTAGTAACACGGCCTGTCTTTACTTTGAACATGTTTGCATCCACTCAGACATACAATTTATATCTCAGGTGTGTTTCAAACATTAACCACACTTTTGTCCGGACCTCAAAATGCATGTTTATTATAAATTAAACCCGTATTAGGTATTCAAGCCACGATTTTAATATTGTTAAGTATATTATAAATATATAGAGTTACAGTAGGTGGCTGATGCCGGGCATGACTGTGGATGTGCTATCATCTTACTCGCAAACCCCCCTGTAGTTATTGGTGGCAGTGAATCCATCAGAGTGGTGATAGGTAGTAGCGTCACTGGTGCGAGGGTTCCGGCACCATGCTAATCAACCCACCTGCCTAGCGTGTGTGAGTATGTGCAACCTCCTTCATGATTTATGCTCCTAAAGTGGCTCATCAGTTTCATCACCCTGGCTCCAAGTCCCCCCGCTAAGTATAAATACATAGTATTTGGTCATAATTTCATTATGATTCTTGATAACATGAATCATCATTAACTGATACACTTTCAGCACATTTTAACATTGTTTTTTACATTATACGGGTAGAAAATCTTACACACACCCTCGTGGGGGAGAGGGAGATTTTTTTGTAAAATCATAACCTCACTTTTTTTTAGCTATTCACTGGATTTCTTTTACGTAATAGCCCAAAGTTATTTCTGCATCTGCTCCGGCACTGCGGGAAGTGCAGCCCCGTCGACCTTAAGTAACAGAGCGCAGGCCCTGCTGCACGTACACCTCCGCAACTTGAGCGAGGTACGCTCTCCCTCCGCGCCTCCGGCTTGTCGAACAATTTCCGAATAGGTAGGTACACTCTAGGGGTAGTAACCACAAGACTGCATGTTTTTTGTTCATCAGTGTTTTTTTGTCAACCTAATAGGAGCACAGCACGGACGGAATGAAGGTCCACAAAATCGCTAATCACTGACCTCTGTTAGAATAATATTGCTGCGTTTAACCACTGATATACCTATGTATAATATTATTATGATATCTATGGTTTAAATACATACAATTAACTATGTATCAATTAAACTATAAATAACAAACAAAAAGAAGAAAAGAAGAAAGCCAAATTTTTTTTTGTTTTTTTTTTTTTTTGTCATTTTTTTTCCTTTATGGAAAAGGCTAAGAGCTTAAGCCCATACTGCCTAGTCTTGTTTTGGTTTTTTTTTTCTTGCTTGTAATTACAATCGAGGCTAAAAAGCCTTGTCTTTCATGGCTATTTTCTTCAATTTTGTATTGTATAATCTTCAGTATTTTATAATCGAGGCAAACTGCCTTGTCTAACGTATTTATAAGATTCATTCATTTTATAATCCAGTATTTTTAGGTCATATCCGTATTGTCAAATCAGTTATGTAGGGGTCAATTCCGGTATTGTTATTTTTCAAATAACTTCGATGGTATTCTTGATAAAATTATAAATGGGGTAAAAAGTTTCTGTATTCTTGAGAAGTTCCTGAATAGAGCGCGGGACATCCAGGGCTTCTTTATAAATATTCAATAAATTATCAATTAATACTAGTCTTTGTATATTAAATTGAGGGCAATCAAAAAATATATGGTTTAAAGTTTGAATTTCAAAATTACAATATGTACAATTTGGGAAAGGTATCATTTTCAATCTGTGTAAATGTTCATTAAATCTGCCATGTCCAATTCTTAGACGACATATTGTTGTATAAAAGTTTCTATGTATATATTTTCCGGTGATGAACCATGGTTTCTTGATATCCGAGTTAATGTTACTATACCATTTTCCTTTTATTCGTGTTGTTTCTTCCCAATGGAGCATCCATTGAAGTTTAATATTCATCTTAATGTCAGTTTTGCAATCTGAAGCTGGCAACTTAATATTTTTGATAGGTATTTGATGAATATTAGGATTTTTAGTTATAGAGCTGGCAAGTTTATCAGCAAGTTCGTTACCAGGAACGTCAATATGAGATGGAGTCCAAATAAAACGTATTTCTCTGTCTTGATTGAGCCAAAGCCTGCTACATTTTTGCCTTATGTTGTAAATAATATAGTTTGTGCTACTATTGTATGTAGGATTTGATAGCGCCATTAAAACGCTCATGCTGTCCGAAATTATCAACCATTTCTTGAAACTGAGGTTAGTTAATTCTATATATTCTAAAGCTGCATAAATGGCCTGGGCTTCTGCTGTATATATACTTGCATTTGATGGTAATCTGAAGCCATGTCCCAATTTAGTGACAGGATCATAGTAAGCCATGGAGACATTTTCGTTACATACTGAGCCATCTGTATAAATTTGTCTAAAGTTTCTGTATTCATCCAGTTTATTAAAAACTGCATATTTATCAGTCAGTGTCCTATCTATATCAATCATCAAGCCATAGAATTTGCTCTCGTACGATCCTTCATAACAGGGCAAAGTGCTACTGTTGTAAATATTATATTTACTCTTATAAGTTAAAATTTCTTGAATGTTCTGAGTTAAAAAGTTATTAGAGTTGAGCCTTAACAGCTTTGAAAGAAGGAGATTGCCATCTTCAGATAACAACTTAATAATGAAATTAAACTTTAAATTAGTGAATCTGATCATTAATGGACACAAGTTACACTCAATTTGCATTGAATTAATGGGAGATGATTTAAAGGCTCCCAATATTAATCTTAAATTAAAATTTTGGACCTTTTCAAGCTTATATACTAATTTTAGATCTATACAGTAACAGAAAAAACCATATTCGAAGTGACTTCTTACAAGGGCTTTGTATAAAGTTAAAAGAATCTTTGGATCGGCACCCCACTGGCTACCAACCAAAGATCTTAAAATGTTGGTAGCTTTTAAAGCTCGTTCTGTTATGCACTCAACATATTTACACCATGAGAGATTATGTGTAAAAATTACTCCCAAAAATTTTGCTTGTGGCTGAATTGGTAGTAAGTTATTGTCATATTGTAGCTCAACTGCTGATACTTTTTTCTTTGAGAATATGACTACTTTACTTTTAGCTGGACTAATTTCTAGATTTAAATATTGAAAATAACTATGTAATTTTTTCAATGCTAAATTTAATTTTTGGGTTGTTTGTGTTATGTTATTACTACTGCAATAAATAGCCAAATCGTCAGCAAACTGTAAATTGCTGACTTCTGTTCCTAACATTTCATTGAGCCTGTAGATGTAGAGAATATACAGTAAAGGGCTCAAAATTCCTCCTTGACAGACACCTTTTGTTGACAATCTGGGTCCAAAAATGTTATTGGAACTCATTTTTACATAAACTTCTCTTTCACTGATAAACTCATAAATCCACCTTACACATTTTTCAGGTATTCCCAAAGAAGAAAGAGTTGTACATAAAATGGAATGATTAATGTTATTGAATGCACCTACAATATCAAAAAAGATACATACAAGATGTTCATTACTGTTAACCGCAGTGTCAATATCGTGGATGAGATGTCCTATGCTTTCTCTTGCTGATCGACCACGACGAAACCCAAACTGATTTCTTGGAAGAATATGATTAGATTCGATATAAAACTCAAGACGTTGTTTTATAAGTTGCTCAAAAAGTTTACCTGCACAGGATGTTAAAGCAATTGGACGGTAAGAGTCTGCATCATTTGGATCTTTTTCTGCTTTTAGAATGGGAACCAAGCAATCTTGCTTCCATTCTTTTGGTATTATTAATTGTTCCCAAAGTAGATTTAAAATGTTTAAAAATTTTACAAGGCAATCTGTATTCAGTTTTTGAAACATTTTATAAGAAATACAATCTAGACCAAAGGTTGTGTCTTTGCGTGACTTGATAGCTGCTTTTAACTCATCTATGGTGAATGAATTGATAATGCAACTATTGGTGGGGTTTACAGAAGTAGTATTTAATTCTAATGGTTGTGAAACAAAGTCAGGTGTATATTTCCTTAAGAAGTTATTTATCCAAAATATTTCATTATTATTATTTAGTTTAGTACTTTTACTGTAGGATTTATTAAATTTACGCATAGTTTGCCAGATTTTAGAAATAGGAGTGGATCTATTTATTTCTGTACAATATTTCTTCCAACTATTTATTCTTTCTAATTTAATAATCATCTTTTTCTCAGCCTGCATTTTTTTAAAATTAATATAGTTTAATTCACAAGGATCACGTTTAAATGTTATAAAAGCTTCTTTACTTTTTTGTACTGCATTAGCACACTTTTCATTCCACCATGGAAGAGGAGAATATCGGTATTTGGAATTGCTTCCTGCTTGTTTCGAACTATTATTGTTAATATTTAGATTTTGGGCCTGTTTTCTAAATGTTGATTGTTCAATAGCTTTATGAATGATATTACAATAGTCATAATAAGACTGTAGAGGATCATTATAGTTAATAACAAATTCTTTGAGCATAGTGTTAGCAAGCTTTGAAAAATTATCCCAATTCACTAGCCGTAGGTTAGGTCTTTTGAGTTCAGTTGTGTTATTTTGAGAAATAAAGCTGTTTATAGGAGAATCAGTGATAGTATTAAATAATATCTCAGTTATTGTGGGTAAATGATAACTTCCCAGGGGGTCATCGTGGACTATCCAATTGCAATTAAGGGCTATAGAGGGACTGACTATTGTTAAATCTAAACCATTTGGTCTCCAGTTATTTGTACCTACAGTTGTTGATTGTGTGTCATTTAATAACACCAAATTGCATTCATTTACAGCATCAAGGACATCTCTTCCACGAGGACTGACAGATTGACAACCCCACATGGTGTGATGTGCATTTAGATCACCTGCTACTAAACATGGTTTTGGTAAGGTATTAATAAAATTAACAAATTTAGTTTTTCTAAAGTTAGGGCTACATTTTGTTGGAATATAAAGGCTGGCCATTGATAGTGTACTGTTATTATATATTATTTTGATAGCAATATTCTGAAGTGAGTCATCAAAAAATGTTTTTAATCTACTATACTGTATGTTGTTACGAATGACTATGGCAACACCATTATGTTTATTGCCACAATCCTCAGTTGCGTTCTATAGAGTATCCTTTAATATTTAATCGTTGTGTAGGCTTGAGCCATGTTTAGCAAACTAAAGCAATGTCAATATTATTTTCATACAAAAATTGAGTAAAAATATGTCGACTACATAACAAACTTTGAGCATTCCACTGTATTATCTTTATTTTGTTAGTGAACGTGGAGTAAGGTTTTTGGTATCACTGGGGTTAAAAGATTCATTTAAAACATCCAACACATTTTTAGATGATATTGGAGTATCTTGTGTCTTATTTAATGTTATAATTTTTATAATGCTTTGCACTAGGAGATTTAGTGCTTTGTCATTTGATTTTAATAGAGTTAAGAGATCAAGAGGCTTCTTAGGGCCAAGAGGTGGGAAATTTCCATGATTGAATATGTCAGCGAATGATGGTGTCTTAACTTTTTGTCTGTTTTCTTGTATTTTCTTTTGCTTAATTGGACACTGAGCTGAAATGCTAACATGATTGCCATCACAATGGAAGCATTTGGCCTGTTCAATTGGAGTTTTACAAATTTTATATGAATGGTCCTCTTTACAGATGGAGCAGCGCTCGGAGTTCTTGCAGAACTTTGCTAAATGGCCATACCTTAGACACCGGAAACATTGTTTGACTGGTGGAATATACGTTGAGATGTCATGCCGCCAACCATCCAAATCCACGTAGTCTGGAAGAACCGACGTCGCGAAAGTGATGGCTACTGTTTGCAGTGGCTGTTGGATGAAATTATTGTCAGTTTTGGTCCTTTTTGTGAATCTTCGAACAGATATTATTTTCTTGTAACTTGATAACATTGTGTAGATCTTTTTGTTTGTCAAATTGGTGGGCACATTTTTAATTATACCAGTAATTTCAGTGTTTGAAGCAGGTATATTGGCTTTAAATTGGTAGTCTTTTAAAAATGTAGCATTGTTCAAAAAGGCATTAGCAAGGCTGGCTTTTTCAAAATATATGGCAATTTTGAACTTGTTCATTGATCTAAGGTATTTGACTCCTTTATTCAACCTTTTAATACAGCTAGATATGGACATCAGGTCTCGTGTTCCTATAGGTATATCCGCATTGGAAGACTCTACGAATACTACAAATTCTGCTGCACCGGAATCCTCAGGGTATTGTCTCTTATAGTCAGTAACTAGATAAGGTTTATACGTATCTGCGACTTCAACCTCCGAGTCAGATGACGACGTCGAATCTGCTTCACATTTTTCGCCCTCTTCATCCTTTTTCCGCTTTTTCCTAGTACGCACCTTCCCCATGACTTTTTCTGCTTAATAAAGACTCTAATAAAGTTATTATTTGTTTTTACTTCCAAAACCCTGAATAATACAGGAGTAATTGATAAAATAAATAAGTTTTTCGAAATTCCCGCCTGGTTACATCGATGGTTTCCCGCGCTTTCTCTTTTTTTTTTTTTGTTTCATTTTCCCACTAAGTGAGAAGGCAAAGGGATCTTAGCCCATACAGCCATGTCTGACACACCCTGCGTTCCGAAATAGAATTATATCGCTAAAATCGATTACGAAAGTATGAAGTGAATGGCTTATGATCCATTGTAATTCTATTACGGACCGCAGGGGTTATAGCTATTATTTGTTTCTATGCACTTATCCTCTTCTGTTGAGGATCATCTGAAAGGTCTGTCCTGTCTAAGTCACTGTCCTGTCGTTTACGCTATAATGATAGCCTTATAACGCAAATACAACAGGGTTAGAAAAAACACACGAAAAGGCACAGCCCGCACTTTTGTTCCATTGAACAACGCACTACACAGGTTACAGCGATTTTAATTCACAATATTCTATCACTATTGTTGATCAAAACACCCAAAATGCAATATTTTTTCAATAAAACAAATAAAAGACGCCATCACATCTTTGCGCCTTTTTTCAACCCTTTTTTTTTTGTTTCATTTTCCCACTAAGTGGAAAAACAAAGGGACCTTAGCCCATACAGCCATGTCTGACGGTATAGTTATCTGTTTATATGCAATATCCTCTTCTGTTGAGGAGCATCTGAAAGGTCTGTCCTGTCTTAGTCACTGTCCTGTCGTTTCCGCTATAACTTAAATACAAAAGGGTTAGAAAAAACACACGAAAAGTCACAGCCCGCACTTTTGGTCCATTGAACAACACACTACACAGGTTACGGCGATTTTAATTCACAATATTCTATCACTATTGTCGATCAAAACACCCAAAATGCAATATTTTTTCCATAAAAAAAAAAACGACGCCATCACATCTTCGCGCCTTTTTTCCAACTTCAGAAAGAATAATTACAAATGCGCGACTTTGAATGCAATCAAACAGAGGATATTTTCACCGCAACCATGTTGCTTAATCAAAGTATTAAAACTATATACTACGTACACAACACAAACATGCCTGTGAAACATTTTTTTTGCAGTCTTGTTTTGCGGCTCTGGATACATTGCCTTTTTGAGCCAAATAAAATTTTTGTTTAATGCAAAAATATTTATCGTCCATGTCCATTAAAAAAAAGCCATAACAGAAATGATTTTGGTAGATTACTATGTAGGTACCTAGGTAATCGATTCAACGGGTTTTCCCATTTTTTAGCGGTAGTGCCCAGAACTTGTGTAGTCATTATTAAACGGCGGCATTTATTGTTTTTGTTCCTGCTCATTTCATTATAAATCGCAAGTCAAATATGTAAGTGCTCTAGTGGCCACCAGTGCTGTGATCTCGTTGCTATTTATTCGTTATTGCAAGTTTCTTTGAACTGACACTAGTCAATTCGGAACACGAAAAGCAAGTACCTATATCAATTCGGAACACGAAATGTCGATTTTTTTTTCCAGAGTGGTGTTATGATATGTTGAATGACTAAAGTGAATTTGGAATTTAAATGTTCCGTTTCGATTAATAAGAAAAAGGTGGGGTTTTCACAATACGGCTACGAAACCGCCCAAAAAAAAACGTTAAGTAATTATTATTATTATTACGTAGACCTGAAACTCGTATTTTAATATAGGCTTTCTGGACAACTATAAATATAAAAATAAATATATAGTCACGAAATGAATACCCGAGTGAGTGTCAAAGGCATTCCGAGTGTGAACTGTGAAATGCAAGTCACAGGCCATACTTGGTATACCCGCATTTTATCGACAATAAAATTATTACGTCCTAACGTGATGGGTGGTGAGCTCTATCGCCGTACATAGGGCACAAATATACGCTTTTTAGGGCATGCAGGTTTCCTTACAATGTTTTCCTTCATCGTTCAGTAAGTGGTAAATAAGAACAAACCAACAACACAAAATTGAGAAGGCGTTCTACCCCTGAGTTACCGCTACCGTGGACAACTAGTACTAAAGTAGAGTTTTTAATTCGAGGAACTGCTTTGACAGATATAGTGTTGCCATTATTCGAAAAATAAAAATAGGGAAAGATATGCGTCGATATGCCGATATCGATATTTACTGCAGTATGACGTGTGGTAATAATGCGCGTTTACGAGATTTCAACAATCGAGATATAATCGTAATCGATCAAATTTACAATCGAAATATTCATCTATCGACTTCGAGAAAATAATCGCAATGAATGTACCTAACAATCGAAAAAAATATTTCGTCATCGTATACGTTGTTAGCACTATAGTGCTAAAAAAATCTGTATCAAATCAGTATGTTTTTATTTTATTTTGTAAGCAGATAACGTTTTCCGTGTAAAATAAGTAGTTTGTAAATCTTAATATTAATAATTGATTATAACAATATAGGTATTATAGCATTATTTTTTTGCTTGTAGTGTTTACACTAAGTTAAAATATGAGCTTGCAATTTAATCGACATCGATGTTACGTTACATGTTATGTTACGTTACGTTCGGATAAGCAAGTATAAAAATTGTTTTCAAAAAGGTTACACTCCCAACTGGTCAACAGAAATATCTACTATCAAAAAGGTAAATAATACTATTCCTGTAACATATATCATCGAAGATCTTCGTCACCAACCAATTTTAGGTTGTTTTTACGATCAAGAACTTCAAAAAACCAAATATCATAATGTGTACCTAATAGAAAAAATCATTAGGAAAAAAGGAAACAAGTTATTTGTTAAATGGTTAGGCCTGGATAAGAACGAAAATAGTTGGATCAATAAAAAGGATATAGTTTAAAATATGTTCTTAGTTTAATACTAGTTATGAAAGGTGGAGGACTAGTTAATAGTGTGATAAACAACTTGCCGTTTGAGTTACATCTTCCAGGCTACAATTATTGTGGGCCTGGAACAAAGCTAGAAAAAAGATTATCTAGAGGAGATAAGGGTGTGAACCAATTAGACAACGCCTGTATGCATCACGATATTGCCTATACAAAATTTAACGATTTAGAAAATAGACATAAAGCTGATTGCCAATTATTAAAAATGGCGAAAAGAAGACTTCAAGCGAAAGATGCACGAAGAGGAGAAAAACTTGCATCATGGCTAGTCAGTAAAGTTATGAATTCTAAATTGAAATCCGGTGCCGGGATAAAAAATTTCAATTCAGTAGTATCAAAAATAAAAAGTCATTTGAAGAAGCAAAAACTCGTTAACAAGAAGAGTGCCATCAAATCTGCTTACTTAGCTGCCAAGAAACTACTAGTTAATAATAAAAACATAACGATACCACGAATCATTCCCCTTCCTAAAATTGGAGGGATTCTACCTCTACTACCAATTTTCGCAGGACTATCAGCTTTAGGAAGTTTAGCTGGAGGTGCAGCAGGAATAGCTAAAACTTTAAATGAATATAAAATAGCACAACAGAATTTACAAGAATCTAAACGTCATAATAATAAAATGGAATCAGTTACTTTGGGCAAAGGTCTATACATTAAGCCTTACAAAAAAGGAAGTGGCTTATTTATAAATTCTTCAAAAAACTATTCAGAAGGCTACCTAAGCGTGCTCTAACAAATCTGGATATACTAAAATACGCAACAGAAATACCATATTTCCGAGGAGTTTATATGAAAGATACTCTACCGAGCAAACCTAGGCGTATAGAATGTGGTATAGTAAATTTAGATGATTCCATTAACGAAGGAACTCATTGGGTAGCCTATTTAAAACTGAAGGAATACTGTGAATATTTTGACAGTTTCGGAAACTTGAAACCACCAACTGAAGTTTTGAAATATCTTAATAATCCTGAACTGTTTTACAATTATACTAAATATCAGTCGTTTAATACTGTAAACTGCGGTCATTTGTGTCTGGAATACCTGCAAGATTTTTGGAATAAATATATAAATTAATATTGCTGCCCTTTTATTTGATCATTATCATTATGTCTTTCACACTATCAATAACTGGGAATGAGTCACTTTTGACAACGAACTATTCCCCACCACTGCAACTAGAGGGTGAATATGAATGCGCTCTACTATACTTGTCCACTTTTAATTCAATTCCAAACATTGACCATAAGAATAATAAATTTTACTATGGAGATGAAGATATTTTTGAAATACCTGAAGGAACATATGAATTGGAAGACATAAAAGATTACCTAAAAGAAAAAAATAAAGATATCACTTTTAATCTATTCTGCAACAACAATACTTTAAAAACTTATTTGTTTAGTTCTAAAGATATACATTTTGAGAAAGAGAACAGTCTCGGAAACTTATTAGGTTTCGGTGAACAGATTCTTGAAGCAAATAAATTACACGAGTCACAGCATCCAGTCAACATTCTATCAACAACTGTGGTGAGGATAGAATGTGATATAGTTAGCGGATCATATATAAACGGCATATCCAGTCACATTATTCATGAGTTTGCTCCTAATGTTCCACCGGGTTATAGAATAATAGAAATACCGAAAAACGTTGTATATTTTCCTGTTAATCAAACAAATATTAGTAGCATAAATATAAAAATACTGGATATAAACAATAATTTGCTAAACTTACGCAGTGAAGAAGTACAATTGTATTTACATTTAAAGAAAAAATGATTGATTTTAATAAAAAGTCTCCACCACAACATAAACACATTAGTCACATTTCTAGCATTCACAAGGCAAGTACTCACAAGAAGAAACAAATATCACCAGAAAATAGAAAATTCCTTAAATTAATTGGTTTGTTAAAATGAGTATATTAGATATTTTGAGTTCACCTGTTTACGACAACAGCATTGATGGAATTGAGATTCATTCGTATAAACCTTACGTGACTAGTTTCAACACAAACGATGAAATTCGTATACCGATTAACCAGCAGGATTTGTACATACTTCCATCAGCTAGCTCATTATATCTGGAAGGTGTTGTCAATGTGTCTAAGAGAGAAACAAAGGAGAAAGCTGCTAGTATTCATTTTACAAACAATCCATTGCTGTTCTTTTTTCAAGATATACGATATGAGTTAAATGGAGTTGAGATAGACAAAATTAGAAACGCAGGTATAACCACTACTATAAAATCATTGTTATCTATGAACGAGAGCGAGTCCAAGATGTCTAAGGTTTGGGGCTGGGATATCAATGGTACTAAGAATGTGCAATCAGGGAAATTTTCAGCATCTATACCTCTCAGTAATATTTTAGGATTTGCAGAAGATTACAAGAAAGTTATAATTAACTGTAAACATGAGCTTGTTTTGCTGCGCAGCAACACTAATCTTAATGCTTTAAAATTAAATACTGGAGAAGTCGTAGATGATGTCGTAATTCATAAAATTGTATGGCGTGTTCCACATATAAAAGTTTCTGACGTGGAAAGAATCAATCTACTTCGATTGTTAGAAAATGATAGACCAATACAAGTAGCTTTTAGAAATTGGGATTTATATGAATACCCTCTATTGCCTAAAACTACAAAGCATACATGGTCAATTAAAACATCATCACAGATTGAAAAACCTAGGTATGTCATTATGGGTTTACAGACCAATAGAAAGAATAATTCATCTAAAGACATGTCGCAATTTGATCATTGTAATATAAGTGATGTTAAAGTGTATCTAAATTCAACCTACTTTCCATACGATAATATGAATGCGAGTTTTTCTAACAATACGATAGCTATATTATATGAGCAATATGTAAGATTTCAACAGTCTTATTACGGTCGAAGAGCCGAACCCTTGTTAAGTGCCAAGGAGTTTAAAGATTTAGCACCTCTATTTGTTATTGACTGTTCAAGACAAAGCGATAACCTCAAATCTGGACCAGTGGTTAATGTGCGGCTAGAGCTCGAAAGTGAAATAGAAATACCTGATCAAACTTCTGCGTATTGTCTTATCCTAAACGAGTGTTTAATCGAATATAAACCGTTAAGTAATGTTGTAAGAAAAATATCATGAATGCAAAAACCTTAGTTGCCGATGTGCAAGGATTTAAAAATTATAAAAATAACTTTATCATCAAAGAACTTGCAATAGCTACTGCTCAATATACTCAAGTATTTCTCATAAAACCTCCGTACGCGTATAAAAATTTAACAAGTTCTGAAAAAAAACATGTAAACTGGATCGAAAGTAATTTGGGATACCGATGGTCAGAAGGACACATAGATTATATTCATTTCAAAAAGATCATCAAACAATATCTAGAAAATAAACATGTTCTGGTTAAGGGTTAGGAAAAAACTAAATGGGTTAAAGAGTTATGTGACAGCTGTACCGTTATAAACGTGGAAGAAATAGGTTGTCCTAAGTTGGTAGACCTCCATAAAAATTCTAATTTTGATGATACTAATAGTTTCAGTTGTTTAAGCCATAAAATACACTGTGCATTAAGAAACGTTTTAGTTATAAAAAAATGGTATATAGATAACACAATAAAGTTATATTAATGTATCTTTTAGTAGTTAAGATTATTTTGTTTTATGTTTACGAATTTAATTTTGAAATAAATCTTATATCCATAATATTACTTTCTTTCATTTAATCTATTGTTACCAAGTAAAAATTTTAAACAAACAAATACATTAACGTTAAAACGTTTATTTGTCAAGTTCCATATTAAAAAAAGTTGATTAAATAACATCATTACACAAATTCTTACAAATTTTATTAACCAGATTGTCAGACATATCCATAATCTCATCTACCACTTCCGTGGCTAGATATTGTGCACTAACAACACTATCTTCTGAGTTCGTTGAGGTATGCGCTCCACTGAGGTCGTATATTTCAATCTTGACCATTCGAAGAGGCTTTTTTGATGGTTTTGATATTACATATGACGATGGCACTTTTGGTTTTTGCTTCTTTAGAAGTTCTAATTTGCTTTTCTTTATTTTCTTTTTTTCGTTGCTATTCTGTGTTGGAGTGGGAACTTCCCGCAAGTCGTCGTAATCTTCTAGTGGCTGAGCACATTGTAACCATAAGTCTGTAGCATCCATTTTCTGAAACAAATAAAATATTAGCATTGTCAAAAGTCAAAATAAAAAATAAAAAAGTAATACCTGCTAATCGGTCATTGATATTTATATACTTACAATATAATACAACGCGATGATGTTGCTTGGTGAAGGTAGTCGTCCAAGTCCTCTGCGTCCCGCTTCTTGCTTTGAAGTGATGATAAACTTACCTAGGCACGAATCGTGTAGTCAGGTGTTTTTAAAGAATTGTTCGTCATTATGACCTACTTTGGAGTGCAGTTCATTAAACTAGACGCGTGTAACTTTCACGAGTTGTTTGCACAAAGAATCATATTACTATTATTGCAACCATGCACTTTGATCTGCACTGTAACTTGATCAAACTTGAAAATTCTGACATGTTATCTTTATAAATGTTAAGTCAACGAGTTACAAACCAAGGACATTGTGCCTGAATTATGCTTACCTTAAATTACTGAGCAAATTTAAAGTAAAGATAAGTTGGTAAATAAAACATTTTTATTGGTTTACACATATTTAATATGTAAATATTAATAGTAAATCCTAAAATTACTTACAATATAAAACACATAAAACTATTTAAAGGATCTTAATCTATACTAAAGTAAAGCAGACTCGTGGCCCCACGAAAGAGTACTTATTTTATCCTTAAGTATAATGCGCTTATCGTCATTAAATGAAAGAGCTACTTTGTTAAGCGATTGCGTAAAAATCTCATGTTTGAGTGATTTGAAAATCATATTTTTTTTCCTCAATAAGCAACTATCCACTAACACAGTTTTATAATCTATAAATGTTAACTTTTTGACAACAGATTTTTTTGTCCCTTTAGCTTTTTTCAATTCGGCTTTTTCAGTTTTGATACTGTAAAGCTTAGACCTGAGTCCAACAAACTCAACTATAAGTTGTCCTCCTAGCTCATCTTTAAATAATCCAGGGACCTTTTTATTTTGCTTAGGTATGTCGTAAACATTCTTATCCTCATAGTTACTAGTGTCAAAGTATTTTAGAAAATTCAACTTAATATCTTTGTAGACGTCTTTTGTTTGTACACAAAGTAATAAACTATCCGTGTCTGTGTATGCCATATTTAAATTAGAACCATAATAAGGTTTCATAATAGAATAGTAGAAGTCATACATATGACTTTTAGATATTTCTAAAACTGAAAATCCAATGTAAATAGGTTTATCAAGAGTAATTTTTTCGGGTTTTAATTGTATTGCAACGAAATTATCCGTGAAAATAGTTGAGCTATGGTAATTAGGTCTGGCTATAAGTTGTTCCGCGCAAAAGTGTTTTTTAGTTTTATTACCAACGTCTGACCATTGATTCACTAGCTTCACATTTAACCTTTTTTCAGTGTCTTCTAAAGTTTTTCCGAAAATGCTGTTATTTAACAACTTAAAAAAAGTCTTGCTCGAATTGAGATTTAGCTTTTTGTCGTAACTCCGTGTTCAAATCTATATACTGTTTTAAGTAAGGACTTTGATTAAATTTTATAGCTCTATGGATTTTCTTCAACTTTAAACCATGCTTGAGACAAGTTTTCAAATGAACGTAGTGTATGACGTAGTTATACTTGTCATACAAATTTGGTATCAACTTTGAAGTTTTAGACCCAGAAGGTGCAAATTTTTGTGGACAGAAAGGTAAATCATTATGCAGGCTGTGTAATGTTTCAGGGTATTCTAAATCAACCTCTAAAATGTAACCTACTTTAGAATCGTCTTTTAAACAGAGAATATCCGAAACCTGAAAATTGGGTTTGTCAATCAATTCAAAATTGGAGTATGGTAAGTAACTACACATAGCAAAACCGTATAAATTGTTGCAGTCTATGTAGAGCAAGTAATTATCTGGGGTGGTTGGATCGTAGTTAGATAAGTACTTATTATTAGCAGCGGCATAGCGAGTTGAACATAAGCAAATACCTCCGCGAATACCACGCTGTATCATTCGAATCATTTCTAAATCTTCGATTAGCTCTAATTTAACTTCTGTTTTTAACAACATTGCATCCCAGCTTAAGCTAGGTGCGGTAACGTAGAATGCAGGATCTAATCTGTAGTTATTTTTACATGTGCGCCTAAAACTTTCAAAAATATCAGTCAACAACAACACATCTGATTTTAAGTACAAGTCAGTATATTCACCAAGGTTAGACAAACAGAACAATCGCCATACATGATGAGCGTGAGCATAATCAATCTCTGAAACAGTTTCGTCCGTTAAACTACTGTAAAAACATTTACGCGGGGGTATTTTTTTTTCTTTATAGCATTCCCAATTACTCATGTATTCATAGGGATAAATTCCTTTACGTCTTAATGAATCAAATTGTTGTTTTTCTGGGTAAAAATGAGACAAATGAATGAAATCTTCAATGGCTAAATTTTCTGCTACTTTTTCTAAACTCGTACCCAAAAATTTTAAAGAATCTACAAAACGTACCGCCATGAATTCATTTTTACCGATTGGAAAGAATTTTGTAAACGAGACATAATTTTCTTTTGTTTTTGCAATTACATTTATGTTGCCGGGCAACTCACCCAACTCTCGTACAAATAAATGACAGTCATAGCCTGACAGGTTGTGGAAAAAAACTGGCAAAAATTTAGGAAGCCTAAACTTAATGTTACAATAAGAATGAGCAGCTCCACGATAGTGTCCTGTTAGGTGACAGTAATCTCTTACTTTATCTTCAAACAACAACTTATTACAAAGATAACAAAAAGTAGACTCAGAAAAGCTTTTTAACTCGGAATTAGTTAGGGGTAGCATATCTAGTTGCTTGCTTAATACTTCATTTATTTTGACTACGTCTGCACCCAGATTTTTTAAGAAAACTTGTACACAATCAGGTCCACGATAAGAAACGTAGTGATTTAATGATATATCGTAAGAGCATACGATGTAATAACCAAATGCAACGGGGATATGTTTTTGTAAATTTTCTGTATATTTAGATTTTTGCTCATCCGTATTGGGTTGCAACAACGATTCAAAATCAGCATAAATAACAAATGGCATATCTTGCATTCGCTCGAAATGCTTAAACTGGATTAAAGAACCTTTTTCAGGAAGAGTTGTTTTAACACCGCCGCAATTATGATCGTTAAGTTTAGTGTTGTTTGAGAAAAACAGCATGCAATCATCGCAAAAAAATATTTTGTTATGGTTTTTTGTTATCTGGCTTCTAACGAGCCGACTTAGATTCTTTATCAAGCAGTAGTGTGACTGTGTGCCGTTTTCCAAAAACAATAGGTTAATATGATGTTTTCTTTTTTGCTTAGTCTTGTATAAGGGTCCAACAATAGTTTTATTATTTTGGAGACCATAAATATTAACACTGATGTTAACATTGTATTTTTCAAATGCTTTAACATCCTTCAAGCCAACCGGAAATGTCATATGTTTCGTGCTTAGTAAAGTTTCAAAATGAGGATATGACGATGTTCTATTTGAATTTTGTTGAGCAGGAAATAGAGATGCCATAACGCACCACAGAAAACAAAATTGGTCATCATTTTTAATGTTGATGCATGCATGTTTCAATTTTATAGCTTTAGGCAGTTCAATGAATCCAGAAGCCCGTAGAGGATTAAATTTATTAACATTTACCTCAAGATAAGAGTTAGCAACAAAGCTCCACCCACTATCCCTTTCTTGAAATTCATCAACTCTAGCGACAATTTGGTCAACAACATTGTTATAAATTTCATTAAAATCGTAATTTTTATTAATTATGATATTCCCGGTTGCAAATGATTTAACTTCGCGGTTATCATTTTTTGGTAATGAAAACTCTGCAAATAACTCAAAATTTACCTTCAAGCTGATAAACGAGTCAAGTCGCGCATCTATCAGCTGGCGAACACGCCTACGCAGCGAACGTAGAAACATTGCGGGGGGGCACGCGTTGGCCGCGCCATCGCTATTCAATAATCCACTCACTCTGTATGATGCTATGCGGTTACGAAATGCTCCAGATACTTTTTGAATACCTTCGCATTCCTTAACAGAATTGTTATTTTTGTGCACTGTACTTCGCAAGTGAGAAGAAAAAGATTTACTTTTAACAGACACATCACACACTGAACAGTATATCGATTTATTATTTGACATATTTATAGTAATTTAAAAATATTGTTGGAAATACTGATTAGAATCAAATTTTATTTGAATTTATTTATTAGAATTTAATTTTATTAAAACTATAATAAATTATTATTATTATTTATTGATGGTTAGAATCATTATAGTTTGTTATTCAAGTAAAAATAAATTATGGAAATAAGTACTCTTTCGTCGGGAGTCTAAAAACAAAAATATATATACTCTAAGACTTACTTTTTATTTAAAATATATCATTAGCTAGAAACAATAAACAAATTAACTAAACTTAAGCTACTTTATCGGCAAAGAAATAGCCCTCGTCGATGAAGCTTCCCTTGCAGCGCTTCAACAACTGCTGCAACAAAGCCAACTCCGGCGAGTCGTGGTCCGCCTGGAAGCGCAAAGCCAGTACCGCCTTTTCGTGCCGTTTGAGGGGGTGGATATTTTTTATATCATCCACCTGATATAATTTGAGGTCCAAAAAAAGATCCCCCTGTAGATCCGCGGTACGGCGTACGACGCCGTCAGCAACCCGCTTGGTATACGACGACTTCAGCGGCACTACTTTTGTCACCGCTTCGTCCTCGCTCTCGGAGTCCAACAACCGCCACGAGTCGGACTTCTTGTTCTGCGACTGCTTCGGTTTCGCTGGAGTCTTTGACTCCTTAGCCTGTTTGCGTCTGTAAATAAGGATATTATAATTAATAACATAAAATGAATTAAAAGCCTGGTTTAAGATAGGGGAGGTTTTTACTAGCAGTAAAATAATAATAAAACAAAATGTGATGGTGGAGCGTAACATGTAACCCAGATAAATGTATATTTACCTAGACTCCGTTTCGTCGTCCGAGTCGTGAACTCGCTTGGATGGTCTCGGCTTTGGCTTGTTCCTAAATAAACAAAAGTATAAATAACGTTAAAAAAAAAAATAATAATAATAAATAAATAAAGAAAGTAGGCATTTGATTTATTTATGGAGAGCACAGAAAACAAATTATATAGAGGGAGCTTTCTACTAGTACAAATAAAAAGTCGATATTTACCTCTTAACTGACTCGTTTTCCGTCTCGATGACGCGTTTTGCAGCTGGTGGTTTGCGGCACGAAATATTTTTCTTCCTGAAAAAACAAGTTATTGAAGGTAAGCATTTGCTTGGTCTATGAAGGGTAGAGAAGAAAAAAATAAAGAAATATATTAACTGAGCGTTCTACAATAAATAAAAGTCGATATTTACCTCTGAACAGATGTCGACTCGGTATCTGATTCGACGATCTGCTTTTTGGTACTTTTAGGCTCAGGATTTTTTTTCCTGAAAAATAGAATAAAAAATATAAGCAATGCAAGTACATGCTCATACGTATCGTTTACTAGCGCACGCTCCGGGACGTTGCCCGCGTGGATCCCGATTTTCCCGATCTCAAGGGATAGAAAATGTAGTGTTAATTAATTTCAGATGGTATCTTAGCATTAACTGCACAATTAATCAAAATATAATTTGTATCAATGACAAACTTATCAAGATATCACAAAAAAAAAGTAGCCTAAATGTTAATCAACATTATTATGTGTTCCGTTTGACGTCTGAAGTCCATTATGAGAGTACATCGTTCCATTCCGAATACAGCCGCTAGATGTCGCTAGTTTCCGTCACGTGACCGCGCGGTTTTACCCAGAGTACCTGTCAACAGTCGCAAAGAACCCACAAGCCGCCATATTCTTCGTCATTGTTGCGTCGTTTTTCAAACCGTTCGCAGCTTGCTAGTTTATCGCGAAATAATAATCTTTTTGAGTTACCCTCTTTCGAATTTTCGAGAATAAAGTAGAAAATTCTGTTAAGATTTTAGTTTTCCGTCCGTGTGTATTCGTTTATAATTGGATATCGACATTGAAAGTGTAGCCGCGCGTCGAATACATCGAGAAAGAGACGAGCGAGTTTCTTCAGATCAAGTTCAAGAAACGAGTCTTTGAAGCACATCGAGCGCCGAGGGAGATGCATGTCACGACGCACTGCCATGCAAAGGCAGGCACCGCCCTGCCGCCGCTGTCCCGTAAGGCGCGCACTGCACCACTTTACTCGGATCAGAACTGGATCGGAGGTTTGACATTTTTCCAGCGCCTGGTGAGTCTTGTCAACTATATTTTGAGTGCAAATCATGGATCGACATAATAATCTCGTCGCACCCATGCCCTTTCATACCGAGAACGTGCATCCAGGGGCCAAGACCCGCGGGCGCTGAGTACCCATATCAAAAGAAAATGTTTTCTTGCAACTTCCATTCTGACACTTTTGCCGGATGTAGAAAATATCGCGAATCTCACCGTAATGTTTAAACAACCTTCTGTGTAAAGAATAAATCTTGATCAAGTCGCTCAAATCACGTCCTTGCAACGTTTCGACTCGATGGATACGAATTTTCAGAGGCTCAGAAAAAGTATGTCGCGTTTCTAGGGTTCATAGACCAGAAAGTGAACGAGGCATTGTAACGATTTGAGAAATTCTTCCCTGGGTTGATTGCAAATGACACGTTATTGTGCCGCTTGATTTAACACCTTTATGGCACAGGATAAGTTCGTGAACAGACTCCACAAAGTTTTCATCGACTTTTTAGCTAACTCTGAAAGACCACTACCTCGATTTACGAAAAACAGATTTTGAATTTAAAACCGTATCACTTTATATTCTGCAAATTATTTGTGGGAAAGGTGCTGAAGTTTTAAAGATAAGTCTAGCGGTGAGGCCCTCAGAGCCCACTGCTTCTGCTTATCAAGATATGTAAGTAATTTTGGCCTCTTTCAACGTAAAGAAGGCGGTTATTGTTAAAAGAAACTTGAAGAGTCTTCAAAAAGAAGAGGGAGGGAAAAATAATGTGGAAAAAGACTGCGAGATTTCCCAGGGGATATCTAAGTAATTATCAAGACATCTGATGACATAGTTCCCCAAACGCATGTTCTATACATGATAATGGGTTGAATCCTCTTCAATCAGACACTGTCGTGGATTTAACTCACAATAGATGTAATGATGAAATAACAAACCCCGGTATCATTACTGATAAAATAAAAAAATTTTTTATTTTACCCACCGTCGCTGAATATGATATTCGCAAGTTAGCACTTTTTAATCTGAAAGTCTTGAATCAAAACCTATACATGACATTTAAACATTTTTACCTGTTCACCGCCGCAAGATTGGTCGAACACCGATAATACACATCGAATTTCTGGGAATAGCTTTGGACACACAGACCAACTCAAAGTCCCTGCCCCCAGACAAGACAAAGAAAATTCGTCAGTATTTGTCAATTTACCTAGCTGCTGGCTGTTGGTCCCTCAGGCAGGCGCAACGCCTCCTAGGGTATTTCAACTTCGCAACCTTCATCACCCACCGGGGAAGGTTGCATTGCCGTGCACTTCACATCGAGTTTCTGGGAATAGCTTGGGACACACAAACCAATTAAGAGTCCCTACGCCCAGACAAGACAAACAAAATTCGTCAGTATTTATCAACCCACCTAGCTGCTAGCTGTTGGTCCCTCAGGCAGGCGCAACGCCTCCTACGTAATTTCAACTTTGCAACCTTCATCACCCACTGGGGAAGGTTGCATGGCCTTGCACTTCAAATCGAGTTTCTGGGAATAGCTTTGGACACACAGACCAACTCAAAGTCCCTGCCCCCAGACAAGACAAAGAAAATTCGTCAGTATTTGTCAATTTACCTAGCTGCTGGCTGTTGGTCCCTCAGGCAGGCGCAACGCCTCCTAGGGTATTTCAACTTCGCAACCTTCATCACCCACCGGGGAAGGTTGCATTGCCGTGCACTTCACATCGAGTTTCTGGGAATAGCTTGGGACACACAAACCAACTCAAAGTCCCTGCCCCCAGACAAGACAAACAGAATTCGTCAGTATTTGTCAACCTGCCTAGCTGCTGGCAGTTGGTCATTCAGGCAGGCGCAACGCCTCCTAGGATTTTTTCAACTTCGCAACTTTCATCACTCACTGGGGAAGGTTGACACTTCAGCAGGACTGCAATATCAAAGAGCTACCATTTCTTTTCGGAGGAAGCACGCCTTGAACTGAAATGATGCTCAGAAAACTTGAGCCGAGTAATAGAAATCCACCTTGGGGCATTACCAACGACACCTACATTATAACTATAACGGACGCATCCAATGTTTAATTGGGAGTTTTAGTGGATGATACATGACAAGATGATACAGGGCACGTGGAATCATCAACGTAGGAGGTGGCGTTGCAATCCGAAAGAAATGTACGTCATAACTGCTACTGAATCTGGCGGACAATCTTTAATTTTGTACAATTCACTCACCAACTTTCGGGAATGTACAACATGGAAGCCAACCGACTCCCGCGTAATCGTGCATGTACCGAGAGGCACCATATGGACGAAGCGACGCCAGCGCAGCGAATATTAAGGTCTTGCGCACCCTGACCAATAGGCCAATTCACATCACGTACCACCTATGTCGTTCCAGATCATGCTAATCTTGACTTATCCCTTATACCGTCCGAGACTAAATGCTAGGGTACTCCCCCCTACCAAGTAATAGACTTGAACGCCTTTTATCACGATGCTTTCTTTAGGTTGGCTGTTTCATCCACCTTGCTTGTTAACTCAAATACTATAACAGTTTAACTCAGAGTCAGGCCGATACATAACAGTAGCAACCGAGTGAAAGAAACCCTTTTGGCGGCCTGATCGGCAGAACCGAACCTTGACAGGCCCGATAAAGATCAGAGACCTAAAGAGCATTTGTATGGCCACGATGACGAGACGTCTTCCAGCCCAGATCTACAGCCGTGGCCGAGCAACCGGCTGGATGATTGGCTCATTTTGGATCGGAGTTTTAACGGTTAACTATTCCAAAAACGAATTCTTTCTTAGTGTTGGCGAGTTTCAACTCCAGAAACAGATACTCCCATTTGGAATAAGTTGCTAAAATGGTCTAAATACTGTCAAATGTTTGTAGACTCGAGCCGAATATCATGATCTTATAAGTATGCACAATAATCTCTGGATGAAAATATCATTTTGTTTTCGACAGAGATAAGCAGGTTCTCGCCTGATATTCAGGTATTAGGTTCCTACTCCACAAGAAGTAGCGAGATATTTAGCATACTTATTTTTGGCTATACTATACATATTACTTACCAGATAAAACCTTTCTTTTACACAAGTCTGTAATAGCTTCCATTTGTAAGACTGTTTGAAACATAGATATTTCTTCCAGCCACATTGTTAAGCACATTTTAATAGCAGTTCCGTTAGCTAAGCCATCATCATCGAAAGTATATATTTGGGATTGTAGAAAACTTATTAAACACATTAAAGAGACCAACACTATCATGTAAATAATTTTGATATTAACTTCAGGACATAGTTTAGAGTCCACGATTTGACTCCTTTGCATTGTAATCCAGACCATTTCATGAATATTGATTATTCTATTATCCTGCATCCTTCTGTTGGATTTAAAACGGATTCTGTCTGTATCACAGCGCCAATTAAGCTGCATTTTATCAGCCTCTCCCGACCTCAATATTGAACCTATTTTTGGATGAAAACATTACTAAATCTCTCTAAAGATTTCAGAAGGTCGGTTACTAACTTGTTCGTCACTACTTGGCACCCTATCAGGCGACCTACACTAATCATAACTGGAGGTTGAGTCAAGTGCCTTCAGTCCAATGAAGGTATATAAGTTCAACCGGGAGTTGTAGATTAGCCGTGTCTGTCTTCCCTAAATTGGATGCAAATTCACCCAGTAAATAAGAAATTCTTGCTATAGCAAATTCGCAAAAGAAATTACTTTCAAGAACCATAACCAGTTAATTAATTTTTACGTCAATGACATTTCTGTTAATAATCATAATATTTTGGAGAAGTTCTTGTCACAGTTTGTCTGAACTACTAATTACATTAAGTTCAGGTTCAAGTGTCTATTTTTCTTGGTATTTTAAGTATGAAAAATATTGATTTTTACCTGTCATATTTTTGCGTTATTAATACATGAAACATTACGATTTACAATCACATTGTTGCGTTCTATTTTACAAGCCACCAGGAGATAACAAACAAATCTCTCATAATGGACTTCAGACGTCAAACGGAACACATAATATAAAAATTTTACCTTCCAATAAAATTGTTATTATGTTTCCTAAGACGTCTGAAGTCCAGACAATGTCTTCCTGGTGAACCATTATGAGCCGAACAATGACGAAGAATATGGCGGCTTGTGGGTTCTTTGCGACTGTTGACAGGTACTCTGGGTAAAACCGCGCGGTCACGTGACGGAAACTAGCGACATCTAGCGGCTGTATTCGGAATGGAACGATGTACTCTCATAATGGACTTCAGACGTCTTAGGAAACATAATAACAATTTTATTGGAAGGTAAAATTTTTATATTATCCATCATATACAAAAATTTTACGGCAATCCGATAAGTAGTTTTTGAGTTTTCCATTTCAGACAGACAGACAGATACTTCAAATTTATTTATGTGTACTGATGCTTAGTTTAACAGTAAGTTACAGTGTAAAAGTAGACAGACAGGCCTACAAGCTCAAAGATCGCCCCACCTAACGATCGATTGGGATGTAGTATGATTGAATATTTTAAACCCTGGAAACCCATAGGAGAAGACAGAAAACACTCGAAGAAAATATTATGGGGAAAATACATACCTCGCAAAAGCTACCTCGTCGTCCGTCTCGAAATGGCTCCTCTCCCTTCCTACTGACTTCCTGTTATAGTAATCAGAGTCCGACCTGAAAATTACACAAACTCAATAAGTTGTTACATTCCACAAAAACATGCCTACAATGTTAATTGATTACTGAATACAGTCTTAAACATTACCTAGGTAATAGGTAAAAGTAATTAAATTATGAGAGCTGTTAGGGGCTGACTTGGATGATGATATTCATAAGTGATTAAACGTAAATAATACTTTTTATAGTTTTATATGAAAGAAGGGTCGACATCAGTCATTTAAAAAATACATGGAATAAAGAAATTAAAAACATAAATCAAACTTACTAACATTATCTGAAGACAGTGGATTCGCAGTTTGACAGCAACAGCAACAGAATGTAGCAATCGGAGTACAAGCAGCAGGCAGCAGCTGAACCGAGCGATGACTTTGTCGAGTAGAGTACTAACTGATTTGTAGGTAGAGCGTAGAGAACTGATAATTATTCGTAAAATTTTAGTAGTTTATAAAGGAAAAATTAATGACGCATGTCAGGTGTTGTCAACAATTTTTTTTTTTATGCTTCAGTTTAGTTTTTGCTGAATATGTAGGTAGGTTTCTCTATATATAAATAAAAACGTATTGTACTTTTCTTTGGGTAAAAGCCTCGATTGATGAATACAAAAGAAGTGAAAGAGGTGTGTCGGGATCGTAAACGTATAATGATATCTCTTATCATTTATTGTTTTGGAACACCTCTGTTTTGTTTATTCTGCTGTAGTTGATGATAGTAAGGTGACTTTTATTGATATAGTCAAATTCATACTGGAGAGTCGGTAAGTGACACAGATCGATAATACGTTTTGGTAATATAGCAAAATAAAATGTTGACTTCCCATAGAAATTGACCGGGCTGGGCTTGCAGTGGCAGGGGAAAAAATATATATACTAACTTCACAAAAAGGGTCAAAGAACCTTACTGACCACTTACCGAGTGTCCGATTGAAAATTGTATGTTTATCGCTGTCCTAGGACAATGTGTTAAGCACATACTAAGCATGCAGATTCGCAAGATAAATACCAAATTAATTAATTTTCTCTGCGGCGAAGCAGCGGCTTTAGCTTGTTTTCATAATTCATTCAAAACATAATAGTTGACAACCTCTGCACCTGAAATAATGCGGCTGAATTCGCAAATTTACAAAATACTAATATTATTGATTTAGCAAAATGTCTCTATGAAGTTACGAAATGCTATCTAGGTCAGTATCTAGAGGTTGATCATAAAATGGTATGGCTTCCATATCTAAAATTTATATTACTTATCCTGTATATCACATCACACTAATATATAAATGCGAAAGTAACGCTGTTTGGCTGTTACTAGGGACGGACATAGGGTACTTTTTAGGGATGGACTTAGGGTAATTATCACAACTACACAAGCCCACGCGGATGGAGTCGCGGGCAACAGCTAGTATGTATATAAATTTGTATCGATCGTGCCTAAAATTAAAACTACTGTTAAGTAATGGATTGCCACGATCGTGACTAAATTGCAAAGTCACGAACAACATTGCTACACGGAGTTATTTAGCGACTCTGTTCCTATTTATGGTTTAGTCAAGATCGTGGTTATCCGCTTCTCAACGTTTTAGTTTCAGTTTTATGCACGATCGTGGTACAAAAATAAAATATAATAATAATACAAGTTAAAACAAAAAAAAAACAACCTGTATATTTTAGTAATTGTACTGATTACAGTTTTAAATTTTTGTGAAAATGCAAATTATTCACTTTAATTACCAACTAGCCGATTGCGAAAATCTGCAGCACTAAAAAATTATATAAATGACAATTTATAATAGTAGGTCACACGTGTCAACTCGCAAACTTTCATATCTCTCTTGAATTATTATTGTAGCTTGTTTTTCCTAGCTTTTTAACGATACCCTATATACTATGATATATAATATGAAAACTACTCATACTTAGCAATTGCCACGATCGTGCTTTAGTAGGTCCGATCGGAACTAGCTTGAGCCAGCGGGATAATGAACCTTGCAATTTTGTAAAAATACACTAATTCATCCTGAATTTCCGGGCCTTAAACTAAACACACTGGTGACGGGCAGCGGCGTCACTGGTGCGAGGGTTTGGCACCGCGTTCACGATCCCGGGTCCGTTGAACGGTACGTTCTGTTCATACCAATCGAACCAGTAACTGAGGGTGTTGTTACCTCAAAATTTGCATACTGGTGCGAGGGTTTGGCATCGCGTTCACCAACCCGGGTCCGTTGAACAGTACTTTGTTTTTGACTAATCGACTCAGTTATTGATCGTGCTGGATCGTCGAAATTGGCGTCGAGCGAACGGCGCGAGCCGTGAGCCGCTAATTTCGTTGATCCAGAACGAACAATAACTACCTACTTGCTACTTGGATACCTGTTTTTTTAAGCTGACAAAACTTGACTTTTATGTTGACAATTACTTAGATTTTGTTACGGTTTTGAAAGATTCGTTATTGATTTTACAAAATTGCAAGTATTTATTTTCGATAATAACTGTGACGCAAACTTAAAAAGGCCATGTGGAAATAATTTTCGAAAAGATAGTGTAAAAGTGTAAAGTTATATTTTTGTAAAATTTTGCGTCACTTAACCGTATGAGTTTTCAAGTATGTAAAAGAAACGCCGTCAATTTTATGATATCGATATGAGCAGCACTGGCTGAAAAGTGGCAACATTTTGCTTTTCGAGTTGTCATAGCAGTTCCTCGAATTAAAAACTCTACTTGTAGTTATTATTAACCTTATCTGATTCTTTCATGAATAATTCCCAAAGCTTAATTCCTAAAACCTAAAATATTTCCTAAATAAACATTTTTTTTCAGGTAGTATACGTCATTTTGGATCATGGTTTTCAATATTATGGTATATAGTTCGATCATTATTTTTTGAAGAATTTTCAGATATGACATACTCTGATTGTGGATCTTTGCCTTGCTTATAAAAAAAGTGGACTGTCTATGTCTTTTCATCTAAGTCAGTCTGAAGAAAATTATTATAGATTTATCTTGATAGCAAAGGACACATTTCTAAACAGCCTTTCTCAGGTGACGTCACACGAAGTCAAATGGAAGTTCAAGCTATTTCGTAAAAATATTCATCATCATGATGTTTTTTAGACAAGTTCTAAAATACAACTTGCTTTACCAAAATCTCGAAATGGTTTTCGAATTAACGCACCTTAACATAATTAAATCTTGGCAAATTTAAGAAAAAAAATGGAAAGGATCTGTGTATTTTCGCCTTTTCCGAAATAGCCTCTTTAAACAATGTTGCATGATACATATTTTGTTTTTTAATTAGTCACACATTGGTAATTAACAATAAAAAATCAATAATTACCTTGATTACGCATTGGAAGTATAAAAGGAATATTAACATGAAAAACATTCTGAGAACCCGTACCACTCCTTTTTCTTAAGCACCATAATTTTGACAGGCCGATACATAAAATCCGGTTTAAATCGATTTCAACCAAGCGGATTTACACGAATCATTTCGATAAAAGTCAGTTCTATCCATTTCTAGCCGGCTACCTACGGATGTTTTCATTTAAAGAGTACCTATATTAGACTCCGCAACCCTAGGTCGACAGAACGGTGGGTGATTAGTTTTTTATTTTTACATTATTTGTGACAAATGTCTTTTTTTGCAGAGGTCAAATGTGACAGGCGAATTTTTTTTACGTTATTTGTGACAAATGTAAATATTTAAAAATTTATATTTTCGGCAAAATTTTTAATGGCCATATCTCCTGAATATTGGAATTGGCCATTATTTTCTTCTTGAAATTATTGATATTAGTTAGACGGTCATGGTTTCGTTTATTATTCTTAAGACATTTAATTTTAGAGTGACCATTGTCACCTCAGAATAAAAATTCTGAGAATGTTACTTAGACAATGACCATTGACATAAATCGTGTCTATGAATCCATAGATAAGAACCAGTTTCTCAGCGGATGTTTATGCGTATTAACGGCTGCTTTGGATACTACACGCTCACAACCACTGTTTTACAACTATACTTACGGTGCATCCTTTAGGTCATATATTATAGGCTGTACATACAGATGACAGTTCTCTGAATAATGTCTTTGCTTTGTATATGGGAATGGATGTGTCATTGAAATGATAATAAAAGACGAGAAAGAGATGCAGTCATTTGAAATCACTTTTGCGTAAGCGAGGGGCATCTTCAAATGTTCACACCACAATTCAAAGTTGGCAGACAAACTGTAGAACGATCAATAATTTGAGTTGGACTTTTTGTGTGCAGTGCTATGAAATCAAATAACTGTTGTAAGATCGCGAATTGCAGTATTTTAGGCTGCAAAAGCCGGAGTGAGCGAAAAGAGCGCAACATAACCTTTCATTCGTAAGTGCTCATGTTTTGCGATTTTATGGTGTACAAAGCTACGGTAGCAAATTAAATCACAAGTTTACTGTGCAACACATCTTCTGGTTACCTTTCCACAGAAAATTTACGAGTTATTCGTATTATCCGTATCAAGTTATGTAGGGCACGCTAAAGCAAACACCTGCAGTAAAGTTTCTGAAAATTCAATTTAGGCGGGTTATAGGGACTTTAGTGTTACCATGAAGGAAAATATATAGTGTTATAATGTTATTTAGGAACGCGCCATAGAGTTCTTTATCGATGACAGATCATCGTGTTTGTGCCTGGTCTTTTCAATAAAAGATTCCTGTTTATAAAATGTGTTTACTTCAGAATCCTGTATTCGGGTAAAGATAAACAAGATGATCTGTCATAGATAAAGAACTCTATGGTGCGTTCCTAAATAAAATTATAATATATAGTATTTTAACCATCAAGTTGGGTGAATAATATACAATCCTACATATTTCAATAATAATAATAAAAAGTAAACAATATTTCAGTAGTCCTGTTGTGAGTGTTGCCAGCAAAAACACGATGTTTCCATTGTGCATGTTTATCAAATGGCTAACATACATTCTTACAGACATCCGGCTGATCTAACTCTACATAACGTGTGTATCAGAGCTGGGAATCGTACGGATTGGCAACCTACAAAATATTCTAGTATTTGTTCCAATAAAAAAGTTTATATTAAGCTAATAAAGCATATTCTGAAATTGTGTCTTTTTTCTGTTCATATGTTTTGATCGTGTATTTACATTATTGGAAGCCAGATAAAATGGCATTGAATTGATCATGGATTTTGTAGGTCAGAGTTATTTAAATTATCTTATTAGTGAGGCTCACTCGAGGGAAAATGTCTTTCAGTTATGGAGACTTTTTCGCTTTTTGGTTATTCTTACACATCTCTATAGCTTATATGAACAGTGTCACTAATGATGATAAAACAGAAAACCAGTCTTCAGTCTTTGGCGGTCTTCGGCTCGGTGGTTATTTTATCAAAACGCCTACATCTTGACAAAGAAAACAGCATCCAAATCGGGACTATACCCCATTTCATTTAAAATTTCGCTGCATACAATATTCACCGTACAATCGCGTTCAGAGTTATGGTAGACAGCCACACAGACTCATGTCATGCAAACATAAGTACGCCCGTCGTCATAATTTGTCGCTTACACCAACGCACACCACTACCACTACTAATGTCAGCGCTTAAACCGGTTTTCTTTCACTTCATAACTAGCTATCCTCTTTTTAATTGTATTTATTTACTGAAATAGCTGGTGTAGAATCATACAATATATATACTTGAATGTTATGGTTCAAAATTTTACAAAGTTTGATATCGGTCATCGTAGCCATGTGGTTAGGGCGTCGTCGTCACATCAGATATTTCATGAGGGTCTCTGGTTCGATCCTCGTAAGACGGGCGTAATTTTTGTATCTAATTTTTATTAAGTCAGCAAAGTTTTTAATTTATTATGCAATAAACTACGTTGTTATCATGTTGTTTGTTTTTAAATATCAATTATAAATATTAACATTTAGTTTGTACTTGATATAAAAGAGAAATATGAATATACTACCAAATAAAAATACATTCAGTTCAGTTATCATATTTTTAATTTTTCTTTGTTTATATTTTTTATTATGTTATAATTATAAAACTCCCAATATATTTCACCGTAAATTTATAATAAGTCCCTATAATTTACAGTTAAGGAGCAGTATCGAAACAACTATAGCTTGTATTCGTCGTGCTCTCTCGTGCTAGCCGCGCCCGCGCGGTTGCAGGGATGGGGCGGACGAGGTAGCACGCCGTTCATGTGCACGGGCGAGCGCATGTCATGCGCAATCCTTTATGCGCAGGCCACACCACCAGGGAGCGAGCGAGCTTATTATTATAATTTATTTTGTTATTTGAGTTATTATAAACATAATAAACTGTACTGGCTACCCAGGACTAACTTTCTCGCGATATTATGTGTTGTCGCTACCAAACAAACAGTTTTTATTTAATAATTCAATTACGAATAACCCTAGAATTTATGTTAAAATCTATTCGTGTTAAGTACACGAAAAGTAGACTACGCCAACACCTGTTTTGCGGAATTGACCCATAATATGAATATCTTTAGATTTATTACGAAGTATTTTGTAATGTACAACATGGTTTTTTAGCTATTTTAGGTGGTTATAAATTATAAATCATTAATTATTAATCACTGACAATTTTCCTTACAGTTCTTTCCGAGATACCTGTTGCTTCAGACACAAATTTTACTAAATTGACATCATTCTGGTATTCTTGCGTTGATTTATCTTTTTTACGCTCTTTAAAGAAGTTGTATACTTTATACACAATTTCTTTTGCCTGTCTTCCAATCGGTTTGCTCATCTTCGGATCGTGATGTCGTGTGCGTTCTACAAAATGCGACGAGTTCCTAATACACGGCCTGTGACCTAATAGCCGTGGCGAGTAACCTCCGGCGACTGGCGGTCCGACGCACGCGTCGCGCTCGCCCGCACTCCCGCCACTCTGCCCGCACCTCCTCCCATTCTGCCTGCAACTCCTCCGAGACCGTGCTATCTCTTCCGCCCCAACCCTGCAACCGCGCGGGCGCGGCAAGCACGACGAATACAAGCTATATCTGAAGTTTTTGAAAATTTTAAAGATTATTATTATTATGCTATAAAACATTTGTAGGGTTCGGGAAAAAAATGTAACACTGTGTCCTGGTACAGTTCGTGTTTAATTCACGTATTACAAGAAAGTAACAACAAACAATGTTTCCCGAGGCGGGCTAGTCGCACACTAACTAAAGACATCGAGCGCGCGGTGCGCGGGGCTTCACGGAGGTGCGGGACGCGGGGAGTGGGGCGACTCGTCGTCCGAGATCTATTTATCAATGTGTATGGAGGTATAGCGCGTTACATACTCCCCCTCCAAGTCACAAAATCGCCCCGATGGTGACTTGGCAAAACAACAACACTTATTGAAAAACGAAATCAATATAATGTAATGATAACACTGATTAACAACAGTCACACGGTTTACGTGGGCGACCTCGACGTCTTCGAGGTTGTACTGGGACGGACTCACCAACACTTTGACCCATACAAGGTGTTATGTCCCTGGCATGAAACTTCCCCAAAAGTTGGCCCTCGGAGTCCTCGACTTCGTAAGTAGTGGGGCTAATTAATTTACGGATAATATAAGGGCCGTCGCGTAAAGGCATGAACTTTTTTGTTAACCCCTTAGCTGCGTTACTGAGGGCATGTGTTGTCAGAAATATTAGGTCTCCCTCAGCGTGCGAAACAGATGGGTGACGACTGCTATCCGCAACATCCTTCCTAGCACCCTGTTGCTTCTCGACACGATCTTTAATGTCTTTCAACGTGAGTAAAAACTTTTCCAAATAAGGAGTGGCTTGTGGTACAAAAGTGTCTTTCGAAAGAATACCACGTAGGTCATGATTGGCATCAAACGGAGTTCGCATTTCCCTAGCAAATGTAAGATATGCAGGAGTGTGACCAGTAGTGGCACAAGTAGCACTGTTCATAGAAAACCTTATGTGAGACAAAAATTGTGGCCAAGATCGATGTTCTGTCTGTACAAGGATAGAAAGTTGAGTCTTAAGGTCGCGATTTTTCTTTCCGCTGGGTTCGCCTCAGGGTGATACAGAGGTATAAGGTTTTGCTTGATACCCAACAGGTGCATGCACTGCTGCATAACAGCCGACACAAATTGTACACCATTATCTGATATAATTCTACGTGGTAAACCGTACCTTAAAAAATATTCTTCGATGAGTACTGGTGCACATGTTTCTGCGTTTGCGTCTTTAAGCGCAAATAATTCGACCCAACGGGTGGCAGTATCCTCGACTAGTAAGATCCATTTCTCACCGTTTTTACCTTCTGGAAGAGGTCCGAAAAGATTTACAGCGAGTACCTCATTCCGTTGATTAAGCACGGGAGTTTGCAAAAGTCCAGCAGGCTTCTGGTTGGAGATTTTATACCTTTGGCAGTCAACGCAGTTCTTCAAATACTCTGTGACGTATTTCCGCATACCTGTGAAAAAGTACTTACCCTTGATCCTTTGCAAGGTACGTTCTACACCTTGGTGGCCTGCAGTCGGTGCGTCGTGAAATTCTTTTAGCACGGATTCTTTCATAGAATCAGGGACGACCAGCTGCGGCTCTTCGGAATCGGAATCAGGGTCGTAGCGATACAGTACTCCTTGACTAAGTAGGTATCCTCGTTCTAACCACCTGTCATATGTTAAAGGATCCGTCTGCTCCAGGTCTTCGCTCTTGACGCATACGGGATGACCATCAATATATGGACGAAACTTTTCTACAGCCCAAACAACGGCGAGAGCTTCGCGTTCTGTTGTGCTGTAACGGCGTTCCGCTGGCGTTAAGAGGCGGCTTGCATACTCAATAGGACGTTCGTCGTTACCTTCTCCTTGCATTAACGCCGCCCCAACGGCATAGTCGCTCGCATCCGTTCGTAGCACAAAAGTTTTGCTAAAGTCAGCCTGTATTAAAATTGGTGCAGAAGCAAGCCTTACCTTTAGTTCGTCGAAAGCAGCTTTCTGTTGCTCCCCCCACCACCAAGGTTGGTTTTTCTTGGTGAGCATCGTAAGGGGTTGAGCTACTTCAGAGAAGTTTGGGATAAACTTTCGGAACCAGGAGGCTGTCTGAAGGAAAGTTCTAAGATGTTTTAAATTGCTTGGTACCTTCATCTCTGTGATGGCTTCAATCTTGGAATGGTCAGGCTTAATACCGTCGGGGGTAATTAAGTGGCCTAAGTACTTAACCTCTTTGCAGGCAAACATGCACTTCTCTCGGTTTGGATGCAACCCAAATTGACGCAGCCGGTCAAACACTAAGCGTAGATCGTCCAGATGCTTCTCAAAACCATCAGAAATCACCAGGAGATCATCCAGGTATGCCAGAATGATGGTATCGCCGAAACAAGCACCAGATCTAAAGCGGTCCATCAACCGTTGAAAGGTTGCCGGCGCGTTTTTTAAGCCGAACGGCATGCGGGTGAAACGGTAAGTCCCGAGAGGTGAAATAAACGCTGTTTTGTCCCTGTCAGCTGGCGCGACGCTTACCTGCCAGTAACTGGATTTCAGGTCGATGGTGCTGATGATGCAATTCCTTTTTGTTGACTGGAGGAGCTCATCGATGACAGGAAGAGGGTAATGGTCAGTTTTTGTAACGCTGTTTAGTTTACGGTAGTCTACACAGAACCTTACCTGATTGTTCTTCTTCGGAATTAAAAGAGCTGGTGAAGTCCAAGCTGACTCGCACTCTTCAATTATCCCGTCTTCGAGCATTTTGTCAATTTCAGCTTTCATTATCTCTTTCTTTGCGGGTGTTAGCCGGTACGGTGGTACAGAAATTGGCAAGTGTTCACCTGTATTAATGAAGTGCTCTGCGAAAGGAGTTGGATCTCCCCCTGGTTTGAAGATGGCCTTGTTGTCCTGAAGAAGCTGACCGAGCAACAAGCACTGTTTACTGGTAAGTAGAGTACCTTCGTCCTCGCGCAGTGAGACAGGTGAGGAACCGGAAGTGACCGCAGCAACCGCTGTATATTCTTCAAACTCTAGAGGGTAAGTTGTATTGCTATCTGAAAAGCACCAAGTTGCTTTGCTAAAGTCGATTTGAATACCAGCTGCTTTAAGGAAATCAATCCCCAAAAGAGTTTGGCTTGCATTGGCTTCAGGGAATATAACGAATTCTGTTGGAATGAGCCGATGATTGACCTTGACGTCAACTTGGGTAATTAACACAATACGTGATTGTGAAGTTCCATCAGCAAGCTTTACATTCATGCATTGCCTTTGAAATTTGTTATTTTTTTGTTGGAGCAAAGCAAACGGCTGGGAGCCAGCAACACACCTTTTTGCAGCTGTATCAATTAAAGCTAAACCACGAAGACCCAATACTTCCATGTACAACACAGGCTGTAAATTATTAGATTGTGATACGTTGGGATTACATACAGAAATTCCACGACGAGGATTAGGCACAGTCACGTTTCCACTTTTACCGAAAATCGTATCACGCACGGTTTTCATTTTATTATTTAAAACCAACCCGGAAACAGTACTCTTAAGTTTGAGTAAATCAGCTGAGTGGACATGAGTACTCAACGGGTTAAGCCTACATTCACCGTTGGTCGCACTCGACGGGTTAACAAAATAATTATCTACATTTGTATTCAAAGGGTTTACAGAACACTCGTCACTGTTCGCAGTGAAAGGGTTAACATAACGCTCATCGTTATTCGCAGCTGAAGGGTTAACAGAATACTGATCGGTGTTCGTATTTGAAGGGTTAACAGAACACTGATCGGTCTTCGTATTTGAAGGGTTAACAGAACACTGATCGGTGTTTGCATTCAAAGAGTTAATAAAACACTGATCGGTATCCGCAGTCGAACGGTTAACAAAATTCTGATCGGTATCCGCAGTCAAACGGTTAACAAAATTCTGATCGGTATCGGCAGTCGAACGGTTAACAAAATTCTGATCGGTATCGACAGTCGAACGGTTAACAAAATTCTGATCGGTATCGGCAGTCGAACGGTTAACAAAATTCTGATCGGTATCGGCAGTCGAACGGTTAACAAAATACATGTGCGACGTCAAGGGGTTAACAGAATTTGACGTTGATTCGTTGCTACCACTGTTATCATTACATGCAATAGAATTTTTCGCGGTAATGTTAGATTGGGCTGCGCTCACCTGATTATTTATCTCGACGGATGAAAAAGTTACCTCTCTACAATTCGCACATTGAGACCGAATGACTCCCGGCGTCCCACATCCGTAACACGATATCGTAGACGTTGCTAAAGTGTTCGATTGACGATCGCGGAGTTTCCGACACTATTCACTTGTGTGGCCGAAATTTTTGCAATAGCTACATTTTGGGCGAGTGTTGCGGCTTGACGACGTAGAGTTGGTGGCAGCAGTTGCGTCGGCGGGCAGCTCAGCGTGGCGGCGCGCAGGGGGGACGCCTGGCCGTTCTAGCGTAGACGGCGCGGGCGATGGCGCGATCGCAGGCGAAGCCGGCTGAGGGGGGGCGGGCGGCGCGGTGTACCGTAGTTGGCTGGACGGCTGTTGCGATGAGGTCAACGACACTGGGAGCGCGCGATGAGGTTGCGTCATTGTAGGACGAGGGGCGAGGGCGGGGGGCGCTTGTGGTTCCCTCAGCGCGTCCTCGATGCTTCTTGCCTTACGGAGCAACTCGTCGAATGACGTCACGGTATCTCGATCGAGCCTCCTTCTGATGCGGGTGTCGAGGAGACCGTACACCATGTCCAGCTTTACTTTTTCGGACAGATCACCTGGCGGCAAGCGCGACAGAATTGCGCGTGCTTTAGACACGGATATCTCGATGTTTTCTTGACCTTGTCGCATCAAAAACAGCTCCGTGTATATGCGGTACGGGGGACGGCGCTCACCGAATGCGCCCCGAAGTCTCTGAATAGCGTCCTTCCAGTCACGTACCTCTTCTCGGATTCCTTGCCACCATACGGCGGCAACGCCAGTAAACAGCAACGACAAGCCTTTCGTGGCGTTTTCCTCAGAAATATTCACACAGGACTTGTACACCTCGATGCTATCAATAAATGCTTCGAGCGACTCCTCAGGACAGCCTCCGTAACGGACCGTGCACTGGGAAAAATTTGCGTTCGTGGCAAGTGCTGACAGGATTGCGGACTCTGAAGCAAGGGTGCCGTCACCTATCGGTCTGGGTGTTGAAGAGCGGGCGTCTGCTAGGAGTCTCTGGCAGAATTCTGTCTGTGACCGCTGGAGTGTGGCGACCAGTTCTTGTAATGCTTCCGAGGTCATGGTGATGTTGTTTCTCGACTCGCGCTCTTGTGACGACATATTATTATTCTTTCTTGTTCGCGGCATGTTACACTATTCACAAACGTTGGGCAGCCATTTGTAGGGTTCGGGAAAAAAATGTAACACTGTGTCCTGGTACAGTTCGTGTTTAATTCACGTATTACAAGAAAGTAACAACAAACAATGTTTCCCGAGGCGGGCTAGTCGCACACTAACTAAAGATATCGAGCGCGCGGTGCGCGGGGCCGCACGGACGTGCGGGACGCGGGGAGTGGGGCGACTCGTCGTCCGAGATCTATTTATCAATGTGTATGGAGGTATAGCGCGTTACACATTTTAATTGTGACTTATTAAAATTATGCTCTGATAATGGGAAATAATATGTGATTAGGGAATTTTACAGGAATAAGGGAATACAGATTCAATACACAGTACCATACAACCCAGAGATGAATGGCGTAGCAGAACGCATGGACAGAACTTTAGTAGAGAAAACAAGGTCAGTGTTGCTACATTCAAAAATGCACAAAGAATTCTGGGGAGATGCAGTGTTATACTCGGCCTATGTCACAAATAGAAGCCCAACTACTGGAAAGGATAAAACTCCTAGTGAATTATGGGAGGGAAGAAAACCTAATGTGATAAAAATGCGTGTTTTTGGCAGTATAGTATATAATCATGTACCAAAGGCATTGAGAAGAAAATTGGATAATACAGGAAGAAAAATGATTATGATTGGATATGCAAAGACAGGATATAATATTGTATGATGAAGAGACTAAAAGTATAGTGATAGGAAGGAATGTAGTGTTTTATGAAACAGAGAAGGATGGGAAGAATGACATTGCGCAGATACAAATGGAAAATTTACCAAAACAAATGGAAAAATAAATACCTGAAGAAATAATTTATGAAAAGACAAAACAGAGAGTAGAACAGAAGAAAAATACATCTGACAGAGATGTAAAGGAAGATGAGGACAGAGAAAGGGAAGCAGAAAAGTAAAAAATATATGAGGAACAGAAACAGGACGTGAGCTTCGAAACAGGAAGAGTTAAAAGGAAAATACAGAAACCTATGTGGCAAAAAGACTGCGTATTGGATCTAAGTGAAGAGGACAGCGATAATACTTTTTATAGTTTACTCACATGTGGAGATAATGTTCCAGAATCTTATGAAGAAATTCAAAATAGAAAGGACAAAAATGATTGGTTAAAAGCAGTGCAGGAAAAAATAAGTGTACTAGAAGAGAGTCAGACTTGGAAAGAAGTACCCGGACCAACTAACAAACATTTTATTGACAGTAAGTGGGTTTTTAATAAAAAAGAATATTGGAGAAAACGATATTTGCAAGGCAAGTTTGGTAGTACGTGGATTTCAACAAAAATAAGTAATAGAAGATACATACTCACTTTTAAATTACAAACACTAAGGATTTTATTATCAGTGACTGCACAGAAAGATTATGATATACATCAGATGGATGTAAAGGGAGCTTTTCTTCATGGACGTATAGATGAGGATGTATACCTTAAAACTCGACAAGGTGTTAATGTTAAAGAAGGATATGTACTAAAATTAACCAAATCCCTATACGGATTAAAAAAGTCACCTAAATACTGGTGTTCACGCCACCAGCGTGACATTCGCGCATGCGCATGACTAATTTCACGGCGCAGCGCTGGCGCCACCTCGCACGCCAGTGACCCCTTCTGTTCCGCGCTGGACATCGTCCTAACCACACGTGTGCACACTCGCGCTGCCGACACAACCAATATCGCGTACCTACCAGTGTTGTGTTCACGTTGTATATCAGTGTTGTGTTCACATTACTTTAAGACAATCTTGCACATTCCTGCCCAAGGCGCCAGCTCCATCAGCCCGACAAGGAGTACACCACGCGGCACATTTGTCGGCCCATCAACAATCATCAAAACAGGTCAGTGCACCCACAATTCTTCAGTGTCAATCCTCAAATCCCATCAGCTCTGCATTCCTGTAACCTCGCGGTTACATTTTTGGTCCTTCGAACCGGATGTGAAAAATTTTGGACCTTCGAGTCCGTTTTCGAACATTTTTGGTCCTTCGAGCCGGAAGTGTTAGACGGAACCAAGGTTTCGCTCGGCCCTGGCAAGCCCATAGCCTTCGGCACGATATTTGATTTTACATTGATAGGACCTTTCGAAAGTTTACATACCTCACCCACGAATCAGGTCAATTCAGTTCACATTGTCGGCTCTCCTCTACGTGGAGGCATGTCTGCCCAGTCTCTCTCACTTCATGACCTTTGGTGGTCACCCAGTTGGCTCAAAGAACCTACCTGCACTTGGCCCAAGATGCCACCCGCTCTAGGCTATCATGCTCTCCCAGGCCTTAAGCCCAAAAAAGTACCAGCACACATAGCAGTCCCAGATATCGATCTGGACTTGCTCACTCGCTACAGCTCACTTGACAAGCTCGTCGGAGTGACGGCTTGTATTCAAAGGTTCATATTCAATTGTCGGCACAGCCCAGATGCACGGCGCTCTGGTCCGTTGACAGCTAATGAACGCAGGGACGCTCTGTTGCACTGGGTCCGCTCTGTTCAGCACAATGAGTTTGCTGAAGACATTAATCGTATCCAGACTGATAAAGTTTGTCCCGTTCGGCTCCAGCGCCTCTCGCCCTTCATAAAGGACGGCCTCTTGAGAGTCGGTGGTCGTCTCTCTCACGCGTCAATTAGGTATGACGCTCAACACCCACTCATTCTACCCAGCTCAAGTCCGCTCGTAGATCTCATTATAGACCACTATCACAAAATACACTGCCACCCTGGAGCTGACAAATTACACGCCATATTACGCCAGCAGTACTGGATTCTGTCCGCTTGTCGTATTATTAGACACCGCGTGTTTAAATGTTTTAGATGTTTCCGGTGCCGCGCTCAGCCTAAGGCTCCGCTCATGGCTGATCTTCCAGTAGACAGAGTTACTCCTCAGCCAGTTTTTAGTCACGTCACGACGGACTTTGCTGGCCACTTCTTCGTTAAATCCAGCACGTTGCGGAACGCGAAACTCATAAAAGCGTACTTTTGTATTTTCGTTTGCCTCGCAACAAAGGCGGTTCATTTGGAACCAGTCTCTGCACTCTCAACGGAAGCGTTCTTTGCGGCATTGCAACGTTTTATCTCACGTCGCGGTACTCCAGTTCTCATTCGCTCAGACTGCGGCACAAACTATGTAGGTGCTAGGAATCAGCTCATTGAAGTTCAGAACTTCCTCAGGTCAAACAATGATGCAATCACTCACAAGCTCGCGAATCAGCACATAACTTGGTTACTGAACCCGCCTAAAGGGCCTTGGTTCGGCGCTCTGCACGAAATAAACGTAAAATCCACCAAGCAACTACTTTATCGCGTGATAGGTGAACAGCACCTCACTTTTGAGGAATTCTCTACCCTTTTGGCTCGAATTGAGGCTGTACTCAACTCAAGACCCCTCTGCCCACTTTCATCCGACCCTACGGACTTTGAACCTCTCACGGCCGGACATTTCATTATTGGTCGTCCGCTCACCGCTCTACCTGAGCAGTCTTTTGACGACAGACCCATATCTGCTCTTAAACGCTTTCAGCTCATTCAAGCGCTCTCTCAGCGCTTTTGGACTCTCTGGTCCAGATCCTACCTCCATACCCTGCAAACCCGCTCCAAATGGCTCTCCCCTTCTTCCCCTCCTCAAGTGGGTGAACTGGTCCTCATCAAAGAGGATGACCTGCCTCCGCTCCAATGGAAGCTGGGGAGAATTCTCCGCACGATACCTGGCAAGGATGGAGTGATCCGAGTTGTGGATCTGGACACAGCCCATGGAAATCTGCGACGACCTGTGTTCAAGATAGCCAGGCTGCCGTTGGATTCAGCTCAAGAGGAGTCGCAGCCCCGGCCCCCCCAGGATGTTCACGCCACCAGCGTGACGTTCGCACATGCGCATGACTAATTTCACGGCGCAGCGCTGGCGCCACCTCGCACGCCAGTGACCCCTTCTGTTCCGCGCTGGACATCGTCCTAACCACACGTGTGCACACTCGCGCTGCCGACACAACCAATATCGCGTACCTACCAGTGTTGTGTTCACGTTATATATCAGTGTTGTGTTCACATTACTTCAAGACAATCTTGCACATTCCTGCCCAAGGCGCCAGCTCCATCAGCCCGACAAGGAGTACACCACGCGGCACATTTGTCGGCCCATCAACAATCATCAAAACAGGTCAGTGCACCCACAATTCTTCAGTGTCAATCCTCAAATCCCATCAGCTCTGCATTCCTGTAACCTCGCGGTTACAACTGGTATGAACAATTTAATGAGACAATCACTAAGTATGGTTTTAAGAGATCTGAAAATGATTCCTGTTTATATTCGAAAGGAAAAATGTGCCTGTTACTATAATTATGTAGATGACCTATTGATTATTGGACCAGATAATGAAGAAATGAATATATTGAAAAGATATTTAAGTGAGAATGAAATATACGACTACAAAAACTTTGAACTATCTAGGAATTTACGAGACAGATTTTTTCAATTATTAAGTCTTTACATATGAAATTGCCGTTTTCTGTAGAGAATTTGAAGGAAACTCAATTTTCAGTACTAACATTTTTGTATTTTTTTAGGAATGACAAATTCAAGTTATGTAATTTCTTATGTGTATGAACATTAAGCTAACAGCAACATTAATTCAATTTTTGAAAAGTGTCAGCTGTAAAAAAATATTACGAATCTTATCATAGAAATGGATGGCATTTAGAATGAACTGTTTTTGAAGATTAAATTTTTATAATCAAACTGAAAATTAAAACAAAATTAAATACGTAGATGTGAAAACTTGAAATACATTTTCAAACAAAAAACAAATAAGTGTAATAGCTGTTTAATTACAAGAATTATGAACTCATGAATCTGTTAGAAAATTTCGGCAATTGCATATGTAAAGACCTATTATTAAAACAATTTTAAATGCTTTGAATTCCATGCTACCAAGTAAGTAACAGTAACATCACATGCATTTTAAGATCACGCAATAGGTTAATTATAATTTTTGCATGATGGACAAAACAAAAGAAAAAAAAACGCTTACAGAACAATGAAATTACCAATGCTTACAGGTTTTAATAGGTACCGAAGTTGGCTACCTCCACTTTCGATTACTTGTTGAAGTCGGCTATTCATACCCGACACCATGTTCCAACACAAATTACTTCCACGCATTACCTCCCATGTTGATGTTACCAATTCATCCAAGCTATTTTTTGATCTTACTTGTGATGGATCCCAATTTAAAATCATTTGACCCCATAAATTTTCAATTGGGTTTAAATCTGAGCTTTTGGAAAGCCAATTAATAACTGTTATGTCATTTTGTGTAGCTACCCGTTGTTTCACCATGGCGGCGCGATGAATTGCACAGTTGTCATGCCAAAATAAATGTGTTCGTCTGGGTAGGCTACACGTGGGCTACACGCACAGATGGCATCATGAACTCACGCAATATTTCCAAATACTTTTGGCCCGTTAACCGGCCACCAATGTCACCAATGGGCCCATCGATGACATCCACCCCCAGTGATCAAGAATAATTTTACCACTCGCTCTGTTTGCTAGAACATTTATCTCTTTACAACGCTCGCCTTCTCTTTGCCATACAATTTTTTGGCCATCCTTATCGGACTTAAAGGTCTGTTCATCGCTAAAAATTACCACTTTATTTTCCCAATCAAAACCGTTGAACTGCTCTGCGAAACGCACTCGTTGTTCTCGTTGATCAGCTGTCATTGCAATTTTTCTTGCCGGTCTATAGCAATGTATGCCATCAGCATGCAAGTGTCGGAGAACTGGTATGTGGTATGTGGACAGGGATCGCAAGACGCCCGCTCCGTGTGGGAAGGTTTGCTTTCGCCGCACCGTATCTGTGTACAGGTTCGGCGCGGTTAGAGCGCGCGCGAAAGTTTAGACTAATTGTTGAAAATAACAATATATTTGTATAAAGTAGCCGTCAATAGAAATTGTAGACTATGTAAACAAAGCGCCATGTTGTCTTTGTCTATGAATAGGTGAACTATCTAGAGATGGGTAAGTATGTGATTAAAATATGTTAGGTGCTTAATTAGTTTTCTTTATTTGATTCATCGCTAAAATATTCTGATGAATCGCTGGTCAAATTGCCCTCGTTAATTACAAATGGTTCCGTCACAGCGTTGTTGGCCGTATCTATTATCCCATCCAGTTCTTTCATTTTTTCTTCTACTTTTAGGACATGAGCTACACATTTTAGAGCATCGCTGGAAGATCACACAGCTCTCGATAGAATCACACACACGTTTATGTCAAAGATTATGAAGTAACGCTGTTAAAAAAAATGACGGAATAAAATAACATCACGAATAAAATACGTTTATATTCAAATAGATTCGTACATCACCAATTTTCAAAGACAATACAGATTCGATGAGAAAAAAATATGACAGCAATCTCGACGCAGTACAGAATTGACTATTGATTCTATGATTTTCCGTAATTAACTGGTGATTACTGAATATTTCATGATGAAATACAGTGAATGACTTGTAAGATTTGATGCTTCATGATTTGGAATAATGTTCAATGAGACTCCGTGACAGAACCTTGAGAAAACGGTTTGTTTACATAGTCCACAATTTCTATTGACGGCGACTTTAGGAGACTATATACTTAGCGATTGAATTTGTTTGCCAGATAACTAATGAATAATGAAGAGCAGACTAGAGCATACTTTAGTACCGCAGGTATATTGTACAGACGGTTGAATAAACCACTTCACTGAATTTGTACCTAGTGTAGGAAATATACATATTTTGATCATAATTTGGCAATTTTATTTGAGTTTGATTATAATCCCCTGTGAATGAGCATATAAACTAACTGTTTTTATCAAGAAAGTATACTTACAGAAGGAAAAACATTGAATAAATATGTACACTTTCAATATTGCATGATCACTCACAAATCCGACATTTTGCGGCCACTGGTCATTTCAAACTAGAATATGACGCGAATAACGGTCGATTGATCGAATGTTTATGGTTCGTTCAGTCTCTTTGTATATCATTATTTACTCTAAAAAACCATTTTAAACTATATTTTCTTAGTATTACAACCTAAAATCGCATAAAATCGAGCCATATATTTTTTGCACAGCTCTGTGTTTACACATACTCGCATGAGTCTCAGATCTGTGTTTAAACATATTCGAGGGAATCACAGATCTGTGTTTACACATAGTAGAGGTTAATAATGACACATCGTGTTCTATGGCCGTTGAGTGTGTTTTGGCAAATGGATCCTGGGTAAGTGTAGCAATTATAGCTTGATGACGTGATGATGCAGACGTATACATAACAGGTGCAGGGCCAGGTCGAATGCGTTGAATATTCCCTGTCTCTTCATACCGTTTCACTCAACGGCAAACGGTTTTAATCTGTGTAAGAAAAAAAAAACATGTTTACCTAAAATAGCTAGCTATATTTGTAAAATCTTCACTACTATTTTATTTAAGTATTTATTACCTCAACACGAACGTTATGCATGAATAACATAAAATGCGATTTATTTAGTGTTTACTTACCGGTAAATGGAGCTACCTATCTCGAAATTGCACGTCTGCTCATAATATTATCCTCAAACAAAACTTTAATGCGAGCTTTCATCCAGTCGGTTAACTGATAGTTAGACATTTTACTAAGAAAAACCAAAAATACGTATCGGAGTCGGAAATCACAAAATAATAACAGTTGTAGTGTCGCAAATCTAGCTATAACTGTTTATAGCAGGGTAATATCTAAAATCTTCAATTATAATTTCATCTACCCGCAACTGACTCGCACTTTTTCAATCAAGTGTTGCGATATCCGTTTGGCCGAACCCATATTACTTCTTTGATTTCAATAAAATAAAAACATAAAAAAAGTCCCCTTGGCTGGGATTCGAACCATCATCCTTCGTGTTTCTTTAGTGTAGCTTTATAAACCACTGTGCTATTTGACTTAGGATAGTGAAGGCGAAAATAATGTAGTGTTATGTTTGTTATAAATCGTTCACGTAAGTTGTCCCCATATTATTACATTTTGAGCTTACTTAAAGGCATAATAAAGTATATAATGTATAAATTATCCGAAAATTATTTAATTTCTGCAACCGCTTTAGATATATTATTGAAAGAGGGCCGGTTCATACGACACGACGATCTGCTTATGTGTGGATGAAGTGTGCGTATGTGTGCATAAATTGTACCTGTGTGAGTGTCGTGTTTGCATAAAATGAGTCTGTGTGGCCGTCTACCATTACTCTGAACGCGATTGGTACCAACACGATTTTTTTACAGATAAGTTGACTTTTCAACGACTATATGGCCACTCTTCTCCAAAGGTCGTATTTCCTTACGCTTTCAGGGAGTAAAAAAAAATTTATATTGTTTGTGTTATCTTAAAAATACAATTTGGGTATTGATATATATTCGAACTATTAATAAATAACATTGGACCCCGGGCAAAACTGACAGTTTTTGGTTTGTCGGGTGCGTGGTCTCTTCTTCTAAATTTTGGATAACGTATTATTATGTTATGTTAAGTTTCTGGTCAATAGTGTTATTACGTAACCTTTGTGGTTTTAATCATATCCTGACAGGCCCAGGAAACATGACGTATCAAATTGTAGATATTTAAAAGTTGATTGTAAAAATATATACTTTTACTGTATTTACTGGCACTGGTATCGAGAAATCTTTAAAAAACTTAACTTGCATTAAAGCAAGCGCAGAGGCGGGGAGGTGTGTAGCTGTGTGTACTCACCATCGGCGGCCTGCAGTGACTGATTGCACTGGACGTACCAAAGGGCGACAGGGTCGCCACATCCCTACGCCTTTATTATTATAATTTTATTAATAAAATATGATATTTATGTACAATTTGACTTATTTTACATAACTACTTAAATTCCTGCGTGTGTTTTCTAGAGGGTGAAGCAAATGCTATAGATCTTCATGTAATCTATTTAAACAGGATGCATGTTCAGAACTTATGGACAATTTTTTAAAGAAGTATAACAACATTTTTGATTATTGATCAAACTGTTTTTAATCGTTTATTATTTGCTTTGTGGAGGCAATCATGGAAAAGTAAAAGTAATATTATGATTCATATTCATTCGTCTCAAAAATTAAACCGGTGAGGAATTTGGAATATCTGTATATTCTCTGCATTTGTAGTCACAAATTTCACATTAAAACGGCTTCTCTCCTGTGTGCGATCTCATATGGCGGTTTAAATTACCAACTTGAGTACACTGATAGAAACAAATCTCACATTTATACGGCTTCTCTCCTGTATGCGTTCTCATGTGTGTCTTTAAATTACTAAGTCGACTACACTGATAGTCACATATCTCACATTTATACGGCTTCTCTCCTGTATGCCTTCTCATGTGTGGCTTTAAATCACCAAATCGACTACACTGATAGTCACAAATCTCACAATTATACGGCTTCTGTCCTGTATGCGTTTTCATGTCTTGTTAAAATACAGAGTTGTCTACACCGATAGTCACAAATTTCACACTTATACGGCTTCTCTCCTGTATGCGTTGTCATGTGCGGCTTTAAACTATAGAGTTCTCTGCATTTATAGTCACAAATCTCACATTTAAACAGTTTCTCTCCTGTGTGCGTTCTCATGTGGCGCTTTAAACTACCAACTTGACTACACTGATAGACACAAATCTCACAATCATACGGCTTCTCTCCTATATGCGCTCTCATATGTCCATCTATATGAACACGTCGGCACTTGTAACCACAAATGTAACATTCAAATTGGTTTTCTTCTGCGAGGAGCGTAGTTTCCTTATTCTTGGAGATATTTGTTTGGCATCTCAGATCACCTAGAAAAAAAATATGGGTAGATCAATAACTAGATTATTTTTATTTGGGCTAAAAGTGCCAATGTTTTTTCGCAAGGCCAAAAATAATTTGGGTATTGAAAGCTTTTATCTAACAGACAAAACCTAAACTCATCACTCACTAAAAAACAACAACACCTGAAACAGCTCCATCTCAACATCCGCGCTGTATCTATCCCTCATCAACCCAGACATACATATTAACATACATCACACATTCAATACATGAAAAAGCACAACCTAACTTCTCATGCAAAATATCATAATTTATCCACAAGAAACGCTCTCCACATCCGCATAAACAATCACCGACACACAACAGACCCAAAAAAAAAAAACAACACTACCTATCCCGACACACACTCGATATAATAATCAAACTTTCAATAACTGCTTCACCGTTCACGTTATCAAATTTCACCCTCCACTTACCGACATTGACCTTAGAACCTGGGCGTCGTCCTATATGGTCACTTGGTGCCCACTACAACCACGCCTAGAACAAACTGACTGACAGACAAACTAAACCACCCTCTTATCATCTTCATCAGCCTCTCCCACACATACCCTGATTGCGTATTTACACTCCCATATACAGCACAGACAAGAGTTGCGCTGTCTTCACACAAACTTTGTAAGGTTAAAGTGATAAAGTGATATCACTCCTCGAAGCCCGAGCCGCTTTTTCGATCGGAACTATTTGTTATCTGATTTGTTACTCTGGAACCCCTGTAAAACATCTTCTCAGTTAAAAACAAAATGAAACCAACGAATTTCCCGTACAAATTTTCACAATCAATATTACTTCCTTATTGATTTCCCAAAAAATGCATTAACACCTTATGCTTCATTTTCAACCAAAATAAAAATAACGATGTTTCCATACACATTTTTATCCCTTTTTTACTTTTTAGGGGATGATTTTCAAAAACGCTGAAATACGTCATTTTTCTATTTTTTACCGTTACGTTTACGCATGATCTTCCTTTAATGTGGGATTCTATGTTACTTATGTTGTGTTATGTCGCTATTTATTTAATTATCTTCGCGGAGTTATTCTTGTGTACGTATTACGTATTCTGTGGTTAAACTAAATCTCTGAACGTCTAGTGTACTACATGCGGCGAATAAAAAACACAGAAGATGAATTTCTAACATAGGCATAAACAAAGAAAAAGGGCAAAAGGCTCATGATTGGTTCGAACTGTTGTTATGAGGCCAGCCGTGATTGGCCGTCTCAAAGACACAGTGAACGCCATTTGAGCCGTCGCTATACAGAATTGTGTTCAACACACTTTATCATGGGCTCATTTTCCAGGACAAATCAGACTTCTATGTTTTTTCGTTCACTGACTATATATAATACTGTGACTGTTTATTAGTTCACCTAAACTTTCGTGTAAGTTTACACTATACGTAGCGCTATGAGAAAATAATTTTTTTCGTCTTTTAGGCCTCACAATTTTGAGACCCAGGTTCGATCCCCGGTCGGGCATGCACCAACGACTTTTCCGGAATTTATGCGCATATACATATATACATACACCGTCACGACATGAATCACCTTGACTTGCAATTCACAGTTAACACTCGGAACACCTCTGACACCCCCTCGTGACGATATTTATACTGTCTTTGTTATCTATCACAGAATGGAGCCAAGTTGCGTAGCCACATAGTCACGCTCGCCACAAGCCGCCCAGCGGTGACTGATTGCACTGGATGTACTGGACGTACCAGAGGGCGCTGGGGTCGTCACATGCCTACACCTTTACGAGTATTATTGTTATTTTATTCGTAAAATACGTATATTACAATTTGGCTTATTTTACATAATTACTTTCTTTATAAATTCCTGAGTGTTTTCCAGAGAGGGAAGCAAATACTATAGATCTCCTTGTATACTATTCGAAGAGGGTGCATTTTCAGAACTTGTACGCCAATTCCGGAACAATTTCTTAAATATTTGATTATAGATTCTTTTGTTTTTTAATCGTTCATTACTTGCTCTGTGAAGGTAACCATGGAAAAATCAAAGTAATATTATGATTCATATTCATTTATCTAAAAAATTCAGTTAGCAATTTGGAATTTCTCTATATTATGTACCATATACTATATTTAAACAATAAATACTAATAATGTCAATTCATAATGTAGTTTAAGGGTTCTGTACTAGAATACTTGATCAAATTAATTTTGCAGTTTTGTGTCATATATTTTGTAGGTATTAAATTAATTTTTATTCAGATTACTCAAGTTTTCTTGAATTGAACTCTTTTAAATTGAATGGTACTGGGCTGCAGGACTTCCGAAAAACTTGTTCGGCCTAGGCCAAACTAGTTTCTCCTAAAATCGGGTTTGGCCGGTAACATAAACACTGAAAGACACAAATTTCACTTTTATACGGCATCTCTCATGTGTTGTTTTTTTCTATTTTAGTGTCTACACTGATAGTCACAAATCTCATATTTATACGGCTTCTCTCATGTGTCTTTAAAGTACCGGCGAGATTATACTGATAGTTACAAACCTCACATTTATACGGCTTCTCTCCTGTACGTTTTCTCGTGCGTATCTTTTAAGCACTGGCAATACTACACTAATAGTCACAAACCTCACACTTATACGGCTTTTCTCGTGGGTTTCTTTAAACGCTGGCATTAATACACTGATAATCACAAACCTCACCTTTAAACGGCTTCTTTCCTGTATGCGTTCTCATGTGTGTCTTTGAAGTACCGGGTTGAATACACTGATAGTCGCAAACCTAACATTTATACGGCTTCTTTCCTGTATGCGTTCTCATGTGTGTCTTTGAAGTACCGGGTTGAATACACTGATAGTCACAAACCTCACATTTATACGGCTTCTCTGCTATATGCGTTCTCATGTGTGTCTTTAATTATCGAGTTCACTACACGGATAGTCACAAATCACACATTTGTACGGCTTCACTCCTGTATGCTTTCTGGTGTGTTTCTTTAAAGTACTGGGACGACTAAACTGAGTCACGAATCTCACATTTATACGGCTTCTCACCTGTATGCGTTCTCATGTGTGACTTTAAAGAACCGGATTGGATACACTGGTAGTCACAAATCTCACATTTATACGGCTTCTCACCTGTATGCGTTCTCATGTGTGACTTTAAAGAACCGGATTGGATACACTGGTAGTCACAAATCTCACATTTATACGGCTTCTCACCTGTATGCGTTCTCATGTGTGACTTTAAAGTACCGGATTGAATACACTGATAGTCACAAACCTCACATTTATACGGCTTCTCTCCTGTATGCATTCTCATGTGTATCTTTAAATTACCAAGTCCACTACACTGATAGGCACAAATTTTACATTTATACGGCTTCTCACCTGTATGCGTTCTCATGTGTGACTTTAAAGAACCGGATTGGATACACTGGTAGTCACAAATCTCACATTTATACGGCTTCTCACCTGTATGCGTTCTCATGTGTGACTTTAAAGTACCGGATTGAATACACTGAAAGTCACAAACCTCACATCTATACGGCTTCTCTCCTGTATGCATTCTCATGTGTATCTTTAAATTACCAAGTCCACTACACTGATAGGCACAAATTTTACATTTATGCGGCTTCTCTCCTGTATGCGTTCTCATGTGTGACTTTAAAGAACCGGATTGGATACACTGGTAGTCACAAATTTTACATTTATACGTCTCTCCCGTATGCGTTCTCATGTGTGTCTTTAAAGAACCGGGATGACTACACTGATAGTCACAAACCTCACATTTATACGGCTTCTCTCCTGTATGCGTTCTCATGTGTGGCTTTAAACCACCAATTCGACTACACTGATAGTCACAAACCTCACATTTATAAGGCTTCTCTCCTGTATGCGTTCTCATGTGTGTCTTTAAACCACCAATTCGACTACACTGATAGTCACAAACCTCACATTTATACGGCTTCTCTCCTGTATGCGTTATCATGTGCATCTTTAAATCACCACGTCGACTACACTGATAGTCACAAATTTTACATTTATATGGCTTCTCTCCTGTATGCGTTATCATGTGTGTCTTTAAAGTACCAGGTTGAATACACTGATAGTCACAAACCACACATTTATACGGCTTCTCTCCCGTATGCGTTCTGGTGTGTATCTTTAAATCACTGGGTTTTCTACACCAATAGTCGCAAACTTCACATTTATACGGCTTATCTCTTTTATGTGTTCTCATGTGTGCCTTTATAGAACTAGATTGTCGAGACCGATAGTCACATTTATACGACTTCTCTCCTGTATGTGTTCTCATGTGTTTTATTTGACCACGTTGTCTGCACTTGTAACCACAAATATGTTCGCCTGCGAGGAGTGTGGTTTCCTTATTTTTGGGCACATTTGTTTGGCATGTCACATCACCTAGAAAAAAAATATATAGTAAGAGCGTTTGTCCACCGCCTCCGCGCCGCTGTCATCGTCACCGAGAATCTCGTTCTTCAGACATTGCCAAATAGTCCGATAGAAATACTATCAAAATTATTAAATTCCCCAGTTATATTTTTTTACTATGGATTCTATTGATTGGGTATTATAATACTTTTTGTACACTTTTCTAACTGATTTAGGTCGAGGACTAGATATTTTTAAATGACATGAATAATTAATATGAGGGAAAAAAGACAAATCAGTTCGCAAACGTTTATTTGTTCAAAGACGGTAATAAAGCATACTTTAGGATTTAATAACAATTTCAATTCAACAATGTAAATACATTTTAAAACAAAATATAATCTTCGTAATTTAATACAATTCATTAACATTGTTGAAATTGTAATAAAATAATAAATATTGCTGTTTTACCGCCCTTGAACATAAACGTTTGCAAAAGTGATTAGTCTTTTTTCCCTTAGTCAATCAAATCGTTTAAAGGGCTCCACAATGCTATAAAGTAAAAATTAGAAAAAAATACGGGATGTTTTTTGACTCAAGACAATTATTAATTACACTTTATAAATAAATATACTTTCAATCTTCCTTTAATTATAATACTTTTAAAAAAGCATGAATTTTTCGTTTTTCGTATTTTTAGGGTTCTATACCTAAAAGGTACAAAAGGAACCTTTACGGTGATACGTCTGTCCGTCCGTCCATCCGTCCGTATGTCACAGCTTCATAACTTTAGCACCTTTATAGATAAAGAAATGAAATTTGGCACAAAAATAGCATTAATTTGTATATAAGTACAAAAAAAAATGAAAAATTTGAAATTGTCCAAATATTCCCAAAACAAAAGTGATAAAAATAAAAAATATTATCCTAAAAATACAATATGGGTATAAACTTGTAGATATCAAAAATATGATTGTAAAAATATATACTTTTAATATATTTACTGCCACAAGTTTCGAAATATGTTTAAAAAACAACAAAAATATGTATGTGCCCCTTATCTCCGAAACTGGTGGACCGAAAAACATGGAAAAAATATCGATTATAGATCATAGCTGGCCAATTAAAGGAAAACTGCAGCGGTAAAAAAAAATTGAGCACAAATGAAAAATGTTAAAAAAAGAATTATAATAAATAAAAAAAATATTTTATAAAATGACAATATGGGTATCAAATTATAGGAATTAAAAAGTTGATTGTAAAAATATATGGTTTGGCTACATTTAATTGCATCTATTTTGAGAAATCCTTGTAAACCATAAAATTTGTATGACCCCCCCCCCTGACCTCAAAAACTGGTAGACCAAAAAATATGAAAAAAATCATGGTAATATGTGTTTACATAAAGATTACAGGAAAATTAAAGCGGGTAAGAAATTCACGAAAAAAAATGTCAAATTTATGATCCCCAATACGGAACCCTAGGTACGCGAGTCTGACTCGCACTTTTTTACGGTTTTTTTATGATAACCCAGTGTAGCATGGCAAATTTTATAAGGTGCGGTTATCTCAAAGTTTTCGCGTCGTTGTTTGCTTGACGGTAAATTTCGGTTTTACCCTCTGTTCTAGACATGAAGTTCGCTCGCTTGTCTGGTGCGAGAGCGAGTTGGTTTCCGGGCATTGCTCGATCAGTCTTTTGGCTATCAAGACGTGTTTTGTGTTTTTATTTTTTTGGTTCCTTGTCTGGAAAACAATAATGGCGGATTTTGCCAACACGAGTTCTTGAAAGTTTCTAAGGTTTGTTTCGAGTTTAAATTGGTGTATATTTTGCGTGGAATAGTTCTGTAATATTGTTTTTGTATTTCAGGAAAATTATATATATTCTTCTGATGGATTAAAAAGGAATTTTTTCGCCGGGTTGGTGGGAGATCTAATCTATTGTTGGATCATGGTACGTATTGCATTTCTTTGTATTTTGAGTCACCGGAATTCTGTTCTCATCGTTCTGTGTAGTAAAGGTTTTAATATGTTGTTTTTTCCTCTAATTCCAGGGAGTTTTTGCTGTTTTGCTTCTTTGGTGATTTTTATCCAGCTGGCTGGGAGATGACCGCCGCGTGGTGTTCACGGTCAAGCAGTCCCTTTGTTTGCGACTATGGAGATCGTTGATCTTGAGGTTGGGCAGCGGTCGGCGTGCCATTTCTTGTTGAATATGTTGGCGTAATACAAGTATGTGTTGTAATTTTTTTTTTTTTACCTCACATAATAACGGTGCCTTGGACGGGATGTTTTCAGGACACTTAGTTTTATGTCTTTTTGTTAACCAAGTGTAAATTCTTCTTCCTGTTTCACTGAATAACCTAACTGGAAAATTTAATTGTCCGTTATTTTTCCTGGTAGAACAGAATGGTGTACCAGACGATTTAGTCAAAAGAGAATGTTGACAAGTATTATTTAGAAGGATTCACAGCTCCACTGAGCTAGATTTTATTTGGAAATTATTTCCCTTGTTTGTTTTCAAGTTTTGTTACTCTTAAAGTTTCTTTTTTTTTTCAAATGTAATTTTACAAGATTCCATGTAATCTAGTTACCTGTGGTTAAGGCGGTAACTAACCCAACTAGTTTATTCACTTAAAGGTTTTATTAATGTCTTGGCAGATCTAATTCCAATGTAATTTTGCTACCTGTTGTTAAGGCGGTACCTGACACAACTATTGGATGTTCCAAAAGTTTTAGTAATGTCTTGGCAGAATTTATGCCGAATGTAATATTGCTACCTGATGTTAAGGCGGTAACTAACACAACTATCTGAGGTTCTAAAAGTTTTTATAAGGTCTTGGCCAAAATTTTGTAACAATGTAATATTATCCGTAACACCTTCTGTCTTGTGAATTTTTACATAATTTTTGTGATAAAGTTAAATACACTTAATTGTAAAGTACCTCGAAGTTTTCTTCAGAACCTTTTACCAACTATTAGGTTACAATTAGGTCACTGTTTGAAATAGCTCGAATATTATTGACCAGCGAGATTATGTTTGCGTGCGAAATTATACCTGACCTGGGGGTAGATGACGAGATGTGGACGGCTGGCGTCTCGGTCGGGTATTACGTTAAGATCAGAACGTTTTGGTGTCTTGACCGCGATCGGTGTTCAATATTTTGTTTTGAAAGAATTATTTTTAAATTGGGATAATTCTTGTGTACTAATCACAATCTATACAATTCTTGTGTACCTACCACGTATTGCGTTTTCCCGTGAGTGTTTTGTGTGGTTTTGGCTGTTCCGGTGTCGGAAGAACGGCTACGTACCTACTTATATTTGACTTTGTGGGGCCGGCCATATTAAAGGAAGAATAGTGGCGTCGTCGCTCAGACGGGACCATTTGTTTGGGGAGCGCACCGGGAAGAGAGTTGGATACCTACTCATTGGGAGCCGTACGACATATATAATTTATTTGAATTTATGTATTTTTATTATCTATAAACAAATTTAGCTAGGGATACACATATATACACACTTTTATCGGCTCACATCTCCTGGAACGTATCTACGGGTGAGTCTATTTGTATTTTACTCGAAAAGTGCGAAGCACCCACACACTGCGGTTTGGACCGAGTCGAATCGGTTCAACTCAACTCGATTCGGATTGGAGTTCCATTAAATCTTTTTGTGATCTTGATTCCAATTTGGGTTCACGGACTACTGTGAACGGTTTTGCGAATCGTGAAACCGCGCGCGACGATCAACAGGGTTGCTGCGCGCACAGTCACTTTTTTAATTTTATCTTGTTCAGTAGCACGACTGGTGGAAAAGACCGGGTACCCGCCCCAATACCCGCAATTGGTTGTTGTTGTCAGAGGCACAACCGGCGGGTACCCGGTCTTTTCCACCAGTCGTGCTACTGAACAAGATAAAATTAAAAAAGTGACCTAATTGTAACCTAATAGTTGGTAAAAGGTTCTGAAGAAAACTTCGAGGTACTTTACAATTAAGTGTATTTAACTTTATCACAAAAATTATGTAAAAATTCACAAGACAGAAGGTGTTACGGATAATATTACATTGTTACAAAATTTTGGCCAAGACCTTATAAAAACTTTTAGAACCTCAGATAGTTGTGTTAGTTACCGCCTTAACATCAGGTAGCAATATTACATTCGGCATAAATTCTGCCAAGACATTACTAAAACTTTTGGAACATCCAATAGTTGTGTCAGGTACCGCCTTAACAACAGGTAGCAAAATTACATTGGAATTAGATCTGCCAAGACATTAATAAAACCTTAAAGTGAATAAACTAGTCGGGTTAGTTACCGCCTTAACCACAGGTAACTAGATTACATGGAATCTTGTGAAATTACATTTGAAAAAAAAAGAAACTTTAAGAGTAACAAAACTTGAAAACAAACAAGGGAAATAATTTCCAAATAAAATCTAGCTCAGTGGAGCCGTGAATCCTTCTAAATAATACTTGTCAACATTCTCTTTTGACTAAATCGTCTGGTACACCATTCTGTTCTACCAGGAAAAATTACGGACAATTAAATTTTCCAGTTAGGTTATTCAGTGAAACAGGAAGAAGAATTTACACTTGGTTAACAAAAAGACATAAAACTAAGTGTCCTGAAAACATCCCGTCCAAGGCACCGTTATTATGTGAGGTAAAAAAAATAAAATTTACAACACATACTTGTATTACGCCAACATATTCAACAAGAAATGGCGCGCTGACCGCTGCCCAACCTCAAGGTCAACGATCTCCATAGTCGCAAACAAAGGGACTGCTTGACCGTGAACACCACGCGTCGGTCATCTCCCAGCCAGCTAGATAAAAATCACCAAAGAAGCAAAACAGCAAAAACTCCCTGGAATTAGAGGAAAAAACAACATATTAAAACCTTTACTACACAGAACGATGAGAACAGAATTCCGGTGACTCAAAATACAAAGAAATGCAATACGTACCATGATCCAACAATAGATTAGATCTCCCACCAACCCGGCGAAAAAATTCCTTTTTAATCCATCAGAAGAATATATATAATTTTCCTGAAATACAAAAACAATATTACAGAACTATTCCACGCAAAATATACACCAATTTAAACTCGAAACAAACCTTAGAAACTTTCAAGAACTCGTGTTGGCAAAATCCGCCATTATTGTTTTCCAGACAAGGAACCAAAAAAATAAAAACACAAAACACGTCTTGATAGCCAAAAGACTGATCGAGCAATGCCCGGAAACCAACTCGCTCTCGCACCAGACAAGCGAGCGAACTTCATGTCTAGAACAGAGGGTAAAACCGAAATTTACCGTCAAGCAAACAACGACGCGAAAACTTTGAGATAACCGCACCTTATAAAATTTGCCATGCTACACCAGAGCCAACCAAATTGTGCATCCAAAACACACCCAACAAATTTCGCGTGCAAGTTAGTATTTATGTGGTGCGTGCAGTTAGTATTTTGGATAGAACACTGTAGTTAGCATTTTTAGTATTTTCTGTTGTGCTTTTAAAAATACCTAGCCCTCGATCAAGATCTGTTAGAACACACTAAGGTCCTCTTCAACATGGTTAAAACTATCAATTACAACTGAAAAAAGCGCTCGTAAATTAAAAGTTGTTGCTAACACATTTCTATAAGACTAGAAGTAGTGATACATACATTACTACATATAGTCCACCGCCCAGCCACCGAGATTCGGAGTAGTTCGGCGTTACCGCTAGAATACGGCGCACGGATTTTTGTCTTACTTGTTTTAACACAAAATGTTGTTCAAATCCAAATACGATGTTAATACATCCATAGAACTTGTAGAAAGCAATCAATGTATGTGTATGAGACACAACCGTAGAAATGTTCGACAATATGATTTTGCGAAAAAATGCATGGCGTTATATTTGCCTCTCGTTAGAGTCGAAATTCGAGGGGATGAACAATTAAACCAAAGACGTAGACGTATGCTTGATTTATTATTGAAATGTCTTTTATATTTATAATTTAAGATAACGTTTATTCACTGTTAATCATTTGATATCATGACAGCAGTCGAACCTTTAATATAGTGGCGAAGCGCATCTTTTATTCCGAACTCAAGTCGAATAAAAAAAAGCGACAGAAATAAATTAGGCAAGTATCATTTAAAAGTGTGCTGTCTCTCCCAAACGTATGTACTATGGAAAAGGAACACATACAGCAACGTATAAAGGGCCTTATTGGCACACCTGTTAAGTATTAACCAAACAGTTTCAATTGTCATTTTGTGTTATATCAATCTGACACTAGATGGCGTCACTTCTGCAACTTTACTTGGTCGTGTAATACTCTAATGTCTGCCTGTGTTTCTTGTTTCGTAATAATAAATCTACTATTCTTCATTCAATCCTGTTTTGATTAGTCCAAAATCCATCAACAATTGATTTTGAAAAATATATTTGTTTTGGCGGCCACTGATTGAGAATATGCCAATCGAAAAAAATATTACAAATAAAAACCATTCTATGATAATGTTATAAGCGATATATTTTCAGAAAAATAGGGGTATGAATAAAGGGAAATGTCGTTCAGTCATTTATCCATCTCTATCACACTCTCTATGCGTGCGTCAGAGATGGACGTATGCTCGAACGATAAACGGTCGACCGAGTCTTTTTGGGAGTGTCGGGCCGGGAAAAATGTATTTCAGCAATATGAATAACGCTGAAAGTATACTACCTACGACATTTCTTCAACGGCCGCCGAAAAGTGTTTAAAAAATTGGGCCAGCAAATATGCCAGGCTTCATACAAAAAGGTTCGAAGTTCGAACCCTTTTCGTTAAGAAAAAAATGCGCACTTTCTCATGTATTTTATTTTTAACCCATCTCTTAACGGCCGGTCTTTCTGTTCAGCTTTAAGACCTGAACTTTCCTTGTATCAGCCATGGATGTAAAAAAAGGCGGACAAAGTCGTCACTAAGCAACTACTGAAGCACAGCCCGTTGCTAATGCCATTGCGGCGGTTTGTAAGTGTGTGAGTGGATTTACTATACTTACATAGGCTTGATGTGAACGTGTGCGTGCCGGGCTCGTGCGTACAAGCGAGTAAAGTGAAGGTTTAAGATTCTTTATTTCTTATAAGAACATTTACATATTCACTTAAAATGAGAACTTAATAATATCTAACTAAAGTTAAATATATTACACGTTAAAGTTAAATATATTACACGTTAAAGTTACTCCCCTAGTTATAATTTATTCTTTAAAAAATACCGGCCAAGTGCGAGTCAGACTCGCGTACCTAGGATTCCGTGTTGTGGATTTTTTTTTTCGTGAATTTCTCAACAGCTTTATTTTTCCTGTAATCTTGAAATCCTTTTTCATATGTCGGTCAACCAGTTTTGGAGATAAGGGAGGGACATACATTTTTTTATGGTTTTTGAAGGTTTTCTCGAAATAGCTGTAATTAAATATAGCCAAACTGTATGTTTTTACAATCAGCTTTTTAATATCTACAGTTTGATACTCATATTGTACTTTTATAAAATATTTTTATATTTATTTTACTTCTTTTTTTATATTTCTCGTTTGTGCCCAACTGTTTTTTTAAATTGCTATAGTTTTCCTGTAATTGGACAGTTATGATCTATAAATAATCGACATTTTTTTCATATTTTTCGGTCGACCAGTTTCTCGAAACCAGTGCCAGTAAATATAGTAAAAGTATATAATTTTACAATCAGCTTTTTAATATCTACAATTTGATACCCATATTGAATTTTTAGGATAGTTTTTTTTATTTTTCTAATATTTGGAACAATAATTTCAAATTATTCATAATTTTTTACACTGTGATGTGTGGGCAAATTAATGCTATTTCGTGCCAAATTTCATGTCTTTATCATTAACGGTGCTAAAGTTATGAGGCTGTGACATACGGACGGACGGACAACGGAGTCTCATCATAAAGGTTCCTTTTTTACCTTTTAGGTACTACGGAACCTTAAAAGGAGTCCAGCTTAGCTTTAGACCGATATTACACTATCAGTTTTCTTTGATCAATGATTTGTTTTTAAATTTAGCTTAAAATACTTCATGTCAATTTTGTATGAAAAGGGATCCCTTATTACGATGATGTCTGCAAGGACATGAGTTTCATATCAGTCAGTGGTGGAGCAAATGATTTTGTCGTATCATTTGTCTCATCAAAATTTAATGATATTAACTTAATTTAACTAGTAGTACGCCCTGAACTATGAACTCGTGGACCCCCAACACCATATCTCGGTAACCCCTTGACCGATTTGTCTCATGTACGAACTTAAAAATGCTTTTTGTTTCATTTACTCGCCTTCCAAATTTCATTACGTTCCGATCAACGATACTCGAGTTATAGTCGGACAAACATACATACATTCATACATACATACAAACGCCGGATTGTTCAAGTACACTTGGAGAACTTCCCTCGCTCGTTCAATTAAAAATTAATTTAATCAAGACTTTTCGATGAAACATATTGGAAATATTCTTCTAGTACAGAAAGCTAACACAAGAGAGGAGCCATAATTTCATCTCCAATATAACAACAGCTACCTCGCAGTAGTAGCTGGCTTTAGAAGGACGTGTGACCAAATTGGTAACATTACGAAGTCCTTGTGTGTCAGGACTGTAGCAGGTAGAGATCTTTAGTTTCTGCCTACACCTTGTGGTGTAAAAACGACGCAGGCGATCACTAAAATATATTTATTTGTATCAAGAAAACTAATAAAAAGCTTTCCCTTACCGTTTTAAATTAACTACACTGAACTATGTTTAGGTATCTCTATTCGGAATGTGTTCAGAAATCATGACAAAATTGTATAACTCACCTTTTGTGGATGGTCCTGGCCTTGCCCTGTCCTGCTCACTAATCGCTCTGTCCTGCTTACTGATCACCGTCTCATCGATGTCCAGGTAGTTTTGTGTGTTCTGTAACACATTATTATGTATCAATGAAGTAGAATTTTATGAATAATATGAACGGGTACAACTACAAGATACAGAACCCTCTCTTGGTGACAGAGTTGAACTCGCACTTGCCTTTTCAGGATTCCGTAGTACCTAAAGGGTACGACAGGAACCATTATGGTAAGAGTCCGTTGTCCGTCCGTCCGTATGTCACACCCTCATATAATAACTTTTGCACCGTTAAAGAGAAAGACTTGAAATTTGGCACAAAAATAGCATTGATTTGCCCACAAAATATCGTGCAATAAAAAATAAAAACGAGAATTGTGAAAAAGTGTGAATTATAAAATAATAAGAAATATGAAATAACATATACAGGTTATTAAGATATATTATTGTTATGAATATATGAGAAATAAAACAGTTGTCTCAAACAATTTGGTCGGGTAGATCTGTAACTTTTCTATGGAACAGCTGATTTTGTTTTCGCGATTTGAGGCTTGGCTCCATAGTAAAAGTTGTTCGTATGGACGAGTACTATCACCAGTTTTCGGCTTCCGCGACTTGATATTAACACCCAGTATTTATTTATTTAGTCTTAATTACATATATTTATATTTTTTCAACATGTTTTTCTTTCCAACAGCGTCTGCTTATAGTCTAAACTTAATTCCTAATTTTTTAATCTTAATTTTCTTTCAAAGTTTATCGTAAAATCTTATACCTTGTTCTACGAAAGAGGAACTTTCATTGGCATGTCTGATTTTTGTAAAAGCCAGTTTATGTTTGTTTCTGGTTTCTATAGAGTGGTGCTCACCAAGCCTCTAGAAAGTATTAATGTTTTTGTGACATATCTAATAACTTGCTAAATAAATTCACAAGGAACTGTTATTAAATGTTATTAGAGTGTATTGCAAACTAGAAAAGATCAACTAGAAACAAATTTCAAGCATACAAATATTCGAAAAATAACTCCTCGAGTGCGGATTCAATCCTGCAACCTCCTGTTTACATGACAGGCGCGCTACCGACTGCACCACCGAGGTTGTTATCTGAACCGACGATTTTTTCCACCATACCTGAACAGGACACCGATTTTTTTTTGCAACTACTTTGTTTATCATCTTGTAATGCACATACTGAAAGCTACCGAGGGCGTTATGTTAAATTCACGCCTTATTCTAAGGAACAGAACAGACCCCTTAATTTCTTTAAAATTTTCTCTTAATAGATCTTCATGTTGTAAATTGCTCTCTCCTGCAAAACAAACACTGCATCTATATCCGCGGCTCTACCCCACGGCATAATGCTGAGAATGTAACTAAAATAAACTAATCTAGCAGTATCTCCAATCAATAATTTGCTTTATGCATCTGACAGAAAGAAAAAAGAAGCAAATTGTAAAAATATATAATTGTTTACTAAAACTAAAATTAAAGCCTTTAGAATCGGCTTTACTATCGCCAGGTCCTATGACTGACAGCAGGATAGCGTATACAATTTTCAAAGCGTGCGCAAGATCCTCTATCTTTAGAACCCTTGTCGCTCCACCAAGTTTATGAATGCAACTTGGGACTTCGGGAAAACATCAAAGACGTCACTTACAAAATATTTGATGTCCTCCATCTCATGTTGTTCCGTTTCCTCGAGGATCAATTGAGTTGTGACGTCATCAGGGTCTGTTTTATAAAGATCCAAAGGTTCTTGTTTTATATCTGGAAAACGTAATATTAGATGAAATTAAATCATTTATCTAATACCTTTAAGTTTTGTGACACAATTTGGGACAAGTGCACGTCTAGCAGAGGATCGCTGCTGCTATATATTGAAGAACATCAAGATAAAAAAAACAGATCATTAATGATATACGATGCATACTTTTCCACGAAAATGTATAAAAAGCTTTCTCTTACCAATTTAAAGTACTAATCTACACTGAACTATGTACAAGTCCAGTTGAGATATCACTGTTTGGAATATGTTCAGAAATCGTCACAAAATTGTATAACTCACCTTTTGAGGAGGGTCCTGGTCTTGCTCTGTCCTGCTCACTAATCGCTCTGTCCTGCTTACTGATCACCGTCTCACCGATGTCCAGGTAGTCTTGTGTGTTCTGTATCACAATATTATGTATTAATTAATTACTATTTCTACCGACGAATTTGACGTTCTAACTTGATAGGCGGTGACTTATCGCCGTACTTCGGTATACACGCTATTCAGGGTATGCAGGTTTAACGCATTCGTAAATTTCCCAACTACGAATAAAAAAAGAATAACTTCCCACAAGCACTCTAACCCCAAACCTTGAAATTAGTACTCACACACTGCACCAACGAATGATAGATATATAAAGCAATGAATTTTTACACAACGAAATTACGTCACTTCCGGTGACTTCTGGCGCCGGGTCCCGAATATGAATTTCAAACTGCACGGCGCCAGCGTGCGACCACATTCACTGCACGTCAGCACCCCGCCAAGTATATTATAATTAATCGCCACTGGTGGTCGGGCCTTAAGCTGGTCTCGCTTTGTCTCGACCTCAGCGCGTCTAATTGATTCGAAAGCATACACTATAGTGTTCATAGTCTGCCTCTAATGCGGTCTGTCTGCTGCCAATGTTTCCCATTTTGCCACGTATATTGCACATCTCTTCATGTGGCGATTATGCACATCTTTTTACCGCAGGAGTTGGTCGCCCTGTTTCCGTTTCCCTTCCTGCAGTTCGAAGTAGAAGATGCGCTTAGTTATCCTGTTGTCAGACGTTTCCGGGAAACGTCCTTTGTATGGAGCTTTAGGTCATGTGACCGGAACATCTTGGAACGAAGTATGCCATAGGCACTATAGGCAGCTGCTCCTATTTTGCTGTTGACTTCGTTGTCAAGATGGCACTTGGATGTAATCGTGCTTCCCAGATATTTGAATTTCTCTTCTTGCTTCAGCGATAGCTCACCGAGTTTTATATCGACTAGTACACTGAGAGTGTTTGAACCATTACTTTAGTCTTTTGAGGCCAAAACGTAGACATATCTCATTGAGGCTCGACATAAACCATTGTACGTCATCTGAGGATTCCGTCACAAAACACAAGTCATCTGCGTACTTTATCTCCGTTATGGTGTTAAGACACACTTTGGTGTATGCTTTCAGTCTGGTTTGGTTGAGAGCACCACCGTCGGTGCAAAAGCAAATACGGATACCGTCAGACAAAGATTGCAAAGCGTCCTGAACTACTACTGCAAAGTAAAAGTAAAGGGCAAAGAGAGTGGGCGACAGCACGCAGCCTTGCTTGACTCCACAGCTGACACTCCGTATCTTTGCCCTTTACCGCGACACAACAGTAAATGTCATCATGCAGTAGTCGGACCAACCTCAAACTTATCCGTGCATCCCAGTTTCGTCAGCACTAGCTTCCCGAGTCACACTGTCGAAAGATTTTTCCAGGTCAATAACACATATAAAATGCCTGACTCTGTTTTCTGCTTTTCTCCTGGAGCTGACGTATTTTATTTTTTATTTTATTTTATTTAAATGGTACAGTAACAAATTACAAACAAAACATTCACATAACATTTTGACAATCGAATAACAAGTAATGTTCATAATTAGATAATAACCGTACACAACATTGGAAATAACAGATATAACAATTGACAATTTAGAACACAAAGAGCATGAATAAAATGACTATAAAAAGATTAGGAAGATATACATAAATATAGAATATAACTAAATACATATAATTATATAAATTTTAACATTTACAAAACATACAAGCTTAGTCTGATAACAAAAATAATTTATGTTTAAAGCAGCCAGGACTGTCAAAGAAAATATCACAATCCTCTGCAATGTAGTTGTACTCACGACACATTCGATACAGTGGGTTATTATGAGAAACATTGTTATTTGTATTAGGTATATGAAATGGCTTAGGATGTCTAACAGATCTTCTGTTACACTTAAAGGATAAGTGTGACAGCAGGTCTGTATCAGCGGTTGAGTTTACAATTTTATGCAACATGACAAGATCAGAAACCTTTCTTCGTTGATTGAGCGTAAGTTAAAATAATCTAATCGTTCTTCATATGTACTTAATTTCCGCCTTTTGCCAATTTTTGCACAGATGTAACGTAGCACACGGGCTTGAATTTTTTCTAATCTTAAATCATGTTTAGCATAAATTGGAGACCACACTGAACTACAATACTCCAAAGTACTTCGGACCAAAGAATTATACAAAATTAATATAGATTCAGTTTTTTTGAAAGGTTTTGTAGTGCGAAATATGAATCCGACCAATTTATTTGCTTTACTTATAATATGATCATAATGGGGAACGAATGTTAATTTACTGTCAAAATATACACCTAAATCCTTTACAATTTCGACTCTGTCAAGTCCGACGTTATTTATTTTATAAGAAAAATTAATAAAGTTAACTTTTTTAGTAAAAGAAATAAATTGACATTTACTTATGTTTAGGGACATATAATTTTGAATACACCATTGATGTAGGACATCGAGATCACTTTGAATAGCGACACAATCGTCAACTGTTTTAATTTTACAAAAGATTTTTAAGTCATCTGCGTACGCAAGACATTCACAATTCAGATTACCCAACAAATCGTTAATAAATATTAAAAACAGTAAGGGTCCCAAATTTGATCCTTGCGGAACTCCAGTTGTTGGCTCAAAAGGAATTGATTCGTACCCATATATTGATACTTTTTGACTACGACTGCGCAAATAGGAACTAAACCATCTGAACAAACTACCATGGATGCCTATGTGTTCTAGTTTGATCAGTAAGATGTGATGATTAACACGATCGAAGGCCTTCGCAAAATCAGTATACACTGAGTCAACTTGAGCCTTGTTATTAAAAGCTTTAGACAGATAGTTACTATATGTGAGAAGATTTGTGGTTGTGGATCTGCCCGTAACGAAACCGTGTTGACTGTCATGTAATTTGTGACGAAATTGGATATTAACAGAATCATAAACTAAGGATTCAAGAATTTTACTAAAACACGATAATGAGCATACCGGGCGATACTTAGATACGTCACGTTTATTTCCAGATTTGTGGATAGGCAATGTTTTTGATATTTTCCATAAACAAGGTACAACACCTTCAGATAGTGATTTGGTATAGGCTATGTGTAAAGGTTTGACAAGAGCTGAGGCACAAAGTCGTATAAATATTGGAGGAAGACCGTCAGGACCAGCACCTTTGTTTATATCCAAAGACTTTAATTTATTAAGAACATCACTTTCAAGAATCTGTATGTGTGATATGCTATAATTTGAGGCAGGATAGTCAGGTACATAATCAGGCGTAGATGATGGTGCATATACAGACTGAAAGTATTCGGCAAACAGGTTAGTGATGTCTTGACCATTATCAGCGGTTACGTTATTGTAAAAGACAGAGGCAGGAATGTTATTTGTAGTTTTCTTCATTTTGGTGTATCTCCAAAAGGCTTTAATATTATGAAGAAGATCGCATTCGATATTGTATATAAATTTAGTAAAGCAATCTTTTAAAGAAGTTTAAGCTCTTGATCTTAGTAGGGAGAAGGTATCAAAATCTCTAGGATTACCGAACTTTTTATAACGATGGTGAAATTTATTTTTCTGCTTCAATAGCCTTATAAGAGGGGCGCTAAACCACGAAGGGTAGCATGACTGTTTAGGTTTGGATTTTGGTGTGTTTTTATCAATTATTTGCCAAATAACATTATACAATTCCAGTACAAAGTCTTCAATGAATCATAGAATTTCCAATCAATAGAATTGAGTTGAGACAAACATGCCTCATAATCAGTTTTATGAAATTGATATCTGGGAGTTGTTGTGTCTGGGGTAAGTGTTTTAAGGTGAGGAAATTCAACGATAATTTGCAATGGTGGGTGATGAAGATCAATAGTACTAATAGGGTCAGACTCAAAGATTTCCAATTTAACATTGTGACTTGCTAAGATAAGATCAAGAATTCTGTTATTATTATTTGTTATGTGATTCATTTGATGAAGATTACAAGTGATAATTAGTTCATGTAAGTTAATTTCTTTAGTGTTAGTAACTCCTATTGGAAATAAATGTTTTTCAATTTGAGACCATGTGATGTCAGATAAGTTAAAATCCCCAATAATCAATTGATTTTATCAGCGTTATCTGCCAAGATGACTTCTTCACAGTTGGTTAGGAAATTTGAATATACTTCAACAGGTAAGTATGATGGTAAATATACAAGACACAAACTAAGCAATTTATTACCTATTTGAATTTGTATCCACAAGTCTTCAACAAATTTAGTTTGCCAATCTGATCTATGTGTAACTTTAAACTTTTTAGAAACACCTATTATAACTCCCCCACCCGACCCCTTATTATACTTCTCCATAAAGGCCAAATCACGATCTCTACGAATTACATTGTACCTATGATCTAAGTATTCATTAGAGTAGAACGTGTCATCCAGCCAAGTTTCACATATACAAATTATATCATAATTATTACTAAGTATAGAGGTAAAAATATCTTGGGATTTTGTTTTCATCCCACGCACATTCTGATAATAAATATTTATAGACATATAGGACTTATTTGCAAGCAAAACAATAACCAACAACGAAATAGAGTAGACACAAATATAAACTTATCAAATAAAATGTAATATTATATTATAAAATTATTGAATATTTGCAAGGACGTCCATATTTTTGATGAGAATTTGCGGGGCTTGCTCATCTTTCCTCATATATATCCTGCCGTTCCGTACCCACACAAACTTGTAAGATTTTTCTTTGGATTTGAGTCGGGCGGCTGATTTGTTATGTGGGAAAAGATGTTCAGACACATAAACAGGTCGCTTTTCACCACCTATACCAAGCAAAGCTGTGTTAAATTTGTCTTCTGAATTCGCTTTGTTATATCTTGCGACAGCAGAGTAAAATTCATCCCTGCATCGAGTGCTACGCAGTTTAACAACAATGGAACGTGGTCTCTTGTCATCGTTTCGCATTTTAGCAACCCTGGTTGCGTGCAGAATATCCTTATCTTCGAGTTTCAATGATACGACGCTTGCAAATTGTTGCAAAAGATTGGGAATATTTTCTGCTCGATTTTCAGGTATTCCATTAATCTCCAGGTTTGAATCACGAAGATTTTGTTCCAGAGAATTCAGACGGTCAACGAGTTGTTCAGACGTGGTCCTCATGGTGCTACATTCAGCTTGCAGATCTTTGTTGGCAGTAGATAATGAAACAATCCTTTTAGTCAAATCTTCAAAATGGGCTGAATCATACTCAACTGACTTTTTCAGTGCCTCAATATCGTTCCTTATTCCAGAAAGTTCGGTCTTAAGGACATCTCGAATGATAATCTTGATTTCTGTTTGCATAGTAGTTCTAATTTCAGCTCTAATAACATTCAGTAATGCACTATCAACTTCGCTGGATGGATTGAGAGTGGTAATAGTTGCTGCGGTGGCTGTGGTTGTAGTGTTTGGGCTGCCACCAGTCGCTGGTGTTCCTGTTCCCAAGTTGCGACGGGGCCTGGTTGTCGAACAGGTGGTGCAGATCCATATAGAATGCGAATCATTAATTATCTTTTTATAATGAGTACATGTCACACCAGCGCAGATAAAGTGCCATGCTTTTTCACAATATGCACACACAAGCTTTTCATTCGGCTTAACTGGACGAGTGCAGGTTTCGCAGTTGGTCATTGCTATTGCGTGCAGTATCTGTTATACTATTATGGAACTGGGTAGCTGATTCAAATAGAGGCAAATATTATAATGGTTATAGTGGTAGGTATAACAGTCTCGAATTAAGTAAATTGTTTACAATTTACTTTAAAAAGGCAATATTTGATGCCAATATTCACTCGCTGAGTTTCTGTAGGTAGAAGAGAGACGATAAGGCGCAGTTGTTACAGTTCGTAAAAGCCCAACGGTCTTGGTGGAATGCTATGTAAACTTGGGGGCCGGACAGCACAAAGCGAAGGAAAGTCGTTTCGCCACAACAACTATAAACACTGTATAGTGATTAAAGCTATCGAAGTCACAGCAGTGTCGGACGCCGCACGCAATAAAACCGGTCAGCCGACTGGTTGCTTGAGATAGTCACCGGTTATGCTGAACCGCACAAACTATTCACTGCAGCGATATCAAAGCAAAATCTCTTGGGTATTTTTGCTTATAACTATTGATACACTTAATCAATTTCAACAATAGTAACGTCACCACTTAGCTTTTACACAGGGCTACACGAATATATAAAGAAAAATGTTTACTTGAAGCTTTAAACTCGATTTGGAATAAAAATTTACGGAGCGATTAATAACGTGACTTTACTGTTCAACTACCCGTCGTAAGACGACGTCGTCGTATGGAGAAAAGAGCATCGCAGGTGCCTCGTTCTGGGCGGAAGCCAAATTGCGTTTCCAGCAGGTTGTTCTCAGACAGGGTCATTAAGCGGTTAAGCAAAGACTTTTCCCGGAAAGGTAAGAAGAGATATACCTCTGTACGAGTTGCGTGCGGAGCTATCTCCTTTGTTCTTATACAAGGAACAGATATGAGACAGATGAAAGTCTTCAGGTACCAGCTACTTTTCCCACATCTCAACATAGAGCCTCCAGATGGTACCATGCAACTCGTCACCTATATACTTAAGTACCACTCCAGACGAATTGTCAATGCCCACCACTTATTTATTTCGCTTTTGTTATATGGAAGAACAACCTCACTTTGTGACAGTGGCTTGTCAAGCTCAGTACAGGTAGGCAACGCTGCCATTGAGATGATGTGACGCAGATCCGCATCTCGGTCAACGTTCAGTACATTGTTGTAGTGTTCCCGCTAGCGCTGAAGCACGTCCTGCTTGCACCATCAGTTGATCTTATGTATGTCTGATGTATATAGATTAAATGGGGGTGATTGTGTCGTATGTACAGTAAGTCCTAGAAAGCTGAAATTTGGTATGCAAGCTAGGATTAGCAGAATTAAGAAATCTGTAACTTTTACCCTCGAACTTTTCTTAACTGTCTGGTTCTGTATTAAATAAAAATTTCCATTTCAAACTTCCTGAAGTCCAAGAAAGCTGAAATTTGGTATGCAGGCTAGGATTAGCACACAAACAACAACAAAATTAAGAAATCTGTATCTTCCATCCTCCAAACCCTATTAAGGCGGGTCCAGTTCTGTAGAAGTAGGGGGTCCCTATCGTGTAGTTCACATTCCGGGAGATGGTTCCTGTCTTTTTCATTCCTTAACACAGGGGTTGCTCAACCACAAAATAAGGGCTACCGTAGGATCGGTTTGACGTCATACCGTTGTATTTCGATAGCCTTTAATTGTCCAACCGCTAAATAAGGGGTACCGTAAAATTTAGGTTTGACGTCATTTCGGGTTGCGGTACCGATTAAATAACGGCTACCGTTATTTTGCCTTGGCTTCGGCTCGTGTCTTTGTAGACGCGGTGCCGCGTCGCCGCGCGCCTGTCGGTATTCTTTGATGGCACGCGCCCGCCCGCAGCCATCTTAGTCGACTTCTAGGTCTAGGCTATGCGAGTTTTATTTTGTTACTGTCACTCTAAGCGAAAACACGCTCAGTGCGACAGGGGCGGATTCAGGGCGAAAGCGAAAAGTGTTTTGTTTTGGCCCTATCTTTGGAACGGAAGATAGTATATACACCCTTTAGGGTTGTGCCATAGGGGGTCAAAAATATGTATTTTTTTAATGTCAAAGCTTTAACGGCCTGTATCTTCTAAACGGCTGGGTTTAGACCAATATTGATGGATGTCTAAGAAAATGTCTCGCCGAGATCTACCCCACCCAAGTGTCAAAACTTTGACGTCTCATATCTCCTAAACGGTTAGAGTTAGACCCATGTTGATGGTTGTCTAAGAAAAGGTCTCGGTGAGATCTATCCCACCCAAGTGTCAAAACTTCAAAGGCTCATGTCTCATAAACGGCTGAAGCTAGACTCATGTTGATGGTACTCTTACAAAATAAACTTTTAACAAAAAAATAGCAACCGACTTCAATAGTAACAGCAGTCATTCACTAAAAAGTTAATAATAATTCTATAAAGACCGATGGTACCGAAGCAACACTTTTGCCGACTTCTTTCTTCCTGAAACGTTATGTTATCTAGAAGTCGGCGTTCTTATATTGGTGTTTATGTTGCTATATCGTAGGAAATACGCCGACTTCTAGATAACATAATGTTTCAGGAAGAAAGAAGTCAGCAAAAGTGTTGCTTCGGTACCATCGGTCTTTATAGAATTATTATTAACTTTTTAGTGAATGACTGCTGTTACTATTGAAGTCGGTTGCTATTTTTTTGTTAAAAGTTTATTTTATTTCACATTTTTTAGTGTTGCTGGGTTAAATTGTGAAGTATGGGTTGTTCTTGCAAACGTGGTGTTAATATGAAACGAAGTTCAAGTGAGTATAAGTAGCTATGTTTGAGTAGATTCCTGCTATCAGCACCCTGATACAACATGATTACCGCAATCTCGAGTTATGCGCTGTCATAAGAGTTCTACGGTGATGAAGCCAAGAATCCAAGATCGAAGGTCAGGTGGGTACACTGGCAATTTTCAAGCAATGCCCTGCAATGAGCACCCTAACACAAACTGATTGCCGCAATCCAAAGTTATGTGCTGTCATCCGTTGAGGAGTTCTATGGTGATGAAGCCAGGATCGAAGGTCAGGTGGGTATTCTGGTAATCTCCAAGTAATACCCTTGAATTAGCATCCTAACGCAGTGATAGCCGCAATCTCGAGTTATGTGCTCTGATCCGTTGAGGAGTTCTATGGTGAATATGATGATGAAGCCAGGTTCGAAGGTCAGGTGGAAGAATGTCGATTTTCAAGTAATACTTTGTAATCAGCACCCAGGTACAAAGCGATTACCTCAATTTCGAGAGGTATGCTGTCATTTTCTGAAGAGTTCCACTGCCTATCTCTGAAGACCTTCATCAGATCATGACCAAACTCAAAATGGGACCTACCTGGAAGTACACTCTTTCAAACAAAAAAAGAATTGTTCAAATCGGTTCAGAAATGACGGAGTTATGGAGTAACAACGCCAAAAAAAAAAAGAAAAAAAAAAAAAAAAAAAAAAAAAACATAAGTAAACATAAAACATTTTTGAAGTCGGTTAAAAAGGGCTTCACGAGATATACTTAATGGTAAAATAAGAAATAAAAAAGTCGTAAAAAAAATGAGTTTTTCCGAATTCTCGTTTAGACCTTTCAAAAAACGGTTAAAACCTGTCAAATGTCAAAATCTTTGATTGTGGCAAGTAGCCCCTGCCAAACCATTTACAACACTCGAAACCCGGTGTCTCTAGCGCCAGACTTTCGGCAGATACAGCCGATCAAAAATTGCACAAGTTTTTTTTTTGTTTTTTTACGGCTTTTTATATTTTTTATTTTAGCCATCAGGTAGATCTCGCCAAGAAGATACAGGCCATTTAAGTTTTAGCATTAAAATATATATATTTTTGACCCCCTATGGTATAACCCTAAAGGGTGTAGGTAGCACCTTCCGTTCCAAAGATAAGGCCAAAACAAAATTTTTATGGTGCATCCCTAGTGGTACATCACTATGTCAAAAGCATAACCCAAACATTAGGAACATCACTATCAAACAAAAAGTATTATTATATATGAATATAATCGCTTAATAAGTAAGTACCGCCCTGATCTATCGCTTATTGCAAATAATAAGACAACAAGAAAAAGAGGCAAAGATAGGGAGTGGGCTATAAATAAGTCATAGCACAGGCGCAAGAAATGCAGCCTGAAAATATAAAAAGAAGTAGAGCATCTTACAAAAAGAAATGAAATCCCATCAAAAACATTTCATGTAAACTAGGTCGCTAATACTCATAAGCTCATAACGCTTTCACTGTTAAAAAGTTGTCAGATCTCATGTAAAGCCAAGTTCTTACCTCTAAAAACCCTACATCTTGCTTAAAAAGTATGGCTTGGCCGCCAAACAGACACTCCCATGTAATATAATACTATGTCATGCAATAGTTTCATGAAATGGCCAAGCAATACTTTTTAAGCAAGATGTAGGGATTGTAGAGTTAGGCCTTATAGAGTTAAGGGCTTTGCTTTACATAAGATCTGATAACTTTTTAACAGTGAAAGCGTTATGAGTTTATGAGTCTTGGCGACCTAGTTTACATGAAATGTTTTTGATGGGATTATGTTTTATAAACCACTTCTGTGGCCTGTGGAAGAGCATTCGCATGCAAATCCAGAAGTTGTGGGTTCAATTGCACATTAATTTATGTTTGATCTGCATGCTTTGGAAAGCACATTAAACTATTGGTCCATTTGTAGCCATAGTAAATGCTATTAAGTAAGGTGATAGGGCTCACCACCCGTTTGGGATGTAATAATCTAAGTGAAAAGAGGATGTACCAAGTTTGAACACCTCTAACACCCCCTAGGGGATTCATGTTGTGATGATATGTTTATGTTTATTTTGTAATCTGTATAAAATTTGTGTAAATGTGCAAAAAGTGTTATGTAAATAAATAAAAATGTTTTTAACTTACTATGTTTTTCAAATCCTCCACCTTTACTTCTTCAATAGGAATCCCAATCATTGTAGTCCTGTTCTTAGAGAATACTTCTCTAAGGTCTTCAGAATCATCAGAAGAATCCATTTGTTATGTCACTTGTATCAAGCAGATCCTGTGTGAAATCTATAAAGAGCAAATTATTGATGAGTATTTTTACTATAGGGTAAACACTAAATTCGCAAAAATGAAACATGCTGTTCCATAATAAATTCAATAGCTACTTGACTGAAATTATATGGAAATGATCTATAAAAGACATGATTATTTTTTTCTTGATTTCAAAGTTGTCTCAATAGTAAAAGTTGTAAATTGTTCTGACATATGCAAGATATTATATTTATCATGTTTCATTTCTAAAACTACTTCAGTTTCAGTCAGAGTATAGACAATTAGACATAAACACCCTGTCTTTACTTTTAACATGTTTGCGTCCACTCAGGCATACAAGTTATATCTCAGATGTGTTTCAAACATTAACCACACTTTCGTCCGGACCTCAAAATGCATATGTTTATTATAAATTAAACCCGTATTAGGTATTCAAGCCACGATTTTAATATTGTTAAGTATATTATAAATATATAGAGTTACAGTAGGTGGTAGAACTGATGCCGGGCATGACTGTGGATGTGCTATCATCTTACTCGCAAACCCCCCTGTAGTTATTGGTGGCAGTGAATCCATCAGAGTGGTGATAGGTAGTAGCGTCACTGGTGCGAGGGTTCCGGCACCATGCTAATCAACCCACCTGCCTAGCGTGTGTGAGTATGTGCAACCTCCTTCATGATTTATGCTCCTAAAGTGGCTCATCAGTGTCATCACCCTGGCTCCAAGTACCCCCGCTAAGTATAAATACATAGTATTTGGTCATAATTTCATTATGATTCTTGATAACATGAATCATCATTAACTGATACACTTTCAGCACATTTTAACATTGTTTTTTACATTAAGTATACGGGTAGAAAATCTTACACACACCCTCGTGGGGGAGAGGGAGATTTTTTTGTAAAATCATAACCTCACTTTTTTTTAGCTTTTCACTGGATTTCTTTTACGTAATAGCCCAAAGTTATTTCTGCATCTGCTCCGGCACTGCGGGAAGTGCAGCCCCTTCGACCTTAAGTAACAGAGCGCAGGCCCTGCTGCACGTACACCTTCGCAACTTGAGCGAGGTCCGCTCTCCCTGCGCGTCCGGCTTGTCGAACAATTTTCGAATAGCCTACCTCTAGGGGTATTAACCACAAGACTGCATGTTTTTTTTTCAATCTAAAAGGAGCACAGCACGGACGGAATGAAAGTCCACAAAATCGCTAAATCACTGACCTCTGTTAGAATAATATTGCTGCGTTTAACCACTGATATACCTATGTATAATATTATTATGATATCTATGGTTTAAATACATACAATTAACTATCAATTAAACTATAAATAACAAACAAAAAGAAGAAAGCCTAATTTCAGATGCGCGATTTTGAATGCAATCGAACAGAGGATATTTTCACCGCAGACAACCATGTTGCTATTAAAAGTATTAAAACTATATACCTACTTATACTACGCTACGTATAGTACACAACTCTCTGTGAAACATTTTTTTTGCAGTCTTGTTTTGCGGCTCTGGATACATTGCCTCTTTGAGCCAAATTTAATTTTTGTTTAATGCAAAAATATCTATTGTCCATGTCCATTAAAAAAAAGCCATAAAAGAAATGATTTTGGTAGATTACTATGTAGGTACCTAAATAGGTAATCAATCCAACGGGTTTTCCCATTTTTTAGCGATAGTGCCCATAACTTGAGTAGCCATTATTAAACGGCGGCATTTATTGTTTTTGTTCCTGCTCATTTCATCATAAATCGCAAGTCAAATATGTAAGTACTCTAGTGGCCACCAGTGCTGTGATCTCGTTGCTATTTATTCGTTATTGCAAGTTTCTTTGAACTGACACTAGTCAATTCGGAGCACGAAAAGCAAGTTCCTATATCAATTCGGAACACGAAATGTCGATTTTTTTTCCAGAGTGGCGTTATGAGCACCATAACTATGGCATATGTACCAGAATTCAGTGACTTTTTAATTCAAAATTTTTGAAATTCTCATTTAATAAGAACATAAAAATAATAAGAAAAAGGTGGGGCTTTCACAATACGGCTGCGAAACCGCCCAAAAAAAAAACATTAAGTAATTATTATTATTATTATGTAGATCTAAAACTCGTATTTTAATAATAAATATATAGTTACGAAATGAATCCCCGAGGGAGTGTCAGAGGTGTTCCGAGTGTGAACTGTGAAATGCAAGTCACAGGCCATACTTGGTTTACCCGCATTTTATCGACAATAAAATTATTACGTCCTAACGTGATGGGTGGTGAGCTCTATTGCCGTACATAGGGCACAAATATACGCTTTTTAGGGCATGCAGGTTTCCTTACAATGTTTTCCTTCATCGTTCAGTAAGTGGTAAATAAGAACAAACCAACAAAACAAAATTGAGAAGGCGTTCTACCGCTACCGTGGACAACTAGTACTAAAGTAGAGTTTTTAATTCGAGGAACTGCTTTGACAGATATAGTGTTGCCATTATTCGAAAAATAACAATAGGGAAAGATATACGTCGATATGCCGATATCGATATTTACTGCAGTATGACGTGTGGTAATAATGCGCGTTTACGAGATTTCAACAATCGAGATATAATCGTAATCGATCAAATTTACAATCGAAATATTCATATACCGACTTCGAGAAAATAATCGCGATTAATGTACCTAACAATCGAAAAAAATATTTCGTTATCGTATACGTCAGCACAATAGTGCTAAAAAAATCTGTATCAAATTAGTATGTTTTTATTTTATTTTGTAAGCAGATAACGTTTCCCGTGTAAAATAAGTAGTTTGTAAATCTTAATATTAATAATTGATTATAACAATATAGGTATTATAGCATTATTTTCTTGCTTGTAGTGTTGACACTAAGTTAAAATATGGGCTTGCAATTTAATCGACATCGATTGTAATTGTAAACAAAAAAGTGCTACTCGGATACCTGTTTTTTTAAGCTGACAAAACTTGACTTTTATGTTGACAATTACTTAGATTTTGTTACGATTTTGAAAGATTCGTTATTGATTTTACAAAATTGCAAGTATTTATTTCCGATAATAACTGTGAAGCAAACTAAAAAAGGCCATGTGGAAATAATTTTCGAAAAGATAGTGTAAAAGTGTAAAGTTATATTTTTGTAAAATTTTGCGTCACTTAACCGTATGAGTTTTCAAGTATAAGAAACGCCGTCAATTTTATGATATCGATATGAGCAGCACTGGCTGAAAAGTGGCAACATTTTGCTTTTCGAGTTGTCAAAGCAGTTCCTCGAATTAAAAACTCTACTTGTAGTTATTATTAACCTTATCTGATTCTTTCATGAATAATTCCCAAAGCTTAATTCCTAAAAGTTTCATAAACTTTTTTTTTCAGGTAGTATACGCCAGTTTGGATCATGGTTTTCAATATTATGGTATATAATTTGATTATTATTTTTTTTATGATTTTTTAAAGAATTTTCAGATATGACATACTCTGATTGTGGATCTTTGCCTTGCTTATAAAAAAAGTGGACTGTCTCTGTCTTTTCATCAAAAGGATGGTTTATACAGGGTCAGTGACTGACTCCGAATTCGAGACAAGTCAGCGCTGACCGGAAAAAAACACAATGTAAATTGATTTGAAGTCAGTATAGCGGTGTGAAGTCAGCGCTGACTTGTATATTCGCACACGAATATTTTGTAGTCAGTGTCGGCGCCAGCAGTACTGACTTGTGCACTGACCCTGTATAAACCTGCCTTAAGTCAGTCTAAAGAAAATCATTATAGATTTATCTTGATAGCAAAGGACACATTTCTAAACAGCCTTTCTCAGGTGACGTCACACGAAGTCAAATGGAAGTTAAGGCTATTTCGTAAAAATATTCATCATCATGTTTTTTTAGGTAAGTTCTAAAATACCACTTGCTTTAGCAAAATCTCGAAATGGTTTTCGAATTAACACACCTCAGCATAATTTAATCTTAGCAAATTTAAGAAAAAAAATGGACAGGATCTGTGTATTTTCGCCTTTTCCGAAATAGCCTCTTTAAACAATGTTGGCTACCTACGGATGTTTTCATTTAAAGAGTACCTATATTAGAAGTGTTCTGTGTATATTAGACTCCGCAACCCTAGGTCGACAGAACGGTGGGTGATTAGTTTTTTATTTTTACATTATTTGTAACAAATGACTTTTTTTGCAGAGGTCAAATGTGACAGTCGATTTTTTTTTACGTTATTTGTGACAAATGTAAATATTTAAAAATTAATATTTTCGGCAAAATTTTTAATGGCCATATCTCCTGAATATTGGAATTGGCCATATTTTCTTCTTGAAATTATTGATATTAGTTAGACGGTCATGGTTTCGTTTATTATTCTTATGACATTTAATTTTAGAGTTACTATTGTCACCTCAGAATAAAAATTCTGAGAATGTTACTTAGACAATGACCATTGACATAAATCGTGTCTATGAATCCATAGATAAGAACCAGTTTCTCAGCGGATGTTTATGCGTATTAACGGCTGCTTTGGATACTACACGCTCACAACCACTGTTTTACAACTATACTTACGGTGCATCCTTTAGGTCATATATTATAGGCTGTACATACAGATGACAGTTCTCTGAATAATGTCTTTGCTTTGTATATGGGAATGGATGTGTCATTGAAATGATAATAAAAGAAGAGAAAGAGATGCAGTCATTTGAAATCACTTTTGCGTAAGCGAGGGGCATCTTCAAATGTTCACACCACAATTCAAAGTTGGCAGACAAACTGTAGAACGATCAATAATTTGAGTTGGTCTTTTTGTGTGAAGTGCTATGAAATCAAATAACTGTTGTAAGATCGCGAATTGCAGTATTTTAGGCTGCAAAAGCCGGAGTGAGCGAAAAGAGCGCAACATAACCTTTCATTCGTAAGTGCTCATGTTTTGCGATTTTATGGTGTACAAAGCTACGGTAGCAAATTAAATCACAAGTTTACTGTGCAACACATCTTCTGGTTACCTTTCCACAGAAAATTTTAGAGTTATCCGTATTATCCGTATCAAGTTATGTAGGGCACGCTAAAGCAAACACCTGCAGTAAAGTTTCTGAAAATTCAATTTAGGCGGGTTATAGGGACTTTAGTGTTACCATGAAGGAAAATATATAGTGTTATAATCGTAGAAAGAGAATACTATAGAATGCTGGACGTCTTCCTTTCCACTCGCACAAATAAAGATAGAAAATAGCTAATTTCCTGTGAAAAAAAGAGACAGAGCTTGACATTTTTTGTCCCTTATCGCGTGCCAGCTTTTTCAAAGTCAGCACATCATGTGCTAAACAAAGTTTGACGTTTATTACGCGTTCGAAGGGATTGCTGGTAAAACGAGTTGAATTTTGTGTGTTTAACCCGAAATATATAAAATATTTGTTTCAAATTGAAGTGGCTAGACCTGCAAAATGGTGCGGTGCAGTGTTTTGGGCTATAAAAGCGATAGCGAGACGAAAATTGACGAATTGTCCTTTCACTTGTAATTAATTGAAATTTTTTGTTAATTGAGTTATTAGATCCGATTTTTCACATTCTGTGGTTCCTTACCGGTTTAAATAAAACATCTAAACGTGTTTCAAGACAAAATAAGTGCTCTTTTATGCATTTTTAGTTGATGATTTTATATAACCTCGAAACTTTAGTGTTGCCATTTTTTTTCCGCGAATAGTACCCCATATGAGGGGAAATAGTACGCAAATGAAATAAATAAAGTTGATATTGGATCTGCTCACAGATTTCCCGACAAACCAGAGTTCAATTTATGCATTGCAGCTAATGGAAGAACTGGCTGGGTACCTAAAAAGAGTTGTTATAAAGTTGCACTCCACCGTATAGTAAATTTCGTTTTCCATACTCAGTCATCACATTTTCTTTCTCCAATTTGCACAGATTAAATTATGTTAAGGTGTGTTAATTCGAAAACTATTTCAAGATTTTGGTTTTATAAGCCCTATTTAAGAACTTGTGATCTACAAAACTTCATGATGATGAATATTTTTACGAAAAAGCTGCAACTTCCATTTGCCTTCGTGGGACGTCACATGAGACATAGCTGTTTAGAAATGTGTCCTTTGCTATCAAGATAAATTTATAATAATCTGTTTCCAACTAATTTGACAGATGAGAAGGCAGACAGAGACAGACCACTTTTTTTTATAAGCAATCACACATCGCAGTCGGTATAATGTCTAAAATTCTCAAGTGACGTCATAGCCGACAATTCTTCCAGAAATCATAAAAAAATAATTTTTATTTTTCCCAAAATAATTAAAACCACGTCCTAAAATGGCGTATAATCTGTTAAAAAAATATTTTAGATTTTAAGGTTCATTAGGAAATAGCATTTTATTGCATTGTTTTTTAAGGTAAGTAGGTACTTATTAAAGCCGATTCTGAAGGCTTTAATTTTAGTTTTAGTGCTGTCAAAACTAAATTTTCTTCATTGCAAAATAGTCCTCAGGTTTTAGAAACAGGAGTTAAATTACTTCGGAAAATTTTAGGTTTTGACGGCACTATAACAAAAATTAAAGCCTTCAGAATCGGCTTTACTATGTATTAAATAAAAATATTTTGTAAATGTTTGAGTTATGATTTTATTTATTACCTTTATCTTTCCATTCACTGTTTGACTTTTACAAGTATACCTTAATATTTATTACGTAACACGAAATCTGAAATTAGTTTGTTAAAAATCACTAAAACTTCTCTAGAATACCCAACCCAGAACTGATATATGCATCGTTCAAATATATGACCGAACGAGAATTGAAACTGAAACCCTTGGCCTTGCCTCGCCACTGAAGGCAGTCCCCATTACACTATACGGGTTGTCTCATGAATATAACTATTACGAAACCCGGGGTAAAATTGCATAAGAGAGGGCAACCCTAATTATTTATGTACTTGTGTCTTCTGTCCCTTTCGGTGACACGCTAGGCCGCAGTCTATGGTATCCTATGTCTATGGTTATAATGTTATTTAGGAACGCGCCATAGAGTTCTTTATCGATGACAGATCATCGTGTTTGTGCCTGGTCTTTTCAATAAAAGATTCCTGTTTATAAAATGTGTTTACTTCGGAATCCTGTATTCTGGTAAAGATAAACAAGATGATCTGTCAAAGATAAAGAACTCTATGGTGCGTTCCTAAATAAAATTATAACATATAGTATTTTAACCATCAAGTTGGGTGAATAATATACAATCCTACATATTTCAATAATAATAATAAAAAGTAAACAATATTTCAGTAGTCCTGTTGTGAGTGTTGCCAGCAAAAACACGATGTTTCCATTGTGCCTGTTTATCAAATGGCAAACCTACATTCTTACAGACACCCGGCTGATCTAACTCTGCATAATGTGTGTATCAGAGCTGGGAGTCGTACGGATTGGCAACTTACAAAATATTTTAATATTTGTTCCAACAATTTTTTTTTATATTAAGTTAATAAAGCATATTCTGAAATTGTGTCTTTTTTCTGTTCATATGTTTTGATCGTGTATTTACATTATTGGAAGCCAGATAAAATGACATTGAATTGATCATGGGATTTTGTAGGTCAGAGTTATTTAAATTATCTTATTAGTGAGGCTCACTCGAGGGAAAATGTCTTTCAGTTATGGAGACTTTTTCGCTTTTTGGTTATTCTTACACATCTCTATAGCTTATATGACCAGGGTCACTAATGATGATAAAACAGAAAACCAGTCTTCTTTGACGGTCTTCGGCTCGGTGGTTATTTTATCAAAACGCCTACTTACATCTTGACAAAGAAAACAGCATCCAAATCGGGACTATACCCCATTTCATTTAAAATTTCGCTGCATACAATATTCAATGTACAATCGCGTTCAGAGTTATGGTAGACAGCCACACAGACTCATGTCATGCACACATAAGTACGCCCGTCGTCATAATTTGTCGCATACACCAACGCACACCACTACCACTACTAATGTCAGCGCTTAAACCGGTTTTCTTTCACTTCATAACTAGCTATCCTCATTTTAATTGTATTTATTTACTGAAATAGCTGGTGTAGAATCATACAATATATATACTTGTATGTTATGGTTCAACATTTTACAAAGTTTGATATCGGTCATCGTAGCCATGTGGTTAGGGCGTCGTCGTCACATCAGATATTTCATGAGGGTCTCTGGTTCGATCCTCGTTAGACGGGCGTAATTTTTGTATCTAATTTTTATTAAGTCAGCAAAGTTTTTAATTTATTATGCAATCAACTACGTTGTTATCATGTTGTTTGTTTTTAAATATCAATTATAAATATTAACATTTAGTTTGTATTTGATATAAAAGAGAAATATGAATATACTACCAAATAAAAATACATTCAGTTCAGTTATCATATTTTTAATTTTTCTTTGTTTATATTTTTTATTATGTTATAATTATAAAACTCCCAATATATTTCACCGTAAATTTATAATAAGTCCCTATAATTTACAGTTAAGGAGCAGTATCGAATCAACTATAGCTTGTATTCGTCGTGCTCTCTCGTGCTAGCCGCGCCCGCGCGGTTGCTGGGTTGGGGCGGACGAGGTAGCACGCCGTTCATGTGCACGGGCGAGCGCATGTCATGCGCAATCCTTTATGCGCAGGCCACACCACCAGGGAGCGAGCGAGCTTATTATTATAATTTATTTTGTTATTTGAGTTATTATAAACATAATAAACTGTACTGGCTACCCATGACTAACTTTCTCGCGATATCATGTGTTGTCGCTACCAAACAAACAATTTTTATTTATTAATTCATTTACGAATAACCCTAGAATTTATTTTAAAATCTATTCATGTAAAGTATACGAAAAGTAGACTACGCCAACACCTGTTTTGCGGAATTGACCCTTAAGTGAATATCTTTAGATTTATTACGAAGTATTTTGTAATGTATAACATGGTTTTTTAGCTACTTTAGGTGGTTATAAATTGTAAATCATTAATTATTAATCACTGACAATTTTCCTTACAGTTCTTTCCGAGATACCTGTTGCTTCAGACACAACTTTTACTAAATTGACATCATTCTGGTATTCTTGCGTTGATTTATCTTTTTTACGCTCTTTAAAGAAGTTGTATACTTTATACACAATTTCTTTTGCCTGTCTTCCAATCGGTTTGCTCATCTTCGCATCGTGATGTCGTGTGCGTTCCACAAAATGCGACGAGTTCCTAATACACGGCCTGTGACCTAATAGCCGTGGCGAGCAACCTCCGGCGACTGGCGGTCCGACGCACGCGTCGCGCTCGCCCGCACTCCCGCCACTCTGCCCGCACCTCCTTCCATTCTGCCTGCAACTCCTCCGAGACCGTGCTACCGTGCTATCTCTTCCGCCCCAACCCTGCAACCACGCGGGCGCGGCAAGCACGACGAATACAAGCTATATCTGAAGTTTTTGAAAATTTTAAAGATTATTATTATTATGCAATAAAACATTTTAATTGTGACTTATTAAAATTATGCTCTGATAATGGGAAAAAATATGTGATTATCATGATATCATGGAATTTCATGAGTTTTGTAGGAATAAGGGAATACAGATTCAATACACAGTACCATACAACCCAGAGATGAATGGCGTAGCAGAACGCATGGACAGAACTTTAGTAGAGAAAACAAGGTCAGTGTTGCTAGATTCAAAAATGGACAAAGAATTCTGGGAAGATGCAGTGTTATACTCGGCCTATGTCACAAATAGAAGCCCAACTACTGGAAAGGATAAAACTCCTAGTGAATTATGGGAGGGAAGAAAATGAAATGATTATGATTGGATATGCAAAGACAGGATATAATATTGTATGATGAAGAGCCTCAAAGTATAGTGATAGGAAGGAATGTAGTGTTTAATGAAACAGAGAAGGATGGGAAGAATGATATTGCGCAGATACAAATGGAAAATTTACCAGAACAAATGGAAGAAGAAATACCTGAAGAAATAATTTATGAAAAGACAGAACAGAGAGTAGAACAGAAGAAAAATACATCAGATAGAGAAGTAAAGGAAGATGAGTACAGAGAAAGGGAAGCAGAAAAGTCAAAAATATATGAAGAAAAGAAACAGGAAGAGAGCTTCGAAACAGGAAGAGTTAAAAGGAAAATACAGAAACCTATGTGGCAAAAAGACTACGTATTGGATCTAAGTGAAGAGGACAGCGATAATACTTTTTATAGTTTACTCACATGTGGAGATAATGTTCCAGAATCTCATGAAGAAATTCAAAATAGAAAGGACAAAAATGATTGGTTAAAAGCAGTGCAGGAAAAAATAAGTGTACTAGAAGAGAGTCAGACTTGGAAAGAAGTACCCGGACCAACTAACAAAAATTTTATTGACAGTAAGTGGGTTTTTAATAAAAAAAGAATATTGGAGAAAACGATATTTGCAAGGCAAGTTTGGTAGTACGTGGATTTCAACAAAAATAAGTAATAGAAGATACATACTCACTTTTAAAACTAAAAACACTAATGATTTTATTATCAGTGACTGCACAGAAAGATTATGATATACATCAGATGGATGTAAAGGGAGCTTTTCTTCATGGACGTATAGATGAGGATGTATACCTTAAAACTCGACAAGGTGTTAATGTTAAAGAAGGATATGTACTAAAATTAACCAAATCCCTATACGGATTAAAAAAGTCACCTAAATACTGGTATGAACAATTTAATGAGACAATCACTAAGTATGGTTTTAAGAGATCTGAAAATGATTCCTGTTTATATTCGAAAGGAGAAATGTGCCTGTTACTATAATTATGTAGATGACCTATTGATTATTGGACCAGATATTGAAGAAATAAATATATTGAAAAGATATTTAAGTGAGAATGAAATATACGACTACAAAAACTTTGAACTATCTAGGAATTTACGAGACAGATTTTTTCAATTATTAAGTCTTTACATATGAAATTGCCGTTTTCTGTAGAGAATTTGAAGGAAACTCAATTTTCAGTACTAACATTTTTGTATTTTTTTAGGAATGACAAATTCAAGTTATGTAATTTCTTATGTGTATGAACATTAAGCTAACAGCAACATTAATTCAATTTTTGAAAAGTGTCAGCTGTAAAAAAATATTACGAATCTTATCATAGAAATGGATGGCATTTAGAATGAACTGTTTTTGAAGATTAAATTTTTATAATCAAACTGAAAATTAAAACAAAATTAAATACGTAGATGTGAAAACTTGAAATACATTTTCAAACAAAAAACAAATAAGTGTAATAGCTGTTTAATTACAAGAATTATGAACTCATGAATCTGTTAGAAAATTTCGGCAATTTCATATGTAAAGACCTATTATTAAAACAATTTTAAATGCTTTGAATTCCATGCTACCAAGTAAGTAACAGTAACATCACATGCATTTTAAGATCACGCAATAGGCTAATTATAATTTTTGCATGATGGACAAAACAAAAGAAAAAAAAACGCTTACAGAACAATGAAATTACCAATGCTTACAGGTTTTAACAGGTACCGAAGTTGGCTACCTCCACTTTCGATTACTTGTTGATGTCGGCTATTCATACCCGACACCATGTTCCAACACAAATTACTTCCACGCATTACCTCCCATGTTGATGTTACCAATTCATCCAAGTTATTTTTTGAACTTACTTGTGATGGATCCCAATTTAAAATCATTTGACCCCATAAATTTTCAATTGGGTTTAAATCTGAGCTTTTGGAAGGCCAATTAATAACTGTTATGTCATTTTGTGTAGCTAGCCGTTGTTTCACCATGGCGGCGCGATGAATTGCACAGTTGTCATGCCAAAATAAATGTGTTCGTCTGGGTAGGCTACACGCACAGATGGCATCATGAAGTCACGCAATATTTCCAAATACTTTTGGCCCGTTAACCGGCCACCAATGTCGATCAGTTCGCCGGGGCCCATCGATGACATCCACCCCCAGTAATCAAGAATAATTTTACCACTCGCTCTGTATGCTAGAACATTTATCTCTTTATAACGCTCGCCTTCTCTTTGCCATACAATTTTTTGGGCATCCTTATCGGACTTAAAGGTCTGTTCATCGCTAAAAATTACCACTTTATTTTCCCAATCAAAACCGTTGAACTGCTCTGCGAAACGCACTCGTTGTTCCCGGTGATCAGCTGTCATTGCAATTTTTCTTGCCGGTCTATAGCAATGTATGCCATCAGCATGCAAGTGTCGGAGAACTGTTAATAATGACACATCGTGTTCTTTGGCCGTTGAGTGTGTTTTGGCAAATGGATCCTGGGTATGTGTAGCAATTATAGCTTGATGACGTGATGATGCAGACGTATACATAATAGGTGCAGGGCCAGGTCGAATGCGTTGAATATTCCCTGTCTCTTCATACCGTTTCACTCAACGGCAAACGGTTTTAATCTGTGTAAGAAAAAAAAAACCCGTTTAGCTAAAATAGCTAGCTATATTTGTAAAATCTTCACTACTTTTTTATTTAAGTATTAATTACCTCAACACGAACGTTATGCATGATTAACATAAAATGCGATTTATTTAGTGTTTACTTACCGGTTCATTTACCTATCTCGAAATTGCACGTCTGCTCATAATATTATCCTCAAACAAAACTTTAATGCGAGCTTTCATCCAGTCGGTTAACTGATAGTTAGACATTTTACTAAGAAAAACCAAAAAAACGTATCGGAAATCACAAATTATTAACTGTTGTAGTGTCGCAAATACTAGCTATAACTGTTTATAGCAGGGTAATATCTAAAATCTTCAATTATAATTCCATCTACCCGCAACTGACTCGCACTTTTTCAATCAAGTGTTGCGATATCCGTTTGGCCAAACCCATATTACTTCTTTGATTTCAATAAAATAAAAACATAAAAAAAGTCCCTGGGGCTGGGATTCGAACCATCATCCTTCGTGTTTCTTTAGTGTAGCTTTATAAACCACTGTGCTTTTTGACTTAGGATAGTGAAGGCGAAAATAATGTAGTGTTATGTTTGTTATAAATCGTTCACGTAAGTTGTTCCCATATTATTGCATTTTGAGCTTACTTAAAGGCATAATAAAGTATATAATGTATAAATTATCCGAAGATTATTAAATTTCTGCCACCGCTTTAGATATATTATTGAAAGAGGGCCGGTTCATACGACACGACGATCTGCTTATGTGTGGATGAAGTGTGCGTATATGTGCATAAATTGTACCTGTGTGAGTGTCGTGTTTGCATAAAATTAGTCTGTGTGGCCGTCTACCATTACTCTGAACGCGATTGGTACCAACACGATTTTTTTACAGATAAGTTGACTTTTCAACGACTATATGGCCACTCTTCTCCAAAGGTCGTATTTCCTTACGCTTCCAGGGAGTAAAAAAAAAATTTATATTGTTTGTGTTATCTTAAAAATACAATTTGGGTATTGATATGTATTCGAACTATTAATAAATAATATTGGAATGCGGGCAAAACTGTCAATTTTTGGTTTGTCGGGTCCGTGGTCTCTTCTTGTAAATTTTGGATAACGTATTATTATGTTATATTAAGTTTCTGGTCAATAGTGTTATAACATAACCTTTGTGGTTTTAATCATATCGTGACAGGCCCAGGAAACATGACGTATCAAATTGTAGATATTAAAAAGTTGATTGTAAAAATATATACTTTTCCTGTATTTACTGGCACTGGTATCGAGAAATCTTTAAAAAACTTAACTTGCATTAAGGCAAGCACAAAGGCGGGGAGGTGTGTAGCTGTGTGTACTCACCATCGGCGGCCTGCAGTGACTGATTGCACTGGACGTACCAAAGGGCGACAGGGTCGCCACATCCCTACGCCTTTATTATTATAATTTTATTAATAAAATATGATATTTATGTACAATTTGACTTATTTTACATAATTACTTAAATTCCTGCGTGTGTTTTCTAGAGGGTGAAGCAAATGCTATAGATCTTCATGTAATCTATTTAAACAGGGTGCATGTTCAGAACTTATGGACAATTTTTTAAAGAAGTATAACAACATTTTTGATTATTGATCAAACTTTTTTTAATCGTTCATTATTTGCTTTGTGGAGGCAATTATGGAAAAGTAAAAGTAATATTATGATTCATATTCATTCGTCTCCAAAATTAAACCGGTGAGGAATTTGGAATATCTGTACATTCTCTGCATTTGTAGTCACAAATCTCACATTAAAACGGCTTCTCTCTTGTGTGCGATCTCATATGGCGGTTTAAATTACCAACTTGAGTACACTGATAGAAACAAATCTCACATTTATACGGCTTCTCTCCTGTATGCGTTCTAATGTGTGTCTTTAAAACATCTATTCGACTACACTGATAGTAACAAATCTCACATTTATACGGCTTCTCTCCTGTATGCCTTCTCATGTGGCTTTAAATCACCAAATCGACTACACTGATAGTCACAAATCTCACAATTATATGGCTTCTGTCCTGTATGCGTTTTCATGTGTCTTGTTAAAATATAGAGTTGTCTACACCGATAGTCACAAATTTCACACTTATACGGCTTCGCTCCTGTATGCGTTCTCATGTGTCCATCTATATGAACACGTCGGCACTTGTAACCACAAATGTAACATTCAAATTGCTTTTCTTCTGCGAGGAGCGTAGTTTCCTTATTCTTGGAGATATTTGTTTGGCATCTCAGATCACCTAGAAAAAAAAGGGTAGATCAATAACTAGATTATTTTTATTTGGGCTAAAAGTGCCAATGTTTTTTCGCGAGGCCAGACTCTAACAGACAAAACCTAAACTCATCACTCACTAAAAAACAATAACACGATCACTCCACCAATAAATTATGTAGGTACTTCACCTGAAACAGCTCCATCTCAACATCCGCGCTGTATCTATCCCTCATCAACCCAGACATACATATTAACATTTAACATACATCACACATTCAATACGTAAAAAAGCACAACCTAATTTCTCATGCAAAATATCATAATTTATCCATAAGAAACGCTCCACATCCGCAAAAACAATCACCGACACACAATAGAACCAAAAAAAAAAACAACACTACCTATCCCGACACACACTCGATATAATAATCAAACTTTCAATAACTGCTTCACCGTTCACGTTATCAAACTTCACCCTCCACTTACCGACATTGACCTTAGAACCTGGGCGTCGTCCTATATGGTCACTTGGTGCCCACTACAACCACGCCTAGAACAAACTGACTGACAGACAAACTAAACCACCCTCTTATCATCTTCATCAGCCTCTCCCACACATACCCTGATTGCGTATTTACACTCCCATATACAGCACAGACAAGAGTTGCGCTGTCTTCACATAAACTTTGTAAGGTTAAAGGATAAAGTGATATCACTCCTCAAAGCCCAAGCCGCTTTTTCGATCGGAACTATTTGTTGTTATATGAATTGTTACTCTGGAAACCCTGTAAAATATCTTCTCAGTTAAAAACAAAATGAAACCAACGAATTTCCCGTACAAATTTTCACAATCAATATTACTTCCTTATTGATTTCCCAAAAAATGCATTAACACCTTATGCTTTATTTTCAACCAAAATAAAAATAACGATGTTTCCATACACATTTTTATCCCTTTTTTTACTCTTTGGGGGATGATTTTCAAAAACGCTGAAATACGCCATTTTTCTATTTTTTACCGTTACTTTTACGCATGATCTTCCTTTAATGTGGGATTCTATGTTACTTATGTTGTGTTATGTCGCTATTTATTTAATTATCTTCGCGGAGTTATTCTTTTGTACGTATTACGTATTCTCAGAATACTATTCTGTGGTTAAACTAAATCTCTGAACGTCTAGTGTACTACATGCGGCGAATAAAAAACACAGAAGATGAATTTCTAACATAGGCATAAACAAAGAAAAAGGGCAAAAGGCTCATGATTGGTTCGAACTGTTGTTATGAGGCCAGCCGTGATTGGCCGACTCAAAGACACAGTGACGCCATTTGAGCCGTCGCTATACAGAATTGTGTTCAACACACTTTATCATGGGCTCATTTTTCAGGACAAATCAGACTTCTATGTTTTTTCGTTCACTGACTATATATAATACTGTAACTGTTTATTAGTTCACCTAAACTTTCGTGTAAGTTTAGGCTACACTATACGTAGCGCTATGAGAAATTAATATTTTTCGTCTTTTAGGCCTCACAATCTTGAGACCCTAGTTCGATCCCCGGTCGGGCATGCACTAACGAGTTTTTCGGAATTTATGTGCATATACATATATATACATACATACACCGTCACGACATGAATAACCTTGACTTGCAATTCACAGTTAACACTCGGAACACCTCTGACACCCCCCCGTGACGATATTTATATTGTCTTTGTTATCTATCCACAGAATGGAGCCAAGTTGCGTAGCCACATAGTCACGCTCGCCACAAGCCGCCCTGCGGTGACTGATTGCACTGGACGTACTGGACGTACCAGAGGGCGCTGGGGTCGTCACATGCCTACACCTTTACGAGTATTATTGTTATTTTATTCGTAAAATACGTATACTACAATTTGGCTTATTTTACATAATTACTTTCTTTATAAATTCCTGAGTGTTTTCCAGAGAGGGAAGCAAATACTATAGATCTCCTTGTATATTATTCGAAGAGGGTGCATTTTCAGAACTTGTACGTCAATTCCGGAAAAATTTCTTAAATAAGTATAATTGATTTTTGATTATAGATTCTTTTGTTTTTTAATCGTTCATTACTTGCTCTGTGAAGGTAACCATGGAAAAATCAAAGTAATATTATGATTCATATTCATTTATCTAAAAAATTCAGTTAGCAATTTGGAATTTCTCTATATTATGTACCATATACTATATTTAAACAATAAATACTGATAATGTCAATTCATAATGTAGTTTTAGGGTTCTGTACTAGAATACTTGATCAAATTAATTTTGCAGTTTTGTGTCATATATTTTGTAGGTATTAAATTAATTTTTATTCAGATTACTCAAGTTTTCTTGAATTGAACTCTTTTAAATTGAATGGTACTGGGCTGCAGGACTTCCGAAAAACTTGTTCGGCCTAGGCCAAACTAGTTTCTCCTAAAATCGGGTTTGGCCGGTAACATAAACACTGAAAGACACAAATTTCACTTTTATACGGCATCTCTCATGTGTTGTTTTTATCTATTTTGGTGTCTACACTGATAGTCACAAATCTCATATTTATACGGCTTCTCTCATGTGTGTCTTTAAAGTACCGGCGAGACTATACTGATAGTTAAAAACCTCACATTTATACGGCTTCTCTCCTGTATGCTTTCTCGTGCGTATCTTTTAAGCACTGGCATTACTACACTAATAGTCAAAAACCTCACACTTATACGGCTTTTCTCGTGTGTTTCTTTAAAACGCTGGCATTAATACACTGATAATCACAAACCTCACCTTTATACGGCTTCTTTCCTGTACGCGTTCTCATGTGTGTCTTTGAAGAACCGGGTTGAATACACTAATAGTCACAAACCTCACATTTATACGGCTTCTCTGCTTTATGCGTTCTCATGTGTGTCTTTAATTATCGAGTTCACTACACGGATAGTCACAAATCACACATTTGTACGGCTTCACTCCTGTATGCTTTCTGGTGTGTTTCTTTAAAGTACCGGGACGACTAAACTGAGTCACGAATCTCACATTTATACGGCTTCTCACCTGTATGCGTTCTCATGTGTGACTTTAAAGAACCGGAATGGATACACTGGTAGTCACAAATCTCACATTTATACGGCTTCTCACCTGTATGCGTTCTCATGTGTGACTTTAAAGTACCGGATTGAATACACTGATAGTCACAAACCTCACATCTATACGGCTTCTCTCCTGTATGCGTTCTCATGTATGTCTTTAAAGTACCGGGATGACTACACTGATAATCACAAATCTCACATTTATACGGCTTCTCTCCTGTATGCGTTCTCATGTGTGTCTTTAAATCACCTGGTCGACTACACTGATTGTCACAAACCTCACATTTATACGGCTTCTCTCCTGTATGCATTCTCATGTGTATCTGTAAATTACCAAGTCGACTACACTGATAGTCACAAATATTACATTTATGCGGCTTCTCTTCTGTATGCATTGTCATCATGTGTGTCTTTAAACTACCAGGTCGAATACACCGATAGTCACAAACCTCACATTTATACGGCTTCTCTCCCGTATGCGTTCTCATGTGTGACTTTAAAGAACCGGATTGAATACACTGATAGTCACAAACCGCACTTCTATACGGCTTCTCTCCTGTATGCGTTCTCATGTGTGTCTTTAAAGAAGCGGGACGACTACACTGATAGTCACAAACCTCACATTTATACGGCTTCTCTCCTGTATGCGTTCTCATGTGTGGCTTTAAAGAACCGGGATGACTACACTGATAGTCACAAACCTCACATTTATACGGCTTCTCTCCTGTATGCGTTCTCATGTGTGTCTTTAAAGAACCGGGATGACTACACTGATAGTCACAAACCTCACATCTATACGGCTTCTCTCCTGTATGCGTTCTCATGTGTGTCTTTAAAGAACCGGGATGACTACACTGATAGTCACAAACCTCACATTTATATGGTTTCTCTCCTGTATGCGTTCTCATGTGTGTCTTTAAAGAACAGGGATGACTACACTGATAGTCACAAACCTCACATTTATACGGCTTCTCTCCTGTATGCGTTCTCATGTGTATCTTTAAAGAACCGGAATGACTACACTGATAGTCACAAACCTCACATTTATACGGCTTCTCTCCCGTATGCGTTCTGGTGTGTCTCTTTAAATTACTGGGATTTCTACACCAATAGTCACAAACTTCACATTTATACGGCTTATCTCTTTTATGTGTTCTCATGTGTGCGTTTATAGAACTAAATTGTTGAGACCGATAGTCACATTTATACGACTTCTCTCCTGTGTGTGTTCTCATGTGTTTTATTTGACCACGTTGTCTGCACTTGTAACCACAAATATGTTCGCCTGCGAGGAGTGTGGTTTCCTTATTTTTGGGCACATTTGTTTGGCATGTCACATCACCTAGAAAAAAAATATATAGTAAGAGCGTTTGTCCACCGCCTCCGCGCCGCTGTCATCGTCACCGAGAATCTCGTTCTTCGGACATTGCCAAATAGTCCGATAGAAATACTATCAAAATTATTAAATTCCCCAGTTATATTTTTTTACTATGGATTCTATTGATTGGGTATTATAATACTTTTTGTACACTTTTCTAACTGATTTAGGTCGAGGACTAGATATTTTTAAATGACGTGAATAATTAAAATGAGGGAAAAAAAAGACAAATCAGTTTGCAAACGTTTATTTGTTCAAAGACGGTAATAAAGCATACTTTAGGATTTAATAACAATTTCAATTCAACAATGTAAATACATTTTAAAACAAAATATAATCTTCGTAATTTAATACAATTCATTAACATTGTTGAAATTGTAATAAAATAATAAATATTGCTGTTTTACCGCCCTTGAACATAAACGTTTGCAAAAAAGTGATTAGTCTTTTTTCCCTTAGTCAATCAAATCGTTTAAAGGGCTCCACAATGCTATAAAATAAAGTAAAAATTTGAAAAAAATACGGGATGTTTTTTGACTCAAGACAATTATTAATTACACTTTATAAATAAATATACTTTCAATCTTCTTTTAATTATAATACTTTTAAAAAAGCATGAATTTCACGAAAGAAGCGATTCAGTTTCCATATTTCAAAACCGATTGAAACGAAACCAACAAAAGCAGATACTTACAAGAAAAAAACATCTTTATTAAATTAAAAAATATAAATTTAATGTGTTAATGTAGCCGTGATTGCAAAATAACTGAAGTTTTGGCGTCTGATTAGAGCAGGATAGACAGTTGAAACACAAAAGCGTTAGAGCAGGACTGAATTTTAGCATTGTGCAGCCCCTTAATATAATATTTTTTATTGCATATCAAAAAATACTAATTGCACATTAAACATACTATTTTGCACACCAAATATCACCATCAGAAATATTTCAGCTCAGAAGAGAGCCGCTAGCCGGTAGGTAAGGATTTCGTATTTTTAGGGTTCTATACCTAAAAGGTACAAAAGGAACCTTTACGGTGATACGTCTGTCCGTCCGTCCATCCGTCCGTATATCACAGCTTCATAACTTTAGCACCTTTAAAGATAAAGAAATGAAATTTGGCACAAAAATAGCATTAATTTGTACATAAGTATAAAAAAAAATTTAAAAATTTGAAATTGTCCAAATATTCCCAAAACAAAAGTGAGAAAAATAAAAAATATTATCCTAAAAATACAATATGGGTATCAACTTGTAGATATCAAAAATATGATTGTAAAAATATATACTTTTAATATATTTACTGCCACAAGTTTCGAAAAATGTTTAAAAAACAACAAAAATATGTATGTCCCCCTTATCTCCGAAACTGGAGGACCGAAAAGCATGGAAAAATATCGATTATAGATCATGGCTGGCCACTTACAGGAAAACTACAGCGGTTAAAAAAAATTGAGCACAAATGAAAAATATAAAAAAAAGAATTATAATAAATAAAAAAATATTTTTTTTATAAAATGACAATATGGGTATCAAATTGTAGGAATTAAAAAGTTGATTGTAAAAATAAATGGTTTGGCTACATTTAATTGCATCTAGTTTGAGAAATCCTTGTAAACCATAAAAAATCAAAAACTGGTAGACCAAAAAATATGAAAAAAAAATCATGGTAATATGCGTTTACATAAAGATTACAGGAAAATTAAAGCAGTTAAGAAATTCACGAAAAGAAATGACAAATTTATCATCCACAATACGGAACCCTCGGTACGCGAGTCTGACTCGCACTTTTTTACGGTTTTTTATGATAACCCACACACCCAACAAATTTCGCTTGCAAGTTAGTATTTATGTGGTGCGTGCAGTTAGTATTTTGGATAGAACACTGTAGTTGGCACTTTTAGTATTTTCTGTTGTGCTTTTAAAAATACCTAGCCCTCGATCAAGATCTGTTAGAACACACTAAGGTCCTCTTCAACATGGTTAAAACTATCAATTACCACTGAAAAAAGCGACTCGTAAATTATAAGTATGAAAGAATGAATGAATGAATGAATGAATAAACACTTTATTGCACACAAATAAGAAAACAAGATACACACAAAGAACAGATAGAAGGCAAGGGCGGACTTATTCCTAACAGAAATTTCTTCCAGTCAACCTTGGGAAAACATAAAAAGATTTTATCTTGAAAATTTAACTTAATCAGTGCATAACAATATGTAAAAGTAATTTTAAACCTATAACATAAACATAAAAATATACTACATACAAATACATACATAAATACACAGATACATATATACAGACAAACAGTAGCTTAGTCAGTAAGTCATTCAGAGAGATGAGAGGTAAAATTTTTTCAAGTCGTTGCTAACACATTTCTATAAGACTAGAAGTAGTGATACATACATTACTACATATAGTCCACCACCACCACTCGGCCACTGAGATTGTTGAGTAGTTCGACGTTACCGTTAGAATACGGCGCACCGAGTTTTGTCTTACTTGTTTCAAAACAAAATGTTGTTCAAATCCAAATACGATGTTAATAGATTCATAGAACTTGTAGAAAGCAATCAATGTATGTGTATGATACACAACCGTAGAAATGTTCGACAATATGATTTTATATTTGCCTCTCGTTAGAGTCGAACTTCGAGGGGATGAACAATAAAACCAAAGACGTATGCTTGATTTATTATTGAAATGTCTTTTATATTTATAATTTAAGATAACGTTTATTCACTGTTAATCATTTGATATCATGTCAGCAGTGGAACCTTTAATATAGTGGCGAAGCGCATCTTTTATTCCGAACTCAAGTCGAATAAAAAAAAGCGACAGAAATAAATTAGGCAAGTATCATTTAAAAGTGTGCTGTCTCTCCCAAACGTAATGTACTATGGAAAAGGAACACATACAGCAACGTATAAAGGGCCTTATTGGCACACCTGTTAAGTATTAACCAAACAGTTTCAATTGTCATTTTGTGTTATATCAATCTGCCACTACATGGCGTCACTTCTGCAACTTTACTTGGTCGTGTAATACTCTAATGTCTGCCTGTGTTTCTTGTTTCGTAATAATAAATCTACTATTCTTCATTCAATCCTGTTTTGATTAGTCCAAAATCCATCAACAATTAATTTTGAAAAAAATATTTGTTTTGGCGGCTACTGATTGAGAATATGCCAATCGAAAAAAATATTACAAATAAAAACCATTCTATGATAATGTTATAAGCGATATATTTTCAGAAAAATAGGGGTATGAATAAAGGGAAATGTCGTTCAGTCATTTATCTATCTCTATCACACTCTCTATGCGTGCGTCAGAGATGGACGTATGCTCGAACGATGAACGGTCGACCGAGTCTTTTTGGGAGTGTCGGGCCGGGAAAAATGTATTTCAGCAATATGAATAACGCTGAAAGTATACTACCTACGACATTTTTTCAACGGCCGCCGAAAAGTGTTTAAAAAATTGGGCCAGCAAATATGCCAGGCTTCATACAAAAATGTTCGAAGTTCGAAACCCTTTCGTTAAGAAAAAAATGCGCACTTTCTCATGTATTTTATTTTTAACCCATCTCTTAACGGTCGGTCTTTCTGTTCAGTTTTAAGACCTGAACTTTCCTTGTATCAGCCATGGATGTAAAAAAAAAGGCGGACAAAGTCGTCACTAAGCAACTACTGAAGCACAGCCCATTGCTAATGCCATTGCGGCGGTTTATAAGTGTGTGAGTGGATTTACTATACTTACATAGGCTTCATGTGAACGTGTGCGTGCCGGGCTCGTACTGTTATACTGGAGTTCCCGAAAGACTTTTTAAAAAAAAAACTAAATTTTATCACTAACACTTTATTGAAATAGAAACATTAGAAAACTTAAAGAAAATATGAAAATGGAAAATAGGTAGTATTAAAATCGGTAGATGTGAACGCGACGGAGGTTTCAGTGGAACTGACTGGAGAGAGGGAATATGAATCTACTTCAAACTGATAAAATGCTGGCTAGGTGAAATATTGTAATGATAGGGTTGATTTGGGTACATACTTGAGGTATAACAGCCCCATGGTTAAGAGTAAACTTACGGCTTTATGTAAGTTTACGAATGATGGGTAGGTATGTTTAATATTCTGATATTATCCTATACGTAGACGAGGTTGAGGATTTGGACCTGATGAATTCATTGAAATGTTTTCAGGATCTGGATTATTGCTCATTTGTTTCCTTTGAGTTATTAAACATGTACCGATTTTTACATTATAAATTATCAAACCAATGATTACACTTATTGAAATAATACTTAGTGATAGACTTATATGAGTAGGTGTGAAATCATAATCTAAAAGAGTGTCAGAAGGACTAATAAATTTATCAGGTAGATTATTCAAAATCTTCAGACTGTCTAGATTTACATTCTTAATTTTAGTTGTAGGTAAATGCACCTTTTGCTCATTAAATTTCTTTAAATTACAACAAGTATCATTGATAATGTTAAAATTGGAAACAACTGTATTCATAAGTAATTTATAATTTCCTCTTACTTCTAGTTTAATTTCTTTACAAAATGCATTACATTCAGGTTTAAGAGTAAGTATTCCAGTTCCTGATATAATACTATCCACAATTTCTGACTTACATTCAATCGATAGTTTTACAGGGTTTGATTGAGTAAATATCCATTTGTTTCCATTTAACTTATGCCAAATATCAATACTTCCATGAATTAATTTACTTACACATTGTTGAGGTAAAACTTCTACAGCTTTTGTCATTATTTCTACTTCGCAGTTGGGGTTATTAATAACATTAAAAATATCTATAGAATCGCAAATAAAGTACTTATCGATAATAGTCTTACAATGATCTAGATCATCAATGTTAAAATAAGTTTTCCTATCTTCACTGAGGCCTACAAAAGATTTAGGCGTTGTAATTAAAGCAAAAGAGTTCGGCATGTTAGAGTCATGCGGAACCGGCATAGGTACACTCCTATAAAGACTAAAAGTAAGGAAATTCACCAAAGGAATTTTTATTACAAATACTAACTTATTATCAAGATAATAAACAACTAGGTCTACTAGATTCATTATCAAATGAATATTATCTAAACTTAATTCTACCGGAAATTCCTTAAACTTAGGTATATTCTTAAAATTACTTACAATGTCGTTATAAAGTTGTTTCGGAGTCACAACTGAAGGATGAATAGTGTTTGCCTTAGCAAATAAAATGCTATTAAGCAAATCTTCGATTTTAAAAGACAAAGTTAATAGAGTAGCTTGTAATGTATTCAAAATTTCGCCAAAGTTGTTTTTTAAATTCAAAGAGTTTGTTGTTTCTGAAATATTCTTAATGACTAATGAAACCTTTTCAATTGCATCGTTTAATAAAAATTGATTTTTATTTAATTCAGAGATTGAAGCATTGTAGGTAGAAATTGCTGATTTCGAAATAAACATACTACGGGCTATGCTAGTAGCTAAATCTTTATCATCGTTATGTAATTTTTGAATGGCTTTATTATACTTATATGCGTCGTCTTCATTAAGAGTGCCAAATATATGTTTGAAAACAGTACCAATAGCTGAGAACCAAGCAGATCTTTTCGAAACTGTAGGTATCAGATGTGATATAGATTCATAATCACGAATAATATCGTTAAATAACGAATCGAGTGGTTGAACCATATTGTGACATTCAGTATTACTGATTGATTCAGTTTGTTGACAAAGGTACCGTAATGTACCGAAAATACTTTTAATATTTTTAATGTGAGCTGGAGCAAATGATACATCTAGAGGAATAATTACGTGGACATAGTCATTAATTAGTTTAACTGTTCCAGACGGATCAAAGAAGATACCAGGACTCTTCACTATAGGCTGGATGAATTCTTCTTCTTTATATCCCAGAGTATGATTGCATAATAATAGTCTGAAATAAGAAGTATTTAGGATAAGTACCAATATTATTTATTTTGTTAATTTCAACCATTTTCATGAGATGCCAGTTTGACTTCATCGAAATGATGTTTCACATGGCGACGATTAATGAGAAGAGACAGGGTGTTATTGCCATGGATTTTAATAACTTTGTACGGACCCTTCCAAATGGGTGACAATGCTTTGCGTAATCTGAGGTGGTTTTTGAGATAAACAAGATCGCCTACTTTGTATTTTACTGATTTGGTATTTCGGTCATAATATTCTTTTGACCTTTCTTTAGATTTTTGTATATTCTGCAACGCTTTGTCCCTGGATAATTTCAGGCGATGATGTAGCATTTTCAAATATTCAGGATAAGTCGTATCAGAACTCAGTTCATAGACAGAGTCGGGAATGAAGGGTTTATGGCCGAAGAGAAGTTCAAAAGGACTAAATTGAGTTGTAGTGTGGATATTGGTATTATAGGCTAGCATTGCAGTGTATACGAATTTGTGCCAGTCAGATTGGTTTTCATTTACAAACGACTTTAAGTACCCCTTTAATGTAGAATGACTGCGCTCAAGTGCACCTTGAGTTTGAGGGTGGTAGGGTGACGCCCATATTTGTTTTATTTTTAAGAACTGGCAGGTTCTTTTGAAAAGATCAGCTGTGAAATTTGAGCCTTGATCTGTTACGATTTTTCGGGGAATACCGAACACGGAAATAAAATGAATTAGGCATTCACAGGTTTCTTCCGAAGTTGCATTAGAAATGGGGTAAGAAACTGAATACTTCGTTAAGTCATCTTGGATTGTAAGAATAAATCTTAATTTTGCCGCACCAGCTTCTGGTAAAGGACCGACTATATCTATGCTAATGCGGTCAAAAGGTGTTGTTGAAGAGGTTGTTATTTGCATCGGAGCTTTATTGATTTGCCTTAAAGCTTTATTGGATTGGCAGGAGGAGCAATTTTTTACATAATTTTCTATGTCTGATTTCATCTTTTTCCAATAATATCTTTCTTTAATTCTATTATACATTCTTGTTGATCCTAAATGTCCGGCAATCGGTATGTCATGGTTTTCCTTTAAAATTTTGGGTACTTCACTTAATGCAGGATATATTATAGAGTTATGGTACACGTTTACAGTTATGTTGGTGTCGTGAAATAAGTAAGTCAAGATGTTGTAAATTTTGGTAAATGATAAGCTCTCAAATGGATTTTTAAAATCAGTTATAGCGACTTCGGTGTCGGCTTCTGTAAGCATAATTTCATCTCGCACCTTTTTCAAAGTGTCAAATATTTCTTTATACGATGATTCATCAAAATGGTGAACTTTTGTAAATAGGAGGTAAAAGGTTTTATCATTGCATATAACCTTTTCAAATGTATGCAGTTGTTTTTCTTTGTATATGAAATCGTTTGAGTTTTCTAAATTTCCCAAAAATTCCTCAATGTATGGATTCGATTCATCGAGGTCAATGGACGTAGGAATAAGTAACAGTTTACAGGGGCTTTTCATTAGATTTTGATTAAATTCTTTTACATTTGTGTTATAGTTTAGTTCCGTCTTCTTTCCTGACATAGCTTTAGAAAATTTTGAATAATCGTTATTGGAAAGATCAAGATTGGAAAGTGGGTCTATAACCTCGGTTGTTTCAGATGGAAGTTGAAGAGGACTAAAATCTGGAGGCTGATTATTAAATGGACTAGTATCGTCGAGAGGCCCAACGTCAATAAGTTCACTCTCGGAATTTGGTTGTTGTTGTAGAGAACTTGGATTATCTATGCTTTGAGTTTCTGGAGGATTATTTTGGGGATTCAGTGGATTGAATTCTGAACTAGAAGCTTCGTCTTGTATTGGGTTTACAGGAAATTGAGACAGAGCGTCCGCATTGCAATTGAGTTTTCCTTTTTTGTATTCAATAGCGTAATCAAACTCTTCTAGTTTGAGACGCCATCTAACGAGTTTTGAGCCAGGTTCAGTACAGCCAAAAAGCCAACTCAGTGGTTTGTGGTCAGTAATGATTGTAAAGCGTCTACCATAGAGGTAGGGACGGAAAGTTTTAGTACCAAATAAGATCGCTAGACATTCTTTTTCAGTTACACTATAATTTATTTCTGCTTTATTTAGAGTACGAGAAGCGTATGCAATTGGGCTGTCTTTGCCAACAGGACCTTGTGATAGAATAGCGGAAATTGCATAATTTGATGCATCACAAGTGAGTACAAATGGTTTTGTAAAATCAGGATAAATCAACAGAGGAGCGGATATTAATTTTTCTTTAAGGGTGTCGAAAGCAAGTTGCTGTTCATTCTGCCAGGAAAAAACTACGTCTTTTTTCAAAAGGTGTGTCAAGGGTTTAGCGGTTTTCGAAAGATCTGGAATAAACCGACGGTAATACGATACAAGTCCTAGAAAGGATTTGATATGTTTCGGGGACTGTGGGGTAGGAAAATCTTTAACGGCTTTTATCTTTTCTGGGTTAGGCTTAACGCCTTCATCTGTGATCAAATGCCCAAGATTTCTCACGTCTGAGAAACTCGCATTTGTCAGGTTGAAGTTTTAGGTTGAATTCTCGGAGTCTTAGGAAAATTTCTTCGAGATTAGTGATGTGGGAAGGAAGATCATAAGAGTGAATCACAATGTCATCAAGGTAAACAAAGCACTGTATACCTTGGAGACCAGATAGGACGGTATTCATGAGGCGTTGAAAAGTGGAAGGCGCATTTTTTAACCCAAAGGGCATTCTGGCAAATTCAAAGTGGCCCTGAGGTATAGAGAAAGCAGTTTTAGCGGAGTCTTGAGGTGCCATTTGAATTTGATGAAACCCTGATGCAAGATCAAGGGTGCTGAAGTATTTGCTTGAACCAAGTTGGTCGAGAATTTCGGTAATGTTGGGAATTGGGTATGAGTCACCCACAGTAACGTCATTTAATTTACGGTAGTCAATGACTACACGCCATTTCCTCTGACCAGAAGCATCAATCTTCTTTGGAACGATCCAGATCGGCGAAGACCAGGGTGAAGAAGATGGCTTAATTATGCCATCTTCCAACATTTTATTAATCTGCGATTGAACCTCCTGTTTATGACACTCAGGAAAGCGGTAAGATTTTGTGTGGATAGGAGTGGAAGATGTCGTTTTAATTTCATGTTGGATAGCATTAGTGAAAGACAATTTGTCTCCCGGTAAATGAAATATGTCTGAGAATTTTCCACAAATTTCGCGTAAAGCTTGAGATTCTTCGTCATTCATATGTGAGACGCGGAGTTGTTCTATCACTTGCTTAGTTCGTGAAAAAGTATTGTTATTGTTTCTGTTAAGATTTGATACAGTGTTAATTTCATATGGAGTAAGATCATTTTCGTCTAAAGGAATGATATCAAGTTTCAAGTTTGAGTCAATTGTTATTGGATGTTCAGCAGTATTGACTACTGAGATGTTTACACGTGAATTAGGTTTAACTTGTACTATACAATTTGCAATAAGAAGTGATTCAATAGGATGTTGGTCCAGGATAAGCCCTTCTTTTATTTTGGGATTGGAAATAGAGCATTCAATGACAGTTTCTGTTCTTGGAGGAATAGTATAAACCGGTTCATTGAATAGGATTTTGAATTTAGCATCATTTATTGTTAGAATGCTTTCGACATAGTTTATATTTGTATTATTTCTTTGGTTAGAGAATAAATCATTTCCTATAATCCCGTCATAGGGTAGTTCAAGGTCAGGGATTACATGGAAACGGTGAAGTGTAATTTTATCATCACACAATAATGAAACAGGAATGTGTCCAAGAGTAACAACGGAATTATCTTTCGTTGAGTCGATGCCCTTGATTCGGATTTTGTTATCTGTTATTTCTGGCATTTGATTTATTGCAGAATTTTTAATCAGACTTACAGTAGAACCGGTGTCAATAAGAAATGTCATAGGATTTGCAGATACTGAAGTTTTGATTTTGATGTGAGGTAAATATCGTTTTCCAGCATTTTTAGAAATTTCATATACGTGATTATATTGGTTTTCCGTTTCAGGTGTGGTTGGAGCGGTGAATATAGGAGAATCTAGGATTTTAGCCTTGCAGCTACTAAACTTCAGAGGTGACTTAGTAGTTAAGTTACTGAATTGAGATTTGTTACTATGCTGACTATTAGATTGGGAAACAACAGGGTCAAGAAATTTGCATTTAGCTTGTTGTTTGCAGTCCTGTTTGTCAGTAGACTTTAAAACAGTGGAATACAGTGGTTTTGAATTTGAATGATTCAGTGGTGGATTTAGGGATGAAGTCAGTGGTTTCGAATTAGTATGATTCAGGGGATTCAGTGGATTCGGTGGTACTTCTTTTGAATTAGCATGATTCAGAGGATTCAGCGATGATTCTTTTAAATTAGCATAATACAGAGGACACAGTGGATTTAGAAGGTAATCAGTATCGATTTTACCACTTAGTTTTCCCGCACGACACTGGACGGGAGGGCTTGTTCGTTTAAATCATCTAATTCGTCAAAATTTTGCTCTTCAGACGAGCTAATGACATGAATAGGTTGCGTTTTCCTTTGAAAATTATTCGTTGGTTGGCGATTGCCATTTTGGGATTGCTGATTTTGAGAATTACCGTATTTTTTATTGTTATATTCACGTTTGCGACAGTTTTCTATTGTATGGCCTAAATTCTTGCAGTACCTACATGTTGGCACATTAGATCCAGAGGGTTTAGGTTGTCCTTGAGCCTGTGGCTTAGAAAATGATGAGTTCACATTTTGACGGGGTTGCCCTGTTTGGTAACCGCTGTTGGTGGAGAAAGATCCTGCGTGCTTTTTGTTGCTTATACCTAAAATTTTTTCCTCAGCAATGGCGAGACTTATGGCATCGTTGAGCGTACTAGGGTCCCTACACCTAACAACTGTCGACAATTGTGGCTGCAATCCTATCATGAAAATATTCAGCGCCAAATCTTGCATTGCCGCCACACGGCCCGTTAGTTCATCTTTCTTTTTAGTAGGGACCGAAATATTTATTTCAGTCAATAGTTTTGCTAAGCAGCTCTCTATTCTAAGTGAATACTGACTGACTGACTCATTACGGCCTTGTTTGCAGTCTTGCAAATCAGAAAGGAGATAGGCATAGTGTTTCTTATCTCCAAATTGGGATTTCAAAAACTCTTCTAATTGGTCCCATTTGGTGAATTCTTTGATGGCACAAGCTGTTTCCGCTTTGCCTTCAAGTTTACTTAATATGTATTTAAAAAGTATGTCCACCTGAGAGGCGGATGCGAGATTAATAGCATTTCGGCAATTGTTCAAAAAAGGATTTAACTTTTCGCGGGAACCATCAAAAGTTCCGATAAATTTAATCAGTACATTTAAATCGATATCAGACATTTTTACCTGTGCTTCTTCGTCTTTAACTTGTGAAGGCTTGGGCATAATTATGTTAAAATAAAATAGAAAATATAGTTCGACACTAAATCAAGGTTATAACGTATAAAAATAAACTATCTTTAAACTGCACAAAGTCACAGGTATGACCACTCGTTATCAGTTCGTAGAAAAACGACCGGCGACGCGTGGGCGCAGTACACAGCAACTAGGCTTCACTAAGTTGTTGAATTAATAATGTTTTAAATAACTCACAGGATTAACAGGAACATAATGATGATGGTCAATTACGCAGTTAGACAGGAACCAAATACCAGCGTTAGACACTGAGGATACAGTGTCCTCGGGATGCAGCGGCTTCCGAATTTTCAGGGTACTGCGGCACAGGAACCTCGAGACTCGGTACAACAGAGACTTCAGGATACGGCGGACAATAGTCTTCCTTTTTATTCTAGGATACAGCAGGACACGGCGGCAAAATTCAACGGCGTATCGATGTTAGAGTACGGCATACATGATGCCATAAAATGCAGAGTCCGATAGTCAGGATACAGAGTCCGATGTTGATAACTTTCACGAATTTTCACTGTTTTTCACAAAACTTAAGAGAGGCGTCCCAGGATTTTTTTTTAAATCCCTTAAGCTGCCACCAATGTTATACTGGAGTTAGGAAAGACTTTTAAAAAAAAAAAACTAAATTTTATCACTAACACTTTATTGAAATAGAAACATTAGAAAACTTAAAGAAAATATGAAAATGGAAAATAGGTAGTATTAAAATCGGTAGATGTGAACGCGACGGAGGTTTCAGTGGAACTGACTGGAGAGAGGGAATATGAATCTACTTCAAACTGATAAAATGCTGGCTAGGTGAAATATTGTAATGATAGGGTTGATTTGGGTACATACTTGAGGTATAACAGTACGTACAAGCGAGTAAAGTTAAGGTTTAAGATTCTTTATTTCTTATAAGAACATTTACATATTCACTTAAAATGAGAACTTAATAATATTCATAATTCATAATAATTTATTTGTCAAACATAGGTACAATAATTGGATACACATAAGTTTAAAATGGCCTGTCTATGTTTCGCCTTAAAGGCACACAAATATCTTAAAGTTAGTACTTATAGCTAGATTAAAGTCATAATAAAATAATACAATGTTAATGTAATCGCGGGATTACAGAAACTGCAGGGCGGATGGGATTTGACACAGGAGAATTGTGGAAACAATGTGGGTGCACTGACTGACCTGTGTTATATGTTGTTCTTGGTGTTTTCGGTGAGCCGACGAAACGCGCCGCGTGTCGTCTCCCCTCGTTGAGCTGATTAATGCTGGCACTTTGGGCAGTGATGAGCTGGATGTCTTGAAGTATTACACAGCACTTATATGTTCACAAGACACGGTGAATACGCGAGATTGTTTGTATCGGCGGCACGAATGTTTATACACGTGTGTCGTTCTCTCGAGAGTTCGGACGCAACAGAATGAAGCCAGCGCCCGCGCGCGCCTCGACCGGCGCGCGGCGGGGAGGGGGTGGTCGTTCGCGCATGCGCACGCGAATGACACGTCATGTTCTAACGTCATGCTGGTAACGTAGTGTAGCGTGAACATCCTGGGGGGGCCGGGGCTGCGGCTCCTCTTGAGCTGAATCCAACGGCAGCCTGGCTATCTTGAACACAGGTCGTCGCAGATTTCCATGAGCTGTGTCCAGATCCACAACTCGTATCACTCCATCCTTGCCAGGTATCGTGCGGAGAATTCTTCCCAACTTCCATTGGAGCGGAGGCAGGTCATCCTCTTTGATGAGTACCAGTTCACCCACTTGAGGAGGGGAAGAAGGGGAGAGCCATTTGGAGCGGGTTTGCAGGGTATGGAGGTAGGATCTGGACCAGAGAGTCCAAAAGCGCTGAGAGAGCGCTTGAATGAGTTGAAACCGTTTAAGAGCAGATATGGGTCTGTCGTCAAAAGACTGCTCAGGTAGAGCGGTGAGCGGACGACCAATAATGAAATGTCCGGCCGTGAGAGGTTCAAAGTCCGTAGGGTCGGATGAAATTGGGCAGAGGGGTCTTGAATTGAGTACAGCCTCAATTCGAGCCAAAAGAGTAGAGAATTCCTCAAAAGTGAGGTGCTGTTCACCTATCACACGATAAAGTAGTTGCTTGGTGGATTTTACGTTTATTTCGTGCAGTGCGCCGAACCAAGGCCCTTTAGGCGGGTTCAGTAACCAAGTTATGTGCTGATTCGCGAGCTTGTGAGTGATTGCATCATTGTTTGACCTGAGGAAGTTCTGAACTTCAATGAGTTGATTCCTAGCACCTACATAGTTTGTGCCGCAGTCTGAACGAATGAGAACCGGAGTACCGCGACGTGAGATAAAACGTTGCAATGCCGCAAAGAACGCTTCCGTTGAGAGTGCAGAGACTGGTTCCAAATGAACCGCCTTTGTTGCGAGGCAAACGAAAATACAAAAGTACGCTTTTATGAGTTTCGCGTTCCGCAACGTGCTGGATTTAACGAAGAAGTGGCCAGCAAAGTCCGTCGTGACGTGACTAAAAACTGGCTGAGGAGTAACTCTGTCTGCTGGGAGATCAGCCATGAGCGGAGCCTTAGGCTGAGCGCGGCACCGGAAACATCTAATACATTTAAACACGCGGTGTCTAATAATACGACGAGCGGACAGAATCCAGTACTGCTGGCGTAATATGGCGTGTAATGTGTCAGCTCCAGGGTGGCAGTGTATTGTGTGATAGTGATCTATAATGAGATCTACGAGCGGACTGGAGCTGGGTAGAATGAGTGGGTGTTGAGCGTCATACCTAATTGACGCGTGAGAGAGACGACCACCGACTCTCAAGAGGCCGTCCTTTATGAAGGGCGAGAGACGCTGGAGCCGAACGGGACAAACTTTATCAGTCTGGATACGATTAATGTCTTCAGCAAACTCATTGTGCTGAACAGAGCGGACCCAGTGCAACAGAGCGTCCCTGCGTTCACTAGCTGTCAACGGACCAGAGCGCCGTGCATCAGGGCTGTGCCGACAATTGAATATGAACCTTTTAATACAAGCCGTCACTCCGACGAGCTTGTCAAGTGAGCTGTAGCGAGTGAGCAAGTCCAGATCGATATCTGGGACTGCTATGTGTGCTGGTACCTTTTTGGGCTTAAGGCCTGGGAGAGCGTGATGGCCTAGAGCGGGTGGCATCTTGGGCCAAGTGCAGGTAGGTTCTTTGAGCCAACTGGGTGACCACCAAAGGTCATGAAGTGAGAGGGACTGGGCAGACATGCCTCTGCTTGCACAGTCAGCAGGGTTGAGGTTCGTGGGTACATGCTTCCACGTATGGCTAGTTGAAGTAGCTGTAATCTTAGCCACTCGATTGGCCTCGAAAGTCTGTAATCGGTGAGGTGAAGTGTTGAGCCATGCCAACACTATTGTGCTATCTGACCAGCATGTGTGTGTTTGAATGGCTATATGAGCTGACAGTTGGGCTGACACTCGAGTCATGAGCTGAGATAAAAGAGTCGCGGCTGACAACTCCAATTTCGGGATTGAGAGACGAGTCTTTATGGGTGCGACCTTGGACTTGCCAATGATTAGGTGTACATTGACATGTCCAGTGGTATTGCGCTCATGAAGGTAGATAACGGCACCAAAGCCAGCCTCTGATGCGTCCGCGAACCCGTGAAGTGAGTAAGTAGACGTGGGCTTGTACTTACAAATGTGCCGAGGTAAACGGAGGTTTGAGAGCTGAGGAAGATCCTCTGAGATGTGTTGCCACTCTGTGTGGACTTCTTCAGAGATAGGCTCATCCCATCCTATTTTCAGAAGCCAAAGCTTCTGGAGAAGAATCTTTGCGCGGAAGATGACTGGAGTAACCCAGCCATTGGGGTCATAGAGAGACGCTACTGTACTGAGAATGGAGCGCTTTGTGACTTGAGCATGAGTGGGCAAAGAAATGCGATAAGTGAACTCATCAGTTTGAGGAATCCACTGTATTCCCAGAACCTTAATGGAATTAGAGTCGGGACTGAAGTCAAAGTCCTTGGGCATGTCGCACTGGTCATCTGGGAATCGTTCAAGGAGCTGGGGCGAGTTGGAGGTCCATTTACTGAGCTGAAAGCCACCTAGGGCGAGTAACTCGATCAGTTCGCTTTGGAGCGACTGAGCAGATTCTACAGAATCTGCACCTGAGAGAATGTCGTCCACAAATATTGATTTGCGGAGGACCTGAGCAGCGTGAGGGTAGCGATGACCTTCGTCATCAGCCAATTGGAGTAAAGTGCGGATGGCATGGTATGGGCTGGACCTTAATCCATATGTGACGGTATTAAGGGCATACGTGAGCAGGGGCTGGTCGGGTGAAGACCGCCAGAGAATGAGTTGAAAACGTCTTTGCTCTGGGTGAATGAGTATATTTCGGAACATCATTCGGATGTCTGTGCTGAAAACTTGTGAGTGGGTCCTGAAGGACATGATAATGTCAACAATATCTTGCTGAAGAGCTGGACCTGTATGAAGACAATCATTTAGATTGACGCCGTTTGAGCTCTTACAACTTCCGTCAAACACACAGCGCAACTTTTCTGATCCTGGCTTGAATATGCCATGATGTGGGATATAGAAATGGGATTTATGAGCAAAGGTATTGGGGTGACACGGCGACATATGTCCCAATTTTATGTAATCTGACATGAATTCTACGTATTTCGAGCGGAAGGGCGGGTTCGCTTGCAGCTTCTTCTCTAAGTTGAGAAACCTGCGCAGAGCAATAGCGTGAGTGGAACCTAATGTCGGCGCGTTGTGTAGAAAGGGCAGTGTAACCACATATTGACCTGATGGTTCACGAGTAGTTGTGGTGCGGAAAATGTCCTCACACTGATCCTCTAATGGGCTGGTATGCTTGTAGGTTTGGGGTTCCTCAGATTCCCAAAACCTCTCAAGACTTTTGTGAATGTCATGAGTGGAATGCTCTGAGTCCGTGTGAGAGCCGACAATGTGAACGGAATTGACCTGATTCGTGGGTGAGGTGTGTAAATTTTCGAAAGGTCCAATCAACGTAAAATCAAATATCGTGCCGAAGGCTATAGGCTTGCCAGGGCCGAGCGAAACCTTGGTTCCGTCTAACACTTGACCAAGAATGTCAGATCCTAGTATTAGATCAACCGGAGCTGGTGTGTGATATTCTCGATCAGCAAGAGGAATCGGTGGGTGACCTGTTAACTGAGCGAGATCTGGAACCTTTTCCAACGGTAGGTACCCAGTTACGTTCTTCAATATATGGGCTGTGGCCGTGATCATAGGTGTGTCACGGTGAGTAGGTCGGCATACAATTGTGATTGATGCCTTTGAGTTTTGTGTGTGCTGATTTCCAACTCCTGCGATTTTTAGACATGTATGTTTTGATGGTAAATTTAAAATTGTGGCCATGCGCTGAGAACAAAGAGTTAGCATACTTCCACAGTCTAACAGTGCTCGTGCTGAGTGAAATTGACCATGTACGTCTGCTATTTTAAGTGAGACGGTTGGCAACAAAATTGGTGTGTTAGTGACGTTCACTACACGTTGTGCGGAGTTACAGGAATCTTCTGTTGGAGTTGAAGTCATTGAGTGAAAATGAACTGAGTGTGTATGTGCTGATTGAGTGTGTGATGAGTGTGCTGAGTGTGCTGAGTGTGCTGAGTGCTGGTCGTCCTCGCCTTCATAGTGCTCTGTTATTGTAGGTAGTCATTGTTGACTACCTACCCGAGACCTACTTGGCGATCGCGATTGAGTGGGCGAGTTGGGATGGGACGTATATGCCTGTGTAGCATGTGCCGAATGGTATTGAGGCTCATGCGCTGAGCGCTGTCTGGGCTGCTCACGTAGAGACGGAGGCAACAAATGAGCAGATGAGCGTGTCGGAGACATGGCCCCATGGCGATGCAGTGAAGTATGGTGGTCAGACCGCCCACACTCCTTGCATGCACGTGTAGACCTGCACTCGTTCTCATAATGAGGACCCAAACAGCGTCGGCACCGGTTGCGTGCGTTCACAAAGTCCCACCGACCTTGAACCGGTTGGTTATTAAATCCTGGGCATGCGATGAGTTTGTGTCCCCTATTCCTGCAGTATGGGCATGGCATACCACCAGTAGGGGAAGAAGGTTGAGCCGAATAATCCTGTCGGCGAGTGGGTGATGGGGATGATCGGGCCGAGTAAACTGGCGCTGTCTCAAATGCCATAAATGGTTGACGAATAGGACGGGGGGAGCGATTGTCCTGCCGAGGAGCTATGGGGCGGAACTCTTGATGAGCCTGGTAGGGCTGACGTGGAGTACCTCGAGTGGGTTGAAGCAGCTTATTGAGCTGAGCGAGCCTTTCTGACGGGCCGAGCCGTGATGAAGAAGGAGCCTCCTGTGACGCAAGGAACGATGACTCATTCTCCTTGCAGCGTGCGTGCTCTTCCAGAAACTCAATGAGGTTCTTGAGCGTGGGCAGAGTTGCACGAGATCCGTACTTCCGCTCAAAAAGAGTGCGGAGCTCGCCTTGTAGTTTTCGCACCACCATGGACACGAAAACATAGTCGGAATCTTTCATGGGCAGATCGAGATTGCGGAGAGCGCTTTGCGCTGAGATAAGCGGAATTAAGAATGATGTGCGGATATCCGAGCGCATGTGGATGTGCGGAAGGTTCATTATAATGTCCACAAACCGGTCAATGAGTACACGACGATTGTCGTAACGCTTGGTTAGAATTTCCATGGCTATGGGATAATTCTCGTTGGTAGGGTAGAGGTGTTTCACCATATCATGTGCCTCACCCTTTAGGGCGCCTAACAAGTAATGCAGTTTGACAGCATCCGAGACTGTAGCCATCTCACTGACGAGGCTCCTAAAAACGGCAATAAATGAGGGCCATTCTTCAACATTCGAATGAAACTCCGGTATGGGTATTTTTGGTAAAACACCAACGGGTGTACCTGAGCTGAGGGGTTGCGTCTTGTCCGGAAGGGCTGATTTTACTTTTAAATTTTCGAATGCTACTAGTATAGCATCATAATTGCTAAGTGCCGACTGAAAATTTTTTGTGTAGTTTGCCTCAGTTTCGTCGGACAAATCCTCATCGTCAAGGATCTCATAATATACGTTTTCCAGCTTAGTTTTAACGCTTTGTATGTTTGCGTAACGAGCGGTGAAGTCCGCCACAGAATAAGTTTTTCTGTCGCCTGCCTCTACCGCCTCACCGATCTCCTTTAACAGAGTTATCGCCTTTACGGCCTCACGAAACATCGCGGCTTGTGATTTCGAAGGCATTTTAATCTTGTTAAAGTAGGTGGTTGATTACTAAGATAAAATACTCAACGAGTTTGAGCTAAACTATAAGAGCGGACGTACAACTAAAACAATTGATGAGATCGATGAATAGAGCTGAGATACTTGCGCGGATGAAGTAACAATGACTATGTTCAAATGGAACACGGAACTCTTAAGTAAACACGACAGAGAAAAAAAAAAAAAAAAAAAAAATTTTTTTTTTTTTTAACAACCTGTATATGAGCTGATAAACCAACGTGGAACACCCTATATGTGTATCACAAACAACAAGATCAGAGATGAGAAGAGAAAAAAAAAACAAATTGTTTACTATATTGTGCTATATATATATACCCGGGTAAAAAAGCAGACAATAACACAAATAAACGGTCCGGCAATATATTACTGCGACGTGAGATTACCGCAACACAAAAATATCGAAAAGGGCTGATGAACCTGTTCACTTTTATGTTATTTGCCTTGAAATCACGTGCCGACAATACGCTTTGGTTCTTGTTTAGACGAAAGTACCTTTACAACAACAACATAAGTCGTCGAACATTCTATTTATAGAATAAAATATCTACCTACTGCTTTGAGAGCGAAAACAAACAAAGAATGTGTTTACCTGGCAGAAATCGGATCTAAATGAGCGGACAATCAAATGATGCAGATCAAGCTTTGGTAACGTAATAATTCGTAAACGTAAACGTTCGTTACGTAATAACTTATGTATACGTGGGTTTTACGTATGTGCACGAAATAAAGCAAATACTCGCACCGAAAAAATATCTCGCAAAATCTCGTAAAATTTGGGTTTAATAAAGAAGTATAGTGGACTGTAATAAACAATTGGGCTGAATGAATATACTTATGTTATCTGAGCTGAATAATAATTACAACCGTGATGAAAATGAGTTATTCTGTAAAGGGGCGTGGGGGGGTCGGTTCTAACCGATAAATGGAATGTTCCAGGCGGCGGTTCAAATTATCTACCCGCGATAGGTATTCGAAACCACAAAAAATTTTTTGCCGGGAAAGGGGGCAAAATATGTAACCTGGTGAAAATGGACTGTAGTAAATCGACGGGGGCTGGTTCAAACAAAGTTACGGGCCGGCGGGGGGGAGGCGGGGGGTGATATAAACCAAAAATTTTCCGCTCGACGGACCAAAATTTTTCTTGTATTGAAAATGGACTGTAGGGGCTGAAAAGGGGCTGGTTCTAACGGTTCGAAGGGCCAAAATGTTTTACTACCGGCTCGAAGTGACCAAAAATGGTCACTACCGGCTCGAAGGTCCAAAATGTAATCGCGGGATTACAGAAACTGCAGGGCGGATGGGATTTGACACAGGAGAATTGTGGAAACAATGTGGGTGCACTGACTGACCTGTGTTATATGTTGTTCTTGGTGTTTTCGGTGAGCCGACGAAACGCGCCGCGTGTCGTCTCCCCTCGTTGAGCTGATTAATGCTGGCACTTTGGGCAGTGATGAGCTGGATGTCTTGAAGTATTACACAGCACTTATATGTTCACAAGACACGGTGAATACGCGAGATTGTTTGTATCGGCGGCACGAATGTTTATACACGTGTGTCGTTCTCTCGAGAGTTCGGACGCAACAGAATGAAGCCAGCGCCCGCGCGCGCCTCGACCGGCGCGCGGCGGGGAGGGGGTGGTCGTTCGCGCATGCGCACGCGAATGACACGTCATGTTCTAACGTCATGCTGGTAACGTAGTGTAGCGTGAACAGTTAAATTTCAAAAAATATTTACAATTAAAAAATTATTGGTTATATTGCTAGATATCATGAAAGAACCAGACGCACTAAACTGTAAAAAATATTTAACTACTGGGGCAGCTTGTCATCGTTTAGGAACTCTTTTACGGAGAAGTAAACTTTGTCAATTAATATTTCTTTTATTTCATTTTTAAATTTAGAGATATTTTCAGTTTGACGAATATTTGGTGGTAACTTATTAAAAACTTTGGGTGCCATTCCCAGCACACTCTCCGTGAGTATAGATTTTTTTGATTTAAAAGCAGCCACTTGGTTTTCCAATCTTTTACTTTTGAAAGTCCTGTTTGTTTTTACAAAAAGAGATAGTTCTAGGATATATAGGCAAGGTAGCGTTAGTATTTTTAGTTCCTTAAAATGAGGCTTGCATGTATCACGTCTTTTCAGTTTTTTTATTTTTTCTAATACAAGTTTTTTGGGCTCTATATCTAATATCTAACTAAAGTTAAATATATTACACGTTAAAGTTACTCCCCTAGTTATAATTTATTCTTTAAAAAATACCGGCCAAGTGCGAGTCAGACTCGCGTACCTAGGATTCCATGTTGTGGATGATACATTTAATTTTGTAATTTTTTTTCGTGAATTTCTCAACAGCTTTATTTTTCCTGTAATCTTGACGTGAACACATATTAGTAAATATGATATTACCATGATATTTTTCATATGTCGGTCAACCAGTTTTGGAGATAAGGGGGGGACATACATTTGTTTATGGTTTTTGAAGGTTTTCTCGAAATAGCTATAATTAAATATAGCCAAACTGTATGTTTTTACAATCAGCTTTTTAATATCTACAGTTTGATACTCATATTGTACTTTTATAAAATATTTTTTTTATTTATTTTACTTCTTTTTTATATTTCTCGTTTGTGCCCAACTGTTTTTTTAAACTGCTATAGTTTTCCTGTAATTGGACAGTTATGATCTATAAATAATCGACATTTTTTTCATATTTTTCGGTCGACCAGTTTCTCGAAACCAGTGCCAGTAAATATAGTAAAAGTATATAATTTTACAATCAGCTTTTTAATATCTACAATTTGATACCCATATTGAATTTTTAAGATAGTTTTTTTTATTTTTCTAATATTTGGAACAATAATTTCAAATTATTCATATTTTTTTACACTGTGATGTGTGGGCAAATGAATGCTATTTTGTGCCAAATTTCATGTCTTTATCATTAACGGTGCTAAAGTTATGAGACTGTGACATACGGACGGACGGACAACGGAGTCTCATCATAAAGGTTCCTTTTTTACCTTTTAGGTACTACGGAACCTAAAAAGGAGTCCAGCTTAGCTTTAGACCGATATTACACTATCAGTTTTCTTTGATCAATGATTTGTTTTTAAATTTAGCTTAAAATACTTCATGTCAATTTTGTATGAAAAGGGATCGCTTATTACGATGATGTCTGCAAGGACATGAGTTTCATATAAGTCAGTGGTGGAGCAAATGATTTTGTCGTATCATTTGTGTCATCAAAATTTAATGATATTAACTTAATTTAACTAATAGTACGCCCTGAACTATGAACTCGTGGATCCCCAACACCATATCTCGGTAACCCCTTGACCGATTTGTCTCATGTACGAACTTAAAAATCCTTTTCGTTTCATTTACTCGCCTTCCAAATTTCATGACGTTCCGATCAACGATACTCGAGTTATCGTCGGACAAACATACATACATTCATACATACATACAAACGCCGGATTGTTCAAGTACACTTGGAGAACTTCCCTCGCTCGTTCAATTAAAAATTAATTTAATCAAGACTTTTCGATGAAACATATTGGAAATATTCTTCTAGTACAGAAAGCTAACACAAGAGAGGAGCCATAACTTCATCTCCAATATAACAACAGCTACCTCGCAGTAGTAGCTGACCTTAGAAGGACGTGTGCTGCTGACCAAATTGGTAACATTACGAAGTCCTTGTGTGTCAGGACTGCAGCAGGTAGAGATCTTTAGTTTCTGCCTACACCTTGTGGTGTAAAAACGACGCAGGCGATCACTAAAAGATATTTATTTGTATCATACTGCGTACTTTTTTCAAGAAAACTAATAAAAAGCTTTCCCTTGCCGTTTTAAATTACCTACACTGAACTATGTTGAGGTATCCCTATTCGGAATGTGTTCAGAAATCATGACAAAATTGTATAACTCACCTTTTGTGGATGGTCCTGGCCTTGCTCTGTCCTGCTCACTAATCGCTCTGTCCTGCTTACTGATCACCGTCTCATCGATGTCCAGGTAGTTTTGTGTGTTCTGTAACACATTATTATGTATCAATGAAGTAGAATTTTATGAATAATATGAACGGGTACAACTACAAGATACAGAACCCTCTCTTGGTGACAGAGTTGAACTCGCACTTGCCTTTTTAGGATTCCGTAGTACCTAAAGGGTACGACAGGAACCATTATGGTAAGAGTCCGTTGCCCGTCCGTCCGTATGTCACACCCTCATATAATAACTTTTGCACCGTTAAAGAGAAAGACTTGAAATTTGGCACAAAAATAGCATTGATTTGCCCACAAAATATCGTGCAATAAAAAATAAAAACGAGAATTGTGAAAAAGTGTGAATTATAAAATGATAAGAAATATGAAATAACATACACAGGTTATTAAGATGAAGTTATGAATATATGAGAAATAAAACAGTTGTCTCAAACAATTTGGTCAGGTAGCTCTGTTACTTTTCTATGGAACAGCTTATTTTGTTTTCGCGATTTGAGGCTTGGCTCTATAGTAAAAGTTGTTCATATGGACGAGTACTATCCCAGTTTTCGGCTTCCGAGACTTGATATTGACACCCAGTATTTAATAATTTAGTCTTAATTACATATATTTATATTTTTTCAATATGTTTTCTTTCCAACAGCGTCTCTGTTGGATCTTGGTTTTATTTGTTGAACAAGATAAATTGTAAACAACTTCCGGGAGGAAGCAGGGATCCCTGAATCTCAGAAGACAAAAAAAAAAAAAAAATAAACATAAGTTTATTGCAAAAACAAATCAAATTAAAATACAAAATTAACAAAAATACATTTGGTATATACATCTGCACATAACTTAAAAAATACTGATTAACCAGGGGTCCCCAAACTTAGCTAGGCTAGTTACTTGGGGTACCAGTGAAAATTATTTTGTGCGAATACTGTTAGGTACATTAAATATCCATAGTAAAATATTAACTATTGTAACATATAGATAATAAAGTTATTGGTAGACATATAATATAAACAACAACATAAGTTTACACAATGAAAAAGGAACAATTAAAATAAAACTTATAAAACAAATATACATAGAAAAAAAAGAAAATTAATAAAAAAACAATTGCTAATTTACAGGGTTGAAAAGTTATTTACAACGAAAGCATCAAGTAGCCTTTCTGTGTCCTCGTAATTAATAGATTTAAGCCAGTTTGCAACCTTGGCTTTAGCTTCAAAAACAGAACACTGTTTAAAATCACAGTGCCTAAGTACATTATTATATATACGAGAGCTTATAAATTTGCCAAATCTGGTAGCAAAAGTTGTAATAACCTTAGGCCCGGGGATTCTGAACACCCGTTTGTTTAATAAGCGGTTGTACTCATCCGAAGAAGTCATAGTTCGATGGGAATTTAAACAGGTTCTATGGATGAAAAGTTGTCTTACGGTAAGCACTTGAGCTATGTTAAATAAAGCGTCTGTTGGATAACGATACGGTTTTTTGAGCATCACTTTCAGTACAGAACGTTGTGCTCTTTCAACGACGAGCATGGTTGTTTTGGAAGCGCTGCCCCAAACTGAGATGCAATATGAAAGAAGTGATTGGCAAAGGGCAGTATAAACCAGTTTTAGTATTTGAAAACTTGCTGAGTTTCGTATTTTTTTCATAATACCAATGATTTTACGGGTCCTTTTTGAAAGTTGCAGGATATGCTCTTTAAAGTTCAGTTTTTCATCAACAATAACCCCCAGATATTTTATACTGCTTACACGCTGTATCACAGAACAGTCACATGGAAGATGATGGTTTGAGTTACTGCAGGAATGTACTTTGATCCCATCGCGTAAGGGAGGTTCAGAGGCTGCTGTTTTATGGAAACATTCGTACTTAGTTTTATTATTGTTAAGAGTAAGTAAATTATTTTGTAGCCATCGGAAGATGGAAGTCATTCCTTCCTCAGTTGACTTATACGTGTGCTCCCAGGTGTCACCATGGAAAAGAATGACAGTATCGTCAGCTTTACAAATTATTTCAGCCCCACTCATATAAAGATCGTGCAGATCATTCATGTAAATTATGAATAAGGTAGGGCCTAAAATACTGCCCTGCGGGACTCCATATTTTACCTCTTCGATGCCACTTATAAACTGACCTACTTTTACTAGTTGTTTCCTATGAGAGAGATAGCTGTGGAACCATGACAATGAAGTACCTCTGATGCCCAAAAGCTCCAATTTTCTTAGAAGAATGGGTGTGGACACCGAGTCAAAGGCTTTCGCCAGGTCCAAGAAGACGCCCACGCAGCTTAAACCTTTGTCTACAGGTGCACTGTGGTTTTTTAAACTCTTAATAACACAAGAAATCTCCTGCTCGTTAGTAGGCTCCAAGAAAAATGAATCCTTGCGGCTGTTTCTCACTTTAACTCCAGCACCTAAGTGTTCCTCAGTAACACCTAAACTTGAAAGGGGCTGAACTGCTAGTTTGCTACCAACTGAAGAAAAATATTTGTTACAATGGTCAAGTGATTCTTTGGGATCAGTAACGATTGAAAGCAGTTCCAAGGCTTGAGTTTTTGTGGTTTTTAGGCTACACAGATTTTTGATTGTGTTCCAAAGTGATTTTGTATTCGAGCTGTTACTTTCCAGTTCGTTACTTTCATATTTCAATTTAAGCTTTCGAATTAACCCATTAAAGTAATTTTTGTAGCGATGATATGTAAGTTTAAGTACTTCATCATTAGGATAACGCCTCAGCCTTGCATGTAGCCGATCACGATGTCGACTACACCTCAGTAGACCAGGGGTCATCCAGGGCTTAAGGACGAAGTTACTTTTACTTATTTTGACTTGCTTAGTGTTATTGCTGATGGCTTTCGTGATTATATTAAGGAAGTTATTAACAGAAACGTTTACGTCAGACTGTCCAGTTACTCCCGTCCAGTCTTCAGATTGAAGTTCCTGGGCCACTCCCGCGTAATTAATTACATTTTTGTGTCTAGTTTCAGCTTTGTTCATAGGCTTAGATTTCATCCCCAACATTGCAATACTGTGGTCAGTAACATCAGTGTTACAGACCAATCCCACTACCTGTGCTTTAGTTTTCACAAAAATGTGATCCAAACAAGTTTTATATCGTGTCGGTTTGGAAATAGCCGGCAATAGGCCATGCTCAGCGTTCAAACATAGGTAATCCGATGGATCAAATTTCGCAGGGTCAGTAGAAATAATATCAATATTAATATCCCCTATGGTAATAACGCAAGATTTATCGATGTGTTTGTCTAAAATATCTTCAAGTGACTTCAAGAAGACCGTCGTATTTTTAAAAGATGGCGATCTATATAAGCAGATGACTGACACAATGTTTGGGATTTCTAGAACAAGGCAGCATGCCTCATTGAACTGAGGTTCTGAAACAGTTGCATTAAAAGTAGATTTAACATATAATACGACACCTCCATTTTGGTTAATGTTAGAGTTGGTTTTATACGACGTATAACCCGGAATCGTTGATAACACAATCACACCATACTTAATTATCATCTAGATAATCATTGATTTTATAGTTGTCATATTTGTCTTTTTGTATTTTATTTTTTTGATTGTAATAATTTACTAACATTTTTTATTTTATTTTATTTTTTAAGTTGTACTAACAAAGTTTGAGCCTTTGATGCTTTAATAAATAATTATTCTATTCCATAGTAAGCATTTTTCAGGAGTATATCTGCTTATAGTCTAAGCTTAATTTCTGGCAAACCAAGGACCTCCTTTCGAAGTTTATTGTAATATCTTATACCTTGTCCTACAGAGGAAATTTTGGCAAGTCTGATTTTTGAAAAGCCAGTTTATGTTTGTTTCTGGTTTCTATAGAGTGGTGCTCACCAAGCCTCGAGAAAGTATTAATGTTTTTGTGACATATCTAATAACATGCTAAATAAATTCACAGGAAACCGTTAATAAATGTTATTAGAGTGCATTACAAACTAGAAAAGATCAACTAGAAACAAATTTCAAGCATACAAATATTTGAAAAATAACTCCTCGAGTGCGGATTCAATCCTGCAACCTCTTGTTTACATGACAGGCGCGCTACCGACTGCACCACCGATGTTGTTATCTAAACCGACGAATTTTTCCACCATACCTGTACAGGACACCGTTTTTTTTTTGCAACTACTTTGTTTATCATCTTGTAATGCACATACTGAAAGCTAACGAGGGCGTTATGTTAAATTCATGTTCTAAGGAACAGAACAGACCCCTTAATTTCTTTAAAATGTTCTGTTTATAGATCTTCATGTTGTAAATTGCTCTCTCCTGCAAAACAAACACTGCATCTATATCCGCGGCTCTACCCCACGGCAATATACCGCACGACATAATGCTGAGAATGTAACTAAAATAAACTAATCTAGCAGTATCTCCAATCAATAATTTGCTTTATGCATCTGACAGAAAGAAAAAAGAAGCAAATTGTAAAAATATATTATTGTTTACTTGTAAAGATTTAGAGTAATATGTGAAAACCTCAAAAAAATGTACGTCTCCCCCTTATCTCCGAAACTGGTGGACCGAAAAATATGTAACAAAAAATTCATTATACATTATAACTGGATTCTTTTAGGAAGACTCTAGCCATTCAAAAAAATTGAGCACAAATGAGAAATAAACAGAAAGTAATATGAAAAAAAAAAAAGTATTTGATAAATATACTAAATATGAGAGAGGCGTTCTTAAGTTAGCAATGTAGCCGATTTTGAAGGCTTTAATTTTAGTTTTAGTGCTGTCAAACATAAAATTATTCCAAAGTAATTTAGATTCTGTTCCTAACTTTTAAGGACTATTTTGCAATGAATGAAATTTAGTTTTGACAGCACTAAAACTAAAATTAAAGCCTTTAGAATCGGCTTTACTATCGCCAGGTCCTATGACTGACAGCAGGATAGCGTATACAATTTTCAAAGCGTGCGCAAGATCCTCTATCTTTAGAACCCTTGTCGCTCCACCAAGTTTATGAATGCAACTTGGGACTTCGGGAAAACATCAAAGACGTCACTTACAAAATATTTGATGTCCTCCATCTCTTGTTGTTCCCTTTCCTCGAGGATCAATTGAGTTGTGACGTCATCAGGGTCTGTTTTATAAAGATCCAAAGGTTCTTGTTTTATATCTGGAAAACGTAATATTAGATGAAATTAAATCATTTATCTAATACCTTTAAGTTTTGTGACACAATTTGGGACAAGTGTACGTCTAGCAGAGGATCGCTGCTGCTATATATTGAAGAACATCAAGATAAAAAAAAAACAGATCATTAATGATATACGATGCATACTTTTCCACGAAAATGTATAAAAAGCTTTCTCTTACCAATTTAAAGTACTAATCTACACTGAACTATGTACAAGTCCAGTTGAGATATCACTGTTTGGAATATGTTCAGAAATCATCACAAAATTGTATAACTCACCTTTTGAGGAGGGTCCTGGTCTTGCTCTGTCCTGCTCACTAATCGCTCTGTCCTGCTTACTGATCACCGTCTCACCGATGTCCAGGTAGTCTTGTGTGTTCTGTAACACAATATTATGTATTAATGAACAGAAGTTCGTGACTATTATTAACAGACAAAATTTGTAATTACTATTTCTACCGACGAATTTGACGTTCTAACTTGATAGGCGGTGACTTATCGCCGTACTTCGGTATACACGCTATTCAGGGTATGCAGGTTTAACGCATTCGTAAATTTTCCAACAACGAATAAAAAAAGAATAACTTCCCACAAGCACTCTAACCCCAAACCTTGAAATTAGTACTCAAACACTGCACCAACGAATGATAGATATATAAAGCAATGAATTTTTACACAACGAAATTACGTCACTTCCGGTGACTTCTGGCGCCGGGTCCCGAATATGAATTTCAAACTGCACGGCGCCGGCGTGCGACCACATTCACTGCACGTCAGCATCCCGCCAAGTATATTATAATTAATCGCCACTGGTGGTCGGGCCTTGAGCTGGTCTCGCTTTGTCTCGACCTCAGCGCGTCTAATTGATTCGAAAGCATACACCATAGTGTTCATAGTCTGCCTCTAATGCGGTCTGTCTGCTGCCAATGTTTCCCATTTTGCCACGTCTATTGCACATCTCTTCATGTGGCCATTATGCACATATTTTTACCGCAGGAGTTGGTCGCCCTGTTTCCGTTTCCCTTCCTGCAGTTCGAAGTAGAAGATACGCTTAGTTATCCTGTTGTCAGACGTTTTCGGGAAACGTCTGACGCCTCATTAGATAGGCCTCAAACCCACCGACATTAGCACGTTGCAGAACTTCCGTCTTTCTGTAGATATTCTGGATGTCACGTAGGCATTTTAAGGTGGAACCTATCTGATGTGCGGATATGCTTGCGGTTTGGCCACCACGATTCAGAGGCATATTGGAGGTTAGGCAAAACTACCACCATGTACACAGACACGTTTGTATGGAGCTTTAGGTCATGTGACCGGAACATCTTGGAACGAAGTATGCCATAGGCACTATAGGCAGCTGCTCCTATTTTGCTGTTGACTTCGTTGTCAAGATGGCACTTGGATGTAATCGTGCTTCCCAGATATTTGAATTTCTCTTCTTGCTTCAGCGATAGCTCACCGAGTTTTATATCGACTAGTACACTGAGAGTGTTTGAACCATTACTTTAGTCTTTTGAGGCCAAAACGTAGACATATCTCATTGAGGACCGACATAAACCATTGTACGTCATCTGAGGATTCCGCCACAAAACACAAGTCATCTGCGTACTTTATCTCCGTTATGGTGTTAAGACACACTTTGGTGTATGCTTTCAGTCTGGTTAGGTTGAGAGCACCACCGTCGGTGCAAAAGCAAATACGGATACCGTCAGACAAAGATTGCAAAGCGTCCTGAAGTACCACTGCAAAGTAAAAGTAAATTCAATTCAATTCAATTCAATTTATTTTCATTTAAGTGGTTAGTATTACAAAAAGGAAAAAAAAACTTAACCTAAGGTTAGTACAATACAGAAAAGAGCGTCAGTTTATATAAACACTTCTTTGTAAAAACTAACAGTAAACACAATATAAATATGAATTATGTCGGCTCCCAGACTAGAGTTCTCCGTTGCATGGGATGCCTTTTGTTATTTTCGCCACAAGGCGCCCAGTGCTTGAAGCTAAATGTATATACAATACAAAATGTTCAATTTATTTTAGTTAAATTTATACAAACAATACACAATATATAAAGGGCAAAGAGAGTGGGCGACAGCACGCAGCCTTGCTTGACTCCACAGCTGACACTCCGTATCTTTGCCCTTTACCGCGACACAACAGTAAATGTCATCATGCAGTAGTCGGACCAACCTCACAAACTTATCCGTTCATCCCAGTTTCGTCAGCACTAGCTTCCCGAGTCACACTGTCGAAAGATTTTTCCAGGTCAATAAAACACATATAAAATGCCTGACTCTGTTTTCTGCTTTTCTCCTGGAGCTGACGTATGGAGAAAAGAGCATCACAGGTGCCTCGTTCCGGGCGGAAGCCAAATTGCGTTTCCAGCAGGTTGTTCTCAGACAGGGTCATTAAGCGGTTAAGCAAAGACTTTTCCCGGAAAGGAAAGAAGCGATATACCTCTGTACGAGTTGCGTGCGGAGCGATCTCCTTTGTTCTTATACAAGGAACAGATATGAGACAGATGAAAGTCTTCGGGTACCAGCTACTTTTCCCACATCTCAACATAGAGCCTCCAGATGGTACCATGCAACTCGTCACCTATATGCTTAAGTACCACTTCAGACGAATTGTCAATGCCCACCACTTATTTATTTTGCTGTTGTTATATGGCAAGAACAACCTCACTTTGTGACAGTGGCGTGTCAAGCTCAGTACAGGTAGGCAACGCTGCCATTGAGCTGATGTGACGCAGATCCGCATCTCGGTCAACGTTCAGTACATTGTTGTAGTGTTTCCGCCAGCGCTGAAGCACGTCCTGGTTGCCCGTAAGTAGTTGTGCACCATCAGTTGATCTTAATGGCACATGGTCTGATGTATATAGATGAAATGGGGGTGATTGTGCCTTATGTACATATGATTGTGTATATAAGTCCTAGAAAGTTGAAATTTGGTATGCAAGCTAGGATTAGCAGAATTAAGAAATCTGTAACTTTCACCCTCCAACTTCTCTTAACTGTCTGGTTCTGTATTAAATAAAAATTTCAATTCCAAACTTCCTGAAGTCCAAGAAAGCTGAAATTTGGTTTGCAGGCTAGGATTAGCACACAAACAACAAAAAGATTAAGAAATCTGTAACTTTCATCCTCCAACCCCTCTTAAGGGGGGTTCAGTTCTGTAGAAGTGAGGGTCCCTATCGTGTAGTTCACATTCCGGGAGATGGTTCTTGTCGTTTTCATTCCTTTACACAGGGATTGCTCAACCACAAAATAAGGGCTACCGTAAAGGATCGGCTTGACGTCATACCGTTGTATTTCGATAGCCTTTAATTGTCCAACCGCTAAATAAGGGCTACCGTAAAATTTAGGTTTGACGTCATTTCGGGTCGCGGTACCGATTAAATAACGGCTACCGTTATTTTGCCTTGGCTTCGGCTCGTTTCTTTGTAGACGCGGCGCCGCGCCGCGTCACCGCGCGCCTGTCGGTATTTTTTGATAGCACGCGTCCGCCCGCAGCCATCTTAGTCGACTTCTAGGAGTTACATTTTTTATCCTCTTAATAAGAGGCTATGCGAATTTTATTTTGTTACTGTCTCTAAGCGAAAACACGCTCAGTGCGACAGGGGCGGATTCAGGGCGAAAGCGAAAAGTGTTTTGTTTTAGCCATAATGAGTGTCTAAGAAAAGGTCTCGCCGAGATCTACCCCCCCCCCCCCCAGTGTCAAAACTTTAACGGCCCGTATCTCCTAAAAGGTTAGAGTTAGATTCATTTTGATGGGTGTCTAAGAAAAGGTCTCGGTGAGATCTATCCCACCCAAGTGTCAAAACTTCAAACGCTCATATCTCTTAAACGGCTGAAGCTAGACCCATGTTGATGGTACTCTAAGAAAAGGGCTTCACGAGATTTACCTAATGGTAAAATAAAAAATAAAAAAAGCCGTAAAAAAACTTGAAAAAAACTTGCGCAACTGGGACGAACTGCAACTGTATTCTTGTGCTGAGGACGGAGAGACCTATTGTGATTCCGAGTCTTATTTACAAGCTAAAGATAAAAATAAGGCAATCAAAGTTATAATTATTTTTAATAACGGTCTTAAACATGAACTTGCGCCTTTAAAAACATAATTTGAAATAATTAATAGAGCATTCGTACACCGTGAGCAGTTTACGATCTGTATCGCGAATGCCATCACTATCCATTAAAGCCAAGGGCTAAGTTTAAATAATACTCTCATTGATATCGGGTCATCAACGTTTTCTTGTGGGCAGACTTATGTAGCACTTTCGAGTGTGACTGGTTTGATAAGGGTTCATTTTATTAATGAATAATTTGTATTTGTATCTGTAAAAACTTAATTATACAGTGCAATGGATTTCTATCTGTAATGCTGTATAAATAATAAATAAATAAATAAATAATAAATAAATAAATAAATAATAAATAAATAAATTAATATTGACTTTGCAACAGTCAGCCATAGATACCGCCCTGATCTATCGCTTATTGCAAATAATAAGACAACAAGAAAAAGAGGCAACAATAGGGAGTGGGCTATAAATAAGTCATAGCACAGGCGCAAGAAATGCAGCCTTAAAAAATAAAAAGAAGTAGAGCATCTTACAAAAAGAAATGAAATCCCATCAAAAACATTTCATGTAAACTAGGTCGCTAATACTCATAAGCTCATAACGCTTTCACTGTTAACAAGTTGTCAGATCTCATGTAAAGCCAAGTCCTTAACTCTACAAACCCTACATCTTGCTTAAGAAGTATGGCTTGCCCGTTTCGTGGCCGCCAAACAGACACTGCCATGTAATATAATACTATATCATACAATAGTTTCATGAAACGGCCAAGCAATACTTTTAAGCAAGATATAGGGATTGTAGAGTTAGGCCTTGTAGAGTTAAGGGCTTGGCTTTACATGAGATCTGATAACTTTTTAACAGTGAAAGCGTTATGAGTTTATGAGTCTTGGCGACCTAGTTTACATGAAATGTTTTTGATGGGATTATGTTTTATAAACCACTTCTGTGGCCTGTGGAAGAGCACTCGCATGCAAATCCAGAAGTTGTGGGTTCAATTGCACATTAATTTGTGTTTGATCTGCATGCTTTGGAATGCACATTAAGCTATTGGTCCATTTGTAGCCATAGTAAATGCTATTAAGTAAGGTGATAGGGCTCACCACCCGTTTGGGATGTAATAATCTAAGTGAAAAGAGGATGTACAAAGTTTGAACACCTCTAACACCCCCTAGGGGATTCATGTTGTGATGATATGTTTATGTTTATTTTGTAATCTGTATAAAATTTGTGTAAATGTGCAAAAAGTGTTATGTAAATAAATAAAAATGTTTTTAACTTACTATGTTTTTCAAATCCTCCACCTTAACTTCTTCAATAGGAATCCCAATCATTGTAGTCCTCTTCTTAGAGAATTCTTCTCCAAGGTCTTCAGAATCATCAGAAGAATCCATTTGTTATGTCACTTGTATCAAGCAACTCCTGTGTGAAATCTATAAAGAGCAAATTATTGATCAGTATTTTTACTATAGGGTAAACACTAAATTCGCAAAAATGAAACATGCTGTTCCATAATAAATTCAATAGCTACTTGACTGAAATTATATGGAAATGATCTATAACAGAAGTGATTATTTTTTTCTTGATTTCAAAGTTGTCTCAATAGTAAAAGTTGTAAATTGTTCTATATGCAAGATATTATATTTATCATGTTTCATTTCTAAAACTACTTCAGTTTCAGTCAGAGTATAGACAATTAGACATAAACACCCTGTCTTTACTTTGAACATGTTTGCGTCCACTCAGACATACAAGTTATATCTCAGATGTGTTTCAAACATTAACCACACTTTCGTCCGGACCTCAAAATGCATATGTTTATTATAAATTATACCCGTATTAGGTATTCAAGCCACGATTTTGATATTGTTAAGTATTAAATATATAGAGTTACAGTAGGTGGTAGAACTGATGCCGGGCATGACTGTGGATGTGCTATCATCTTACTCGCAAACCCCCCTGTAGTTATTGGTGGCAGTGAATCCATCAGAGTGGTGATAGGTAGTAGCGTCGCTGGTGCGAGGGTTCCGGCACCATGCTAATCAACCCACCTGCCTAGCGTGTGTGAGTATGTGCAACCTCATTCATGATTTATGCTCCTAAAGTGGCTCATCAGTGTCATCACCCTGGCTCCAAGTCCCCCCGCTAAGTATAAATACATAGTATTTGGTGATAATTTCATTATGATTCTTGATAACATGAATCATCATTAACTGATACACTTTCAGCACATTTTAACATTGTTTTTTATATTATACGGGTAGAAAATCTTACAGATACCCTCGTGGGGGAGAGGAAGATTTTTTTGTAAAATCATAACCTCACTTTTTTTTAGCTTTTCACTGGATTTCTTTTACGTAATAGCCCAAAGTTATTTCTGCATCTGCTCCGGCACTGCGGGAAGTGCAGCCCCTTCGACCTTAAGTAACAGAGCGCAGGCCCTGCTGCACGTACACCTCCGCAACTTGAGCGAGGTACGCTCTCCCTCCGCGCCTCCGGCTTGTCGAACAATTTCCGAATAGGTAGGTACACTCTAGGGGTAGTAACCACAAGACTGCATGTTTTTTGTTCATCAGTGTTTTTTTGTCAACCTAATAGGAGCACAGCACGGACGGAATGAAGGTCCACAAAATCGCTAATCACTGACCTCTGTTAGAATAATATTGCTGCGTTTAACCACTGATATACCTATGTATAATATTATTATGATATCTATGGTTTAAATACATACAATTAACTATCAATTAAACTATAAATAACAAACAAAAAGAAGAAAGCCTAATTTCATATGCGCGATTTTTTTTTTTTTTTTTCATTCGCCCTTGTCAGGCAGGCGAAGGTTTTTGAATGCAATCGAACGGAGGATATTTTCACCGCAGACAACCATGTTGTTAAAAGTATTAAAAACTATATACTTATACTACGTACACAACACCTCAGAATATTCCTTATTCTGAGCCTCAGAATAAGGAATACAAATAGAAGCCTGGCTAAAATAATACGCGGAGAAAGACACCTATCCTTGATTTTCTTACGACATTCTAGTGCGTTAGAGAGAGATGGATATGTATTAGTTTTTTCTTAATTAGGTAGGTTGTCACTAGTTCGTTGCTTTGCTAGTGATGTAACAATGTCGATTTTTGACTACGATAAATAGACCAAATCGAAATGAACCGCGACCAATCTGCTTACCACGCATTATATCGTATCAAAGTGTGAAAAAAAAGAGAAGGAGGCACCGACCTTTCTGGTGACATCCTCTTGCTTTGGAAGGAGGCCAAGAGAATTAATAACAAAGTGGTCTCTGTCTACCCCAGTGGGACACATGTTATATTGTGTAAATAAGAAATTAATGAAAGGATATCTTTCGTTTAGCATAATATTTTTTATTAAGTTCAAATTACTATATCGTAGGCAGGTAGGTACATAAGTTAAGTCCAAAATTGTGCTTGTTTCTAGTACAAAAAATGCTGTAGCTTGTATCAGAGATACAACCGTAAACTATTTAAGTGGATACTTTTTAAGTCGCCTCTTAACTCAATCAAATAGATGTTCGTTGATGTTTTGTTCAAACAAGGAGGAAGGAATTAATCGCAACAATAGAAATCATAATAATCATAGACTTATAGGATTCGTAATAATAATATTATGTCAATGATAAGCGATGACAGCGCAATCACTACAGAGGTAATTAAATTATTTTTATTATTTCTATCAAATAAACATCAACTTATCTTGAATAATAACTAATAACAAATAATGAACGATTAAAATACCTAATATCCTGTAATAAGAAATCAAATTATGCGCAGTTCAAGTCAATAAGCATTCCCAAAATTCATTTCACGATAGAACTACCTGTCAAAGTACTTTTATTGTCAACCACTAAGTACGAAAATGTCTTGATCTGCGGAATTTCTTCGTGAAGTCGATCACGGAAGTAACGTACAAGTTCTGAACAGGCCTTTCAGAACGATTTGCGAACATAGAAGTATGCACTTTTCTATACCGCAGACATCCATAGGTACTGGTTCTGTTGCCTAAAATTGAAAAATTATCGAGTTAATATACTATAGTATAGTACAAGCACGTACCTACAAACAAGATTGATAATGCAATTATACATAATTATTTAAAGGTTACCAATGTGTCTGTATCTGGTAAATATAACGTCGGTAAAGCATCTCCTTTTAACCGTCTCCATTTTACATTTTCGTTTGGTCCAAAAGAATCCGGCGTAAAGTGTTTCGAACAAATATGACTGCTTTTTTTAATTGCCCAATTTGGTCTAATTATTCGTCAAAGCCATTCACATTTTAATTCTTCCCTTTTTGGAAATCTGTAACAAAAAAATATAGCGATATTTATTCGGCATTATTTTTCTTTTAACTCGCGCTGCAATTAATCTGCGGTATTATCCTTTATGCACGGCTGCCTCGGGAACCAATGCTCGATAGTTTGCCACACAGACTTTAGTACATCACTATGCCAAAAAACATAACCTCTAATAGTCGGCAGAAAATCTATATAAAACAGGCAAATATCGGTGTAGAATTGAACACGAGTATGATTTACAAGAACTACTATTATTGTTACTGAGTTTTAGGTATGATCCTGCAACTTATTAACATAAAAACTATCAGAACTCACCGATGAAATGATATTGCTTCATTGTTGTTTTCTTTTCTTCCTGTATGCGATTTACAGCCTTCAATCGCACAAGACATTTTATTACAATGTTAAAAAAACAATCAACATAAACAATAATAAATCACACTTTCACGAATTTTGAGAGGAAGAGCACAAAAATATTTAATTTCTCTCGGTGAAGCTGTAAACTTTCGCAAAATGCATTAGACATTTCGATGCCACCAAATTAAGATGTGATGCACGCAACGAACGATATTACAACACAACGATACAATGATGAGACATATTTAATTTGATGGTATTATAATTTTTAAAATACATCCAAATTACATCCATCTGACATTTGTTTGGTTCAATCTAGTGACACACCAGGAAAAAATATAAAGTAAGTGCGGTCCGTCGTTTCATTCACTCGTACACAAGAGTAATTTACGTTAGATGAGTACAATGGCTAATGCCCAGTTCTTATTTTAGCCAGGCTTCTATTTGTATTCCTTATTCTGAGTTCTGAGCACAACACAAACATGTCTGTGAAACATTTTTTTTTGCAGTCATGTTTTGCGGCTCTGGATACATTGCCTTTTTGAGCCAAATTTAATTTTTGTTTAATGCAAAAATATCTATTGTCCATGTCCATTAAAAAAAAGCCATAACAGAAATTATTTTGGTAGATTACTATGTAGGTACCTAGGTAATCAATCCAACGGGTTTTCCCATTTTTTAGCGATAGTTCCCAGAACTTGAGTAGTCATTATTAAACGGCGGCATTTATTGTTTTTGTTCCTGCTCATTTCATTATAAATCGCAAGTCAAATATGTAAATGCTCTAGTGGCCACCAGTGCTGTGATCTCGTTGCTATTTATTCGTTATTGCAAGTTTCTTTGAACTGACACTAGTAAATTCGGACCACGAAAAGCAAGTTCCTATATCAATTCGGAACACGAAATGTCGATTTTTTTTCCAGAGTGGTGTTATCTCTCAGAATAAGGAATACAAATAGAAACCTGGCTAAAATAATACGCGGAGAAAGACACCTATCCTTGATTTTCTTACGACATTTTAGTGCGTTAGAGAGAGATGGATATGTATTAGTTTTTTCTTAATTAGGTAGGTTGTCACTAGTTCGTTGCTTTGCTAGTGATGTAACAATGTCGATTTTTGACTACGATAAATAAACCAAATCGAAATGAACCGCGACCAATCGCCTTACCACACATCATATCGTATCAAAGTGTGAAAAAAAAGAGAATGCAGGAGGCACCGACCTTTCTGGTGACATCCTCTTGCTTTGGAAGGAGGCCAAGAGAATTAATAGCAAAGTGGTCTCTGTCTACCCCAGTGGGACACATGTTATATTGTGTAAATAAGGAATTAATAAAAGGATATCTTTCGTTTAGCATATTTTTTTATTAAGTACAAATTACTATATAGTAGGCAGGTAGGTACATAAGTTAAGTCCAAAATTGTGCTTGTTTCTAGTACAAAAATACTGTAGCTTGTATCAGAGATATAACCGTAAACTATTTAAGTGGATACTTTTTAAGTCGCCTCTTAACTCAATCAAATAGATGTTCGTTGATGTCGCGTCTTTGTTCAATCAAGGAAGAAGGAATTAATCGCAACAATAGAAATCACAATAATCATAGACTTATAGGATTCGTAATAATAATATTATGTCAATGATGAGCGATGACAGCGCAATTACTACAGAGGTAATTTCATTTTTTTTATTTCTATGAAATAAACATCAACTTATCTTGAATAAAAACTAATAACAAATAATGAACGATTAAAATACCTAATAACATGTAATAAGAAATCAAATTATGCGCAGTTCAAGTCAATAAGCATTCCCAAAATTCATTTCACGATAGAACTACCCTGTCAAAGTACTTTTATTGTCAACCACTAAGTACGAAAATGTCTTGATCTGCGGAATTTCTTCGTCAAGTCGATCACGGCAGTAACGTGAACGAACAGGCCTTTCAGAACGATTTGCGAACATAGAAGTATGCACTTTTCTAAACTACAGACATCCATAGGTACTGGTTCTGTTGCCTAAAATTGAAAAATTATCGAGTTAATATACTATAGTATAGTACAAGCACGTACCTACAAACAAGATTGATAATGCAATTATACATAATTATTTAAAGGTTACCAATGTGTCTGTATCTGGTAAATATAACGTTGGTAAGGCATCTGCTTTTAAAAGTCTCCATTTTAAATTTTCGTTTGGTCTAAAAGAATCCAACGTAAAGTGTTTCGAACAAATATGACCGCTTTTTTAATTGCCCAATTTGGTCAAATTATTCGTCTAAGCCATTCACTTTTTAATTCTTCCCTTTTTGGAAATCTGTAACAAAAAAATATAGCGATATTTATTCGGCATTATTTTTCTTTTAACTCGCGCTGCAATGAGGGATTTTCTTTTCTTTTTTTTTTACTCTTCCCTAGTCGCTGGATAGATGGCGCTGAACTTGGTAAGTTACTGCAAGGAACGGAACGTCACATATTTTTTTGATTATTGCACTTGGATGTAATTTTGAGATCGTAAAACGAAACGTACATAAAAAAGTAATTAATGTCATTGTCACATCACATCACAATGACATTTTGAAAATAAATAAATAATAACAACAAGGAAAAAGAAAAAAATAATTAGCAGTCTTTTTATGAGTTTTCTAAGCCAGAAAGAAAATCTCCCAAGAGAAAAAGAAGAGAAGTCTGTGCCTTGTGGATTTGTATAAAAATGGAGGCATACATCTTTTTCCTAAATATGAAAGTCGTAAAGCACAATGAGTACAAGCCATGGTACATTTTAAACCTGGACGGATCATAACAAAGCATTCGCACATAATATGCTCAGCACACATGTCATCAACCAACGAGCGTATGTGACGTGACGTGACGTGACGCAACGCAATGTTTTTTTTTTCAATCGTTTTGGCTTTGCACCTAGCAACGTAGTCAGTTCAACACCATCTACAGAGTTCTGGGAAACTATGTTTTTTTTTAATACTCAAAAAGAAAACCTCTCATTAATCTATTAACCTTTATGCACGGCTGCCGCGGGAACCAATGTTCGATAGTTTGCCACACGGCCACACGGACTTTAGTACATCACTATACGAAAAAACATAACCTCTCGTAGTCGGCAGAAAATCTATATAAAACAGGCAAATATCGGTGTAGAATTGAACACGAGTATGATTTACAAGAACTACTATTATTGTTACTGAGTTTTAGGTATGATCCTGCAACTTATTAACATAAAAACTATCAAAACTCACCGATGAAATGATATTGCTTCATTGTTGTTTTCTTTTCTTCCTGTATGCGATTTACAGCCTTCAATCGCACAAGACATTTTATTACAATGTTAAAAAAACAATCAACACAAACAATAATAAATCACACTTTCACGAATTTTGAGAGGAAGAGCACCAAAATATTTAATTTCTCTCGGTGAAGCTGTAAACTTTCGCAAAATGCAATAGACATTTCGATGCCACCAAATTAAGATGTGATGCACGCAACGTACGATATTACATCACAACGATACAATGACGAGACATATTTAATTTGATGGTATTATAATTTTTAAAATACATCCAAATTACATCCATCTGACATTTGTTTGGTTCAATCTAGTGACACACCAGGAAAAAATATAAAGTAAGTGCGGTCCGTCGTTTCATTCACTCGCACACAGGAGTAATTTACGTTAGATGAGTACAATGGCTAATGCCCAGTTCTTATTTTAGTCAGGCTTCTATTTGTATTCCTTATTCTGAGTGTTATCTCCTCAGATTTGTTATTATTATATTATTATCAGTTACTATTGTCACCTCAGAATAAAAATTCTGAGAATGTTACTTAGACAATGACCATTGATATAAATCGTGTCTATGAATCCATAGATAAGAACCCGTTTCTCAGCGGATGATTATGCGTTATTAACGGCTGCTTTGGATACTACACGCTCACAACCACTGTTGTACAACTATACTTACGGTGCATCCTTTAGGTCATATACCTATTATAGGCTGTACATACAGATGACAGTTCTCTGTATAATGTCTTTGCTTTGTATATGGGAATGGATGTGTCATTGAAATGACAATAAAAGAAGAGAAAGAGATGCAGTCATTTGAAATCACTTTTGCGTAAGCGAGAGGCATCTTCAAATGTTCACACCACAATTCAAAGTTGGCAGACAAACTGTTGAACGATCAATAATTTGAGTTGGACTTTTTGTGTTTCCGTGGTCAATACTTGTGTTCCTGTGAAGTGCTATGAAATCAAACAACTGTCGTAAGATCGCGAATTGCAGTATTTTAGGCTGCAAAAGCCGGAGTGAGCGAAAAGAGCGCAACATAACCTTTCATTAGTAAGTGGTCATGTTTTGCGATTTTATGGTGTACATAGCTACGGTAGCAAATTAAATCACAAGGTTACTGTGCAACACATCTTCTGGTTACCTTTCCACAGAAAATTTTCGAGTTTTTCGTATTATCCGTATCAAGTTATGTAGGGCACGCTAAAGCATACACCTGCAGTAAAGTTTCTGAAAATTCAATTTAAACGGGTTATAGGGACTTTAGTGTTACCAAGAAAGAAAATATAGTGTTATAATGTTATTTAGGAACGCACCATCTCTATGGTTTATCTATGACAGATCATCGTGGTTTATTGGTCTGAGTTGTGCTCAGACCAATGAGTTGTGCCTGGTCTATTCAATAAAGATTCTAGTTTATAAAATGTGTTTACTTCAGAATCCTGTATTTGGGTAAAGATAAACAAGATGATCTGTCATAAATAAAGAACTCTATGGTGCGTTCCTAAATAATTTATTAATAAGTTATTTGAGTATTTTAACCATCAAGTTGGGTGAATAATATACAATCGAAGTGGTTATATTGTCTTTGATACAATCCTACATATTTCAATAATAATAATAAAAAGTAAACAATATTTCAGTAGTCCTGTTGTGAGTGTTGCCAGCAAAAACACGATGTTTCCATTGTGCTTGTTTATCAAATGGCAAACCTACATTCTTACAGACACCCGGCTGATCTAACTCTGCATAACGTGTGTATCAGAGCTGGGAGTCGTACGGATTGGCAACCTACAAAATATTCTAGTAATTTTTCCAATAAAAAAGTTTATATTAAGTTAATAAAGCATATTCTGAAATTGTGTCTTTTTTCTGTTCATATGTTTTGATCGTGTATTTACATTATTGGAAGCCAGATAAAATGGCATTGAATTGATCATGGAGGCTCACTCGAGGGAACATGTCTTTCAATTATGGAGACTTTTTCGCTTTTTCGTTATTCTTACACATCTCTATAGCTTATATGACCAGGTTCACTAATGATGGTAAAACAGAAAACCAGTCTTCAGTCTTTGACGGTCTTCGGCCACAGATTATATAGTAGTTACTACGTAACAGATACTTCTCTCCCTTATAAAACGAAAATACCTACCAAAATTGCACGCTACGCTATAGCTACACTAACTACTGTCAGGAAATACATGCAAAAATGCATCTAAGGGGCTGGACTTAGCGTTGATAATACTAAGTACAGCGCGCGGTATAGAGGCGTCGTCGGCGGCGCGACACGCCGCGCCGTGCGCTTTCCATAGGGTTGTCGCGACGAGTCGGAAAGAAAAAAAAGTTATGGTAGGCAAGTTCTTTTATTTAATTTACAAAATATTGATTGATGTACAGATCAAACAATATTTTGTAAATTATTGTAAATAAAATAAAATTTAATTTACCGTGTACAGATCGTTAACAGTTTATTTACCTCAAGGCTGATCGAAAATGATTCTTAGGTATTGGACTTAGAACAACTGTCAGAGGTAAAATAACTGAACGGTGTGTATGATACTTTCTTTTTCGCTTCGGGTTATAGTAAACATTTAGTTTAAATTAATACTTTCAAAATTATAATGATTAACCGTTTTCCGTATACCAGCTAAAAAATACATTATCTTAATTAAACGTAGGTAATTGAGCTCTGTTCCACACACAACACGCGTTTGTTAGAAAGAGATAGTTGCGAAATTCAATCGGGCGAGCCTGCAATGCGTGCGAGTGAAGGAAGCTCGGCCCGTTAAAACAAATTCAAATTGCAATAATATCAATTAACAAAAATAATAAGCAGCTCAGTTTAAATATATATTCTCAATCCTAGATTACTTGCCGTTTGCGTACGTTTGGTGTGCACGACAGGCACGGAATGACGTGACGACGCGTGGCAGCCCACTGGCGGGAAATCACTCGGGTTATGCCTAATTATTATTACCAATCGCGGCAGCTACGCTCGAGTGACGGGGCCCTGCTTCGGCTTGGTGGTTATTTTATCAAAACGCCTACATCTTGGCAAAGAAAACAGCATCCAAATCGGGACTATACCCCATTTCATTTAAAATTTCGCTGCATACAATATTCAATGTACAATCGCGTTCAGAGTTATGGTAGACAGCCACACAGACTCATGTCATGCACACATAAATACGCCCGTCGTCATAATTTGTCGCATACACCAATGCACACCACTACCACTACTAATGTCAGCGCTTAAACCGTTTTTTTTTTTCACTTAATAACTAGCTATCCTCTTTTTAATTGTATTTATTTACTGAAATAGCTGGTGTAGAATCATACAATATATATAAGGTCTTTCAATTGAAATGGAAAGTAATTTAGGAGGTGATTCAGTATCGCTAATACATCACATTCCAATGGAAAGCACTTTTTTTGCGCGGACTTTTTTTTCACTTCTCAGTACAAAGTGGTCCGATCAGCTGACTCAGTTTGTATAGACAAGTGAAGAAAAAGTTCGCGCAAAAAAAAGTACTTTGAAGTGGAATGTGATGTATTCACGATACTGAATCACCTCCTAAATTTCTTTCCATTTCAATTGAAAGACCTTATATACTTGTATGTTATGGTTCAAAATTTTACAAAGTTTGATATCGGTCATCGTAGCCATGTGGTTAGGGCGTCGTCGTCACATCAGATGTTTCATGAGGGTGCGGTTGCAGGGTTGGGGTGGACGAGGTAGCACGCCGTTCATGTGCACGGGCGAGCGCATGTCATGCGCAATCCTTTATGCGCAGGCCACACCACCAGGGAGCGAGCGAGCTTATTATTTTAATTTATTTTGTCATTTGAGTTATTATAAACATAATAAACTGTACTGGCTACCCAGGACTAACTTTCTCGCTACCACAACATACAAACAATTTTTATTTATTAATTGTTTTACGAACAACCCTAGAATTTATGTTAAAATCTATTCATGTTAAGTACACGAAAAGTAGACTACGCCAACACCTGTTTTGCGGAATTGACCCTTAATATGAATATCTTTAGATTTATTACGAAGTATTTTGTAATGTATAACATGGTTTTTTTAGCTACTTTAGGTGGTTATAAATTATAAATCATTAATTATTAATCACTGACAATTTTCCTTACAGTTCTTTCCAAGATACCTGTTGCTTCAGACACAACTTTTACTAAATTGACATCATTCTGCTATTCTTGCGTTGATTTATCTTTTTTACGCTCTTTAAAGAAGTTGTATACTTTATTCACAATTTCTTTTGCCTGTCTTCCAATCGGTTTGCTCATCTTTGGATCGTGATGTCGTATGCGTTTTACAAAATGCGACGAGTTCCTAATACACGGCCTGTGACCTAATAGCCGTGGCGAGCAACCTCCGGCGACTGGCGGTCCGACGCACGCGTCGCGCTCGCCCGCACTCCCACCACTCTGCCCGCACCTCCTCCCATTCTGCCTGCAACTCCTCCGAGACCGTGCTATCTCTTCCGCCCCAACCCTGCAACAGCGCGGGCGCGCAAAGCACGACGAATACAAGCTATATCTAAAGTTTTTGAAAATTTTAAAGATTATTATTATTATGCTATAAAACATTTTAATTGTGACTTATTAAAATTATGCTCTGATAATGGGAAAAAATATGTGTTTAGGGAATTTCATGAGTTTTGTAGGAATAAGGGAATACAGATTCAATACACAGTACCATACAACCCAGAGATGAATGGCGTAGCAGAACGCATGGACAGAACTTTAGTAGAGAAAACAAGGTCAGTGTTGCTAGATTCAAAAATGGACAAAGAATGAGGGCTTTTCAGACAGCATTAAAAAAAAATATATAGTTCAGAGTGCGATCAATAGACGGCGCTGACGTATGCTCTCATGTCAAAAATATACAGTCTACTCTATGGTTCCTGATTCAGTGTTGCCAACTTAGGGAATTTGCACTAAAACTGGTGGTTTAGAAACCCATTTTAGCGGAGAAATATTGTTTTTAGTGGCTGGTTTTTTTTTGTGGATTAGACTTTAGTTGGTGAAAAAAGACTCTCTAGCACTAAAACATTTAAAGTTTAATTTAAGTTACATTATCCAACGAATTAGGTAATTAATGCTATTTCATTATTGATTTTTCCACATTCTAACGCTTATGTGGAAAATAGTACTATATAATATTAAATATATTGAAATCTTTTTTATAATATTTAAGGTTAGGTCTTGTCATAGAGTAGATTTTGTTACGTCATACATTTTTGAAATTAGAGCATACGTCAGCGCCATCTAGTTAATTTTGGTGAAACTTGATTAAGAGCTGTCATGAAAAGCCCTCATTCTGGGGAGATTCAGTGTTATACTCGGCCTATGTCACAAATAGAAGCCCAACTACTGGAAAGGATAAAACTCCTAGTGAATTATGGGAGGGAAAAAAACCTAATGTGATAAACATGCGTGTTTTTGGCAGTATAGCATATAATCATGTACCAAAGGCATTGAGAAGAAAATTGGATAATACAGAAAGAAAAATGATTATGATTGGATATGCAAAGGCAGGATATAATATTGTATGATGAAGAGACTAAAAGTATAGTGATAGGAAGGAATGTAGTGTTTGATGAAACAGAGAATTATGGGAAGAATGATATTGCGCAGATACAAATGGAAAATTTACCAGAACAAATGGAAGAAGAAATACCTGAAGAAATAATTTATGAAAAGACAAAACAGAGAATAGAACAGAAGAAAAATACATCTGATAGAGAAGTAAAGGAAGATGAGTACAGAGAAAGGGAAGCAGAAAATCAAAAAATATATGAGGAAAAGATAATCCCTTGTAGGGTTTTTAGTGTTTTATAAAAACAAGATTTTATTTTATACACTTAGTTTTTAATGAGAGAAATTGCACACGCACAGTACCTAAGTTTTATTTATGAGAACAACAAACAATGGAAGATGGAACCAGAGAGATCCAGGACCATAGACAAATATACTTTTTAAATAAAGGTACAAACACACATAGCATAGTAGATTATTTTAACATGCCCCTGTAATCTACTTATCATATCATTATACATATTTATTTACGAAACTTAAATTTTAAAATGTAGGTGCATTCTTAAGTTGTTAATTAACAACAAACAGATTACTTACATTATTAGGTACTAAGCATAGCAGCAAAAAACACAAGCTTATTAAAAAGTTAACAGTTTTGTAGCAAAATAGTTAAATTTAATTTTCTTAAGAGGTTTGGTAAACATGTCAGCTAACTGATGATCAGTTTGACAATAAGAGATTTTTATATCATCGCAAGACACTTTCTCGTGTATAAATTTGTATCTTACGTCTATATGTTTAGACCTTCTATTAAATGTACCATTTTCAATAAGTTTCATAGCACTTTGGTTGTCAATATTAAGTTTAGCAGTTACTTTCACATTCAACAGTTCTTCTATTAATCCTTTTAAATATAACACTTCTTTAGTACAGTCCGCAGCTGAAATATATTCCGCTTCACAGCTGGAGAGAGCCACGATAGGCTGTTTTCTTGTGCTCCATTGGACTGGACCTCCACAATATATCAGGACAAAACCACTTGTACTTCTTCTTGTCTCTTTGTCGTTGGCGAAATCAGCATCACAGAAAGCTTCAATCTTTGTACAGTCCATGTTCTTCTTAAACACTAATTTTGCAGAAGTCTTGCCTCTGAGATATTTGAATGTCTTCTTGATATTGTTAACATCCTGGTTTGTAGGATTTTCCATGTGTCTACTTTCTGTGTTTACGGCATATGTTATATCTGGTCTTGTTTTGTTACTAATGTACAAAAGTTGTCCAATAGCTTGTCTATATGGGTAGTTTACATTTGGTGAGTCTTGCTCTGCATTGTAGTCACTTGCATCAATGGGTGTTGAACTTGGTTTTGCATTTGACATATTAAAATTTTCAAGTATCTTCTCCACCTGAATATTTTGATTTAGTTCAATGCCAATGTCTGTCTTTTCTATTTTTATTCCTAGAAAATTATCTGGATTCTTTGTATAAGTCATCTCAAAATCTTGTTTTAGGTTATTTATGAGCTCTGACAGTTTTTCTTCATCTTTTCCAATAAGGATTCCGTCGTCAACATATATTCCTAGAATAATTGTGCTATCTTCATTTTTGAATAAACATTTGTCACATTTTAGTTGCGTTAAACCATATTTTAGTAAAGTTGAAGAAAATGTCTTGTTCCAATTTAATGGTGATTGTTTTAAACCATATAAGCTCTTTTTTAGTTTGCAGACTTTCTTTGTCGGATCATAGTCATACCCTTCAGGAATACTCATGTAAATGTCTTCTTTTAGCGGACCATAAAGAAAAGCAGTCTTTATGTCCAATGTCATTATATGAAAATCTTTAGATGCAGCAATAGCTAAGATCGTTCTTAAAGAAACATTATTCATTACAGGACTGAATGTCTCTTGATAATCAATTCCTTGAATTTGTTGGCAACCTTTAGCTACCAGTCTAGCTTTGTATTTGCTGTCATTTTTCACTTTTAGAACCCACATGTTAGATATAATTTTTCTTCCCTTGGCTTCTTCTCTGTTCACTATTTCCCATACATTATTTTTATTTAATGATTGTTTTTCTGAATTTATAGCTTTTATCCATTCATTCTTATCAGGGCTAGTAATAGCTTTTTTGTAAGTTAGCATAGCGTAGTCTAAAAACTTTATAGGTAGTTTCCTTGTTCTTTTCGGTCTTTCCATTTCTACTTCTCTTTTTTCTTCGTCTTCTTCAGTCTTTGAACTTTCTGAATCAGAATCTATACAATCTTCATAGATAAGTGTTGTATTTTTAACTTCTTTATTAATGATTTTTCCTTTTTCTTCTATCTCTGTATCTTTCTTTGAGTTTTCTTTGTCATTTTCTGATTTTTCTTCATCTTTCTTTGACTTTTCTTTTCCCAGGTTTTCTTTAGTATTTTCAGAATTTTCTTCTTTGTCTTCTTCATTCTTTTTATTTTTTATTTCTGTCACGATTGTTATTTCTTTTCCTCCTTGTGATGATTTTTCTTCTTTCTCATATTTAAAAATTACATCTCTTCGAATTAGTATTGTTTTATTTTCTTCATCGAATAAACGATAACCAGTATTAGCATAACCAACCATTATGTATGTGTCTGTTCGTGGTTCTAGTTTTTGTAAACGGCTTAACTTTTTGCTGTAAGCCATAGAACCAAATACTTGGATATTATTCAGATCAGGTTTCTTGTCAAACCATTTTTCATATGGTGTTATGTTTGCAATTGATTCGGACGGTGTTCGGTTTAGCAAGTAGGTTGCTGTTCTTGCAGCTTCTCCCCACAAATAATCTTTAGTCTTAGTTTCGAACATCAAAGCTCGTACTTTTTCTTGTAAAGTTCTATTAAGCCTTTCAGCTTTCCCATTTAGTTGAGGTGAGTAGGGAATCGTGTAATCGAGCATGATACCTTTCTTGTAACACCAGTCTTTGAAGTCATTGCTAGTGTATTCTCCGCCATTATCACAGCGTATTTTGCTTACTTTTAGATTCTTTTCTCTTTCTGTTTCTTCAATGTAATTTTTAATGCAACTAGGTGCTTCGCTTTTCTTTTCAAGGAGGTAAATTTTTGTGAAGTGGCTGTAGTCATCCAGTACAGTAAGTATATATTTTTTATTATCAAATGTAGGTGTTAAGGGGCCACATATATCACTGTGTAGAATTTGAAGTGGTCGAGTAGCTCGTTCTCTTACTGAATTGAACGGTTTTCTTGTTTGTTTTGATAATATACAAACTTCACACGTTTTGTCTAAATTTTTTATTTGTTCCTCATTTATTTTCAGGTCAACAGATTTGGAGAGTTTTAACAATGAATCTTTGCTTGGATGTCCTAATTTGACATGCCATTCATGAGCTTCATTCTTATTCGTTGTTAATAAACTTGTTTCTTTTTCTTTCTTGTCAACTTTCACAGTATATAGATTATTTTCTTCCTTTTTGCCTATTAATATAGTTTCACCATCTTTGCAAATATTAACCTCATCATTTTTGAAAAATACTGTACCTCCATTATTTGTTATTGCACTTACTGACATTAGATTCTGTGTGAGGTCAGGTACATATAGGGTTTCTTTTAAAATGCATTGTTCGAGTTCAATTTTTCCTACACCTTGAGATGTCATTCCGGTGCCTTGTTTTGCTACACCAACAGAAGATGGCATACACTTCAGATCTTTCAATAAATTTGGATCATTTGTCATATGACTGGAGCATCCAGAGTCAATCACAAAAGTGGTAGTATTATTTTCTGAGTTCTTGTTTTCATATGTCACGAACGCCACATTATTATTTTTCTTTGAACTTGTTGTATTGTTCTCTTTGAAATAGCACTTTTCAGTTGGATGGTTCGTTTTTTTACAGATGCTACACTTGTTTTTATTTTGTTTCAAGAAAAGGCAGTCTTTCTCGACATGATTGTTCTTTTTACAATTGTTGCAGAACAATTTTTTGTTTTTATTTGAGTAACTTGCTTTAAATGCAACATTTTGTTCCTCTTGTGGTTTTATTTCACGCTGTTCTTCAGCTATTAATCTTGATGTGAGGTTGTTAAGTGTTTTTTCATGATTTGGACATGAGTCCCATGCAGTGATGAAACTTTTAAACTTTTCAGGTAATATCGCCAAGATTTTTGAAATCAACATATTGTCATTGATTTTCTCATCTATCATCGACAGTTTGTAGGCATAGTTTTGGAGAGCGCCGACATTGTAGGCTACATCTTTACTTACGTCATAATCAAACTTGAAGAATTTTTGCATTAGATCACACTTTTCATGTTCATTGTTTCGCCGATATAAAAAACACAGTTTTTGGTACATTTCTTTCGCATTTTCACAAGGCATAATGTGAATCATGAGAGATTTGTCGATTGTCATCATGATGATCCGTTGTGCTTTGGCATCACGGGTTTGAAAATCGGAAGTTTGACCCTGTGCGAGCGGTATGGTTTCACTTGGAAAAACAATGTCTTGTAGGTTAGAACTTTTGAAAAGAATGTCCACTTGAAATTTCCACAGCATAAAGTCTTTTTCACCAGTGAGCACTTGTATTTTGGAATACATATTTAGGTTGTCCTCCATTTTGTTTGATTTTTAGGTGTTTACTTTTGTTTTTTGCTTGTTTTGTTTATTACCGGATAGCGCCTTGAAACTTAACTTGGGCCATAACCTAATCCCTTGTAGGGTTTTTAGTGTTTTATAAAAACAAGATTTTATTTTATACACTTAGTTTTTAATGAGAGAAATTGCACACGCACAGTACCTAAGTTTTATTTATGAGAACAACAAACAATGGAAGATGGAACCAGAGAGATCCAGGACCATAGACAAATATACTTTTTAAATAAAGGTACAAACACACATAGCATAGTAGATTATTTTAACAAAAGAAACAGGACGTGAGCTTCGAAACAGGAAGAGTTAAAAGGAAAATACAGAAACCTATGTGGCAAAAAGACTACGTATTGGATCTAAGTGAAGAGGACAGCGATGATACTTTATTTAGTTTACTCACATGTGGAGATAATGTTCCAGAATCTTATGAAGAAATTAAAAATAGAAAGGCCAACAATGATTGGTTAAAAGCAGTGCAGGAAAAAATAAGTGTACTAGAAGAGAGTCAGACTTGGAAAGAAGTACCCGGACCAACTAACAAAAATTTTATTGACAGTAAGTAGGTTTTTAATAAAAAAGAATATTGGAGAAAAAGATATTTGCAAGGCAAGTTTGGTAGTACGTGGATTTCAACAAAAAGAAGTAATAGAAGATACGTACTCACTTTTCAAACTACAAACACTAAGGATTTTATTATCAGTGACTGCACAGAAAGATTATGATATACATAAGATGGATGTAAAGGGAGCTTTTCTTTATTGACGTATAGATGAGGATGTATACCTTAAAACTCCACAAGGTGTTAATGTTAAAGAAGGATATGTACTAAAATTAACCAAATCCCTATACGGATTACAAAAGTCACCTAAATACTGGTATGAACAATTTAATGATACAATCACTAAGTATGGTTTTAAGAGATCTGAAAATGATTCCTGTTTATATTCGAAAGGAGAAATGTGCCTGTTACTATAATAATGTAGATGACCTATTGATTATTGGACCAGACAATGAAGAAATGAATATATTGAAAAGATATTTAAGTGAGAATGAAATATACGACTACAAAAACTTTGAACTATCTAGGAATTTAGGAGGTTTTTTCAATTATTAAGTCTTTACATATGAAATTGCCGTTTTCTGTAGAGAATTTGAAGGAAACTCAATTTTCAGTACTAACATTTTTGTATTTTTTTAGGAATGACAAATTCAAGTTATGTAATTTCTTATGTGTGTGAAAATTAAGCTAACAGCAACATTAATTCAATTTTTGAAAAGTGTCAGCTGTAAAAAAATATTACGAATCACTATGGATGGCATTTAGAATGAACTGTTTTTGAAGATTAAATTTTTATAATTAAACTGAAAATTAAAACAAAATTAAATACGTAGATGTGTAACCTTGAAATACATTTTCAAACAAAAAACAAATAAGTGTAATAGCTGTTTAATTACAAGAATTATGAACTCATGAATCTGTTAGAAAATTTCGCCAATTTCATATGTAAAGACCTATTATTAAAATAATTTAAAATGCTTTGAATTCCATGCTACCAAGTAAGTAACAGTTACATCACATGCATTTTAAGATCACGCAATAGGTTAATTATAATTTTTGCATGATGGACAAAACAAAAGAAAAAAAAAAACGCTTACAGAACAATGAAATTACCAATGCTTACAGGTTTTAATAGGTACCGAAGTTGGCTACCTCCACTTTCGATTACTTGTTGAAGTCGGCTATTCATACCCGACACCATGTTCCAACACAAATTACTTCCACGCATTACCTCCCATGTTGATGTTACCAATTCATCCAAGCTATTTTTTGATCTTACTTGTGATGGATCCAATTTAAAATCATTTGACCCCATAAATTTTCAATTGGGTTTAAATCTGGGCTTTTGGAAGGCCAATTAATAACTGTTATATCATTTTGTGCAGCTAGCCGTTGTTTCACCATGGCGGCGCGATGAATTGCACAATTGTCATGCCAAAATAAAAGTGTTGGTCTGGGTAGGCTACATGCACAGATGGCATCATGAAGTCACGCAATATTTCCAAATACTTTTGGCCCGTTAACCGGCCACCAATGTCGATCAGTTCGCCGGGGCCCATCGATGACATCCACCCCCAGTAATCAAGAATAATTTTACCACTCGCTCTGTATGCTAGAACATTTATCTCTTTATAACGCTCGCCTTCTCTTTGCCATACAATTTTTTGGCCATCCTTATCGGACTTAAAGGTCTGTTCATCGCTAAAAATTACCACTTTATTTTCCCAATCAAAACCGTTGAACTGCTCTGCGAAACGCACTCGTTGTTCCCGGTGATCAGCTGTCATTGCAATTTTTCTTGCCGGTCTATAGCAATGTATGCCATCAGCATGCAAGTGTCGGAGAACTGTTAATAATGACACATCGTGTTCTATGGCCGTTGAGTGTGTTTTGGCAAATGGATCCTGGGTATGTGTAGCAATTATAGCTTGATGACGTGATGATGCAGACGTATACATAATAGGTGCAGGGCCAGGTCGAATGCGTTGAATATTCCCTGTCTCTTCATACCGTTTCACTTAACGGCAAACGGTTTTAATCTGTGTAAGAAAAAAAAAACACGTTTAGCTAAAATAGCTAGCTATATTTGTAAAATCTTCACAACTTTTTTATTTAAGTATTAATTACCTCAACACGAACGTTATGCATGAATAACATAAAATGCGATTTATTTAGTGTTTACTTACCGGTTCATTTACCTATCTCGAAATTGCACGTCTGCTCATAATATTATCATCAAACAAAACTTTAATGCGAGCTTTCATCCAGTCGGTTAACTGATAGTTAGACATTTTACTAAGAAAAACCAAAAAAACGTATCGGAGTCGGAAATCACAAATTAATAACTGTTGTAGTGTCGCAAATACTAGCTATAACTGTTTATAGCAGGGTAATATCTAAAATCTTCAATTATAATTCCATCTACCCGCAACTGACTCGCACTTTTTCAATCAAGTGTTGCGATATCCGTTTGGCCAAACCCATATTACTTCTTTGATTTCAATAAAATAAAAACATAAAAAAAGTCCCTGTGGCTGGGATTCGAACCATCATCCTTCGTGTTTCTTTAGTGTAGCTTTATAAACCACTGTGCTTTTTGACTTAGGATAGTGAAGGCGAAAATAATGTAGTGTTATGTTTGTTATAAATCGTTCACGTAAGTTGTTCCCATATTATTGCATTTTGAGCTTACTTAAAGGCATAATAAAGTATATAATGTATAAATTATCCGAAGATTATTAAATTTCTGCCACCGCTTTAGATATATTATTGAAAGAGGGCCGGTTCATACGACACGACGATCTGCTTATGTGTGGATGAAGTGTGCGTATGTGTGCATAAATTGTACCTGTGTGAGTGTCGTGTTTGCATAAAATGAGTCTGTGTGGCCGTCTACCATTACTCTGAACGCGATTGGTACCAACACGATTTTTTTACAGATAAGTTGACTTTTCAACGACTATATGGCCACTCTTCTCCAAAGGTCGTATTTCCTTACGCTTTCAGGGAGTAAAAAAAAAATTATATTGTTTGTGTTATCTTAAAAATACAATTTGGGTATTGATATATATTCGAACTATTAATAAATAACATTGGACCCCGGGCAAAACTGACAGTTTTTGGTTTGTCGGGTGCGTAGACCTTCTTCTAAATTTTGGATAACGTATTATTATGTTATGTTAAGTTTCTGGTCAATAGTGTTATTACGTAACCTTTGTGGTTTTAATCATATCCTGACAGGCCCAGGAAACATGACGTATCAAATTGTAGATATTTAAAAGTTGATTGTAAAAATATATACTTTTACTGTATTTACTGGCACTGGTATCGAGAAATCTTTAAAAAACTTAACTTGCATTAAAGCAAGCGCAGAGGCGGGGAGGTGTGTAGCTGTGTGTACTCACCATCGGCGGCCTGCAGTGACTGATTGCACTGGACGTACCAAAGGGCGACAGGGTCGCCACATCCCTACGCCTTTATTATTATAATTTTATTAATAAAATATAATATTTATGTACAATTTGACTTATTTTACATAACTACTTAAATTCCTGCGTGTGTTTTCTAGAGGGTGAAGCAAATACTATAGATCTTCATGTAATCCATTTAAACAGGGTGCATGTTCAGAACTTTTGGACAATTTTTTAAAAAAGTATAACAACATTTTTGATTATTGATTAAACTGTTTTTTAATCGTTCATTATTTGCTTTGTGGAGGCAATTATAGAAAAGTAAAAGTAATATTATGATTCATATTCAGTCGTCTCCAAAATTAAACCGGTGAGGAATTTGGAATATCTGTACATTCTCTGCATTTGTAGTCACAAATCTCACATTAAAACGGCTTCTCTCCTGTGTGTGATCTCATATGGCGGTTTAAATTACCAACCTGAGTACACTGATAGAAACAAATCTCACATTTATACGGCTTCTCTCCTGTATGCGTTCTCATGTGTATCTTTAAATCACCAATTCGACTACACTGATAGTCACAAATCTCACATTTATACGGCTTCTCTCCTGTATGCCTTCTCATGTGTGGCTTTAAATCACCAAATCGACTACACTGATAATCACAAATCTCACAATTATACGGCTTCTGTCCTGTATGCGTTTTCATGTGTCTTGTTAAAATACAGAGTTGTCTACACCGATAGTCACAAATTTCACACTTATACGGCTTCTCTCCTGTATGCGTTGTCATGTGCGGCTTTAAACTATAGAGTTCTCTGCATTTATAGTCACAAATCTCACATTTAAACAGTTTCTCTCCTGTGTGCGTTCTCATGTGGCGCTTAAAACTACCAACTTGACTACACTGATAGACACAAATCTCACAATCATACGGCTGCTCTCCTATATGCGCTCTCATATGTCCATCTATATGAACACGTCGGCACTTGTAACCACAAATGTAACATTCAAATTGGTTTTCTTCTGCGAGGAGCGTAGTTTCCTTATTCTTGGAGATATTTGTTTGGCATCTCAGATCACCTAGAAAAAAAATATGGGTAGATCAATAACTAGATTATTTTTATTTGGGCTAAAAGTGCCAATGTTTTTTCGCAAGGCCAAAAATAATTTGGGTATTGAAAGCTTTTATCTAACAGACAAAACCTAAACTCATCACTCACTAAAAAACAACAACACCTGAAACAGCTCCATCTCAACATCCGCGCTGTATCTATCCCTCATCAACCCAGACATACATATTAACATACATAATATTAACATAATAACATAATGTGATACACATTCAATACATGAAAAAGCACAACCTAACTTCTCATGCAAAATATCATAATTTATCCACAAGAAACGCTCTCCACATCCGCATAAACAATCACCGACACACAACAGACCCAAAAAAAAAAAACAACACTAGAATACCTATCCCGACACACACTCGATATAATAATCAAACTTTCATTAACTGCTTCACCGTTCACGTTATCAAATTTCACCCTCCACTAACCGACATTGACCTTAGAACCTGGGCGTCGTCCTATATGGTCACTTGGTGCCCACTACAACCACGCCTAGAACAAACTGACTGACAGACAAACTAAACCACCCTCTTATCATCTTCATCAGCCTCTCCCACACATACCCTGATTGCGTATTTACACTCCCATATACAGCACAGACAAGAGTTGCGCTGTCTTCACACAAACTTTGTAAGGTTAAAGTGATAAAGTGATATCACTCCTCGAAGCCCAAGCCGCTTTTTCGATCGGAACTATTTGTTATCTGATTTGTTACTCTGGAACCCCTGTAAAATATCTTCTCAGTTAAAAACAAAATGAAACCAACGAATTTCCCGTACAAATTTTCACAATCAATATTACTTCCTTATTGATTTCCCAAAAAATGCATTAACACCTTATGCTTTATTTTCAACCAAAATAAAAATAACGATGTTTCCATACACATTTTTATCCCTTTTTTACTCTTTAGGGGATGATTTTCAAAAACGCTGAAATACGTCATTTTTCTATTTTTTACTGTTACGTTTACGCATGATCTTCCTTTAATGTGGGATTCTATGTTACTTATGTTGTGTTATGTCGCTATTTATTTAATTATCTTCGCGGAGTTATTCTTGTGTACGTATTACGTATTCTGTGGTTAAACTAAATCTCTGAACGTCTAGTGTACTACATACGGCGAATGAAAAACACAGAAAATGAATTTCTAACATAGGCATAAACAAAGAAAAAGGGCAAAAGGCTCATGATTGGTTCGAACTGTTGTTATGAGGCTAGCCGTGATTGGCCGACTCAGACACAGTGAAGCCATTTGAGTCGTCGCTATACAGAATTGTGTTCCACACACTCATTTTTCAGGACAAATCAGACTTCTATGTTTTTTCGTTCACTGACTATATATAATACTGTAACTGTTTATAAGTTCACCTAAACTTTCGTGTAAGTTTAGGCTATACTATACGTAGCGCTATGAGAAATTAATATTTTTCGTCTTTTAGGCCTCACAATCTTGAGACCCAGGTTCGATCCCCGGTTGGGCATGCACCAACGAGTTTTTCGGAGTTTATGTGCATATACAAATACATACATACATACACCGTCACGACATGAATCACCTTGACTTGCAATTCACAGTTAACACTCGGAACACCTCTGACACCCCCTCGTGACGATATTTATATTGTCTTTGTTATCTATCTACAGAATGGAGCCAAGTTGCGTAGCCACATAGTCACGCTCGCCACAAGCCGCCCTGCGGTGACTGATTGCACTGGATGTACTGGACGTGCCAGAGGGCGACGGGGTCGTCACATTCCTACGCCTTTACGAGTATTATTGTTATTTTATTCGTAAAATACGTATACTACAATTTGGCTTATTTTACATAATTACTTTCTTTATAAATTCCTGAGTGTTTTCCAGAGAGGGAAGCAAATACTATAGATCTCCGTGTATACTATTCGAAGAGGGTGCATTTTCAGAACTTGTACGTCAATTCCGGAAAAATTTCTTAAATAAGTATAATTGATTTTTGATTATAGATTCTTTTTTTTTTAAATTGTTCATTACTTGCTCTGTGAAGGTAACCATGGAAAAATCAAAGTAATATTATGATTCATATTCATTTATCTCCAAAATTCAGTTATCAATTTAGTTATCAATTTTGAATTTCTCTATATTATGTACCATATACTATATTTAAACAATAAATACTGATAATGTCAATTCATAATGTAGTTTTAGGGTTCTGTACTAGAATACTTGATAATAATGAATAATTTTGCAGTTTTGTGTCATATATTTTGTAGGATTAAATTAACTTTTATTCAGATTACTCAAGTTTTCTTGAATTGAACTCTTTTAAGGGTGAGAGTTCCACGATTGTGCAAAACAGGGTTCGGGGTTATGGCCTATTTAAGAGAGTAAAAATTTAAATTTCTAAACAAAATAAATACCACTTACTACCTTACAAGATGAAGTACTGTTTCTTTGAAAAAAATCGTAGCTCTAATGTATAGTTACTTCAGAAAAAAAAACAGGAATCTCCAGAAAATCTCTCAAATAGCATTGCGGCGTTATAGGTATTGGGATTAAATTAAAGACAAAGCAACGACAAAACATATTTCAGATTCATAACAACACGTTAACAAACATTATTACATAAAAGGTTTTCCGATACTATTCATAGCTTTTTCGCAATACGTTACCAAATATTCCAATATTTTAGGGACTTATTCGCCATACAATTTTCTATGGGCGCGCGCGCTCAAATTACTTGATTATAGAATTGCCTGCACAAAGCTGCCACATTCAGTGAATCACGAGCTGTCAAGGTGGGAGGTTACGTCTTTTCGATAAGAAAATTCCGCGATGTCGGCTCTTGTCCACACACAAAAACATACTGCAGTGGTACCAATTTGACAAAAGTAAGTATGTACATCGCTTGGATTTTATTGAATGATGCAAGATGGTGCCAACCAAAACGCCACGAGTGTTTTCGTATGCGAGGATGGATAGCATTTTGTAAGATTTAGAGTTTAATGTTTATTCTGGATTCGAAGTGAAGACGTATTATTTTTTTTATTTTATATTATAAATACATATATATATATATTATTTATTCTATCCTATATACAATATGACTTTTTGATCATCGTCCAAATTCATACTGGAGGCTTGGTAAGTGATCATCAGTATAATGAAATTTCGACTTCCCAAAGTAATTAACTCCCAGTGTACACGCTAGTACATGAAATGCAGAGCAGATGGGAAAGGGAAAATGGATGAGGTGACACGGGTAAGATGTGGGAAAAAACGTGAGTGAACTAACCTTTGTTCTGGATGGTTCTGGATGGGCCGGCGAATGCGCTGCGTGGCGTCCCTTCTTGTTGGGCTGATGAAGATAGTGCTGATCTTGGGCAGGATGTACTTATTGGTTGGTGGAGTAATGAGAACACGACACTGGTATAAGCGCTAGGTAAGCGAGGTTTATCGGCGTGTCGCGGCGCGAACAGTGTGCACACGTGCGCTTCGGGAGACGTCCGCCACGGGAGAGAGCGAACAAGCGCCGGCACGCGAGTCGAGTCCTTTGGCGCGAGGCGCTGTGGTGCAAGATTACCCATGCGTGCGCATGCGTCACGCTTGTGGCGTGAACATCCTGGGGGGGCCGGGGCTGCGACTCCTCTTAAACTGAATCCAACGGCAGCCTGGCTAGCTTGAACACAGGTCGTCGCAGATCTCCATAGGCTGTGTCCAGATCCACAACTCGGATCATTCCATCCTTGCCAGGTATCGTGCGGAGAATTCTCCCCAACTTCCATTGGAGCGGAGGCAGGTCATCCTCTTTGATGAGGACCAGTTCACCCACTTGAGGAGGGGAAGAAGGGGAGAGCCATTTGGAGCGGGTTTGCAGGGTATGGAGGTAGGATCTGGACCAGAGAGTCCAAAAGCGCTGAGAGAGCGCTTGAATGAGTTGAAAGCGTTTAAGAGCAGATATGGGTCTGTCGTCAAAAGACTGCTCAGGTAGAGCGGTGAGCGGACGACCAATAATGAAATGTCCGGCCGTGAGAGGTTCAAAGTCCGCAGGGTCGGATGAAATTGGGCAGAGGGGTCTTGAGTTGAGTACAGCCTCAATTCGAGCCAAAAGGGTAAAGAATTCCTCAAAAGTGAGGTGCTGTTCACCTATCACGCGATAAAGTAGTTGCTTGGTGGATTTTACGTTTATTTCGTGCAAAGCGCCGAACCAAGGCCCTTTAGGCGGGTTCAGTAACCAAGTTATGTGCTGATTCGCGAGCTTGTGAGTGATTGCATCATTGTTTGACCTGAGGAAGTTCTGAACTTCAATGAGCTGATTTCTAGCACCTACATAGTTTGTGCCGCAGTCTGAGCGAATGAGAACTGGAGTACCGCGACGTGAGATAAAACGTTGCAACGCCGCAAAGAACGCTTCCGTTGTGAGTGCAGAGACTGGTTCCAAATGAACTGCCTTTGTTGCGAGGCAAACGAAAATACAAAAATACGCCTTTATGAGTTTCGCGTTCCGCAACGTGCTGGATTTAACGAAGAAGTGGCCAGCAAAGTCCGTCATGACGTGACTAAAAACTGGCTGAGGAGTAACTCTGTCTACTGGGAGATCAGCCATGAGCGGAGCCTTAATACATTTAAACACGCGGTGTCTAATAATACGACGAGCGGACAGAATCCAGTACTGCTGGCGTAATATGGCGTGTAATGTGTCAGCTCCAGGATGGCAGTGTATTTTGTGATAATGGTCTATGATGAGATCTACGAGCGGACTTGAGCTGGGTAGAATGAGTGTGTGTTGAGCGTCATACCTAATTGACGCGTGAGAGAGACGACCACCGACTCTCAAGAGGCCGTCCTTTATGAAGGGCGAGAGGCGCTGGAGCCGAACGGGACAAACTTTATCAGTCTGGATACGATTAATGTCTTCAGCAAACTCATTGTGCTGAACAGAGCGGACCCAGTGCAACAGAGTGTCCCTGCGTTCATTAGCTGTCAACGGACCAGAGCGCCGTGCATCTGGGCTGTGCCGACAATTGAATATGAACCTTTGAATACAAGCCGTCACTCCGACGAGCTTGTCAAGTGAGCTGTAGCGAGTGAGCAAGTCCAGATCGATATCTGGGACTGCTATGTGTGCTGGTACCTTTTTGGGCTTAAGGCCTGGGAGAGCATGATGGCCTAGAGCGGGTGGCATCTTGGGCCAAGTGCAGGTAGGTTCTTTGAGCCAACTGGGTGACCACCAAAGGTCATGAAGTGAGAGAGACTGGGCAGACATGCCTCTGCTTGCACAGTCAGCAGGGTTGAGGTTCGTGGGCACATGCCTCCACGTATTGCTAGTTGAAGTAGCTGTGATCTTAGCCACTCGATTGGCCTCGAAAGTCTGTAATCGGAGAGGTGGGGTATTGAGCCATGCCAACACTATTGTGCTATCTGACCAGCATGTGTGTGTTTGAATGGGTATATGAACTGACAGTTGGGCTGACACTCGAGTCATGAGCTGAGATAAAAGAGTCGCGGCTGACAACTCCAATTTCAGGATTGAGAGGCGAGTCTTGATGGGTGCGACCTTGGACTTGCCAATGATTAGGTGTACATTGACATGTCCAGTGGTATTGCGCTCATGAAGGTAGATAACGGCACCAAAGCCAGCCTCTGATGCGTCCGCGAACGCGTGAAGTGAGTAAGTAGACGTGGGCTTATACTTACAAATGTGTCGAGGTAAACGGAGGTTTGAGAGCTGAGGAAGATCCTCTGAAATGTGTTGCCACTCTGTGTGGACTTCTTCAGAGATAGGCTCATCCTATCCTATTTTCAGAAGCCAAAGCTTCTGCAGAAGAATCTTTGCGCGGAAGATGACTGGAGTAACCCAGCCATTGGGGTCATAGAGAGACGCTACTGTACTGAGAATGGAGCGCTTTGTGACTTGAGCATGAGTGGGCAGAGAAATGCGATAAGTGAACTCATCAGTTTGAGGAATCCACTGTATTCCCAGAACCTTAATGGAATTAGAGTCGGGACTGAAATCAAAGTCCTTGGGCATGTCGCACTGGTCATCTGGGAACCGTTCAAGGAGCTGAGGCGAGTTGGAGGTCCATTTACTGAGCTGGAAGCCACCTAGGGCGAGTAACTCGATCAGATCGTTTTGGAGCGACTGAGCAGATTCCACAGAATCTGCACCTGAGAGAATGTCGTCCACAAATATTGATTTGCGGAGGATCTGAGCAGCGTGGGGGTAGCGATGACCTTCGTCATCAGCCAATTGGAGTAAACTGCGGATGGCATGGTATGGGCTGGACCTTAATCCATATGTGACGGTATTAAGGGCATACGTGAGCAGGGGCTGGTCGGGTGAAGACCGCCAGAGAATGAGTTGAAAAAGTCTTTGCTCTGGGTGAATGAGGATATTTCTGAACATCATTCGGATGTCTGTGCTGAAAACTTGTGAGTGGATCCTGAAGGACATGATAATGTCAACAATATCTTGTTGAAGAGCTGGACCTGTATGAAGACAATCATTTAAATTGACGCCGTTTGAGCTTTTACAACTTCCGTCAAAGACGCAGCGTAACTTTTCTGATCCTGGCTTAAATATGCCATGATGTGGGATATAGAAATGGGATTTATGAGCAAAGCTATTGGGGTGACACGGCGACATATGTCCCAATTTTATGTAATCTGACATGAACTCTACGTATTTCGAGCGGAAGGGCGGGTTCGCTAGCAGCTTCTTCTCTAAATTGAGAAACCTGCGTAGCGCAATAGCATGAGTGGAAACTAATGTCGGCGCGTTGTGCAGAAAGGGCAGTGTAACCATATATTGACCTGATGGTTCACGAGTAGTTGTGGTGCGGAAAATGTCCTCACACTGTTCCTCTAATGGGCTGGTATGCTTGTAGGTTTGGGGTTCCTCGGATTCCCAAAACCTCTCAAGACTTTTGTGAATGTCATGAGTGGAACGCTCTGAGTCCGTGTGAGAGCCGACAATGTGAACTAAATTGACCTGATTCGTGGGTGAGGTATGTAAACTTTCGAAAGGTCCTATTAATGTAAAATCGAATATCGTGCCGAAGGCTATGGGCTTGCCAGGGCCGAGCGAAACCTTGGTTCCGTCTAACACTTGACCAAGAACGTCAGATCCTAGTATTAGATCAACCGGAGCTGGTGTGTGATATTCTCGATCAGCAAGAGGAATCGGTGGGTGACCTGTTAACTGAGCGAGATCTGGAACCTTTTCTAAAGGTAGGTACCCAGTTACGTTCTTCAATATATGGGCTGTGGCCGTGATCGTAGGTGTGTCACGGTGTGTAGGTCGGCATACAATTGTGATTGATGCCTTTGAATTTTGTGTGTGCTGATTTCCAATTCCTGCGATTTTTAGAGATGTATGTTTTAATGGTAAATTTAAAATTCTGGCCATGCGCTGAGAACAAAGAGTCAGCATACTTCCACAGTCTAACAGGGCTCGTGCTGGGTGAAATTGACCATGTACGTCTGCTATTTTAAGTGAGACGGTTGGCAACAAAATTGGTGTGTTAGTGACGTTCACTACACGTTGTGCGGAGTTACAAGAATTCTCTGTTGGAGTTGAAGTCATGGAGTGAAAATGAGCTGAGTGTGTATGTGATGAGTGTGTTGAGTACTGGTCGTCCTCGCCTTCATAGTGTTCTGTTATTGTAGGTAGTCATTGTTGCCTACCTACCCGAGACCTACTTGGCGATCGCGATTGAGTGGGCGGGTTGGGACGGGACGTGTATGCCTGTGTAGCATGTGCCGAATGGTGTTGAGGCTCATGCGCTGAGCGCTGTCTGGGCTGCTCACGTAGAGACGGAGGCAGCAAATGAGCAGATGAGCGTGTCGGAGACATGGCCCCATGGCGATGCAGTGAAGTGTGGTGGTCAGTCCGCCCACACTCCTTGCATGCACGTGTAGACCTGCACTCGTTCTCATAATGAGGACCCATACAGCGCTGACAGCGGTTGCGCGCTTGAATAAAGTCCCAACGACCTTGAACTGGCTGGTTGTTGAACTCTGGGCAGGCAATGAGTTTCTGTCCCCTATTCTTGCAGTATGGGCATGGCATACCACCAGTAGGGGAAGAAGGTTGAGCCAAATAATTTTGTTGGCGAGTGGGTGATGGGGATGTTTGGGCCGAGTAAACTGGCGCTGTCGCAAATGCCAAAAATGGTTGACGAATAGGACGGGGGGAGCGATTGTCCTGCCGAGGAGCCATGGGGCGGAACTCTTGATGAGCCTGGTAGGGCTGACGTGGAGTACCTCGAGTGGGCTGAACCAGCTGATTGAGCTGAGTGAGCCTTTTTGAAGGGCCGAGCCGTGCTGAAGAAGGAGCATCCTGTGACGCAAGGGACGACGACTCATTCTCCTTGCAGCGTGCGTGCTCTTCCAAGAACTCAATAAGGTTCTTAAGCGTGGGCAGAGTTGCGCGAGATCCGTACTTCCGCTCGAAAAGAGTGCGGAGCTCGCCTTGTAGTTTTCGCACCACCATGGACACGAAAACATAGTCAGAATCCTTCATGGGCAGATCGAGGTTGCGGAGAGCGCTTTGCGCTGAGATAAGCGGAATTAAAAACGATGTGCGGATATCCGAGCGCATGTGGATGTGCGGAAGGTTCATGATGATGTCCACAAATCGGTCAATGAGTACGCGACGATTGTTGTAACGCTTGGTGAGAATTTCCATGGCTATGGGATAATTATCGTTGGTAGGGTAGAGGTGTTTCACCATTTCATGTGCCTCACCCTTTAGGGCGCCTAACAAATAATGCAGCTTGACAGCATCCGAGACTGTAGCCATCTCACTGATGAGGCTCCTTAAAACGGCAATAAACGAGGGCCATTCTTCCACTTTCGAGTGAAACTCCGGAATGGGTATTTTTGGTAAAACACCAACGGGTGTACCTGAGCTGAGGGGTTGCGTCTTGTCCGGAAGAGCTGATTTTTCTTTCAATTTTTCGAATGCCACTAGGATAGTATCATAGTCGCTAAGTGCCGACTGAAAATTTTTCGTGTAGGTTGCCTCAGTTTCGTCGGACAAATCCTCATCGTCAAGGATTTCATAATATACGTCCTCTAACTTAGCTTTAACGCTTTGTATGTTTGCGTAACGAGCGGTGAAGTCCGCCACAGAATATGTTTTTCTGTCTCCAGCCTCGACCGCCGCACCAATCTCCTTTAACAGAACTATCGCCTTTACGGCCACACGAAAAATCGCGGCTTGTGATTTCGAAGGCATCTTAATCTTGTTAAACTAGGTGGTTGTTTACTAAGATAAAATACGCAACGAGCTTGAGCTGAACTATAAGAGCGAGCGTACAACTGAAATAATTGATGAGATAGATGAATAGAGCTGAGATACTTGCGCGGATGAAGTAACAATGACTATGTTCAAACGGAACACGGAACTCTTAAATAAACACGACAGAAAAAAAAAAATTTTTTTTTAAACCACCTGTATATGAGCTGATAAACCAACGTGGAACAGCCTATATGTGCACCATAAACAATAAGATCACAGATGAGAAGAAAAAAAAAATTGTTTACTATATTTGTGCTATATGCACCCGGTTAAAGAGCAGGCAATAACACGAAAAAACTGTCCGGCAATCTATTACTGCGACACGAGATTACCGTAACACAAATTATCGAAAAGGGCTGATGAACTTGTTCACTTTTATGTTATTTGCCTTGAAATCATGTGCCGACAATACGCGTTAGTTCTTGCTTACACGATAGTACATTTACAACAAAAACAACTGCAACCGTTTTAGAGCAGAGTCGTGGTAAATTCTATTTATAGAACAAAATATCTACCTACTTCTTTGAGTGCGTAAACAAAACAATGAATGTATTTACCTGGCCGAAATCGGTTCTAAATGAGTGGACAATCTAATGTTGCAAATCAAGCTTTGGTAATACGTAACGTAATAACGTATGTATACGTGGGTTTTACGTATGTGCACGAAACAAAAGTAAATTTATACTCGCACCAAAAAAATATCTCGCAAAATACGAAAACTATCTTTGACAGTGGGTAGATTTACACCTCTCCGCGCGATACAAAACAAAGTGAAATGTACTCAAAACGTTGTAACACGATATGAAACTTAAAATGTGAACTATTTACGAGCAGAGTTGAATCACTTCGAGTACATTTGAAAAGATTGGGTCGGGAGTTACATGTAAAAAATGGTACCTAACAGTGTTGAGCAAAATGCTGACTTTGAGTTTAATTAATTTTACGTATGGGGTTTATAAGGGCTGATAATTAATCCCTGGGAGTGACGGGGGGGGGGGGGGGTTTAATAAAGATATATAGTGGACTGTAACAAACAATTGGGCTGAATGGATAACCAATTCCAGAACACAAGATAAGGTGTCAAATTAATACCCGGCACCGGGTCTATAAAATTTTGTTATTTGTTTAAACAAAATGGGTGATCCAAAAGGATATAATTATATTATCTGAGCTGAATAATAATAATAAACGGGATGAAAGTGAGTTTATTCTGTGCCGGGGGCGAGGGGGGCCGGTTCTTTACAGATAAATGGAATGTTCTAGGCGGCGCGGACGCAATAATTACCTACCCGAAATAGGTATTCGAGACCACAAAATATTTTTTGCCGGCAAAAGGGCCGGGGAGGGGGCCAAAATATGTAACCGGGTGAAAATGGATTGTAGTTAATCGAGGGGGGCTGGTTCACTAACGGTTCGAAGGATCAAAAATGTACACGCTAGTACATGAAATGCAGAGCAGATGGGAAAGGGAAAATGGATGAGGTGACACGGGTAAGATGTGGGAAAAACGTGAGTGAACTAACCTTTGTTCTGGATGGTTCTGGATGGGCCGGCGAATGCGCTGCGTGGCGTCCCTTCTTGTTGGGCTGATGAAGATAGTGCTGATCTTGGGCAGGATGTACTTATTGGTTGGTGGAGTAATGAGAACAAGACACTGGTATAAGCGCTAGGTAAGCGAGGTTTATCGGCGTGTCGCGGCGCGAACAGTGTGCACACGTGCGCTTCGGGAGACGTCCGCCACGGAAGAGAGCGAACAAGCGCCGGCGCGCGAGTCGAGTCCTTTGGCGCGAGGCGCTGTGGTGCAAGATTACCCATGCGCATGCGCATGCGTCACGCTTGTGGCGTGAACACCCAGTCCTGAGTGAATCACTATGGGGAGTCGAAACTTCATGATGCTGATCACTTACCAAGGCTCGAGTATGAATTTGGACGATGTTCACAAATTTACCTTGTATATAAAATTACATAACAGTCACTCATTGACTGACTCATTGCATTGTAGTTTAGTTGGAAGGACTGTTCTGACATGATGTCATATGAGTATATAGTATAAGTTTTATGTTGAAAAAAAAAGACATGATCTTGCTAAGTTTCTTGCCCTTCTTCTTAGCAAGACTAATCGAATGGGCGGAGATAGGCATGTATTTATATATGTTACCTATTAGTATGTAGTATATAGGATGGGATCTGGTAGGCCGCCTGGATTCGTGCTGGGGGCTCGGTTGGTGATCATTGAACCTTGTTCCTGGTCCCTGGCCGGGTCTCCGGTATGGGTTCGGGCGGTTGATTCGATTTTATCTTGTATGATATATATTTTACCTATCATTTTAATCGTATATATATGGCTACATAAATTAAATAAAACATTAATTTAGTTCATGTATATTTATTATTTTATTACATATATTTTTTTCATTAGATTAAATTTGACGTGTAAAAAGTGTATATATTTTTACCTGCTTTGCGAAATAAACTATTTGAAATTGAATTTTGATAATGATGTATGGCGTATTTTTGTTGACTTTGATCCTAGGGATGAGAAAAATTGACACCTCACCTAGGAACTAAGCATGCGAGCGCGAAGCGCGAGCGTTCGCAGTTCCTAGAGACGTCTCTAGCCTCTAGGGACATCCCTAGACACTAGGGGTGTACTTTTTGACTTTGACACTAGGGATGTCCCAAAAAAAAAATTGTTTCGACCATATCTTCGGAACGGTAGGTACATCCCTAGGGGTTGGACTAATGGGTGTAAAATACATATTTTTTTAATGTCAAAACTTTGACGGCCTGTATCTCTTAAACGGCTGGAGTTAGACCCATGTTGATGGGTGTCTAGGAAAAGGTCTCGCCAAGATCTACCCCCTTCCTCATATCAAAACTTTGACGGCCCGTATCTCCCAAACGGCTGAAGCTAGATCCATGTTCATGGTACTCTAAGAAAAGGGCTTGACAAGATCTATTAAAAAAAAAACACGTTTTTGACTCTAGGGATGGGAAAAATTTACATCCTAGCGATGTCCCCCGCCCCGTACTTGTTGACTTTTACACTAGGGATGTCCCAAAATTGTTTATACTTGTTCGTGCTCGTTCGTGCTCGTCCAAGCTCGTTCGTGCTCGTTCATGCTCGTTCGTGCTCGTCCGTGCTTTTTCGTGCTCGTTCATGCTCGTTCGTGCTTTTTCGTGCTCGTTCATGCTCGTTCGTTCTCGTCCGTGCTCGTTCGTCCTCGTTCGTGCTCGTCCGTGCTCGTTCGTGCTCGTCCGTGCTCGTTCATGCTCGTCCGTGCTCGTTAGTGCTCACCCGTGCTCGTTCGTGCTTTTTCGTGCTCGTTCATGCTCGTTCGTTTACGTCCGTGCTCGTTCGTCCTCGTCCGTGCTTTTTCGTGCTCATTCATGCTTTTTCGTGCTCGTTCGTTCTTTTTCGTGCTCGTTCGTTCTCGTTCGTCCTCGTCCGTGCTCGTTCGTGCTCGTCCGTTCTTGTTCGTGCTTTTTCGTGCTCATTCATGCTCGTACGTGCTCTGTCGTGCTCGTCCGTGCTTGTCCGTGCTCGTTCGTAATCGTCCGTGCTCGTTGGTACTTGTCCGTGCTCATTCGTGCTTGTCCGTGCTCGTTCGTGCTTGTCCGTGCTCGTTCATGCTCGTTCGTGCTCGTCCGTGCTCGTTCGTGCTCGTTCGTGCTCGTTAGTGTTCGTCCGTGCTCGTTAGTGCTCGTCTGTGCTCGTTCGTGCTCGTTCAATCTCGTCCGTGTTCGTCCGTGCTCGTTCGTACTCGTTCATACTCGTCCGTGCTCGTTCGTAGTCACAAATCTCACATTTATACGGCTTCTCACCTGTATGCGTTCTCATGTGTGACTTAAAAGAACCGGATTTAATAACCGGGTACATACTTTCAAGTACCTGGGTCATATTGTGACACCCGACCTGAAGGATGACGATGATATTGAACGAGAAAGGAGGGCGTTGTCGGTGCGAGCAAATATGATAGCCCGCAGGTTTGCCCGTAGCTCGAAGGAAGTAAAAATTACCTTATTCCGAGCCTTTTGCACATCTTTTTATACGGGCACACTGTGGTTATCATACACGCAGAAGTCGTACAACGCTCTTCGCGTTCAATACAATAATGCGATGAGGGCACTGTTGCGGCTGCCCCGCTTCTGCAGCGCGTCGGGGATGTTCGCCGCAGTGCACGTTGACTGCTTTTATACCACCATGCGCAGGCGAGCAACTGCGATGGCGGGCAGGGTGCGGGACAGCGGTAACAGTCTCCTCAGTGTCACCAGCAGGTCGGACGGGCCCTTTATGAAACATTGGCAGGCGCTACACACTCCGTCGTACCAAGTATGGAGCAGATAGCGTCAGCATCAACACTTTGTATTATTGTTTCTGTGTATTTCTTTTTTTTGTATTCTTTTTAAATTTTAGTATTTTAGCAATTTATTTATAAATATGGATTAATTTATCTGAAATAAATGAATATTATTATTATTATATTATTAATACACTGGTAGTCACAAATCACACAATTATACGGCTTCTCACCTGTATGCGTTCTCATGTGTGACTTTAAAGTACCGGGATGACTACACTGATAGTCACAAACATCACATTTATACGGCTTCTCTCTTGTATGCGTTCCCATGTGTGTCTTTAAACCACCAAGTCGACTACACTGATAGTCACAAACCTCACATTTATACGGCTTCTCTCCCGTATGCGTTCTCATATGTATCTTTAAACTACCAGCTCGAATACACTGATAGTCACAAACCACACATTTATACGGCTTCTCTCCCGTATGCGTTCTGGTGTGTGTCTTTAAATCACTGGATTGTCTACACCGATAGTCGCAAACTTCACATTTATACGGCTTATCTCTTTTATGTGTTCTCATGTTTGCCTTTAAAGAACTAGATTGTCGAGACCGATAGTCACATTTATACGACTTCTCTCCTGTATGTGTTCTCATGTGTTTTATTTGACCACGTTGTCTGCACTTGTAACCACAAATATGTTCGCCTGCGAGGAGTGTGGTTTCCTTATTTTTGGGCACATTTGTTTGGCATGCCACATCACCTAGAAAAAAAATATATAATAAGAGCGTTTGTCCACCGCCTCCGCGCCGCTGTCATCGTCACCGAGAATCTCGTTCTTCGGACATTGCCAAATAGTCCGATAGAAATACTATCAAAATTATTAAATTCCCCAGTTATATTTTTTTACTATGGATTCTATTGATTGGGCATACTTTAGGATTTAATAACAATTTCAATTCAACAATGTAAATACATTTTAAAACAAAATATAATCTTCGTAATTTAATATTAACATTGTTGAAATTGTAATAAAATAATAAATATTGCTGTTTTACCGCCCTTGAACATAAACGTTTGCAAAAGTGATTAGTCTTTTTTCCCTTAGTCAATCAAATCGTTTAAAGGGCTCCACAATGCTATAAAGTAAAAATTAGAAAAAAATACGAGATGTTTTTTGACTCAAGACAATTATTAATTACACTTTATAAATAAATATACTTTCAATCTTCTTTTAATTATAACACTTTTAAAAAATCATGAATTTCACGAAAGAAGCGATTCAGTTTCCATATTTCAAAACCGATTGAAACGAAACCAACAAACGCAGATACTTTCAAGAAAAAAAAAAATATCTTTATTAAATAAAAAAATATATAGTTAATGTGCTAATGTAGCCGTGATTGCAAAATTACTGAAGTTTTGGCATCTGATTAGAGCAGGATAGACAGTTGAAACACAAAAGCGTTAGAGCAGGACTGAATTTTAGCATTGTGCAGCCCCTTAATATAATATTTTTTATTGCATATCAAAAAATACTAATTGCACATTAAACATACTATTTTGCACACCAAATATCGCCATCAGAAATATTTCAGCTCAGAAGAGAGCCGCTAGCCGGTAGGTAAGGTTTTTCGTATTTTTAGGGTTCTATACCTAAAAGGTACAAAAGGAACCTTTACGGTGATACGTCTGTCCGTCCGTACATCCATCCGTATGTCACAGCTTCATAACTTTAGCACCTTTAAAGATAAAGAAATGAAATTTGGCACAAAAATAGCATTAATTTGTATATAAGTCTAAAAAAAAAAAAATTGAAATTGTCCAAATATTCCCAAAACAAAAGTGAGAAAAATAAAAAATATTATCCTAAAAATATAATATGGGTATCAACTTGTAGATATCAAAAATATGATTGTAAAAATATATACTTTTAATATATTTACTGCCACAAGTTTCAAAAAATGTTTAAAAAACAACAAAAATATGTATGTCCCCCTTATCTCCGAAACTGGTGGACCGAAAAACATGGAAAAAATATCGATTATAGATCATAGCTGGCAAATTAAAGGAAAACTACAGCGGTTAAAAAAAATTGAGCACAAATAAAAAATGTAAAAAAAAAGAATTATAATATTTTTTTTTTTATATAAAATGACAATATGGGTATCAAATTATAGGAATTAAAAATTTGGTTGTAAAAATATATGGTTTGGCTACATTTAATTGCATCTATTTTGAGAAATCCTTGTAAACCATAAAAATTTGTATGTACCCCCCCCTGATCTCAAAAACTGGTAGACCAAAAAATATGAAAAAAAATCATGGTAATATGTGTTTACATAAAGATTACAGGAAAATTAAAGCGGGTAAGAAATTCACGAAAAAGAATGACAAATTTATCATCCACAATACGGAACCCTAGGCATGCGAGTCTGACTCGCACTTTTTTACGGTTTTTTATGATAACCCAGAGCCAACCAAATTGTGCATCCAAAACACACCCAACAAATTTCGCTTGCAAGTTAGTATTTATGTGGTGCGTGCAGTTAGTATTTTGGATAGAACACTGTAGTTAGTTTTAAAAATACCTATCCCTCGATCAAAATCTGTTAGAACACACTAAGGTCCTCTTCAACATGGTTAAAACTATCAATTACAACTGAAAAAAGCGCTCGTAAATTATAAGTCGTTGCTAACACATTTCTATAAGACTAGAAGTAGTGATACATACATTACTACATATAGTCCACCACCACCACTCGGCCACTGAGATTGTTGAGTAGTTCGACGTTACCGTTAGAATACGGCGCACGGATTTTTGTCTTACTTGTTTTAACACAAAATGTTGTTCAAATCCAAATACGATGTTAATACATCCATAGAACTTGTAGAAAGCAATCAATGTATGTGTATGAGACACAACCGTAGAAATGTTCGACAATATGATTTTGCGAAAAAATGCATGGCGTTATATTTGCCTCTCGTTAGAGTCGAACTTCGAGGGGATGAACAATAAAACCAAAGACGTATGCTTGATTTATTATTGAAATGTCTTTTATATTTATAATTTAAGATAACGTTTATTCACTGTTAATCATTTGATATCATGACAGCAGTCGAACCTTTAATATAGTGGCGAAGCGCATCTTTTATTCCGAACTCAAGTCGAATAAAAAAAGCGACAGAAATAAATTAGGCAAGTATCATTTAAAACTGTGCTGTCTCTCCCAAACGTATGTACTATGGAAAAGGAACACATACAGCAACGTATAAAGGGCCTTATTGGCACACCTGTTAAGTATTAACCAAACAGTTTCAATTGTCATTTTGTGTTATATCAACCTGCCACTAGATGGCGTCACTTCTGCAACTTTACTTGGTCGTGTAATACTCTAATGTCTGCCTGTGTTTCTTGTTTCGTAATAATAAATCTACTATTCTTCATTCAATCCTGTTTTGATTAGTCCAAAATCCATCAACAATTAATTTTGAAAAAAATATTTGTTTTGGCGGCCACTGATTGAGAATATGCCAATCGAAAAAAATATTACAAATAAAAACCATTCTATGATAATGTTATAAGCGATATATTTTCAGAAAAATAGGGGTATGAATAAAGGGAAATGTCGTTCAGTCATTTATCCATCTCTATCACACTCTCTATGCGTGCGTCAGAGATGGACGTATGCTCGAACGATAAACGGTCGACCGAGTCTTTTTGGGAGTGTCGGGCCGGGAAAAATGTATTTCAGCAATATGAATAACGCTGAAAGTATACTACCTACGACATTTCTTCAACGGCCGCCGAAAAGTGTTTAAAAAATTGGGCCAGCAAATATGCCAGGCTTCATACAAAAAGGTTCGAAGTTCGAACCCTTTTCGTTAAGAAAAAAATGCGCACTTTCTCATGTATTTTATTTTTAACCCATCTCTTAACGGCCGGTCTTTCTGTTCAGCTTTAAGACCTGAACTTTCCTTGTATCAGCCATGGATGTAAAAAAAGGCGGACAAAGTCGTCACTAAGCAACTACTGAAGCACAGCCCATTGCTAATGCCATTGCGGCGGTTTATAAGTGTGTCAGTGGATTTACTATACTTACATAGGCTTCATGTGAACGTGTGCGTGCCGGGCTCGTACGTACAAGCGAGTAAAGTTAAGGTTTAAGATTCTTTATTTCTTATAAGAAGATTTACATATTCACTTAAAATGAGAACTTAATAATATCTAACTAAAGTTAAATATATTACAAGTTAAAGTTACTCCCCTAGTTATAATTTATTCTTTAAAAAATACAGGCCAAGTGCGAGTCAGACTCGCGTACTTAGGATTCCGTGTTGTGGATTTTTTTTTTCGTGAATTTCTCAACAGCTTTATTTTTCCTGTAATCTTGACGTGAACAAATATTAGTAAATATGATATTACCACGATATTTTTCATATGTCAGTCAACCAGTTTTGGAGATAAGGGGGGGACATACATTTTTTTATGGTTTTTGAAGGTTTTCTCGAAATAGCTGTTATTAAATATAGACAAACTATATGTTTTTACAATCAGCTTTTTAATATCTACAGTTTGATACTCATATTGTACTTTAATAAAATATTTTTTTTATTTATTTTGTTTCTTTTTTTATATTTCTCGTTTGTGCCCAACTGTTTTTTTTAAATTGCTATAGTTTTCCTGTAATTGGACAGTTATGATCTATAAATAATCGTAATTTTTTTCATATCTTTCGGTTGACCAGTTTCTCGAAACCAGTGCCAGTTAATATAGTAAAAGTATATAATTTTACAATCAGCTTTTTAATATCTACAATTTGATACCCATATTGAATTTTTAGGATAGTTTTTTTTATTTTTCTAATATTTGGAACAATAATTTCAAATTATTCATAAATTTTTACACTGTATTGTGTGGGCAAATTAATGCTATTTTGTGCCAAATTTCATGTCTTTATCATTAACGTTGCTAAAGTTATGATGCTGTGACATACGGACGGACGGACAACGGAGTCTCATCATAAAGGTTCCTTTTTTACCTTTTAGGTACTACGGAACCATAAAAGGAGTCCAGCTTAGCTTTAGGCCGATATTACACTATCAGTTTTCTTTGATCAATGATTTGTTTTTAAATTTAGCTTAAAATACTTCATGTCAATTTTGTATGAAAAGGGATCCCTTATAACGATGATGTCTGCAAGGACATGAGTTTCATATCAATCAGTGGCGGAGCAAATGATTTTGTCGTATCATTTGTCTCAACAAAATTTAATGATATTAACTTAATTTAACTAATAGTACGCCCTGAACTATGTACTCGTGGATCCCCAACACCATATCTCGGTAACCCCTTGACCGATTTGTCTCATGTACGAACTTAAAAATCCTGTTTGTTTCGTTTACTCGCCTTCCAAATTTCATGACGTTCCGATCAACGATACTCGAGTTATAGTCGGACAAACATACATACATTCATACATACATACAAACGCCGGATTGTTCAAGTACAACTTCCCTCGCTCGTTCAATTAAAAATTAATTTAATCAAGACTTTTCGACGAAAGATACTGGAAATATTCTTCTAGTACAGAAAGCTAACACAAGAGAGGAGCCATAATTTCATCTCCAATATAACAACAGCTACCTCGCAGTAGTAGCTGGCTTTAGAAGGACGTGTGACCAAATTGGTAACATTACGAAGTCCTTGTGTGTCAGGACTGCAGCAGGTAGAGATCTTTAGTTTCTGCCTACACCTTGTGCTGTAAAAACGACGCAGGCGATCACTAAAAGATATTTATTTGTATCAAGAAAACTAATAAAAAGCTTTACCTTACCGTTTTAAATTACCTACACTGAACTATGTTGAGGTATCCCTATTCGGAATGTGTTCAGAAATCATGACAAAATTGTATAACTCACCTTTTGTGGATGGTCCTGGCCTTGCTCTGTCCTGCTCACTAATCGCTCTGTCCTGCTTACTGATCACCGTCTCATCGATGTCCAGGTAGTTTTGTGTGTTCTGTAACACATTATTATGTATCAATGAAGTAGAATTTTATGAATAATATGAACGGGTACAACTACAAGATACAGAATCTCTTGGTGACAGAGTTGAACTCGCACTTGCATTTTCAGGATTCCGTAGTACCTAAAGGGTACAACAGGAACCATCATGGTAAGAGTCCGTTGTCCGTCCGTCCGTATGTCACACCCTCATATAATAACTTTTGCACCGTTAAAGAGAAAGACTTGAAATTTGGCACAAAAATAGCATTGATTTGCCCACAAAATATCGTGCAATAAGAAATAAAAACGAGAATTGTGAAAAAGTGTGAATTATAAAATGATAAGAAATATGAAATAACATATACAGGTTATTAAGATGAAGTTATGAATAGATGAGAAATAAAACAGTTGTCTCAAACAATTTGGTCGGGTAGATCTGTAACTTTTCTATGGAACAGCTGATTTTGTTTTCGCGATTTGAGGCTTGGCTCCATAGTAAAAGTTGTTCGTATGGACGAGTACTATCACCAGTTTTCGGCTTCCGCGACTTGATATTAACACCCAGTATTTATTTATTTAGTCTTAATTACATATATTTATATTTTTTCAACATGTTTTTCTTTCCAACAGCGTCTGCTTATAGTCTAAACTTAATTCCTAATTTTTTAATCTTAATTTTCTTTCAAAGTTTATCGTAAAATCTTATACCTTGTTCTACGAAAGAGGAACTTACATTGGCAAGTCTGATTTTTGTAAAAGCCAGTTTATGTTTGTTTCTGGTTTCTATAGAGGGGTGCTCACCAAGCCTCGAGAAAGTATTAATGTTTTTGTGACATATCTAATAACTTGCTAAATAAATTCACAAGGAACTGTTAATAAATGTTATTAGAGTGTATTGTAAACTAGAAAAGATCAACTAGAAACAAATTTCAAGCATACAAATATTCGAAAAATAACTCCTCGAGTGCGGATTCAATCCTGCAACCTCTTGTTTACATGACAGGCGCGCTACCGACTGCACCACCGAGGTTGTTATCTGAACCGACGAATTTTTCCACCTTACCTGTACAGGACACCGATTTTTTTTTGCAACTACTTTGTTTATCATCTTGTAATGCACATACTGAAAGCTAACGAGGGCGTTATGTTAAATTCACGCCTTATTCTAAGGAACAGAACAGACCCCTTAATTTGTTTAAAATGTTCTCTTTATAGATCTTCATGTTGTAAATTGCTCTCTCCTGCAAAACAAACACTGCATCTATATCCGCGGCTCTACCCCACGGCAATATACCGCACGACATAATGCTGAGAATGTTACTAAAATAAACTAATCTAGCAGTATCTCCAATCAATAATTTGCTTTATGCATCTGACAGAAAGAAAAAAGAAGCAAATTGTAAAAATATATAATTGTTTACTTGTAAAGATTTAGAGTAATCTGTGAAAACCTCAAAAAAATGTACGTCTCCCCCTTATCTCCAAAACTGGTGGACCGAAAAAAATGTAACAAAAAATTTATTATACATTATAACTGAATTCTTTCAGGAAAACTCTAGCCATTCAAAAAAATTGAACACAAATGAGAAATATACAGAAAGTAATATGAAAAAAAAAAAGTATTTGATAAATATACTAAATATGAGAGAGGCGTTCTTAAGTTAAGCAATATCGCAGTTTTAATTGTAAAAATGCAGTATCTGCATGGTTAAAACCTTTGCTATATAATGAGGTTGAAAAACTACTTGAAATGTAATAGATAGGTATATTAAGATACATCACACCCACACACACTTACACACCCTCTCTCATACACACATACACACACTCTTAATTTCAAACTTTTGTACAAATTTTATATGTTAAGCGCAACTTAAATGTAGATGGTCCTATGGAAGAGCAGGTCTTCCTAACACAGATGTCCCTTTGAACATCTAATAGGAGGCCCTGGCCACTAAATGTATTCACATATATGTATTCAAATCCTTTGTTGTGCAATAAAATAATTTTCATTTTTCATTTTTTCATCGCCAGATCCTATGACTGACAGCAGGATAGCGTGGTTTCATGGTTTCATGGTACTGAACAATGTTAAAATATTGAACTTGTAACTGAAAATAAATAAATAAATAAATAAATAATAAATAAATAAATGTATACAATTTTCAAAGCGTGCGCAAGATAGAGGTTTAGAACCCTTGTCGCTCCACCAAGTTTATGAATGCAACTTGGGAATTCGGGAAAATATCAAAGACGTCACTTACAAAATATTTGATGTCCTCCATCTCATGTTGTTCCCTTTCCTCGAGGATCAATTGAGTTGTGACGTCATCAGGGTCTGTTTTATAAAGATCCAAAGGTTCTTGTTTTATATCTGGAAAACGTAATATTAGATGAAATTAAATCATTTATCTAATATCTTTAAGTTTTGTGACACAATTTGGGACAAGTGTACGTCTAGCAGAGGATCGCTGCTGCTATAGATTGAAGAACAACAAGATAAGAAAAAAACAGCTCATTAATGATATACGATGCATACTTTTCCACGAAAATGTATAAAAAGCTTTCTCTTACCAATTTCAAGTACTAATCTACACTGAACTATGTACAAGTCCAGTTGAGATATCACTGTTTGGAATATGTTCAGAAATCATCACAAAATTGTATAACTCACCTTTTGAGGAGGGTCCTGGTCTTGCTCTGTCCTGCTCACTAATCGCTCTGTCCTGCTTACTGATCACCGTCTCACCGATGTCCAGGTAGTCTTGTGTGTTCTGTAACACAATATTATGTATTAATGAACAGAAGTTCGTGACTATTATTAACAGACGAAATTTGTAATTACTATTTCTACCGACGAATTTGACGTTCTAACTTGATAGGCGGTGACTTATCGCCGTACTTCGGTATACACGCTATTCAGGGTATGCAGGTTTAACGCATTCGTAAATTTTCCAACTACGAATAAAAAAAGAATAACTTCCACAAGCACTCTAACCCCAAACCTTGAAATTAGTACTCAAACACTGCACCAACGAATGATAGATATATAAAGCAATGAAATTTACACAACGAAATTACGTCACTTCCGGTGACTTCTGGCGCCGGGTCCCGAATATGAATTTCAAACTGCACGGCGCCGGCGTGCGACCACATTCACTGCACGTCAGCACCACGCCAAGTATATTATAATTAATCGCCACTGGTGGTCGGGCCTTAAGCTGGTCTCGCTTTGTCTCGACCTCAGCGCGTCTAATTGATTCGAAAGCATACACCATAGTGTTCATAGTCTGCCTCTAATGCGGTCTGTCTGCTGGCAATGTTTCCCATTTTGCCACGTATATTGCACATCTCTTCATGTGGCGATTATGCACATATTTTTACCGCAGGAGTTGGTCGCCCTGTTTCCGTTTCCCTTCCTGCAGTTCGAAGTAGAAGATGCGCTTAGTTATCCTGTTGTCAGACGTTTTCGGGAAACGTCTGACGCCTCATTAGATAGGCCTCAAACCCACCGACATTAGCACGTTGCAGAACTTCCGTCTTTCTGTGGATGTTCTGGATGTCACGTAGGCATTTTAAGGTGGAACCTATCTGATGTGCGGATATGCTTGCGGTTTGGCCACCACGATTCAGTGGCATACTGGAGGTTAGGCAAAACTACCACCATGTACACAGACACCTTTGTATGGAGCTTTAGGTCATGTGACCGGAACATCTTGGAACGAAGTATGCCATAGGCACTATAGGCAGCTGCTCCTATTTTGCTGTTGACTTCGTTGTCAAGATGGCACTTGGATGTAATCGTGCTCCCCAGATATTTGAATTTCTCTTCTTGCTTTAGCGATAGCTCACCGAGTTTTATATCGACTAGTACACTGAGAGTGTTTGAACCATTACTTTAGTCTTTTGAGGCCAAAACGTAGACATATCTCATTGAGGACCGACATAAAACATTGTACGTCATCTGGGGATTCCGCCACAAAACACAAGTCATCTGCGTACTTTATCTCCGTTATGGTGTTAAGACACACTTTGGTGTATGCTTTTCAGTCTGGTTAGGTTGAGAGCACTACCGTCGGTGCAAAAGCAAATACGGATACCGTCAGACAAAGATTGCAAAGCGTCCTGAACTACTACTGCAAAGTAAAAGTAAAGGGCAAAGCGAGTGGGCGACAGCACGCAGCCTTGCTTGACTCCACAGCTGACACTCCGTATCTTTGCCCTTTACCGCGACACAACAGTAAATGTCATCATGCAGTAGTCGGACCAACCTCACAAACTTATCCGTGCATCCCAGTTTCGTCAGCACTAGCTTCCCGAGTCACTCTGTCGAAATATTTTTCCAGGTCAATAAAACACATATAAAATGCCTGACTCTTTTTTCTGCTTTTCTCCTGGAGTTGACGGTATGGAAAAAAGAGCATCGCATGTGCCTCGTTCCGGGCGGAAGCCAAATTGCGTTTCCGGCAGGTTGTTCTCGGACAGGGCCATTAAGCGGTTAAGCAAAGACTTTTCCCTGAAAGGAAAGAAGCGATATACCTCTGTACGAGTTGCGTGCGGAGCGATCTCCTTTGTTCTTATACAAGGAACAGATATGAGACAGATGAAAATCTTCGGGTACCAGCTACTTTTCCCACATCTCAACATAGAGCCTCCAGATGGTACCATGCAACTCGTCACCTATATACTTAAGTACCACTCCAGACGAATTGTCAATGCCCACCACTTATTTATTTTGCAGTTGTTATATGGCAAGAACAACCTCACTTTGTGACAGTGGCGTGTCAAGCTCAGTACAGGTAGGCAACGCTGTCATTGAGCTGATGTGACGCAGATCCGCATCTCGGTCAACGTTCAGTACATTGTTGTAGTGTTTCCGCCAGCGTTGAAGCACGTCCTGGTTGCCCGTAATTAGTTGTGCACCATCAGTTGATCTTAATGGCACATGGTCTGATGTATATAGATGAAATGGGGGTGATTGTGTCTTATGTACGTATAAGTCCTAGAAAGGTGAAATTTGGTATGCAAGCTAGGATTAGCAGAATTAAGAAATCTGTAACTTTCACCCCCCATCTTCTCTGAAAGGAGGTCTGGTTCTGTATTAAATAAAAATTTCAATTCCAAACTTCCTGAAGTCCAAGAAAGCTGAAATTTGGTATGCAGGCTAGGATTAGCACACAAACAACAAAACAATTAAGAAATCTGTAACTTTCATCCTCCAACCCCTCTTAAGGGGGGTCCAGTTCAGTAGAAGTAGGGGGTCCCTATCGTGTAGTTCACATTCCGGGAGATGGTTCCTGTCGTTTTCATTCCTTAACACAGGGATTGCTCAACCACAAAATAAGGGCTACCGTAAAGGATCGGTTTGACGTCATACCGTTGTATTTCGATAGCCTTTAATTGTCCAACCCAATGATCTTCCAGCCCTAGATTATGCGACAGCGCGCCAAAAGTGGCCCCGTACAAACCCACTCAATACAGTTGAGGAGTGGGATTGTCGTTCAGACAGCGCGTGACCCCGCGTGACACAACACGCTAAATTGTTGCCTAAAAAAGTGTAAAAACGACACCATAACGCAGCAAAAAAGAGATGGCGTCTCATATTTTTGGTGATTATTCAGTATTTACTACCTTTTATTACATCAAAGTTGTAGAAATATGCTTAAATATAATAAATAATACTACAATCGTAAATATTTCGGTGTTTTAACGGAAAAAATTTGAACAGCCATTCGCTTTGTTGTTATCTCTTACATACGCATCACAATTCATGTACGTTAAAGTAGGAAAGTAGACAAGCAACAAGAACATAGTACAAAAAGTTCTAATGGAGTCGCCTTTTATAAATATTTCTTTTTATTCTTTGATTTTTTTTTAAATATCATTTAATACAGATATAAGCAGTTAATTTATATTTCTCAAAATAAATTCAAATGTTATCATTTCACACAATAAAGTTAGACAAGCTAGTAAGTATTTCATCCTGGAGAGCTATTTCAAGTTTCCAGTAAGTTTTTCTTGTCTAGTAAATTAGTATGAAATTCATATCATGTTTATTTTGAAAACTATCCGATACTATGACGTTAGGGATGTGCTTCGACATTCTTTGAATTTGGCATAGTTAAGTCCCTGACACTAGGGATGGGCCTTGTTATTTTTGAATTCGAAATAATGATGTCCCCGAGTTTGTAGTGATGCCCATGACATTAGAGATGTGCTTTGCATTCTTTGACTTTGAAATAGTGATGTCTCTGACACAAGACATGTACCTGTCATTAGGGATGTGCCATTCATAGTGATGTGCCTAGCACTAAGGATGTACCCGACACTAGGGATGCGCCTGAAATTGCGGTTGTTCCTGACAGTAGGGATGTCCCTGGCAGTTCTGACACTAGGACCATCACACTAGGTATGTGCCAACAAATATCGGCCAAAATGTTTTTCGCCAAAATATTCTTTCGGGCATATCTTCGGAACGAAAGGGTGGTAGATTAAGGTTGGAGTACAATGTGTAAAGATAGATTTTTTTATATCAAAACTTCAACGCCCCATATCTCCTAAACGGCTGAAGCTAGACCCATGTTCATGGTAATTTAAGAAAAGGTATTATCGAGATTTACGCACAAAAATTCAAAAAAACAAAAATAGTTTTTTTTTTTGGAAAAATTTTGGTTGACCGTACATACCTCATTAACGGTTGGTGGTAAATACTCCGGGTTTAAAGTATAATGAATGGTTTAAAAATTGATGCCCACACCAAAGATCAGTTTAATCATGTGTATGATTTGACTAAGGGTGTAATTGAAAAGTTTGTCGATGTCCGTCTACATTACATATGCAAAAAAGATAATGTTGAAAAAAAGTACACTTCAAAAAGACAAGTATACAAGATGAATTTTTGATCATCGTCCAAATTCATACTGGAGGCTTGATAAGTGATCAGTATCTTGGATCAATAACGATTTTTGTGAAATTCGTAAAATGAAATTTCGACTCCTCATAGTGATTCACTCGGGACTGGAAGTCAATTAGTATGGCAAGCCGAAATTTCATTTTACGAATTTCACAAAAATTGTTATTGATCCAAGATACTGATCACTTATTAAGCCTCCAGTATGAATTTGGACGATGATCAAAAAGTCACCTCGTATAATAAGTTAAATTTGTGCAAAGGCACTTAATTATCTAATAAATAAGTTTTTGTGTCACAATTTCGGTTTTATTTCTTTTGATGACGTAAGATTCACAATACATGTTAAATATTTTTTATGAAATGTAAATTTCACAGTAGTACAAAATAAACAATGCTTCTCGGTAATATGAGCAATTCTTTGTAAATACGTTTACAAGATATTGCATTGATTTAGAATCAATGCAATATCTTTTTAGGTAGCTTTTTATACTTACAACCGAATATTGCCGAAGTGCATTATTTATTTCGTTCTACTGTATGTTGTTTTACAGTACGTAAACTTTTCTGAAAAAAACACTAATTGACATTGAAAACTGCATAGAAATCCATCCAGTGGTTATTCTTCCCGAATGATGTATCTAATAATATTTCATAACATTTGTGTGATATATCAAGCTCCTATCTATTCCAATATTTTAGTTTATTTTATATTAATGAGTTACTTTTGCAGCGCCCTCTAGTGACAAGTATAAATGAATAAACCTGCTTCGATCCAGGGTACACAAACTCTGGTTACATTAAACAAATATATTATATATCCACATAGCTAAAAGCTACATGCATTCATATTACATACAAACAATCATACATACATAAATATATACAAACCTATATTTATGTATGTATGATTGTTTGTATGTAGTACATACCTTAAATATAAATAATAAATTACATATTCTTTGTTCCGTCATCATCGTCATCAGTGGATAAAATAAACGAAGCGCGACTCCATTCCTTTTATAGTCCTAAAACTAACTTTGCCTGTTTCAACAATAATACGTCGTAAATCGACAATATGATGCAATCCGTTTTCTACCTTAATGCATTAGCATAAAGGTGAAAGATATAAAAATAATAATCAGAGCTCTATATTCGCTGGCTGGTCGATATGGTTTTACGACTTTTTGTGAGCTACAGAATTTCTGCTTACATCGATCGTGGAAAACAAATCTTATGCTAGAGCGGACAAGGTCTATTAACGAAACATCCTTACTTGGCTTTTATGTTATTATTGTTTTGTTTCGATGTATAGATGTAACCACAAACTTGGGCCATGATTTTCAACTGTCTATATATGGAGTAAGATATCTAGGGCTGAAAGATCATTGGTCCAACCGCTAAATAAGGGCTACCGTAAAATTTAGGTTTGACGTCATTTCGGGTTGCGGTACCGATTAAATAACGGCTACCGTTATTTTGCCTTGGCTTCGGCTCGTTTCTTTGTAGACGCGGCGCCGCGTCACCGCGCGCCTGTCGGTATTCTTTGATAGCACGCGCCCGCCCGCAGCCATCTTAGTCGACTTCTAGGAGTTACATTTTTTATCCTTTTAATAAGAGGCTATGCGAATTTTATTTTGTTACTATAGCCGATTCTGAAGGCTTTAATTTTAGTTTTAGTGCTGTCAAAACTAAATTTTCTTCATTGCAAAATAGTCCTTTAATGTAAGGACTAGAAGCTAAATTGCTTTGAAAAAAATTAAGTTTTGACAGCACTAAAACTAAAATTAAAGCCTTCAGAATCGGTTTTATTGTCACTCTAAGCGAAAACACGCTCAGTGCGACAGGGGCCAATTCAGGGCGAAAGCGAAAAGTGTTTTGTTTTGGCCATATCTTTGGAACGGAAGGTAGTACATACACCCTTTAGGGTTGTGCCATAGGGGGTTAAAAATATGTATTTTTTTAATGTCAAAGCTTTAACGGCCTGTATCTTCTAAACGGCTGGGGTTAGACCCATGTTGATGGGTGTCTAAGAAAAGGTCTCACCGAGATCTGAACCCCCAAGTGTCAAAATTTCAACGGCTCATATCTCCTAAACGGCTGAAGTTAGACCCATGTTGATGGTACTCTAACAAACGGGCTTCACGAGATATACTTAATGGTAAAATAAGAAATAAAAAAGTCGCACAAAATTAAAAAATAAAATTGCGCAAATTTTGATCCGCTATATCTCCCGAAAGGCTGGTGCTAGAGACACCGGGTTTCGACTGTTGTCAGTGGCTTGGCAGGGACTACGTGCCACAATCAAAAAAATTTACATTTGTCAGGTTTTTCCGAATTCTCGTTTAGACCTATCAAAAATCGGTTAAAACTTGTCAAATGTCAAAATCTTTAATTGGGGCATGTAGCCGCTTCCAAATCATTTACAACAGTCGAAACCCGGTGTCTCTAGCGCCAGCCTTTCGGGAGATATAGCCGAATTGCGCAAACTTTTTTTTAGTTTTTTTAATGCTTTTTTTATTTTATATTTTGCCATCAGGTAGATCTCGCCAAGAAGATACAGGCTATTTAAGTTTTGGCATTAAAATATATATATTTTTGACCCCCTATGGTACAACCCTAAAGGGTGTAGGTGCCACCTTCCGTTTCAAAGATAAGGCCAAAACAAAATTTTTATGGTGCATCCCTAGTGGTACATCACTATGTCAAAAGCATAACTCTAACATTAGGAACATCACTAGGTAGGCGGCGCGGTGGGCCCGGCGCGCGGCGGTAGCGGCAAATCAAAGTAATCTTCGCCCCGCTAGCCTTGCACCCGCGATGCAGTTGCCTGATTTTGGCTACCCAAAAAATAATAATCGGTTAAATAAGGGTTAGAAAGATTTCGGTTGTATTAACCTAACCTGGGGTACTAGCATGAACTTGGTATCGACTCGACATCGATTCGATAAATAAAAATGTAGCTCTTATTTCATTGCAATAAGGATTATCGTTAAGCACGTACGCGTCGATTTCATATTCGGTGATTAACCGTTTCAACGGTACCGAAAAGAGTCCCTACCTTAACATACTTCATGTATGGCAAAATTTACTTTAAGGTGGCGTTGCAAGTTAAGTCCGACATAGTTCTCTATGTTGTAGAACACTGGGACGAACTGCAACTGTATTCTTGTCTGGAGAGACCTATTGTGATTCCGAGTCTTATTCACGAGCTAAAGATAAAAATAAGGCAATCAAAGTTATAATTATTTGTACGGACTTTGTCCACACATTTATTTTATAGTTTTTCTTTATTATTATTTTGTCGTTGGCAGCATGTACGGACTTTGTCCACACATTTAGATTATCTATTATTTATTAACATTTCTTAATCATTATTTCCTATTGACAAGTATTGAGGACAAGTTAGTGCCTTCCGGATGACGATATGACTGCGAGCGACACATTGTTAAGCCTAAAGAATTGTAGAAACGTCAGTTGCTTTCGTGCCACTCATGAACATTAACATTATTTATAACATAACATTTTATATTCCTTTTTCTCTTGCAATAACATAACAGAGTAATATTTATATTTAATTAATTAAACATTATTAACATAACAATTAACAATTCATTTCCACTATTATCCTGCCAAGGCATACTGGACTCGTGGTATCGGTCGGTTGTCGCGTTCGGATCACGAGTACCTTCTGTAAGGGAGAGCTATTCCGATATTAGTCCCTACCCTTACATTATTTTTAATAACGGTCTTAAACATGAACTTGCGCCTTTAAAAACATAATTTTAAATAATTAATAGAGCATTCGTACACCGTCAGCAGTTTACGATCTGTATCGCGAATGCCATCACTATCCATTAAAGCCAAGGGCTAAGTTTAAATAATACTCTCATTGATATGGGGTCATCAACGTTTTCTTGTGGGCAGATTTATGTAGCACTTTCGAGTGTGACTGGTTTGATAAGGGTTCATTTTATTAATATTGACTTTGCAACAGTCAGCCATAGATACCGCCCTGATCTATCGCTTATTGCAAATAATAAGACAACAAGAAAAAGAGGCAACAATAGGGAGTGGGCTATAAATAAGTCATAGCACAGGCGCAAGAAATGCAGCCTGAAAAAATAAAAGAAGTAGAGCATCTTACAAAAAGAAATGAAATCCCATCAAAAACATTTCATGTAAACTAGGTCGCCAAGACTCATAAGCTCATAACGCTTTCACTGTTAACAAGTTGTCAGATCTCATGTAAAGCCAAGTCCTTAACTCTACAAACCCTACATCTTGCTTAAAAAGTATGGCTTAGCCGCCAAACAGACACTCCCATGTAATATAATACTATGTCATGCAATAGTTTCATGAAACGGCCAAGAAATACATTTTAAGCAAGATGTAGGGATTGTAGAGTTAGGCCTTATAGAGTTAAGGGCTTGGCTTTACATGAGATCTGATAACTTTTTAACAGTGAAAGCGTTATGAGTTTATGAGTCTTGGCGACCTAGTTTACATGAAATGTTTTTGATGGGATTATGTTTTATAAACCACTTCTGTGGCATGTGGAAGAGCACTCGCATGCAAATCCAGAAGTTGTGGGTTCAATTGCACATTAATTTATGTTTGATCTGCATGCTTTGGAATGCACATTAAGCTATTGGTCCATTTGTAGCCAATGTAAATGCTATTAAGTAAGGTGATAGGGCTCACCACCCGTTTGGGATGTAATAATCTAAGTGAAAAGAGGATGTACAAAGTTTGAACACCTCTAACACCCCCTAGGGGATTCATGTTGTGATGATATGTTTATGTTTATTTTGTAATCTGTATAAAATTTGTGTAAATGTGCAAAAAGTGTTATGTAAATAAATAAAAATGTTTTTAACTTACTATGTTTTTCAAATCCTCCACCTTAACTTCTTCAATAGGAATCCCAATCATTGTAGTCCTCTTCTTAGAGAATTCTTCTCCAAGGTCTTCAGAATCATCAGAAGAATCCATTTGTTATGTCACTTGTATCAAGCAGATCCTGTGTGAAATCTAAAAAGAGCAAATTATTGATGAGTATTTTTACTATAGGGTAAATACTAAATTCGCAAAAATGAAACATGCTGTTCCATAATAAATTCAATAGCTACTTGACTGAAATTATATGGAAATGATCTATAAAAGACATGATTATTTTTTTCTTGATTTCAAAGTTGTCTCAATAGTGAAAGTTGTAAATTGTTCTGACATATGCAAGATATTATATTTATCATGTTTCATTTCTAAAACTACTTCAGTTTCAGTCAGAGTATAGACAATTAGACATAAACACCCTGTCTTTATTTTGAACATGTTTGCGTCCACTCAGACATACAAGTTATATCTCAGATGTGTTTCAAACATTAACCACACTTTCGTCCGGACCTCAAAATGCATATGTTTATTATAAATTAAACCCGTATTAGGTATTCAAGCCACGATTTTGATATTGTTAAGTATATTATAAATATATAGAGTTACAGTAGGTGGTAGAACTGATGCCGGGCATGACTGTGGATGTGCTATCATCTTACTCGCAAACCCCCCTGTAGTTATTGGTGGCAGTGAATCCATCAGAGTGGTGATAGGTAGTAGCGTCGCTGGTGCGAGGGTTCCGGCACCATGCTAATCAACCCACCTGCCTAGGGTGTATGTGCAACCTCATTCATGATTTATGCTCCTAAAGTGGCTCATCAGTTTCATCACCCTGGCTCCAAGTCCCCCCGCTAAGTATAAATACATAGTATTTGGTCATAATTTCATTATGATTCTTGATAACATGAATCATCATTAACTGATACACTTTCAGCACATTTTAACATTGTTTTTTACATTATACGGGTAGAAAATCTTCACACACCCTCGTGGGGGAGAGCGAGGAGATTTTTTTGTAAAATCATAACCTCACTTTTTTTTAGCTTTTCACTGGATTTCTTTTACGTAATAGCCCAAAGTTATTTCTGCATCTGCCTCGGCACTGCGGGAAGTGCAGCCCCTTCGACCTTAAGTAACAGAGCGCAGGCACTGCTGCACGTACACCTCCAACAATTTCCGAATAGGTAGGTACACTCTAGGGGTAGTAACCACAAGACTGCATGTTTTTTGTTCATCAGTGTTTTTTTGTCAACCTAATAGGAGCACAGCACGGACGGAATGAAGGTCCACAAAATCGCTAATCACTGACCTCTGTTAGACTAATATTGCTGCGTTTAACCACTGATATACCTATGTATAATATTATTATGATATCTATGGTTTAATAAACTATAAATAACAAACAAAAAGAAGAAAGCCTAATTTCATATGCGCGATTTTTTTTTTTTTTTTCATTCGCCCTTGTCAGGCAGGCGAAGGTTTTTGAATGCAATCGAACGGAGGATATTTTCACCGCAGACAACCATGTTGTTAAAAGTATTAAAACTATATACTTATACTACGTACACAACACCTCAGAATATTCCTTATTCTGAGCACAACACAAACATGTCTGTGAAACATTTTTTTTTGCAGTCATGTTTTGCGGCTCTGGATACATTGCCTTTTTGAGCCAAATTTAATTTTTGTTTAATGCAAAAATATCTATTGTCCATGTCCATTAAAAAAAAAGCCATAACAGAAATGATTTTGGTAGATTACTATGTAGGTACCTAGGTAATCAATCCAACGGGTTTTCCCATTTTTTAGCGATAGTTCCCAGAACTTGAGTAGTCATTATTAAACGGCGGCATTTATTGTTTTTGTTCCTGCTCATTTCATTATAAATCGCAAGTCAAATATGCAAATGCTCTAGTGGCCACCAGTGCTGTGATCTCGTTGCTATTTATTCGTTATTGCAAGTTTCTTTGAACTGACACTAGTAAATTCGGACCACGAAAAGCAAGTTCCTATATCAATTCGGAACACGAAATGTCGATTTTTTTTCCAGAGTGGTGTTATCTCCTCAGATTTGTTATTATTATATTATTATCAGTTACTATTGTCACCTCAGAATAAAAATTCTGAGAATGTTACTTAGACAATGACCATTGATATAAATCGTGTCTATGAATCCATAGATAAGAACCCGTTTCTCAGCGGATGATTATGCGTTATTAACGGCTGCTTTGGATACTACACGCTCACAACCACTGTTGTACAACTATACTTACGGTGCATCCTTTAGGTCATATACCTATTATAGGCTGTACAGTACATACAGATGACAGTTCTCTGTATAATGTCTTTGCTTTGTATATGGGAATGGATGTGTCATTGAAATGACAATAAAAGAAGAGAAAGAGATGCAGTCATTTGAAATCACTTTTGCGTAAGCGAGAGGCATCTTCAAATGTTCACACCACAATTCAAAGTTGGCAGACAAACTGTTGAACGATCAATAATTTGAGTTGGACTTTTTGTGTTTCCGTGGTCAATACTTGTGTTCCTGTGAAGTGCTATGAAATCAAACAACTGTCGTAAGATCGCGAATTGCAGTATTTTAGGCTGCAAAAGCCGGAGTGAGTGAAAAGAGCGCAACATAACCTTTCATTAGTAAGTGGTCATGTTTTGCGATTTTATGGTGTACATAGCTACGGTAGCAAATTAAATCACAAGGTTACTGTGCAACACATCTTCTGGTTACCTTTCCACAGAAAATTTTCAAGTTTTTCGTATTATCCGTATCAAGTTATGTAGGGCACGCTAAAGCATACACCTGCAGTAAAGTTTCTGAAAATTCAATTTAAACGGGTTATAGGGACTTTAGTGTTACCAAGAAAGAAAATATAGTGTTATAATGTTATTTAGGAACGCACCATAGAGTTCTTTATCTATGACAGATCATCGTGGTTTATTGGTCTGAGTTGTGCCTGGTCTATTCAATAAAGATTCTAAAGTAGCCGTCAATAGAAATTGTGGACAATGTAAACAAAGCGCCATGTTGTCTTTGTCTATGAATAGGTGAACTATCTAGGGATGGGTAAGTATGTGATTAAAATTCAAATTCAAATTCAAATAGTTTATTTTGCAAAGCAGGTATAGATATATACACTTTTTACACGTCAAATTTAATCTAATAAAGAAAATATATGTAATAGAATAATAAATGTACATGAACTAAATTAAAGGTTTATTTAATTTATGTAGCAATATATTTACGATTAAAATGATAGGTAAAATATATATTATACAAGGTAAAATCCAATCAGCCGCCCGAACCCATACCGGAGACCCGGCCAGGGACCAGGAACAAGGTTCAGTGATCACCAACCGAGCCCCCAGCACGAATCCAGGCGGCCGACCAAATCCCATCCTATATACTACATACTAATAGGTTACATATATAAATACATGCCTACCTCCGCCCATTCGATTAGTCTTGCTAAGAAGAAGGGCAAGAAACTTAGCAAGATCATGTCTTTTTTTCAACATAAAACTTATACTATACAATATATGACTTATATCTACTTTAACCAAGGGATAAGAAAATACAAGACAGTAGGAATTCAGGTTAATGAAAAAAAGAAAAACATATATATCTTTGTCTACCTGTCTCATATAGTCCTTTTCCTTTTACAGTCTATAATCAATTAATGTTTACACCTTAGAGGAATCATAAGTTAAGAAATTATACTATTTAATTAAATTATAACTTACTACGAGTATCATTATCACTGTAACACCATGCTTCACCATCATCCAAATATTCATTTATTTTATAATATGCCTTTTTCAATAGGCCCTGCTTAATATACAGTTTAAACTTATTCTCTGACAAAGTAAGGACCTCCTTTGGAAGTTTATTGTAAAATCTTATACCATGTCCTACAAAAGAGGTACTCACCTTAGCGAGTCTGATTTTTGGAAAAGCCAGTTTATGCTTATTTCTGGTCTCCTTACAATGTTGCTTACCAAGCCTTGGGAAAGACTCAACATTTTTTCTGACATATCTAAGGACTTGGTATGTAAATATATTCACAAGGAACCGTTAATATATTAATTTCTTTGAACTTTTGTCTTAATGAATCCCGGTGCTTCATATTATAAATAGCCCGAATTGCTCTCTTCTGCAAAACAAAGACTGCGTCTGTATCCGCGGCTCTACCCCATAACAGCATGCCGTATGACATAATGCTGTGAAAGTATCTAAAATAGACTAGTCTAGCAGTATCTACATCAGTAATTTGTCTTATGCGTCTAACAGCGTATGCGGCCGAACTAAGTCTACCACATAGGGCTTCTATGTGGGGACCCCACTGAAGACGAGAGTCTACCGTAATGCCTAAAAACTTTGTTTCGTTAACTAACTCCAGCTTGGACCCCTGCAAAAGCAAATTACCATCCACTTGAATTACATTTGGTAACGTAAATTTTATACACTTTGTCTTTTTTGCGTTTAAAACTAAATTATTTACAGTAAACCAATCAAGCACCAGTGATAAAGTTGTATTCGCGCCGTCAAGGATATCTTTACGTCTATTAACTTTAAAAATAAGTGACGTGTCGTCTGCGAATAATACTATCTTCGTTAAGTCTTTAACTAAATATGGAAGGTCATTTATGTAAATTAAAAACAGCAAGGGCCCTAATATGGAACCCTGCGGGACACCCATTTTAACTAATGCTCCACTTGATTTTACCCCGTTAATGTCTACCTTTTGAATACGATCACTAAGATATGACTTCAATAACGCCAAAGATTTGCCCCTCACAAAATATGTTAGGTGCTTCATTAGTTTTCTTTATTTGATTCATCGCTAAAATATTCTGATGAATCGCTAGTCAAATCGCCCACGTTAATTAAAAATGGTTCCGTCACAGCGTCGTTGGCCGTATCTATTATCCCATCCAGTTCTTTCATTTTTTCTTCTACTTTTAGGACATGAGCTACACATTTTAGAGCAACGCTGGAAGATCACACAGCTCTCAATAGAATCACACACACGTTTATGTCAAAGATTATGAAGTAACGCTGTTAAAAAAGAATGACGGAATAAAATAACATCACGAATAAAATAGGTTTATATTCAAATAGATTGGTACATCACCAATTTTCAAAGACAATACAGATTCGATGAGAAAAAAATATGACAGCAATCTCGACGCAGTACAGAATTGATTATTGATTCTATGATTTTCTGTAATTAACTGGTGATTATTGAATATTTCATTATGAAATACAGTGAATGACTGGTAAGACTTGATGCTTCATGATTTGGAATAATGTTAAATGAGACTCCGTGACAGAACCTTGAGAAAAATTGAGAAAACGGTTTGTTTACATAGTCCACAATTTCTATTGACGGCGACTTTAGTTTATAAAATGTGTTTACTTCAGAATCCTGTATTTGGGTAAAGATAAACAAGATGATCTGTCATAAATAAAGAACTCTATAGTGCGTTCCTAAATAATTTATTAATAAGTTATTTGAGTATTTTAACCATCAAGTTGGGTGAATAATATACAATCCTACATATTTCAATAATAATAATAAAAAGTAAACAATATTTCAGTAGTCCTGTTGTGAGTGTTGCCAGCAAAAACACGATGTTTCCATTGTGCTTGTTTATCAAATGGCAAACCTACATTCTTACAGACACCCGGCTGATCTAACTCTGCATAACGTGTGTATCAGAGCTGGGAGTCGTACGGATTGGCAACCTACAAAATATTCTAGTAATTTTTCCAATAAAAAAGTTTATATTAAGTTAATAAAGCATATTCTGAAATTGTGTCTTTTTTCTGTTCATATGTTTTGATCGTGTATTTACATTATTGGAAGCCAGATAAAATGGCATTGAATTGATCATGGAGGCTCACTCGAGGGAACATGTCTTTCAATTATGGAGACTTTTTCGCTTTTTCGTTATTCTTACACATCTCTATAGCTTATATGACCAGGTTCACTAATGATGGTAAAACAGAAAACCAGTCTTCAGTCTTTGACGGTCTTCGGCTTGGTGGTTATTTTATCAAAACGCCTACATCTTGGCAAAGAAAACAGCATCCAAATCGGGACTATACCCCATTTCATTTAAAATTTCGCTGCATACAATATTCAATGTACAATCGCGTTCAGAGTTATGGTAGACAGCCACACAGACTCATGTCATGCACACATAAATACGCCCGTCGTCATAATTTGTCGCATACACCAATGCACACCACTACCACTACTAATGTCAGCGCTTAAACCGTTTTTTTTTTCACTTAATAACTAGCTATCCTCTTTTTAATTGTATTTATTTACTGAAATAGCTGGTGTAGAATCATACAATATATATAAGGTCTTTCAATTGAAATGGAAAGTAATTTAGGAGGTGATTCAGTATCGCTAATACATCACATTCCAATGGAAAGCACTTTTTTTGCGCGGACTTTTTTTTCACTTCTCAGTACAAAGTGGTCCGATCAGCTGACTCAGTTTGTATAGACAAGTGAAGAAAAAGTTCGCGCAAAAAAAAGTACTTTGAAGTGGAATGTGATGTATTTACGATACTGAATCACCTCCTAAATTTCTTTCCATTTCAATTGAAAGACCTTATATACTTGTATGTTATGGTTCAAAATTTTACAAAGTTTGATATCGGTCATCGTAGCCATGTGGTTAGGGCGTCGTCGTCACATCAGATGTTTCATGAGGGTGCGGTTGCAGGGTTGGGGCGGACGAGGTAGCACGCCGTTCATGTGCACGGGCGAGCGCATGTCATGCGCAATCCTTTATGCGCAGGCCACACCACCAGGGAGCGAGCGAGCTTATTATTATAATTTATTTTGTTATTTGAGTTATTATAAACATAATAAACTGTACTGGCTACCCAGGACTAACTTTCTCGCTACCACAACATACAAACAATTTTTATTTATTAATTGTTTTACGAACAACCCTAGAATTTATGTTAAAATCTATTCATGTTAAGTACACGAAAAGTAGACTACGCCAACACCTGTTTTGCGGAATTGACCCTTAATATGAATATCTTTAGATTTATTACGAAGTATTTTGTAATGTATAACATGGTTTTTTTAGCTACTTTAGGTGGTTATAAATTATAAATCATTAATTATTAATCACTGACAATTTTCCTTACAGTTCTTTCCGAGATACCTGTTGCTTCAGACACAACTTTTACTAAATTGACATCATTCTGGTATTCTTGCGTTGATTTATCTTTTTTACGCTCTTTAAAGAAGTTGTATACTTTATTCACAATTTCTTTTGCCTGTCTTCCAATCGGTTTGCTCATCTTTGGATCGTGATGTCGTGTGCGTTTTACAAAATGCGACGAGTTCCTAATACACGGCCTGTGACCTAATAGCCGTGGCGAGCAACCTCCGGCGACTGGCGGTCCGACGCACGCGTCGCGCTCGCCCGCACTCCCACCACTCTGCCCGCACCTCCTCCCATTCTGCCTGCAACTCCTCCGAGACCGTGCTATCTCTTCCGCCCCAACCCTGCAACAGCGCGGGCGCGGCAAGCACGACGAATACAAGCTATATCTAAAGTGTTTGAAAATTTTAAAGATTATTATTATTATGCTATAAAACATTTTAATTGTGACTTATTAAAATTATGCTCTGATAATGGGAAAAAATATGTGATCAGGGAATTTCATGAGTTTTGTAGGAATAAGGGAATACAGATTCAATACACAGTACCATACAACCCAGAGATGAATGGCGTAGCAGAACGCATGGACAGAACTTTAGTAGAGAAAACAAGGTCAGTGTTGCTAGATTCAAAAATGGACAAAGAATTCTGGGGAGATTCAGTGTTATACTCGGCCTATGTCACAAATAGAAGCCCAACTACTGGAAAGGATAAAACTCCTAGTGAATTATGGGAGGGAAAAAAACCTAATGTGATAAACATGCGTGTTTTTGGCAGTATAGCATATAATCATGTACCAAAGGCATTGAGAAGAAAATTGGATAATACAGAAAGAAAAATGATTATGATTGGATATGCAAAGACAGGATATAATATTGTATGATGAAGAGACTAAAAGTATAGTGATAGGAAGGAATGTAGTGTTTGATGAAACAGAGAATTATGGGAAGAATGATATTGCGCAGATACAAATGGAAAATTTACCAGAACAAATGGAAGAAGAAATACCTGAAGAAATAATTTATGAAAAGACAAAACAGAGAATAGAACAGAAGAAAAATACATCTGATAGAGAAGTAAAGGAAGATGAGTACAGAGAAAGGGAAGCAGAAAATCAAAAAATATATGAGGAAAAGAAACAGGACGTGAGCTTCGAAACAGGAAGAGTTAAAAGGAAAATACAGAAATCTATGTGGCAAAAAGACTACGTATTGGATCTAAGTGAAGAGGACAGCGATAATACTTTATTTAGTTTATTCACATGTGGAGATAATGTTCCAGAATCTTATGAAGAAATTAAAAATAGAAAGGCCAACAATGATTGGTTAAAAGCAGTGCAGGAAAAAATAAGTGTACTAGAAGAGAGTCAGACTTGGAAAGAAGTACCCGGACCAACTAACAAAAATTTTATTGACAGTAAGTGGGTTTTTAATAAAAAAGAATATTGCAGAAAAAGATATTTGCAAGGCAAGTTTGGTAGTACGTGGATTTCAACAAAAAGAAGTAATAGAAGATACGTACTCACTTTTCAAACTACAAACACTAAGGATTTTATTATCAGTGACTGCACAGAAAGATTATGATATACATAAGATGGATGTATAGGGAGCTTTTCTTAATTGACGTATAGATGAGGATGTATACCTTAAAACTCCACAAGGTGTTAATGTTAAAGAAGGATATGTACTAAAATTAACCAAATCCCTATACGGATTAAAAAAGTCACCTAAATACTGGTATGAACAATTTAATGATACAATCACTAAGTATGGTTTTAAGAGATCTGAAAATGATTCCTGTTTATATTCGAAAGGAGAAATGTGCCTGTTACTATAATTATGTAGATGACCTATTGATTATTGGACCAGACAATGAAGAAATGAATATATTGAAAAGATATTTAAGTGAGAATGAAATATACGACTACAAAAACTTTGAACTATCTAGGAATTTAGGAGACAGGTTTTTTCAATTATTAAGTCTTTACATATGAAATTGCCGTTTTCTGTAGAGAATTTGAAGGAAACTCAATTTTCAGTACTAACATTTTTGTATTTTTTTAGGAATGACAAATTCAAGTTATGTAATTTCTTATGTGTGTGAAAATTAAGCTAACAGCAACATTAATTCAATTTTTGAAAAGTGTCAGCTGTAAAAAAATATTACGAATCACTATGGATGGCATTTAGAATGAACTGTTTTTGAAGATTAAATTTTTATAATTAAACTGAAAATTAAAACAAAATTAAATACGTAGATGTGTAACCTTGAAATACATTTTCAAACAAAAAACAAATAAGTGTAATAGCTGTTTAATTACAAGAATTATGAACTCATGAATCTGTTAGAAAATTTCGACAATTTCATATGTAAAGACCTATTATTAAAATAATTTAAAATGCTTTGAATTCCATGCTACCAAGTAAGTAACAGTTACATCACATGCATTTTAAGATCACGCAATAGGTTAATTATAATTTTTGCATGATGGACAAAACAAAAGAAAAAAAAAACGCTTACAGAACAATGAAATTACCAATGCTTACAGGTTTTAATAGGTACCGAAGTTGGCTACCTCCACTTTCGATTACTTGTTGAAGTCGGCTATTCATACCCGACACCATGTTCCAACACAAATTACTTCCACGCATTACCTCCCATGTTGATGTTACCAATTCATCCAAGCTATTTTTTGATCTTACTTGTGATGGATCCAATTTAAAATCATTTGACCCCATAAATTTTCAATTGGGTTCAAATCTGGGTTTTTGGAAGGCCAATTAATAACTGTTATATCATTTTGTGCAGCTAGCCGTTGTTTCACCATGGCGGCGCGATGAATTGCACAATTGTCATGCCAAAATAAAAGTGTTCGTCTGGGTAGGCTACATGCACAGATGGCATCATGAAGTCACGCAATATTTCCAAATACTTTTGGCCCGTTAACCGGCCACCAATGTCGATCAGTTCGCCGGGGCCCATCGATGACATCCACCCCCAGTAATCAAGAATAATTTTACCACTCGCTCTGTATGCTAGAACATTTATCTCTTTATAACGCTCGCCTTCTCTTTGCCATACAATTTTTTGGCCATCCTTATCGGACTTAAAGGTCTGTTCATCGCTAAAAATTACCACTTTATTTTCCCAATCAAAACCGTTGAACTGCTCTGCGAAACGCACTCGTTGTTCCCGGTGATCAGCTGTCATTGCAATTTTTCTTGCCGGTCTATAGCAATGTATGCCATCAGCATGCAAGTGTCGGAGAACTGTTAATAATGACACATCGTGTTCTATGGCCGTTGAGTGTGTTTTGGCAAATGGATCCTGGGTATGTGTAGCAATTATAGCTTGATGACGTGATGATGCAGACGTATACATAATAGGTGCAGGGCCAGGTCGAATGCGTTGAATATTCCCTGTCTCTTCATACCGTTTCACTCAACGGCAAACGGTTTTAATCTGTGTAAGAAAAAAAAAACACGTTTAGCTAAAATAGCTAGCTATATTTGTAAAATCTTCACTACTTTTTTATTTAAGTATTAATTACCTCAACACGAACGTTATGCATGAATAACATAAAATGCGATTTATTTAGTGTTTACTTACCGGTTCATTTACCTATCTCGAAATTGCACGTCTGCTCATAATATTATCCTCAAACAAAACTTTAATGCGAGCTTTCATCCAGTCGGTTAACTGATAGTTAGACATTTTACTAAGAAAAACCAAAAAAACGTATCGGAGTCGGAAATCACAAATTAATAACTGTTGTAGTGTCGCAAATACTAGCTATAACTGTTTATAGCAGGGTAATATCTAAAATCTTCAATTATAATTTCATCTACCCGCAACTGACTCGCACTTTTTCAATCAAGTGTTGCGATATCCGTTTGGCCAAACCCATATTACTTCTTTGATTTCAATAAAATAAAAACATAAAAAAAGTCCCTGTGGCTGGGATTCGAACCATCATCATTCGTGTTTCTTTAGTGTAGCTTTATAAACCACTGTGCTTTTTGACTTAGGATAGTGAAGGCGAAAATAATGTAGTGTTATGTTTGTTATAAATCGTTCACGTAAGTTGTTCCCATATTATTGCATTTTGAGCTTACTTAAAGGCATAATAAAGTATATAATTATTATTATTAAATTTCTGCCACCGCTTTAGATATATTATTGAAAGAGGGCCGGTTCATACGACACGACGATCTGCTTATGTGTGGATGAAGTGTGCGTATGTGTGCATAAATTGTACCTGTGTGAGTGTCGTGTTTGCATAAAATGAGTCTGTGTGGCCGTCTACCATTACTCTGAACGCGATTGGTACCAACACGATTTTTTTACAGATAAGTTGACTTTTCAACGACTATATGGCCACTCTTCTCCAAAGGTCGTATTTCCTTACGCTTTCGGGGAGTAAAAAAAAATTTATGTTGTTTGTGTTATCTTAAAAATACAATTTGGGTATTGATATATATTCGAACTATTAATAAATAACATTGGACCCCGGGCAAAACTGACAGTTTTTGGTTTGTCGGGTGCGTAGACCTTCTTCTAAATTTTGGATAACGTATTATTATGTTATGTTAAGTTTCTGGTCAATAGTGTTATTACGTAACCTTTGTGGTTTTAATCATATCCTGACAGGCCCAGGAAACATGACGTATCAAATTGTAGATATTTAAAAGTTGATTGTAAAAATATATACTTTTACTGTATTTACTGGCACTGGTATCGAGAAATCTTTAAAAAACTTAACTTGCATTAAAGCAAGCGCAGAGGCGGGGAGGTGTGTAGCTGTGTGTACTCACCATCGGCGGCCTGCAGTGACTGATTGCACTGGACGTACCAAAGGGCGACAGGGTCGCCACATCCCTACGCCTTTATTATTATAATTTTATTAATAAAATATGATATTTATGTACAATTTGACTTATTTTACATAACTACTTAAATTCCTGCGTGTGTTTTCTAGAGGGTGAAGCAAATACTATAGATCTTCATGTAATCCATTTAAACAGGGTGCATGTTCAGAACTTTTGGACAATTTTTTAAAAAAGTATAACAACATTTTTGATTATTGATTAAACTGTTTTTTAATCGTTCATTATTTGCTTTGTGGAGGCAATTATAGAAAAGTAAAAGTAATATTATGATTCATATTCAGTCGTCTCCAAAATTAAACCGGTGAGGAATTTGGAATATCTGTACATTCTCTGCATTTGTAGTCACAAATCTCACATTAAAACGGCTTCTCTCCTGTGTGTGATCTCATATGGCGGTTTAAATTACCAACCTGAGTACACTGATAGAAACAAATCTCACATTTATACGGCTTCTCTCCTGTATGCGTTCTCATGTGTATCTTTAAATCACCAATTCGACTACACTGATAGTCACAAATCTCACATTTATACGGCTTCTCTCCTGTATGCCTTCTCATGTGTGGCTTTAAATCACCAAATCGACTACACTGATAATCACAAATCTCACAATTATACGGCTTCTGTCCTGTATGCGTTTTCATGTGTCTTGTTAAAATACAGAGTTGTCTACACCGATAGTCACAAATTTCACACTTATACGGCTTCTCTCCTGTATGCGTTGTCATGTGCGGCTTTAAACTATAGAGTTCTCTGCATTTATAGTCACAAATCTCACATTTAAACAGTTTCTCTCCTGTGTGCGTTCTCATGTGGCGCTTAAAACTACCAACTTGACTACACTGATAGACACAAATCTCACAATCATACGGCTTCTCTCCTATATGCGCTCTCATATGTCCATCTATATGAACACGTCGGCACTTGTAACCACAAATGTAACATTCAAATTGGTTTTCTTCTGCGAGGAGCGTAGTTTCCTTATTCTTGGAGATATTTGTTTGGCATCTCAGATCACCTAGAAAAAAAATATGGGTAGATCAATAACTAGATTATTTTTATTTGGGCTAAAAGTGCCAATGTTTTTTCGCAAGGCCAAAAATAATTTGGGTATTGAAAGCTTTTATCTAACAGACAAAACCTAAACTCATCACTCACTAAAAAACAACAACACCTGAAACAGCTCCATCTCAACATCCGCGCTGTATCTATCCCTCATCAACCCAGACATACATATTAACATACATAATATTAACATAATAACATAATGTGATACACATTCAATACATGAAAAAGCACAACCTAACTTCTCATGCAAAATATCATAATTTATCCACAAGAAACGCTCTCCACATCCGCATAAACAATCACCGACATACAACAGACCCAAAAAAAAAACAACACTACCTATCCCGACACACACTCGATATAATAATCAAACTTTCAATAACTGCTTCACCGTTCACGTTATCAAATTTCACCCTCCACTTACCGACATTGACCTTAGAACCTGGGCGTCGTCCTATATGGTCACTTGGTGCCCACTACAACCACGCCTAGAACAAACTGACTGACAGACAAACTAAACCACCCTCTTATCATCTTCATCAGCCTCTCCCACACATACCCTGATTGCGTATTTACACTCCCATATACAGCACAGACAAGAGTTGCGCTGTCTTCACACAAACTTTGTAAGGTTAAAGTGATAAAGTGATATCACTCCTCGAAGCCCAAGCCGCTTTTTCGATCGGAACTATTTGTTATCTGATTTGTTACTCTGGAACCCCTGTAAAATATCTTCTCAGTTAAAAACAAAATGAAACCAACGAATTTCCCGTACAAATTTTCACAATCAATATTACTTCCTTATTGATTTCCCAAAAAATGCATTAACACCTTATGCTTTATTTTCAACCAAAATAAAAATAACGATGTTTCCATACACATTTTTATCCCTTTTTTACTCTTTAGGGGATGATTTTCAAAAACGCTGAAATACGTCATTTTTCTATTTTTTACTGTTACGTTTACGCATGATCTTCCTTTAATGTGGGATTCTATGTTACTTATGTTGTGTTATGTCGCTATTTATTTAATTATCTTCGCGGAGTTATTCTTGTGTACGTATTACGTATTCTGTGGTTAAACTAAATCTCTGAACGTCTAGTGTACTACATACGGCGAATGAAAAACACAGAAAATGAATTTCTAACATAGGCATAAACAAAGAAAAAGGGCAAAAGGCTCATGATTGGTTCGAACTGTTGTTATGAGGCCAGCCGTGATTGGCCGACTCAGACACAGTGAAGCCATTTGAGCCGTCGCTATACAGAATTGTGTTCCACACACTTTATCATGGGCTCATTTTTCAGGACAAATCAGACTTCTATGTTTTTTCGTTCACTGACTATATATAATACTGTAACTGTTTATAAGTTCACCTAAACTTTCGTGTAAGTTTAGGCTATACTATACGTAGCGCTATGAGAAATTAATATTTTTCGTCTTTTAGGCCTCACAATCTTGAGACCCAGGTTCGATCCCCGGTTGGGCATGCACCAACGAGTTTTTCGGAGTTTATGTGCATATACAAATACATACATACATACACCGTCACGACATGAATCACCTTGACTTGCAATTCACAGTTAACACTCGGAACACCTCTGACACCCCCTCGTGACGATATTTATATTGTCTTTGTTATCTATCTACAGAATGGAGCCAAGTTGCGTAGCCACATAGTCACGCTCGCCACAAGCCGCCCTGCGGTGACTGATTGCACTGGATGTACTGGACGTGCCAGAGGGCGACGGGGTCGTCACATTCCTACGCCTTTACGAGTATTATTGTTATTTTATTCGTAAAATACGTATACTACAATTTGGCTTATTTTACATAATTACTTTCTTTATAAATTCCTGAGTGTTTTCCAGAGAGGGAAGCAAATACTATAGATCTCCGTGTATACTATTCGAAGAGGGTGCATTTTCAGAACTTGTACGTCAATTCCGGAAAAATTTCTTAAATAAGTATAATTGATTTTTGATTATAGATTCTTTTTTTTTTAAATTGTTCATTACTTGCTCTGTGAAGGTAACCATGGAAAAATCAAAGTAATATTATGATTCATATTCATTTATCTCCAAAATTCAGTTATCAATTTAGTTATCAATTTTGAATTTCTCTATATTATGTACCATATACTATATTTAAACAATAAATACTGATAATGTCAATTCATAATGTAGTTTTAGGGTTCTGTACTAGAATACTTGATAATAATGAATAATTTTGCAGTTTTGTGTCATATATTTTGTAGGATTAAATTAACTTTTATTCAGATTACTCAAGTTTTCTTGAATTGAACTCTTTTAAGGGTGAGAGTTCCACGATTGTGCAAAACAGGGTTCGGGGTTATGGCCTATTTAAGAGAGTAAAAATTTAAATTTCTAAACAAAATAAATACCACTTACTACCTTACAAGATGAAGTACTGTTTCTTTGAAAAAAATCGTAGCTCTAATGTATAGTTACTTCAGAAAAAAAAACAGGAATCTCCAGAAAATCTCTCAAATAGCATTGCGGCGTTATAGGTATTGGGATTAAATTAAAGACAAAGCAACGACAAAACATATTTCAGATTCATAACAACACGTTAACAAACATTATTACATAAAAGGTTTTCCGATACTATTCATAGCTTTTTCGCAATACGTTACCAAATATTCCAATATTTTAGGGACTTATTCGCCATACAATTTTCTATGGGCGCGCGCGCTCAAATTACTTGATTATAGAATTGCCTGCACAAAGCTGCCACATTCAGTGAATCACGAGCTGTCAAGGTGGGAGGTTACGTCTTTTCGATAAGAAAATTCCGCGATGTCGGCTCTTGTCCACACACAAAAACATACTGCAGTGGTACCAATTTGACAAAAGTAAGTATGTACATCGCTTGGATTTTATTGAATGATGCAAGATGGTGCCAACCAAAACGCCACGAGTGTTTTCGTATGCGAGGATGGATAGCATTTTGTAAGATTTAGAGTTTAATGTTTATTCTGGATTCGAAGTGAAGACGTATTATTTTTTTTATTTTATATTATAAATACATATATATATATATTATTTATTCTATCCTATATACAATATGACTTTTTGATCATCGTCCAAATTCATACTGGAGGCTTGGTAAGTGATCATCAGTATAATGAAATTTCGACTTCCCAAAGTAATTAACTCCCAGTGTACACGCTAGTACATGAAATGCAGAGCAGATGGGAAAGGGAAAATGGATGAGGTGACACGGGTAAGATGTGGGAAAAAACGTGAGTGAACTAACCTTTGTTCTGGATGGTTCTGGATGGGCCGGCGAATGCGCTGCGTGGCGTCCCTTCTTGTTGGGCTGATGAAGATAGTGCTGATCTTGGGCAGGATGTACTTATTGGTTGGTGGAGTAATGAGAACACGACACTGGTATAAGCGCTAGGTAAGCGAGGTTTATCGGCGTGTCGCGGCGCGAACAGTGTGCACACGTGCGCTTCGGGAGACGTCCGCCACGGGAGAGAGCGAACAAGCGCCGGCACGCGAGTCGAGTCCTTTGGCGCGAGGCGCTGTGGTGCAAGATTACCCATGCGTGCGCATGCGTCACGCTTGTGGCGTGAACATCCTGGGGGGGCCGGGGCTGCGACTCCTCTTAAACTGAATCCAACGGCAGCCTGGCTAGCTTGAACACAGGTCGTCGCAGATTTCCATAGGCTGTGTCCAGATCCACAACTCGGATCATTCCATCCTTGCCAGGTATCGTGCGGAGAATTCTCCCCAACTTCCATTGGAGCGGAGGCAGGTCATCCTCTTTGATGAGGACCAGTTCACCCACTTGAGGAGGGGAAGAAGGGGAGAGCCATTTGGAGCGGGTTTGCAGGGTATGGAGGTAGGATCTGGACCAGAGAGTCCAAAAGCGCTGAGAGAGCGCTTGAATGAGTTGAAAGCGTTTAAGAGCAGATATGGGTCTGTCGTCAAAAGACTGCTCAGGTAGAGCGGTGAGCGGACGACCAATAATGAAATGTCCGGCCGTGAGAGGTTCAAAGTCCGCAGGGTCGGATGAAATTGGGCAGAGGGGTCTTGAGTTGAGTACAGCCTCAATTCGAGCCAAAAGGGTAAAGAATTCCTCAAAAGTGAGGTGCTGTTCACCTATCACGCGATAAAGTAGTTGCTTGGTGGATTTTACGTTTATTTCGTGCAAAGCGCCGAACCAAGGCCCTTTAGGCGGGTTCAGTAACCAAGTTATGTGCTGATTCGCGAGCTTGTGAGTGATTGCATCATTGTTTGACCTGAGGAAGTTCTGAACTTCAATGAGCTGATTTCTAGCACCTACATAGTTTGTGCCGCAGTCTGAGCGAATGAGAACTGGAGTACCGCGACGTGAGATAAAACGTTGCAACGCCGCAAAGAACGCTTCCGTTGTGAGTGCAGAGACTGGTTCCAAATGAACTGCCTTTGTTGCGAGGCAAACGAAAATACAAAAATACGCCTTTATGAGTTTCGCGTTCCGCAACGTGCTGGATTTAACGAAGAAGTGGCCAGCAAAGTCCGTCATGACGTGACTAAAAACTGGCTGAGGAGTAACTCTGTCTACTGGGAGATCAGCCATGAGCGGAGCCTTAATACATTTAAACACGCGGTGTCTAATAATACGACGAGCGGACAGAATCCAGTACTGCTGGCGTAATATGGCGTGTAATGTGTCAGCTCCAGGATGGCAGTGTATTTTGTGATAATGGTCTATGATGAGATCTACGAGCGGACTTGAGCTGGGTAGAATGAGTGTGTGTTGAGCGTCATACCTAATTGACGCGTGAGAGAGACGACCACCGACTCTCAAGAGGCCGTCCTTTATGAAGGGCGAGAGGCGCTGGAGCCGAACGGGACAAACTTTATCAGTCTGGATACGATTAATGTCTTCAGCAAACTCATTGTGCTGAACAGAGCGGACCCAGTGCAACAGAGTGTCCCTGCGTTCATTAGCTGTCAACGGACCAGAGCGCCGTGCATCTGGGCTGTGCCGACAATTGAATATGAACCTTTGAATACAAGCCGTCACTCCGACGAGCTTGTCAAGTGAGCTGTAGCGAGTGAGCAAGTCCAGATCGATATCTGGGACTGCTATGTGTGCTGGTACCTTTTTGGGCTTAAGGCCTGGGAGAGCATGATGGCCTAGAGCGGGTGGCATCTTGGGCCAAGTGCAGGTAGGTTCTTTGAGCCAACTGGGTGACCACCAAAGGTCATGAAGTGAGAGAGACTGGGCAGACATGCCTCTGCTTGCACAGTCAGCAGGGTTGAGGTTCGTGGGCACATGCCTCCACGTATTGCTAGTTGAAGTAGCTGTGATCTTAGCCACTCGATTGGCCTCGAAAGTCTGTAATCGGTGAGGTGGGGTATTGAGCCATGCCAACACTATTGTGCTATCTGACCAGCATGTGTGTGTTTGAATGGGTATATGAACTGACAGTTGGGCTGACACTCGAGTCATGAGCTGAGATAAAAGAGTCGCGGCTGACAACTCCAATTTCGGGATTGAGAGGCGAGTCTTGATGGGTGCGACCTTGGACTTGCCAATGATTAGGTGTACATTGACATGTCCAGTGGTATTGCGCTCATGAAGGTAGATAACGGCACCAAAGCCAGCCTCTGATGCGTCCGCGAACGCGTGAAGTGAGTAAGTAGACGTGGGCTTATACTTACAAATGTGTCGAGGTAAACGGAGGTTTGAGAGCTGAGGAAGATCCTCTGAAATGTGTTGCCACTCTGTGTGGACTTCTTCAGAGATAGGCTCATCCTATCCTATTTTCAGAAGCCAAAGCTTCTGCAGAAGAATCTTTGCGCGGAAGATGACTGGAGTAACCCAGCCATTGGGGTCATAGAGAGACGCTACTGTACTGAGAATGGAGCGCTTTGTGACTTGAGCATGAGTGGGCAGAGAAATGCGATAAGTGAACTCATCAGTTTGAGGAATCCACTGTATTCCCAGAACCTTAATGGAATTAGAGTCGGGACTGAAATCAAAGTCCTTGGGCATGTCGCACTGGTCATCTGGGAACCGTTCAAGGAGCTGAGGCGAGTTGGAGGTCCATTTACTGAGCTGGAAGCCACCTAGGGCGAGTAACTCGATCAGATCGTTTTGGAGCGACTGAGCAGATTCCACAGAATCTGCACCTGAGAGAATGTCGTCCACAAATATTGATTTGCGGAGGATCTGAGCAGCGTGGGGGTAGCGATGACCTTCGTCATCAGCCAATTGGAGTAAACTGCGGATGGCATGGTATGGGCTGGACCTTAATCCATATGTGACGGTATTAAGGGCATACGTGAGCAGGGGCTGGTCGGGTGAAGACCGCCAGAGAATGAGTTGAAAAAGTCTTTGCTCTGGGTGAATGAGGATATTTCTGAACATCATTCGGATGTCTGTGCTGAAAACTTGTGAGTGGATCCTGAAGGACATGATAATGTCAACAATATCTTGTTGAAGAGCTGGACCTGTATGAAGACAATCATTTAAATTGACGCCGTTTGAGCTTTTACAACTTCCGTCAAAGACGCAGCGTAACTTTTCTGATCCTGGCTTAAATATGCCATGATGTGGGATATAGAAATGGGATTTATGAGCAAAGCTATTGGGGTGACACGGCGACATATGTCCCAATTTTATGTAATCTGACATGAACTCTACGTATTTCGAGCGGAAGGGCGGGTTCGCTAGCAGCTTCTTCTCTAAATTGAGAAACCTGCGTAGCGCAATAGCATGAGTGGAAACTAATGTCGGCGCGTTGTGCAGAAAGGGCAGTGTAACCATATATTGACCTGATGGTTCACGAGTAGTTGTGGTGCGGAAAATGTCCTCACACTGTTCCTCTAATGGGCTGGTATGCTTGTAGGTTTGGGGTTCCTCGGATTCCCAAAACCTCTCAAGACTTTTGTGAATGTCATGAGTGGAACGCTCTGAGTCCGTGTGAGAGCCGACAATGTGAACTAAATTGACCTGATTCGTGGGTGAGGTATGTAAACTTTCGAAAGGTCCTATTAATGTAAAATCGAATATCGTGCCGAAGGCTATGGGCTTGCCAGGGCCGAGCGAAACCTTGGTTCCGTCTAACACTTGACCAAGAACGTCAGATCCTAGTATTAGATCAACCGGAGCTGGTGTGTGATATTCTCGATCAGCAAGAGGAATCGGTGGGTGACCTGTTAACTGAGCGAGATCTGGAACCTTTTCTAAAGGTAGGTACCCAGTTACGTTCTTCAATATATGGGCTGTGGCCGTGATCGTAGGTGTGTCACGGTGTGTAGGTCGGCATACAATTGTGATTGATGCCTTTGAGTTTTGTGTGTGCTGATTTCCAATTCCTGCGATTTTTAGAGATGTATGTTTTAATGGTAAATTTAAAATTCTGGCCATGCGCTGAGAACAAAGAGTCAGCATACTTCCACAGTCTAACAGGGCTCGTGCTGGGTGAAATTGACCATGTACGTCTGCTATTTTAAGTGAGACGGTTGGCAACAAAATTGGTGTGTTAGTGACGTTCACTACACGTTGTGCGGAGTTACAAGAATTCTCTGTTGGAGTTGAAGTCATGGAGTGAAAATGAGCTGAGTGTGTATGTGATGAGTGTGTTGAGTACTGGTCGTCCTCGCCTTCATAGTGTTCTGTTATTGTAGGTAGTCATTGTTGCCTACCTACCCGAGACCTACTTGGCGATCGCGATTGAGTGGGCGGGTTGGGACGGGACGTGTATGCCTGTGTAGCATGTGCCGAATGGTGTTGAGGCTCATGCGCTGAGCGCTGTCTGGGCTGCTCACGTAGAGACGGAGGCAGCAAATGAGCAGATGAGCGTGTCGGAGACATGGCCCCATGGCGATGCAGTGAAGTGTGGTGGTCAGTCCGCCCACACTCCTTGCATGCACGTGTAGACCTGCACTCGTTCTCATAATGAGGACCCATACAGCGCTGACAGCGGTTGCGCGCTTGAATAAAGTCCCAACGACCTTGAACTGGCTGGTTGTTGAACTCTGGGCAGGCAATGAGTTTCTGTCCCCTATTCTTGCAGTATGGGCATGGCATACCACCAGTAGGGGAAGAAGGTTGAGCCAAATAATTTTGTTGGCGAGTGGGTGATGGGGATGTTTGGGCCGAGTAAACTGGCGCTGTCGCAAATGCCAAAAATGGTTGACGAATAGGACGGGGGGAGCGATTGTCCTGCCGAGGAGCCATGGGGCGGAACTCTTGATGAGCCTGGTAGGGCTGACGTGGAGTACCTCGAGTGGGCTGAACCAGCTGATTGAGCTGAGTGAGCCTTTTTGAAGGGCCGAGCCGTGCTGAAGAAGGAGCATCCTGTGACGCAAGGGACGACGACTCATTCTCCTTGCAGCGTGCGTGCTCTTCCAACAACTCAATGAGGTTCTTGAGCGTGGGCAGAGTTGCGCGAGATCCGTACTTCCGCTCGAAAAGAGTGCGGAGCTCGCCTTGTAGTTTTCGCACCACCATGGACACGAAAACATAGTCAGAATCCTTCATGGGCAGATCGAGGTTGCGGAGAGCGCTTTGCGCTGAGATAAGCGGAATTAAAAACGATGTGCGGATATCCGAGCGCATGTGGATGTGCGGAAGGTTCATGATGATGTCCACAAATCGGTCAATGAGTACGCGACGATTGTTGTAACGCTTGGTGAGAATTTCCATGGCTATGGGATAATTATCGTTGGTAGGGTAGAGGTGTTTCACCATTTCATGTGCCTCACCCTTTAGGGCGCCTAACAAATAATGCAGCTTGACAGCATCCGAGACTGTAGCCATCTCACTGATGAGGCTCCTTAAAACGGCAATAAACGAGGGCCATTCTTCCACTTTCGAGTGAAACTCCGGAATGGGTATTTTTGGTAAAACACCAACGGGTGTACCTGAGCTGAGGGGTTGCGTCTTGTCCGGAAGAGCTGATTTTTCTTTCAATTTTTCGAATGCCACTAGGATAGTATCATAGTCGCTAAGTGCCGACTGAAAATTTTTCGTGTAGGTTGCCTCAGTTTCGTCGGACAAATCCTCATCGTCAAGGATTTCATAATATACGTCCTCTAACTTAGCTTTAACGCTTTGTATGTTTGCGTAACGAGCGGTGAAGTCCGCCACAGAATATGTTTTTCTGTCTCCAGCCTCGACCGCCGCACCAATCTCCTTTAACAGAACTATCGCCTTTACGGCCACACGAAAAATCGCGGCTTGTGATTTCGAAGGCATCTTAATCTTGTTAAACTAGGTGGTTGTTTACTAAGATAAAATACGCAACGAGCTTGAGCTGAACTATAAGAGCGAGCGTACAACTGAAATAATTGATGAGATAGATGAATAGAGCTGAGATACTTGCGCGGATGAAGTAACAATGACTATGTTCAAACGGAACACGGAACTCTTAAATAAACACGACAGAAAAAAAAAAATTTTTTTTTAAACCACCTGTATATGAGCTGATAAACCAACGTGGAACAGCCTATATGTGCACCATAAACAATAAGATCACAGATGAGAAGAAAAAAAAAATTGTTTACTATATTTGTGCTATATGCACCCGGTTAAAGAGCAGGCAATAACACGAAAAAACTGTCCGGCAATCTATTACTGCGACACGAGATTACCGTAACACAAATTATCGAAAAGGGCTGATGAACTTGTTCACTTTTATGTTATTTGCCTTGAAATCATGTGCCGACAATACGCGTTAGTTCTTGCTTACACGATAGTACATTTACAACAAAAACAACTGCAACCGTTTTAGAGCAGAGTCGTGGTAAATTCTATTTATAGAACAAAATATCTACCTACTTCTTTGAGTGCGTAAACAAAACAATGAATGTATTTACCTGGCCGAAATCGGTTCTAAATGAGTGGACAATCTAATGTTGCAAATCAAGCTTTGGTAATACGTAACGTAATAACGTATGTATACGTGGGTTTTACGTATGTGCACGAAACAAAAGTAAATTTATACTCGCACCAAAAAAATATCTCGCAAAATACGAAAACTATCTTTGACAGTGGGTAGATTTACACCTCTCCGCGCGATACAAAACAAAGTGAAATGTACTCAAAACGTTGTAACACGATATGAAACTTAAAATGTGAACTATTTACGAGCAGAGTTGAATCACTTCGAGTACATTTGAAAAGATTGGGTCGGGAGTTACATGTAAAAAATGGTACCTAACAGTGTTGAGCAAAATGCTGACTTTGAGTTTAATTAATTTTACGTATGGGGTTTATAAGGGCTGATAATTAATCCCTGGGAGTGACGGGGGGGGGGGGGGGGGTTTAATAAAGATATATAGTGGACTGTAACAAACAATTGGGCTGAATGGATAACCAATTCCAGAACACAAGATAAGGTGTCAAATTAATACCCGGCACCGGGTCTATAAAATTTTGTTATTTGTTTAAACAAAATGGGTGATCCAAAAGGATATAATTATATTATCTGAGCTGAATAATAATAATAAACGGGATGAAAGTGAGTTTATTCTGTGCCGGGGGCGAGGGGGGCCGGTTCTTTACAGATAAATGGAATGTTCTAGGCGGCGCGGACGCAATAATTACCTACCCGAAATAGGTATTCGAGACCACAAAATATTTTTTGCCGGCAAAAGGGCCGGGGAGGGGGCCAAAATATGTAACCGGGTGAAAATGGATTGTAGTTAATCGAGGGGGGCTGGTTCACTAACGGTTCGAAGGATCAAAAATGTACACGCTAGTACATGAAATGCAGAGCAGATGGGAAAGGGAAAATGGATGAGGTGACACGGGTAAGATGTGGGAAAAACGTGAGTGAACTAACCTTTGTTCTGGATGGTTCTGGATGGGCCGGCGAATGCGCTGCGTGGCGTCCCTTCTTGTTGGGCTGATGAAGATAGTGCTGATCTTGGGCAGGATGTACTTATTGGTTGGTGGAGTAATGAGAACAAGACACTGGTATAAGCGCTAGGTAAGCGAGGTTTATCGGCGTGTCGCGGCGCGAACAGTGTGCACACGTGCGCTTCGGGAGACGTCCGCCACGGAAGAGAGCGAACAAGCGCCGGCGCGCGAGTCGAGTCCTTTGGCGCGAGGCGCTGTGGTGCAAGATTACCCATGCGCATGCGCATGCGTCACGCTTGTGGCGTGAACACCCAGTCCTGAGTGAATCACTATGGGGAGTCGAAACTTCATGATGCTGATCACTTACCAAGGCTCGAGTATGAATTTGGACGATGTTCACAAATTTACCTTGTATATAAAATTACATAACAGTCACTCATTGACTGACTCATTGCATTGTAGTTTAGTTGGAAGGACTGTTCTGACATGATGTCATATGAGTATATAGTATAAGTTTTATGTTGAAAAAAAAAGACATGATCTTGCTAAGTTTCTTGCCCTTCTTCTTAGCAAGACTAATCGAATGGGCGGAGATAGGCATGTATTTATATATGTTACCTATTAGTATGTAGTATATAGGATGGGATCTGGTAGGCCGCCTGGATTCGTGCTGGGGGCTCGGTTGGTGATCATTGAACCTTGTTCCTGGTCCCTGGCCGGGTCTCCGGTATGGGTTCGGGCGGTTGATTCGATTTTATCTTGTATGATATATATTTTACCTATCATTTTAATCGTATATATATGGCTACATAAATTAAATAAAACATTAATTTAGTTCATGTATATTTATTATTTTATTACATATATTTTTTTCATTAGATTAAATTTGACGTGTAAAAAGTGTATATATTTTTACCTGCTTTGCGAAATAAACTATTTGAAATTGAATTTTGATAATGATGTATGGCGTATTTTTGTTGACTTTGATCCTAGGGATGAGAAAAATTGACACCTCACCTAGGAACTAAGCATGCGAGCGCGAAGCGCGAGCGTTCGCAGTTCCTAGAGACGTCTCTAGCCTCTAGGGACATCCCTAGACACTAGGGGTGTACTTTTTGACTTTGACACTAGGGATGTCCCAAAAAAAAAATTGTTTCGACCATATCTTCGGAACGGTAGGTACATCCCTAGGGGTTGGACTAATGGGTGTAAAATACATATTTTTTTAATGTCAAAACTTTGACGGCCTGTATCTCTTAAACGGCTGGAGTTAGACCCATGTTGATGGGTGTCTAGGAAAAGGTCTCGCCAAGATCTACCCCCTTCCTCATATCAAAACTTTGACGGCCCGTATCTCCCAAACGGCTGAAGCTAGATCCATGTTCATGGTACTCTAAGAAAAGGGCTTGACAAGATCTATTAAAAAAAAAACACGTTTTTGACTCTAGGGATGGGAAAAATTTACATCCTAGCGATGTCCCCCGCCCCGTACTTGTTGACTTTTACACTAGGGATGTCCCAAAATTGTTTATACTTGTTCGTGCTCGTTCGTGCTCGTCCAAGCTCGTTCGTGCTCGTTCATGCTCGTTCGTGCTCGTCCGTGCTTTTTCGTGCTCGTTCATGCTCGTTCGTGCTTTTTCGTGCTCGTTCATGCTCGTTCGTTCTCGTCCGTGCTCGTTCGTCCTCGTTCGTGCTCGTCCGTGCTCGTTCGTGCTCGTCCGTGCTCGTTCATGCTCGTCCGTGCTCGTTAGTGCTCACCCGTGCTCGTTCATGCTCGTTCGTGCTTTTTCGTGCTCGTTCATGCTCGTTCGTTTACGTCCGTGCTCGTTCGTCCTCGTCCGTGCTTTTTCGTGCTCATTCATGCTTTTTCGTGCTCGTTCGTTCTTTTTCGTGCTCGTTCGTTCTCGTTCGTCCTCGTCCGTGCTCGTTCGTGCTCGTCCGTTCTTGTTCGTGCTTTTTCGTGCTCATTCATGCTCGTACGTGCTCTGTCGTGCTCGTCCGTGCTTGTCCGTGCTCGTTCGTAATCGTCCGTGCTCGTTGGTACTTGTCCGTGCTCATTCGTGCTTGTCCGTGCTCGTTCGTGCTTGTCCGTGCTCGTTCATGCTCGTTCGTGCTCGTCCGTGCTCGTTCGTGCTCGTTCGTGCTCGTTAGTGTTCGTCCGTGCTCGTTAGTGCTCGTCTGTGCTCGTTCGTGCTCGTTCAATCTCGTCCGTGTTCGTCCGTGCTCGTTCGTACTCGTTCATACTCGTCCGTGCTCGTTCGTAGTCACAAATCTCACATTTATACGGCTTCTCACCTGTATGCGTTCTCATGTGTGACTTAAAAGAACCGGATTTAATAACCGGGTACATACTTTCAAGTACCTGGGTCATATTGTGACACCCGACCTGAAGGATGACGATGATATTGAACGAGAAAGGAGGGCGTTGTCGGTGCGAGCAAATATGATAGCCCGCAGGTTTGCCCGTAGCTCGAAGGAAGTAAAAATTACCTTATTCCGAGCCTTTTGCACATCTTTTTATACGGGCACACTGTGGTTATCATACACGCAGAAGTCGTACAACGCTCTTCGCGTTCAATACAATAATGCGATGAGGGCACTGTTGCGGCTGCCCCGCTTCTGCAGCGCGTCGGGGATGTTCGCCGCAGTGCACGTTGACTGCTTTTATACCACCATGCGCAGGCGAGCAACTGCGATGGCGGGCAGGGTGCGGGACAGCGGTAACAGTCTCCTCAGTGTCACCAGCAGGTCGGACGGGCCCTTTATGAAACATTGGCAGGCGCTACACACTCCGTCGTACCAAGTATGGAGCAGATAGCGTCAGCATCAACACTTTGTATTATTGTTTCTGTGTATTTCTTTTTTTTGTATTCTTTTTAAATTTTAGTATTTTAGCAATTTATTTATAAATATGGATTAATTTATCTGAAATAAATGAATATTATTATTATTATATTATTAATACACTGGTAGTCACAAATCACACAATTATACGGCTTCTCACCTGTATGCGTTCTCATGTGTGACTTTAAAGTACCGGGATGACTACACTGATAGTCACAAACATCACATTTATACGGCTTCTCTCTTGTATGCGTTCCCATGTGTGTCTTTAAACCACCAAGTCGACTACACTGATAGTCACAAACCTCACATTTATACGGCTTCTCTCCCGTATGCGTTCTGGTGTGTCTCTTTAAATCACTGGATTTTCTACACCGATAGTCGCAAACCTCACATTTATACGGCTTATCTCCTTTATGTGTTCTCATGTGTGCATGTAAAGAACTACATTGTCGAGACCGATGGTCACAAACCTCACATTTATACGGCTTCTCTCTTGTATGCGTTCTCATGTGTGTCTTTAAATCATCAAGTCGACTACACTGATAATCACAAACCTCACATTTATACGGCTTCTCTCCCGTATGCGTTCTCATATGTATCTTTAAACTACCAGCTCGAATACACTGATAGTCACAAACCACACATTTATACGGCTTCTCTCCCGTATGCGTTCTGGTGTGTGTCTTTAAATCACTGGATTGTCTACACCGATAGTCGCAAACTTCACATTTATACGGCTTATCTCTTTTATGTGTTCTCATGTTTGCCTTTAAAGAACTAGATTGTCGAGACCGATAGTCACATTTATACGACTTCTCTCCTGTATGTGTTCTCATGTGTTTTATTTGACCACGTTGTCTGCACTTGTAACCACAAATATGTTCGCCTGCGAGGAGTGTGGTTTCCTTATTTTTGGGCACATTTGTTTGGCATGCCACATCACCTAGAAAAAAAATATATAATAAGAGCGTTTGTCCACCGCCTCCGCGCCGCTGTCGTCGTCACCGAGAATCTCGTTCTTCGGACATTGCCAAATAGTCCGATAGAAATACTATCAAAATTATTAAATTCCCCAGTTATATTTTTTTACTATGGATTCTATTGATTGGGCATACTTTAGGATTTAATAACAATTTCAATTCAACAATGTAAATACATTTTAAAACAAAATATAATCTTCGTAATTTAATATTAACATTGTTGAAATTGTAATAAAATAATAAATATTGCTGTTTTACCGCCCTTGAACATAAACGTTTGCAAAAGTGATTAGTCTTTTTTCCCTTAGTCAATCAAATCGTTTAAAGGGCTCCACAATGCTATAAAGTAAAAATTAGAAAAAAATACGAGATGTTTTTTGACTCAAGACAATTATTAATTACACTTTATAAATAAATATACTTTCAATCTTCTTTTAATTATAACACTTTTAAAAAATCATGAATTTCACGAAAGAAGCGATTCAGTTTCCATATTTCAAAACCGATTGAAACGAAACCAACAAACGCAGATACTTTCAAGAAAAAAAAAATATCTTTATTAAATAAAAAAATATATAGTTAATGTGCTAATGTAGCCGTGATTGCAAAATTACTGAAGTTTTGGCATCTGATTAGAGCAGGATAGACAGTTGAAACACAAAAGCGTTAGAGCAGGACTGAATTTTAGCATTGTGCAGCCCCTTAATATAATATTTTTTATTGCATATCAAAAAATACTAATTGCACATTAAACATACTATTTTGCACACCAAATATCGCCATCAGAAATATTTCAGCTCAGAAGAGAGCCGCTAGCCGGTAGGTAAGGTTTTTCGTATTTTTAGGGTTCTATACCTAAAAGGTACAAAAGGAACCTTTACGGTGATACGTCTGTCCGTCCGTACATCCATCCGTATGTCACAGCTTCATAACTTTAGGACCTTTAAAGATAAAGAAATGAAATTTGGCACAAAAATAGCATTAATTTGTATATAAGTCTGAAAAAAAAAAAAATTGAAATTGTCCAAATATTCCCAAAACAAAAGTGAGAAAAATAAAAAATATTATCCTAAAAATATAATATGGGTATCAACTTGTAGATATCAAAAATATGATTGTAAAAATATATACTTTTAATATATTTACTGCCACAAGTTTCAAAAAATGTTTAAAAAACAACAAAAATATGTATGTCCCCCTTATCTCCGAAACTGGTGGACCGAAAAACATGGAAAAAATATCGATTATAGATCATAGCTGGCAAATTAAAGGAAAACTACAGCGGTTAAAAAAAATTGAGCACAAATAAAAAATGTAAAAAAAAAGAATTATAATAATTTTTTTTTTATATAAAATGACAATATGGGTATCAAATTATAGGAATTAAAAATTTGGTTGTAAAAATATATGGTTTGGCTACATTTAATTGCATCTATTTTGAGAAATCCTTGTAAACCATAAAAATTTGTATGTACCCCCCCTGATCTCAAAAACTGGTAGACCAAAAAATATGAAAAAAAATCATGGTAATATGTGTTTACATAAAGATTACAGGAAAATTAAAGCGGGTAAGAAATTCACGAAAAAGAATGACAAATTTATCATCCACAATACGGAACCCTAGGCATGCGAGTCTGACTCGCACTTTTTTACGGTTTTTTATGATAACCCAGAGCCAACCAAATTGTGCATCCAAAACACACCCAACAAATTTCGCTTGCAAGTTAGTATTTATGTGGTGCGTGCAGTTAGTATTTTGGATAGAACACTGTAGTTAGTTTTAAAAATACCTATCCCTCGATCAAAATCTGTTAGAACACACTAAGGTCCTCTTCAACATGGTTAAAACTATCAATTACAACTGAAAAAAGCGCTCGTAAATTATAAGTCGTTGCTAACACATTTCTATAAGACTAGAAGTAGTGATACATACATTACTACATATAGTCCACCACCACCACTCGGCCACTGAGATTGTTGAGTAGTTCGACGTTACCGTTAGAATACGGCGCACGGATTTTTGTCTTACTTGTTTTAACACAAAATGTTGTTCAAATCCAAATACGATGTTAATACATCCATAGAACTTGTAGAAAGCAATCAATGTATGTGTATGAGACACAACCGTAGAAATGTTCGACAATATGATTTTGCGAAAAAATGCATGGCGTTATATTTGCCTCTCGTTAGAGTCGAACTTCGAGGGGATGAACAATAAAACCAAAGACGTATGCTTGATTTATTATTGAAATGTCTTTTATATTTATAATTTAAGATAACGTTTATTCACTGTTAATCATTTGATATCATGACAGCAGTCGAACCTTTAATATAGTGGCGAAGCGCATCTTTTATTCCGAACTCAAGTCGAATAAAAAAGCGACAGAAATAAATTAGGCAAGTATCATTTAAAACTGTGCTGTCTCTCCCAAACGTATGTACTATGGAAAAGGAACACATACAGCAACGTATAAAGGGCCTTATTGGCACACCTGTTAAGTATTAACCAAACAGTTTCAATTGTCATTTTGTGTTATATCAACCTGCCACTAGATGGCGTCACTTCTGCAACTTTACTTGGTCGTGTAATACTCTAATGTCTGCCTGTGTTTCTTGTTTCGTAATAATAAATCTACTATTCTTCATTCAATCCTGTTTTGATTAGTCCAAAATCCATCAACAATTAATTTTGAAAAAAATATTTGTTTTGGCGGCCACTGATTGAGAATATGCCAATCGAAAAAAATATTACAAATAAAAACCATTCTATGATAATGTTATAAGCGATATATTTTCAGAAAAATAGGGGTATGAATAAAGGGAAATGTCGTTCAGTCATTTATCCATCTCTATCACACTCTCTATGCGTGCGTCAGAGATGGACGTATGCTCGAACGATAAACGGTCGACCGAGTCTTTTTGGGAGTGTCGGGCCGGGAAAAATGTATTTCAGCAATATGAATAACGCTGAAAGTATACTACCTACGACATTTCTTCAACGGCCGCCGAAAAGTGTTTAAAAAATTGGGCCAGCAAATATGCCAGGCTTCATACAAAAAGGTTCGAAGTTCGAACCCTTTTCGTTAAGAAAAAAATGCGCACTTTCTCATGTATTTTATTTTTAACCCATCTCTTAACGGCCGGTCTTTCTGTTCAGCTTTAAGACCTGAACTTTCCTTGTATCAGCCATGGATGTAAAAAAAGGCGGACAAAGTCGTCACTAAGCAACTACTGAAGCACAGCCCATTGCTAATGCCATTGCGGCGGTTTATAAGTGTGTCAGTGGATTTACTATACTTACATAGGCTTCATGTGAACGTGTGCGTGCCGGGCTCGTACGTACAAGCGAGTAAAGTTAAGGTTTAAGATTCTTTATTTCTTATAAGAAGATTTACATATTCACTTAAAATGAGAACTTAATAATATCTAACTAAAGTTAAATATATTACAAGTTAAAGTTACTCCCCTAGTTATAATTTATTCTTTAAAAAATACAGGCCAAGTGCGAGTCAGACTCGCGTACTTAGGATTCCGTGTTGTGGATTTTTTTTTTCGTGAATTTCTCAACAGCTTTATTTTTCCTGTAATCTTGACGTGAACAAATATTAGTAAATATGATATTACCACGATATTTTTCATATGTCAGTCAACCAGTTTTGGAGATAAGGGGGGGACATACATTTTTTTATGGTTTTTGAAGGTTTTCTCGAAATAGCTGTTATTAAATATAGACAAACTATATGTTTTTACAATCAGCTTTTTAATATCTACAGTTTGATACTCATATTGTACTTTAATAAAATATTTTTTTTATTTATTTTGTTTCTTTTTTTATATTTCTCGTTTGTGCCCAACTGTTTTTTTTAAATTGCTATAGTTTTCCTGTAATTGGACAGTTATGATCTATAAATAATCGTAATTTTTTTCATATCTTTCGGTTGACCAGTTTCTCGAAACCAGTGCCAGTTAATATAGTAAAAGTATATAATTTTACAATCAGCTTTTTAATATCTACAATTTGATACCCATATTGAATTTTTAGGATAGTTTTTTTTATTTTTCTAATATTTGGAACAATAATTTCAAATTATTCATAAATTTTTACACTGTATTGTGTGGGCAAATTAATGCTATTTTGTGCCAAATTTCATGTCTTTATCATTAACGTTGCTAAAGTTATGATGCTGTGACATACGGACGGACGGACAACGGAGTCTCATCATAAAGGTTCCTTTTTTACCTTTTAGGTACTACGGAACCATAAAAGGAGTCCAGCTTAGCTTTAGGCCGATATTACACTATCAGTTTTCTTTGATCAATGATTTGTTTTTAAATTTAGCTTAAAATACTTCATGTCAATTTTGTATGAAAAGGGATCCCTTATAACGATGATGTCTGCAAGGACATGAGTTTCATATCAATCAGTGGCGGAGCAAATGATTTTGTCGTATCATTTGTCTCATCAAAATTTAATGATATTAACTTAATTTAACTAATAGTACGCCCTGAACTATGTACTCGTGGATCCCCAACACCATATCTCGGTAACCCCTTGACCGATTTGTCTCATGTACGAACTTAAAAATCCTGTTTGTTTCGTTTACTCGCCTTCCAAATTTCATGACGTTCCGATCAACGATACTCGAGTTATAGTCGGACAAACATACATACATTCATACATACATACAAACGCCGGATTGTTCAAGTACAACTTCCCTCGCTCGTTCAATTAAAAATTAATGTAATCAAGACTTTTCGACGAAAGATATTGGAAATATTCTTCTAGTACAGAAAGCTAACACAAGAGAGGAGCCATAATTTCATCTCCAATATAACAACAGCTACCTCGCAGTAGTAGCTGGCTTTAGAAGGACGTGTGACCAAATTGGTAACATTACGAAGTCCTTGTGTGTCAGGACTGCAGCAGGTAGAGATCTTTAGTTTCTGCCTACACCTTGTGCTGTAAAAACGACGCAGGCGATCACTAAAAGATATTTATTTGTATCAAGAAAACTAATAAAAAGCTTTCCCTTACCGTTTTAAATTACCTACACTGAACTATGTTGAGGTATCCCTATTCGGAATGTGTTCAGAAATCATGACAAAATTGTATAACTCACCTTTTGTGGATGGTCCTGGCCTTGCTCTGTCCTGCTCACTAATCGCTCTGTCCTGCTTACTGATCACCGTCTCATCGATGTCCAGGTAGTTTTGTGTGTTCTGTAACACATTATTATGTATCAATGAAGTAGAATTTTATGAATAATATGAACGGGTACAACTACAAGATACAGAATCTCTTGGTGACAGAGTTGAACTCGCACTTGCATTTTCAGGATTCCGTAGTACCTAAAGGGTACAACAGGAACCATCATGGTAAGAGTCCGTTGTCCGTCCGTCCGTATGTCACACCCTCATATAATAACTTTTGCACCGTTAAAGAGAAAGACTTGAAATTTGGCACAAAAATAGCATTGATTTGCCCACAAAATATCGTGCAATAAGAAAATAAAAACGAGAATTGTGAAAAAGTGTGAATTATAAAATGATAAGAAATATGAAATAACATATACAGGTTATTAAGATGAAGTTATGAATATATGAGAAATAAAACAGTTGTCTCAAACAATTTGGTCGGGTAGATCTGTAACTTTTCTATGCAACAGCTTATTTTGTTTTCGCGATTTGAGGCTTGGCTCCATAGTAAAAGTTGTTCGTATGGACGAGTACTATCACCAGTTTTCGGCTTCCGCGACTTGATATTAACACCCAGTATTTATTTATTTAGTCTTAATTACATATATATTTATATTTTTTCAACATGTTTTTCTTTCCAACAGCGTCTGCTTATAGTCTAAACTTAATTCCTAATTTTTTAATCTTAATTTTCTTTCAAAGTTTATCGTAAAATCTTATACCTTGTTCTACGAAAGAGGAACTTACATTGGCGAGTCTGATTTTTGTAAAAGCCAGTTTATGTTTGTTTCTGGTTTCTATAGAGTGGTGCTCACCAAGCCTCGAGAAAGTATTAATGTTTTTGTGACATATCTAATAACTTGCTAAATAAATTCTCAAGGCATAGTTAATAAATGTTATTAGAGTGTATTGCAAACTAGAAAAGATCAACTAGAAACAAATTTCAAGCATACAAATATTTGAAAAATAACTCCTCGAGTGCGGATTCAATCCTGCAACCTCTTGCTTACATGACAGGCGCGCTACCGACTGCACCACCGAGGTTGTTATCTGAACCGACGAATTTTTCCACCATACCTGTACAGGACAACGATTTTTTTTTGCAACTACTTTGTTTATCATCTTGTATTTCACATACTGAAAGCTAACGAGGGCGTTATGTTAAATTCACGCCTTATTCTAAGGAACAGAACAGACCCCTTAATTTCTTTAAAATGTTCTCTTTATAGATCTTCATGTTGTAAATTGCTCTCTCCTGCAAAACAAACACTGCTTCTATATCCGCGGCTCTACCCCACAGCAATATACCGCACGACATAATGCTGAGAATGTAACTAAAATAAACTAATCTAGCAGTATCTCCAATCAATAATTTGCTTTATGCGTCTGACAGAAAGAAAAAAGAAGCAAATTGTAAAAATATATAATTGTTTACTTGTAAAGATTTAGAGTAATCTGTGAAAACCTCAAAAAAATTTACGTCTCCCCCTTATCTCCGAAACTGGTGGACCGAAAAAAATGTAACAAAAAATTTATTATACATTATAACCGAATTCTTTCAGGAAAACTCTAGCCATTCAAAAAATTTGAACACAAATGAGAAATATACAGAAAGTAATATGAAAAAAAAAGTATTTGATAAATATACTAAATATGAGAGAGGCGTTCTTAAGTTAGCAATGTGGCCGATTTTGAAGGCTTTAATTTTAGTTTTAGTGCTGTCAAACATAAAATTATTCCAAAGTAATTTAGATTCTGTTCCTAACTTTTAAGGACTATTTTGCAATGAATGAAATTTAGTTTTGACAGCACTAAAACTAAAATTAAAGCCTTTAGAATCGGCTTTACTATCGCCAGGTCCTATGACTGACAGCAGGATAGCGTATACAATTTTCAAAGCGTGCGCAAGATCCACTATCTTTAGAACCCTTGTCGCTCCACCAAGTTTATGAATGCAACTTGGGACTTCGGGAAAACATCAAAGACGTCACTTACAAAATATTTGATGTCCTCCATCTCATGTTGTTCCCTTTCCTCGAGGATCAATTGAGTTGTGACGTCATCAGGGTCTGTTTTATAAAGATCCAAAGGTTCTTGTTTTATATCTGGAAAACGTAATATTAGCTGAAATTAAATCATTTATCTAATACCTTTAAGTTTTGTGACACAATTTGGGACAAGTGCACGTCTAGCAGAGGATCGCTGCTGCTATATATTGAAGAACATCAAGATAACAAAAAAACAGATCAATAATGATATACGATGCATACTTTTCCACGAAAATGTATAAAAAGCTTTCTCTTACCAATTTAAACTACACTGAACTATGTACAAGTCCAGTTGAGATATCACTGTTTCGAATATGTTCAGAAATCATGACAAAATTGTATAACTCACCTTTTGAGGAGGGTCCTGGTCTTGCTCTGTCCTGCTCACTAATCGCTCTGTCCTGCTTACTGATCACCGTCTCGCCGATGTCCAGGTAGTCTTGTGTGTTCTGTAACACAATATTATGTATTAATGAACAGAAGTTCGTGACTATTATTAACAGACGAAATTTGTAATTACTATTTCTACCGACGAATTTGACGTTCTAACTTGATAGGCGGTGACTTATCGCCGTACTTCGGTATACACGCTATACAGGGTATGCAGGTTTAACGCATTCGTAAATTTTCCAACTACGAATAAAAAAAGACTAACTTCCCACAAGCACTCTAACCCCAAACCTTGAAATTAGTACTCAAACACTGCACCAACGAATGATAGATATATAAAGCAATGCATTTTTACACTTCCGGTGAAATTACGTCACTTCCGGTGACTTCTGGCGCCGGGTCCCGAATATGAATTTCAAACTGCACGGCGCCGGCGTGCGACCACATTCACTGCACGTCAGCACCACGCCAAGTATATTATAATTAATCGCCACTGGTGGTCGGGCCTTAAGCTGGTCTCGCTTTGTCTCGACCTCAGCGCGTCTAATTGATTCGAAAGCATACACCATAGTGTTCATAGTCTGCCTCTAATGCGGTCTGTCTGCTGCCAATGTTTCCCATTTTGCCACGTCTATTGCACATCTCTTCATGTGGCGATTATGCACATGTTTTTACCGCAGGAGTTGGTCGCCCTGTTACCGTTTCCCTTCCTGCAGTTCGAAGTAGAAGATACGCTTAGTTATCCTGTTGTCAGACGTTTTCGGGAAACGTCTGACGCCTCATTAGATCGGCCTCAAACCCACCGACATTAGCACGTTGCAGAACTTCCGTCTTTCTGTGGATGTTCTGGATGTCACGTAGGCATTTTAAGGTGGAACGTATCTGATGTGCGGATATGCTTGCGGTTTGGCCACCACGATTCAGTGGCATACTGGAGGTTAGGCAAAACTACCACCATGTACACAGACACCTTTGTATGGAGCTTTAGGTCATGTGACCGGAACATCTTGGAACGAAGTATGCCATAGGCACTATAGGCAGCTGCTCCTATTTTGCTGTTGACTTCGTTGTCAAGATGGCACTTGGATGTAATCGTGCTTCCTAGATATTTGAATTTCTCTTCTTGCTTCAGCGATAGCTCACCGAGTTTTATATCGACTAGTACACTGAGAGTGTTTGAACCATTACTTTAGTCTTTTGAGGCCAAAACGTAGACATATCTCATTGAGGACCGACATAAACCATTGTACGTCATCTGAGGATTCCGCCACAAAACACAAGTCATCTGCGTACTTTATCTCCGTTATGGTGTTAAGACACACTTTGGTGTATGCTTTCAGTCTGGTTAGGTTGAGAGCACCACCGTCGGTGCAAAAGCAAATACGGATACCGTCAGACAAAGATTGCAAAGCGTCCTGAAGTACCACTGCAAAGTAAAAGTAAATTCAATTCAATTCAATTCAATTCAATTCAATTCAATTTATTTTCATTTAAGTGGTTAGTATTACAAAGAGGAAAAAAAACTTAACCTAAGGTTAGTACAATACAGAAAAGAGCGTCAGTTTATATAAACACTTCTTTGTAAAAACTAACAGTAAACACAATATAAATATGAATTATGTCGGCTCCCAGACTAGAGTTCTCCGTTGCATGGGATGCCTTTTGTTATTTTCGCCACAAGGCGCCCAGTGCTTGAAGCTAAATGTATATACAATACAAAATGTTCAATTTATTTTAGTTAAATTTATACAAACAATACACAATATATAAAGGGCAAAGAGAGTGGGCGACAGCACGCAGCCTTGCTTGACTCCACAGCTGACACTCCGTATCTTTGCCCTTTACCGCGACACAACAGTAAATGTCATCATGCAGTAGTCGGACCAACCTCACAAACTTATCCGTTCATCCCAGTTTCGTCAGCACTAGCTTCCCGAGTCACACTGTCGAAAGATTTTTCCAGGTCAATAAAACACATATAAAATGCCTGACTCTGTTTTCTGCTTTTCTCCTGGAGCTGACGTATGGAGAAAAGAGCATCACAGGTGCCTCGTTCCGGGCGGAAGCCAAATTGCGTTTCCAGCAGGTTGTTCTCAGACAGGGTCATTAAGCGGTTAAGCAAAGACTTTTCCCGGAAAGGAAAGAAGCGATATACCTCTGTACGAGTTGCGTGCGGAGCGATCTCCTTTGTTCTTATACAAAGAACAGATATGAGACAGATGAAAGTCTTCGGGTACCAGCTACTTTTCCCACATCTCAACATAGAGCCTCCAGATGGTACCATGCAACTCGTCACCTATATGCTTAAGTACCACTACAGACGAATTGTCAATGCCCACCACTTATTTATTTTGCTGTTGTTATATGGCAAGAACAACCTCACTTTGTGACAGTGGCGTGTCAAGCTCAGTACAGGTAGGCAACGCTGCCATTGAGCTGATGTGACGCAGATCCGCATCTCGGTCAACGTTCAGTACATTGTTGTAGTGTTTCCGCCAGCGCTGAAGCACGTCCTGGTTGCCCGTAAGTAGTTGTGCACCATCAGTTGATCTTAATGGCACATGGTCTGATGTATATAGATGAAATGGGGGTGATTGTGCCTTATGTACATATGATTGTGTATATAAGTCCTAGAAAGCTGAAATTTGGTATGCAAGCTAGGATTAGCAGAATTAAGAAATCTGTAACTTTCACCCTCCAACTTCTCTTAACTGTCTGGTTCTGTATTAAATAAAAATTTCAATTCCAAACTTCCTGAAGTCCAAGAAAGCTGAAATTTGGTTTGCAGGCTAGGATTAGCACACAAACAACAAAAAGATTAAGAAATCTGTAACTTTCATCCTCCAACCCCTCTTAAGGGGGGTTCAGTTCTGTAGAAGTGAGGGTCCCTATCGTGTAGTTCACATTCCGGGAGATGGTTCTTGTCGTTTTCATTCCTTTACACAGGGATTGCTCAACCACAAAATAAGGGCTACCGTAAAGGATCGGCTTGACGTCATACCGTTGTATTTCGATAGCCTTTAATTGTCCAACCGCTAAATAAGGGCTACCGTAAAATTTAGGTTTGACGTCATTTCGGGTCGCGGTACCGATTAAATAACGGCTACCGTTATTTTGCCTTGGCTTCGGCTCGTTTCTTTGTAGACGCGGCGCCGCGCCGCGTCACCGCGCGCCTGTCGGTATTTTTTGATAGCACGCGCCCGCCCGCAGCCATCTTAGTCGACTTCTAGGAGTTACATTTTTTATCCTCTTAATAAGAGGCTATGCGAATTTTATTTTGTTACTGTCACTCTAAGCGAAAACACGCTCAGTGCGACAGGGGCGGATTCAGGGCGAAAGCGAAAAGTGTTTTGTTTTAGCCATAATGGGTGTCTAAGAAAAGGTCTCGCCGAGATCTACCCCCCCCCCCCAGTGTCAAAACTTTAACGGCCCGTATCTCCTAAAAGGTTAGAGTTAGACCCATTTTGATGGGTGTCTAAGAAAAGGTCTCGGTGAGATCTATCCCACCCAAGTGTCAAAACTTCAAACGCTCATATCTCTTAAACGGCTGAAGCTAGACCCATGTTGATGGTACTCTAAGAAAAGGGCTTCACGAGATTTACCTAATGGTAAACTAAAAAATAAAAAAGCCGTAAAAAAACTTAAAAAAAACTTGCGCAACTGGGACGAACTGCAACTGTATTCTTGTGCTGAGGACGGAGAGACCTATTGTGATTCCGAGTCTTATTCACGAGCTAAAGATAAAAATAAGGCAATCAAAGTTATAATTATTTTTAATAACGGTCTTAAACATGAACTTGCGCCTTTAAAAACATAATTTGAAATAATGAATAGAGCATTCGTACACCGTCAGCAGTTTACGATCTGTATCGCGAATGCCATCACTATCCATTAAAGCCAAGGGCTAAGTTTAAATAATACTCTCATTGATATCGGGTCATCAACGTTTTCTTGTGGGCAGACTTATGTAGCACTTTCGAGTGTGACTGGTTTGATAGGGGTTCATTTTATTAATATTGACTTTGCAACAGTCAGCCATAGATACCGCCCTGATCTATCGCTTATTGCAAATAATAAGACAACAAGAAAAAGAGGTAACAATAGGGAGTGGGCTATAAATAAGTCATAGCACAGGCGCAAGAAATGCAGCCTTAAAAAATAAAAAGAAGTAGAGCATCTTACAAAAAGAAATGAAATCCCATCAAAAACATTTCATGTAAACTAGGTCGCTAATACTCATAAGCTCATAACGCTTTCACTGTTAAAAAGTTGTCAGATCTCATGTAAAGCCAAGTTCTTAACTCTACAAACCCTACAACTTGCTTAAAAAGTATGGCTTGGCCGCCAAACAGACACTCCCATGTAATATAATACTATGTCATGCAATAGTTTCATGAAACGGCCAAGCAATACTTTTTAAGCAAGATGTAGGGATTGTAGAGTTAGGCCTTATAGAGTTAAGGGCTTGGCTTTACATGAGATCTGATAACTTTTTAACAGTGAAAGTGTTATGAGTTTATGAGTCTTGGCGACCTAGTTTACATGAAATGTTTTTGATGGGATTATGTTTTATATCTCGCATGCAAATCCAGAAGTTGTGGGTTCAATTGCACATTAATTTATGTTTGATCTGCATGCTTTGGAAAGCACATTAAACTATTGGTCCATTTGTAGCCATAGTAAATGCTATTAAGTAAGGTGATAGGGCTCACCACCCGTTTGGGATGTAATAATCTAAGTAAAAAGAGGATGTATGAAGTTTGAACACCTCTAACACCCCCTAGGGGATTCATGTTGTGATGATATGTTTATGTTTATTTTGTAATCTGTATAAAATTTGTGTAAATGTGCAAAAAGTGTTATTTAAATAAATAAAAATGTTTTTAACTTACTATGTTTTTCAAATCCTCCACCTTAACTTCTTCAATAGGAATCCCAATCATTGTAGTCCTCTTCTTAGAGAATTCTTCTCCAAGGTCTTCAGAATCATCAGAAGAATCCATTTGTTATGTCACTTGTATCAAGCAGATCCTGTGTGAAATCTATAAAGAGCAAATTATTGATGAGTATTTTTACTATAGGGTAAACACTAAATTCGCAAAAATGAAACATGCTGTTCCATAATAAATTCAATAGCTACTTGACTGAAATTATATGGAAATGATCTATAAAAGAAGTGATTATTTTTTTCTTGATTTCAAACTTGTCTCAATAGTAAAAGTTGTAAATTGTTCTGACATATGCAAGATATTATATTTATCATGTTTCATTTCTAAAACTACTTCAGTTTCAGTCAGAGTATACACAAATAGACATAAACACCCTGTATTTACTTTGAACATGTTTGCGTCCACTCAGACATACAAGTTATATCTCAGATGTGTTTCAAACATTAACCACACTTTCGTCCGGACCTCAAAATGCATATGTTTATTATAAATTAAACCCGTATTAGGTATTCAAGCCACGATTTTGATATTGTTAAGTATATTATAAATATATAGAGTTACAGTAGGTGGTAGAACTGATGCCGGGCATGACTGTGGATGTGCTATCATCTTACTCGCAAACCCCCCTGTAGTTATTGGTGGCAGTGAATCCATCAGAGTGGTGATAGGTAGTAGCGTCGCTGGTGCGAGGGTTCCGGCACCATGCTAATCAACCCACCTGCCTAGCGTGTGTGAGTATGTGCAACCTCATTCATGATTTATGCTCCTAAAGTGGCTCATCAGTGTCATCACCCTGGCTCCAAGTCCCCCCGCTAAGTATAAATACATAGTATTTGGTCATAATTTCATTATGATTCTTGATAACATGAATCATCATTAACTGATACACTTTCAGCACATTTTAACATTGTTTTTTACATTATACGGGTAGAAAATCTTACAGACACCCTCGTGGGGGAGAGGGAGATTTTTTTGTAAAATCATAACCTCACTTTTTTTTAGCTTTTCACTGGATTTCTTTTACGTAATAGCCCAAAGTTATTTCTGCATCTGCTCCGGCACTGCGGGAAGTGCAGCCCCTTCGACCTTAAGTAACAGAGCGCAGGCACTGCTGCACGTACACCTCCGCAACTTGAGCGAGGTACGCTCTCCCTCCGCGCCTCCGGCTTGTCGAACAATTTCCGAATAGGTAGGTACACTCTAGGGGTAGTAAGCACAAGACTGCATGTTTTTTGTTCATCAGTGTCTTTTTCAACCTAATAGGAGCACAGCACGGACGGAATGAAGGTCCACAAAATCGCTAAATCACTGACCTGTTAGAATAATATTGCTGCGTTTAACCACTGATATACCTATGTATAATATTATTATGATATATATGGTTTAAATACATACAATTAACACGAAGTGGTTATATTGTCTTTGCAATTAACTATCAAATCAAACAAAAAGAAGAAAGCCAATTTATTTTTAGTTTCATGTTCCCACTAAGTGGAAAGGCAAAAGGATCTTAGCCCATACAGCCATGTCTGACGGTATAGTTATCTGTTTATATGCAATATCCTCTTCTGTTGAGGAGCATCTGAAAGGTCTGTCCTGTCTTAGTCACTGTCCTGTCGTTTCCTCTATTACGCAAATACAAAAGGGTTAGAAAAAACACACGAAAAGTCACAGCCCGCACTTTTGTTCCATTGAACAACACACTACACAGGTTACGGCGATTTTAATTCACAATATTCTATCACTACTGTCGATCAAAACACCCAAAATGCAATATTTTTTTAATAAAACAAAAAAACGACGCCATCACATCTTCGCGCCTTTTTTTCAACTTCAGAAAGCATAATTACAAATGCGCGATTTTGAATGCAATCAAACAGAGGATATTTTCACCGCAACCATGTTGCTATTAAAAGTATTAAAACTATATACTACGTACACAACACAAACATGCCTGTGAAACATTTTTTTTGCAGTCTAGTTTTGCGGCTCTGGATACATTGCCTTTTTGAGCCAAATTGAATTATTTTTTTATGCAAAAATATTTATTGTCCATGTCCATTAAAAAAAAGCCATAACAGAAATGATTTTGGTAGATTACTATGTAGGTACCTAGGTAATCAATTCAACGGGTTTTCCCATTTTTTAGCGGTAGTGCCCAGAACTTGTGTAGTCATTATTAAACGGCGGCATTTATTGTTTTTGTTCCTGCTCATTTCATTATAAATCGCAAGTCAAATATGTAAGTGCTCTAGTGGCCACCAGTGCTGTGATCTCGTTGCTATTTATTCGTTATTGCAAGTTTCTTTGAACTGACACTAGTCAATTCGGAACACGAAAAGCAAGTACCTATATCAATTCAGAACACGAAATGTCTATTTTTTTTTCCAGAGTGGTGTTATGAGCACCATAATTATGGCATATGTACCAGAACTCAGTGATTTTTTTAATTCAAAATTTTTGAAATTCTCATTCACAGAAACCACTGGGAACTTTACGATGGCAGCATACACAATACATAGGTAGTAAGGTATTGTTGAATGACTAAAGTGAATTTGGAATTTAAATGTTCCGTTTCGATTAATAAGAAAAAGGTGGGGTTTTCACAATACGGCTACGAAACCGCCCAAAAAAAAACATTAAGTAATTATTATTATTATTATTATTACGTAGACCTGAAACTCGTATTTTAATATAGGCTTTCTGGACAACTATAAATATAAAAATAAATATATAGTCACGAAATGAATACCCGAGTGAGTGTCAAAGGCATTCCGAGTGTGAACTGTGAAATGCAAGTCACAGGTCATACTTGGTATGCCCGCATTTTATCGACAATAAAATTATTACGTCCTAACGTGATGGGTGGTGAGCTCTATCGCCGTACATAGGGCACAAACATACGCTTTTTAGGGCATGCAGGTTTCCTTACAATGTTTTCCTTCATCGTTCAGTAAGTGGTAAATAAGAACAAACCAACAACACAAAATTGAGAAGGCGTTCTACCCCTGAGTTACCGCTACCGTGGACAACTAGTACTAAAGTAGAGTTTCTAATGAGCGGTTTTCCAGACTGACCTTGATCAAGCTTTCAGAGGTAAACACAGATGGCGTTACCCTGCTTTCAAGTGTCAAAAAGCAAAGATTATTTTTTAATCTGTGGGCAGCAAGATAAAAATTGTCAATTAAATTGTTAAATCCATCAACACCCTTCACAAAAACATTCCTATTTTGTTGTGTTTATATTGTGTTGTTTTCTATCTATATTACTTACGTTAATAGCTTGGTATTTCATTCAACTTTCAACATGGTCAGCCCATGCGTTGTAGCTAATTGTAAAAATATAGGAACACACAGTATAACTAATTACGGAAAGAACAATGGATCTTAGCAATAATACATTTGAGGCATGGATTGACCATAAAAAAGAAAGAAGCAAAGAAGAAGTGTCAAAATCAAAAGAATCCAGTGTTGCCAGGAAGACATTTTTTGACACTTTTAGTACAGGCTGCGCCATCTATTGAGTCGTTCGGTACTACTTTTTCTTTTTTAATTTGACTTTGAAAACCCCTCATTCGAGGAACTGCTAGTGTTGCCATTATTCGAAAAATAAAAATAGGGAAAGATATACGTCGATATGCCGATATCGATATTTACTGCAGTATGACGTGTGGTAATAATGCGCGTTTACGAGATTTCAACAATCGAGATATAATCGTAATCGATCAAATTTACAATCGAAATATTCATCTATCGACTTCGAGAAAATAATCGCAATGAATGTACCTAACAATCGAAAAAAATATTTCGTCATCGTATACGTTAGCACTATAGTGCTAAAAAAATCTATATCAGTATGTTTTTATTTTATTTTGTAAGCAGATAACGTTTTCCGTGTAAAATAAGTAGTTTGTAAATCTTAATATTAATAATTGATTATAACAATATAGGTATTATAGCATTATTTGTTTACACTAAGTTAAAATATGAGCTTGCAATTTAATCGACATCGATTTAATAATTCAATGAACAAAACTGTTACTCTTCTTATTAAATTGCAAATTATCTTTTATAATTTAAAGATTTTATCTGTCAAATTTACCGAATCAATGCTTGCGTACTTGCAGTCTGGGTCAAATAAGTTTGTTAAAATATAATATGTGTTTTGCAATAACATTAACGTCAAAGAATCAAAAAGATACACATAAGATTTCTTCATACATTTCCAATTTTTCGTTTCACATCAGACACATTTAGAAAAAACTGATTGTTAGAAACAAAAATCGAAAAAGTACCTAGTAAATACCTTTTCCTGTTCACAGTCACATATTTTATCAAACAGCTTCTACTACCTACAATTTCATATTGCAGATATACCTTTAAAATCTCTATCAATTTTGCATTCGAAATCGCATACATAATTGTAAACAAAAAAGTGCTACTTGGATACCTGTTTTTTTAAGCTGACAAAACTTGACTTTTATGTTGACAATTACTTAGATTTTGTTACGGTTTTGAAAGATTCGTTATTGATTTTACAAAATTGCAAGTATTTATTTTCGATAATAACTGTGACGCAAACTTAAAAAGGCCATGTGGAAATAATTTTCGTAAAATTTTGCGTCACTTAACCGTATGAGTTTTCAAGTAAAAGAAACGCCGTCAATTTTATGATATCGATATGAGCAGCACTGGCTGAAAAGTGGCAACATTTTGCTTTTCGAGTTGTCATAGCAGTTCCTCGAATTAAAAACTCTACTTGTAGTTATTATTAACCTTATCTGATTCTTTCATGAATAATTCCCAAAGCTTAATTCCTAAAACCTAAAATAATTCCTAAATAAACATTTTTTTTCAGGTAGTATACGCCATTTTGGATCATGGTTTTCAATATTATGGTATATAATTTGATCATTATTTTTTTATTATTTTTTGAAGAATTTTCAGATATGACATACTCTGATTGTGGATCTTTGCCTTGCTTATAAAAAAAGTGGACTGTCTATGTCTTTTCATCTATGTCAGTCTGAAGAAAATTATTATAGATTTATCTTGATAGCAAAGGACACATTTTTAAACAGCCTTTCTCAGGTGACGTCACACGAAGTCAAATGGAAGTTAAAGCTATTTCGTAAAAATATTCATCATCATGATGTTTTTTAGACAAGTTCTAAAATACAACATGCTTTACCAAAATCTCGAAATGGTTTTCGAATGAGGTTAAAAACTGAAAGCTCATTGTAGGTGGCAGCACTGTTGAGTGTTCCTAAGAACCGCCATATTGTATAAATGTTGTTGTTTGGTCTCGCGTTTATTTAACAGATTAACGAAAAAAATGTACTCGACTTGTACTGTAGCTCAACTAAAAGGCGAGCTTAGAAAAAGGAAAGCGTCTACCATTGGTAAAAAAGCAGCTTTAATTGAAAGGTAACTTGATAACAAGTATTGTTATACTTTAAAGGTTATGTTACGTTTTTTGTTGTAAAGCCCGATTTTTTTGTCAGAATAGAGGCGTATGACAGGAATAACCTTGTCGGAGTTGAAGACGAACTTGAAGATGAGATTCCTGTTATTCCTGCCTTGGATGAGTTCAGGGATGTCAATGCTAGCACCAATCTTCCAGCGCTGTCGAAACGCCACATCCAAGAGTTTGCAGAAAGGTAAAAAAACATTAAATCATGATTGTTCGTCTTTTGTGCTTTTACTATTATTTAGATTAGGTTCTAATCCTGGCCCAAGAAAGTTTTTCATAATATTTGTGCATTTGAATTTGTTCTAGACTGATTTCTTGTTGATAATTCACTCTACTTTGATTATTTATTAAATAATTTATTAAATAATCATAGGCACTCTTATAATATTAAGATTAAATAATATGTAGGTATGTTGTTTCAGGTTTCAAGTACCGGCCAAAGGGAGACTTCCGTATGAAAGTAGAAGCTTGGTTACTCTTCGTGTTGTGTTAAAACAACAACATGTGTACTTTCATGCGCAATGCAAAGCGCAAATGAAGAAACTACTATACATAGTTTTGCTAAAAATGGATGAGAGTGGCATGATATTGGAAAGCCAAAAAAAACTAAAAAAAAAAACACAATTACTATACCCAAATTCAAGGGCAATTATTTTGCACAAATCGCAAATACTGTAATTTAGTTATATATACATTTCTAGATATGGTAGTTATATATATTGAGAGAGATGAAGAAATCATTAAGGAAATGGTCCTAAAATTAACATCTTTTTTATGAAGAACATTTGCAACCAGCGATTTTTAATAAATATATGTATAAATTTTACGATTCTGTAATAAAACCAAATTAAAAAATATAAACATAGTTTTATTTTCTTTCTTCTAATTATTACATAATACATTCTCTAAAATTGCAACACATAAGGCATACAAAAAATATCTTGGATGCGAGGGGTACAAAATTATGGTGTAGTTCTTCTTTTAGAATTTTGTAAGTTTTAGTCAACCCTATCAAACGTTCAATATGAACGCGCTGACTTGCCAACTTTCTATCTTTCAGTAATTTCAGACCAGGTATTTGACCTCGTCCTTTTAAAAATGTAGGGATGTTTAAAGTAACATCTTTTCCAATAAAGATGTCCTGAATATTGTATCCCCTGTCTGCAAGAATGCTGTCCCCTGGCTCACATTTTTTTACCAAGTCGCTTCTTTCTACTGTTTGCCTATCACTAATAGAGCCAGCATACGCAGGAGAGCAGTATGACAGCAAACCTCCAGGAGTAGCTCCGACTAGCACCTTTAGTGTATTACTATGTTTGTAACTGCTCCATGATGCTTGTTGAGATACAGGGTTCCCAGGTTTTTGCATTTTTATTTCCGTGCCATCAATGATAACTCGCGTGTTCTTATCATATTGTTTGAAACTTTCTGGCATATAGTATTGCACTAATTCTTTTTCAGGCCAGATATCTAGTTTTTTCCAAAGTTGGTCCATGTAATTGATCCATGTTATAAATATGTTGTAAACTGTTGTTGGACTAGTTTGAAAAAAATGTGCTAGTTCAAAATTGCATTTATTATGTCTTAATTTCATCATTGTCATGAAAAACTGATCTTCAATAGTAATATTTTGGACATGACTTCCATAGTATTTAATTAAGTGAGCCATGGGACTTAATGTTGAGAATACAAAATAGAACTTTGCATATGTTTCAAAGCCTGTATAGAAAGCGATAACGCTATCTTTGTCTTTATATTTCATTATAGATCCATAAATGTATTCAAAGTTCACTTGAGTACTCTTTGATGCAGCTGATGCACTAGTTTCGTTACTCGCTGGCAGTTCAGCCGTAGGGCTGACGGGTATTTTTATTTCACTTTGTACTATGAATTGCTCATCTCTAAATTGAACTTCACACTTATTTTGGTTCTGAATGCTACTAGGTCCAGGTATTTGAACACAAGGATTATCAAAACAAAGTTTCTTGATACTTCTTTGTTGCAGTCTTTCCGATCGTTGTTGGGTTGTTTGTTTGACTGTTTTGACTTTAGAAAATGAAAATATAGAGGGAACAGCTGTTTTCTTCAATACTTTGTGTAGAGATTCATCACCTGTATATGAATTGCGTCCATAGTAATCTTCAGGTTGAAAATGGGCAGCACATAGTCTTGACGAAGTACTAGCCTTCCAATTTTTTCTACGAAGAGCTTTCTCCCACAGTTTTCTTCGTTTAGGTTCTTTGGGAAATAAATGAATTCCCGTATTTTTGCAATCAACGGCTGCACAAAGAGTCATTGTATGATATTATTCACAAAACAATTAATTTGTTTACAAAAATACTATGGAGAACTGTCAAATCAATAGTACACACAACAGTGGTGACATCTGTAGTGAGCATTAGGCAGTTTTTAAGCCCATTAACACACCTTAACATAATGAAATCTTGGCAAATTTAAGAAAAAAAAATGGAAAGGATCTGTGTATTTTCGCCTTTTCCGAAATAGCCTCTTTAAACAATGTTGCATGATACATATTTTGTTTTTTAATTAGTCACACATTGGTAATTAACAATAAAAAATCAATAATTACCTTGATTACGCATTGGAGGTATAAAAGGAATATTAACATGAAAAACATTCTGAGAACCCGTACCACTCCTTTTTCTTAAGCACTATAATTTTGACAGGCCGATACATAAAATCCGGTTTAAATCGATTTCAACCAAGCGGATTTACACGAATCATTTCGATAACAATCAGTTCTATCCATTTCTAGCCGGCTACCTACGGATGTTTTCATTTAAAGAGTACCTATATTAGACTCCGCAACCCTAGGTCGACAGAACGGTGGGTGATTCGTTTTTTATTTTTACATTATTTGTGACAAATGTCTTTTTTTGCAGAGGTCAAATGTGACAGGCGAATTTTTTTTACGTTATTTGTGACAAATGTAAATATTTAAAAATTTATATTTTCGGCAAAATTTTTAATGGCCATATCTCCTGAATATTGGAATTGGCCATATTTTCTTCTTGGAATTATTGATATTAGTTAGACGGTCATGGTTTCGTTTATTATTCTTAAGACATTTAATTTTAGAGTTACCATTGTCACCTCAGAATAAAAATTCTGAGAATGTTACTTAGACAATGACCATTGACATAAATCGTGTCTATGAATCCATAGATAAGAACCAGTTTCTCAGCGGATGTTTATGCGTATTAACGGCTGCTTTGGATACTACACGCTCACAACCACTGTTGTACAACTATACTTACGGTGCATCCTTTAGGTCATATACCTATTATAGGCTGTACATACAGATGACAGTTCTCTGTATAATGTCTTTGCTTTGTATATGGGAATGGATGTGTCATTGAAATGATAATAAAAGAAGAGAAAGAGATGCAGTCATTTGAAATCACTTTTGCGTAAGCGAGAGGCATCTTCAAATGTTCACACCACAATTCAAAGTTGGCAGACAAACTGTTGAACGATCAATAATTTGAGTTGGACTTTTTGTGTTTCCGTGGTCAATACTTTTGTTCCTGTGAAGTGCTATGAAATCAAACAACTGTCGTAAGATCGCGAATTGCAGTATTTTAGGCTGCAAAAGCCGGAGTGAGCGAAAAGAGCGCAACATAACCTTTCATTAGTAAGTGGTCATGTTTTGCGATTTTATGGTGTACATAGCTACGGTAGCAAATTAAATCACAAGTTTACTGTGCAACACATCTTCTGGTTACCTTTCCACAGAAAATTTTCGAGTTTTTCGTATTATCCTTGTCAAGTTATGTAGGGCACGCTAAAGCATACACCTGCAGTAAAGTTTATGAAAATTCAATTTAAACGGGTTATAGGGACTTTAGTGTTAGCATGAAAGAAAATATATAGTGTTATAATGTTATTTAGGAACGCACCATAGAGTTCTTTGTCTATGACAGATCATCGTGTTTGTGCCTGCCTGGTCTATTCAATAAAGATTCTAGTTTATAATAGTAGTTTATGCTACTAGGGCGAAAAGGAATAAATTAAGAGGACGATTTAAAACACGAGCGTAGCGAGTGTTTTAGACGTAACCGAGTAGTTTATTGCTTTTACGCCCGTGTATCATACTACGTTTTTCAATGCATAGTGTGAGGAAATTAAAAGAAATATAATCTTGTGAACTTTAAATTATAATTGGCTCAAAAGGACTGTATCCAGAGCCGTTAAACAGTGAAAAAAAAAGTATGACATCTATGGTACACAGGAAAGGCTGCAGGTTAGCCAACCATTGTAAATAAATAAATAAAAATAATAATAAAGCCCTAGGGCAAAATAATCGACTTTTTTTCGGTTGCATAAAAAGTGGGCCTTTACGAGCACATGCATTGAAAATAGTAGTTTATGCTACAAGGGCGCAAAGGAATAAATTACGAGGACGATTGAAACCATTGAAAATAAATAAAAAATAAATAAATAAATAAAGCCCTAGGGCAAAATAATCGACTTTCTGTTCGGTTTTGATGCATAAAAAGTGGGCCTTTACGAGCACATGCATTGAAAATGTGTTTACTTCAGAATCCTGTATTCGGTAAACAAGATGATCTGTCATAGATAAAGAACTCTATGGTGCGTTCCTAAATAACATTATAACATATAGTATTTTAACCATCAAGTTGGGTGAATAATATACAATCCTACATATTTCAATAATAATAATAAAAAGTAAACAATATTTCAGTAGTCCTGTTGTGAGTGTTGCCAGCAAAAACCGGCTGATCTAACTCTACATAACGTGTGTATCAGATCTGGGAGTCGTACGGATTGGCAACCTACAAAATATTCTAGTATTTGTTCCAATAAAAAAGTTTATATTAAGCTAATAAAGCATATTCTGAAATTGTGTCTTTTTTCTGTTCATATGTTTTGATCGTGTATTTACATTATTGGAAGCCAGATAAAATGGCATTGAATTGATCATGGATTTTGTAGGTCAGAGTTATTTAAATTATCTTATTAGTGAGGCTCACTCGAGGGAAAATGTCTTTCAATTATGGAGACTTTTTCGCTTTTTGGTTATTCTTACACATCTCTATAGCTTATATTATGACCAGGGTCACTAATGATGATAAAACAGAAAACCAGTCTTCAGTCTTTGACGGTCTTCGGCTCGGTGGTTATTTTATCAAAACGCCTACATCTTGACAAAGAAAACAGCATCCAAATCGGGACTATACCCCATTTCATTTAAAATTTCGCTGCATACAATATTCAACGTACAATCGCGTTCAGAGTTATGGTAGACAGCCACACATACTCATGTCATGCAAACATAAGCACGCCCGTCGTCATAATTTGTCGCATACACCAACGCACACCACTAGCACTATTAATGTCAGCGCTTAAACCGGTTTTATTCCACTTCATAACACTTCTTAAGTCAGCAAAGTTTTTAATTTATTATGCAATAAACTACGTTGTTATCATGTTGTTTGTTTTTAAATATCAATTATAAATATTAACATTTAGTTTGTATTTGATATAAAAAGAGAAGTATGAATATACTACTAAATAAAAATACATTCAGTTCAGTTATCATATTTTTAATTTTTCTTTGTTTATATTTTTTATTATGTTATAATTATAAAACTCCCAATATATTTCACCGTAAATTTATAATAAGTCCCTATAATTTACAGTTAAGGAGCAGTATCGAATCAACTATAGCTTGTATTCGTCGTGCTAGCCGCGCCCGCGCGGTTGCAGGGTTGGGGCGGACGAGGTAGCACGCCGTTCATGTGCACGGGCGAGCGCATGTCATGCGCAATCCTTTATGCGCAGGCCACACCACCAGGGAGCGAGCGAGCTTATTATTATAATTGATTTTGTTAATTGAGTTATTATAAACATAATAAACTGTACTGGCTACCCAGGACTAACTTTCTCGCGATATTATGTGTTGTCGCTACCACAACATACAAACAATTTTTATTTATTTATTGTTTTACGAATAACCCTAGAATTTATATTAAAATCTATTCGTGTTAAGTACACGAAAAGTAGACTACGCCACCACCTGTTTTGCGGAATTGACCCTTAATATGAATATCTTTAGATTTATTACGAAGTATTTTGTAATGTATAACATGGTTTTTTAGCTACTTTAGGTGGTTATAAATTATAAATCATTAATTATTAATCACTGACAATTTTCCTTACAGTTCTTTCCGAGATACCTGTTGCTTCAGACACAACTTTTACTAAATTGGCATCATTCTGGTATTCTTGCGTTGATTTATCTTTTTTACGCTCTTTAAAGAAGTTGTATACTTTATACACAATTTCTTTTGCCTGTCTTCCAATCGGTTTGCTCATCTTCGGATCGTGATGTCTTGTGCGTTCTACAAAATGCGACGAGTTCCTAATACACGGCCTGTGGCCTAATAGCCGTGGCGAGCAACCTCCGGTGACTGGCGGTCCGACGCACGCGTCGCGCTCGCCCGCACTCCCGCCACTCTGCCCGCACCTCCTCCCATTCTGCCTGCAACTCCTCCGAGACTGTGCTATCTCTTCCGCCCCAACCCTGCAACCGCGCGGGCGCGGCAAGCACGACGAATACAAGCTATATCTGAAGTTTTTGAAAATTTTAAAGATTATTATTATTATGCTATAAAACATTTTAATTGTGACTTATTAAAATTATGTTCTGATAGTGGGAAATAATATGTGATTAGGGAATTTCATGAGTTTTGCAGGAATAAGGGAATTCACATTCAATACACAGTATCATACAACCCAGAGATGAATGGCGTAGCAGAACGCATGGACAGAACTTTAGTAGAGAAAACAAGGTCAGTGTTGCTAGATTCAAAAATGGACAAAGAATTCTGGGGAGATGCAGTGTTATACTCGGCCTATGTCACAAATAGAAGCCCAACTACTGGAAAGGATAAACTCCTAGTGAATTATGGGAGGGAAGAAAACCTAATGTGATAAACATGCGTGTTTTTGGCAGTATAGCATATAATCATGTACCAAAGGCATTGAGAAGAAAATTGGATAATACAGGAAGAAAAATTATTATGATTGGATATGCAAAGACAGGATATAATATTGTATGATGAAGAGACTAAAAGTATAGTGATAGGAAGGAATGTAGTGTTTGATGAAACAGAGAAGGATGGGAAGAATGATATTGCGCAGATACAAATGGAAAATTTACCAGAACAAAAGGAAGAAGAAATACCTGAAGAAATCATTTATGAAAAGACAAAACAGAGAGTAGAACAGAAGAAAAATACATCTGATAGAGAAGTAAAGGAAGATGAGTACAGAGAAAGGGAAGCAGAAAAGTAAAAAATATATGAGGAAAAGAAACAGGACGTGAGCTTCGAAACAGGAAGAGTTAAAAGGAAAATACAGAAACCTATGTGGCAAAAAGACTACGTATTGGATCTAAGTGAAGAGGACAGCGATAATACTTTTTTTAGTTTACTCACATGTGGAGATAATGTAGCCGATTCTGAAGGCTTTAATTTTAGTTTTAGTACTGTCAAAACTAAATTTTCATCGTTGCAAAATAGTTCATAAGTGTGAAGGTCAGAAGCTAAATAACTTTGGAAAATTTAAGTCTTGACAGCACTAAAACTAAAGTTAAAGCCTTCAGAATCAGCTTTACTGTTCCAGAATCTTATGAAGAAATTAAAAATAGAAAGGACAAAAATGATTGGTTAAAAGCAGTGCAGGAAAAAATAAGTGTACTAGAAGAGAGTCAGACTTGGAAAGAAGTACCCGGACCAACTAACAAAAATTTTATTGACAGTAAGTGGGTTTTTAATAAAAAAGAATATTGGAGAAAAAGATTTTTGCAAGGCAAGTTTGGTAGTACGTGGATTTCAACAAAAATAAGTAATAGAAGATACATACTCACTTTTAAAACTACAAACACTAAGGATTTTATTATCAGTGACTGCACAGAAAGATTATGATATACATCAGATGGATGTAAAGAGAGCTTTTCTTTATATCCGTATAGATGAGGATGTATACCTTAAAACTCGACAAGGTGTTAATGTTAAAGAAAGAAGGATATGTACTAAAATTAACCAAATCCCTATACGGATTAAAAAAGTCACCTAAATACTGGTATGAACAATTTAATGAAACAATCACTAAGTATGGTTTTAAGAGATCTGAAAATGATTCCTGTTTATATTCGAAAGGAGAAATGTGCCTGTTACTATAATTATGTAGATGACCTATTGATTATTGGACCAGACAATGAAGAAATGAATATATTGAAAAGATATTTAAGTGAGAATGAAATATACGACTACAAAAACATTGAACTATCTAGGAATTTAGGAGACAGATTTTTTCAATTATTAAGTCTTTACATATGAAATTGCCGTTTTCTGTAGAGAATTTGAAGGAAACTCAATTTTCAGTACTAACATTTTTGTATTTTTTTAGGAATGACAAATTCAAGTTACGTAATTTCTTATGTGTATGAACATTAAGCTAAGAGCAACATTAATTCAATTTTTGAAAAGTGTCAGCTGTAATAAAATATTACGAATCTTATCATAGAAATGGATGGCATTTAGGATGAACTGTTTTTGAAGATTAAATTTTTATAATCAAACTGAAAATTAAAACAAAATTAAATACGTAGATGTGAGACCTTGAAATATATTTTCAAACAAAAAACAAATAATTGTAATAGCTGTTTAATTACAGGAATTATGAACTCATGAATCTGTTAGAAAATTTCGGGAATTTCATATGTAAAGCCTATTATTAAAATAATTTAAAATGCTTTGAATTCCATGCTACCAGTAAGTAACAGTAACATCACATGCATTTTAAGATCACGTAAAAGGTTAATTATAATTTTTGCATAATGGACAAAACAAAAGAAAAAAAAACGCTTACAGAACAATGAAATTACCAATGCTTACAGGTTTTAATAGGTACCGAAGTTGGCTACCTCCACTTTCGATTACTTGTTGAAGTCGGCTATTCATACCCGACACCATGTTCCAACACAAATTACTTCCACGCATTACCTCCCATGTTGATGTTACCAATTCATCCAAGTTATTTTTTGATCTTACTTGTGATGGATCCCAATTTAAAAGCATTTGACCCCATAAATTTTTAATTGGGTTTAAATCTGAGCTTTTGGAAGGCCAATTAATAACTGTTATGTCATTTTTAATTGCTACAAAATTGCTAGATGCCGCACGCATGGTCTGTCGGCAGTGGAAGTGGGCTGGCCACACTGCTAGAGCCACGGGTGGACGATGGAGTGAACGGGTCCTACACTGGTTTCCAAGAGATGGCCAAAGATCAGTAGGAAGACCAAAGCAGCGCTGGTGCAACGATATTATTGAGATAGCCGGACCAACCTGGACGAGATTGGCCCAAAACCGGAAAGACTGGGCTGCTATGGAGGAGGCTTTTACCCAGTCCTGGGTGCCCAAAAAGGCCAACAAAACGGAATGAAAATAAAAATCTATTATATAATTAAATAATGACATATACATTCACGTAATTATCATTGTATCATTTACATTTTAATTTGCATTTATTATTTTTTCTTGTATATCTATTATAATTTTATACTTAAACGTTAATAATCAATAATCAAATCAATCAATCATACTGACTTATTATTATTCCAATTGTAATTTTGACTTTTATTGTAATTCATAAATGCTTTTGTTTTAACTTAATTATTGTAAATATAATCAATCAGATATAATATTTATTATGGTAAAATTTTAAAATGAAATACTGTTAGATTGTAAGGATTTTATGTAAAATTATTGTTAACATTTGTTCTATGTATTGTAGATTAATGGATGCAATGAAATTTATTTCTTTTGTAATTTTGTTTTTGGGAAATAAAGCTTATTATTATTATTATTATTATGTCATTTTGTGTAGCTAGCCGTTGTTTCACCATGGCGGCGCGATGAATTGCACAGTTGTCATGCCAAAATAAATGTGTTCGTCTGGGTAGGCTACACGTACAGATGGCATCATGAAGTCACGCAATAATTCCAAATACTTTTGGCCCGTTAACCGGCCACCAATGTCGATCAGTTCGCCGGGGCCCATCGATGACATCCACCCCCTGTAATCAAGAATAATTTTACCACTCGCTCTGTTTGCTAGAACATTTATCTCTTTATAACGCTCGCCTTCTCTTTGCCATACAATTTTTCAGCCATCCTTATCGGACTTAAAGGTCTTAAAGGTTCATCGCTAAAAATTACCACTTTATTTTCCCAATCAAAACCGTTGAACTGCTCTGCAAAACGCACTCGTTGTTCCCGGTGATCAGCTGTCATTGCAATTTTTCTTGCCGGTCTATAGCAGTTGTATGCCATCAGCATGCAAGTGTCGGCGAACTGTTAATAAGTTATTAATTATGTTATGTTATTAATTAATTATGTTAAGAACTGTTAATAAGTCGAATCAGCTGATCCTCCATTAAACATCAGAAGACAATTCTTGTCGGACCGTTTCCTTTTTAAAATTTGTCAATTTTCTAACCACCCCCTCATCCCAAAACTTCGTCTTCTGGATAATTACGTACATACAAACCCCTTCTGGTCAAACAAAACCATTCCCTGTTTAATCAAAAGTTTTAGGAAACTTGGTGCCATTAAATTTGACATCCACAAATTTTCTCATCATCCAAATTTTCACTTTGATTTCGAATCATTAATTTTCCAACCAAACATCCACATAACTTTAGATATAAATAAAGACTCCCCTAATACAGAAACTAAACTCCGGAACATTATACATCAAAGGTGGTCCGATTATGATATATTTTTCACAGACTCGTCAAAATTAAATCCGGAGGGTTCAGTTGGCTCCGCTTTTTATCATGAATCAGGCAATGTTTCGAAATTATTCAAATACCCATTCATTAGTACAGTCTTCACAGGAGAGTGCATGGCCATTCTAGAATCAATCAAATATATATTAGAACATAACTTAGATAAATCTCTAATACTTTCCGACTGTCACTCTGCACTCCAGTCTATCATATCCAACCCCTTCGATAAAAATTCAATATGTCCTATCGCCCTCGAAATAAAACATTTACTTAAATTAGCATCACTTTCTAGTCTTGACATAATTCTTGCCTGGATTCCTGGCCATTCTGGGATTAAGGGTAATGAAATAGCTGATTCCTTAGCCAAAACAGCCACCACTCACGGGGAAAAAAATAATTTCAAAATATACTCCCATGACTTAATTCTCCTTCCAGTTCAATACATTTCTAAATCATGGAACAATTCTTGGAAATCCAGCAGCTCCATTAAAGGAAAACACCTATTCAATATCCAACCTTCAATAAAATTAAAACCATGGTTCTCTAAAATTAAGTTCAGTAAAAAAATCACCTCTATAATATCAAGGTTACGTTTAGGTCATTGTTGCTCTCCGGCCCACCTTGCAAGAATAAGGATTCGGGACCACTCCCTTTGTGAATGTGGAATTGAAGATGGTACAATTGAACATATTTTATTTAACTGTCCCATAAATAACTCTCCTTCTTTATTAGACCTTTTAATTATTAACAAAGTAAACCTTCCAACTAGTCCTTCATATATCCTTTCCTTTTCTGATAAAGACGCCACTAGAGCATTAGCCTCATTCTTAGTCCTCAACAAAATCACACTGTAGCTAAGTAGACCACTATAATCCATTACAGATGTCATCCAACCCTTCTTATTTACCTAACTGTATAATTAAAACAGATATACCTTCATACTAGTAATATTCTTTTGTAAGTTTATTCTTCCACTATGTATCTAACTTCACCATACGAAGCCAACTTTTATTTTACTCACCTTCATACGTATATTACATTTCCATCGATCGATATTTATATTTATTATAATTTTATTTCTCTCAAGAGGTAATAACTCGTCCTTTCCTTCTTCTTATTATACATTATACTTTTCTTTTAATATCACTTGACGCTGGCAAAACTGACCTTTAAAAAAGGAGTCCGTACTTGCCATAAAAAAAAAAAAAAAATAAAAATAAAAAAAAAAAAAAAAAAAAAAAAAAACTGTTAATAATGACACATCGTGTTCTATGGCCGTTGAATGTGTTTTGGCAAATGGATCCTGGGTATGTGTAGCAATTATAGCTTGATGACGTGATGATGCAGATGTATACATAACAGGTTTACTTACCGGTAAATGGAGCTACCTACCTCGAAATTGCACGTCTGCTCATAATATTATCCTCAAACAAAACTTTAATGCGAGCTTTCATCCAGTCGGTTAACTGATAGTTAGAGATTTTACTAAGAAAAACCAAAAAAACGTATCGGAGTCGGAAATCACAAAATAATAACTGTTGTAGTGTCGCAAAGACTAGCTATAACTGTTTAAAGCAGGGTAATATCTAAAATCTTCAATTATGATTTCATCTACCCGCAACCGACTCGCTTTTTTTCAATCAAGTGTTGCGATATCCGTGGCCAAACCTATATTACTTCTTTGATTTCAATAAAATAAAAACATAAAAAAAGTCCCCGCGGCTGGGATTCGAACCATCATTCTTCGTGTTCCTTTAGTGTAGCTTTATAAACCACTGTGCTATTTGACTTAGGATAGTGAAGGCAAAAATAATGTAGTGTTATGTCTGTTATAAATCCGTCACGTAAGTTGTCCCCATATTATTGCATTTTGAGCTTACTTAAAGGCATAATAAAGTATATAATGTATAAATTATCCGAAGATTATTTAATTTCAGCAACCGCTTTAGATATATTATTGAAAGAGGGCCGGTTCATACGACACGACGATCTGCTTATGTGTGGATGAAGTGTGCGTATGTGTGCATAAATTGTACCTGTGTGAGTGTCGTGTTTGCATAAAATGAGTCTGTGTGGCCGTCTACCATTACTCTGAACGCGATTGGTACCAACACGATTTTTTTACAGATAAGTTGACTTTTCAACGACTATATGGCCACTCTTCTCCAAAGGTCGTGTTTCCTTACGCTTTCAGGGAGTAAAAAAAAAATTGATATTGTTTGTATTATCTTAAAAATACAATTTGGGTATTGATATATATTCGAACTATTAATAAATAACATTGGACCCCGGGCAAAACTGACAGTTTTTGGTTTGTCGGGTGCGTGGTCTCTTCTTCTAAATTTTGGATAACGTATCATTATGTTATGTTAAGTTTCTGGTCAATAGTGTTATTACGTAACCTTTGTGGTTTTAATCATATCCTGACAGGCCCAGGAAACATGACGTATCAAATTGTAGATATTTAAAAGTTGATTGTAAAAATATATACTTTTACTGTATTTACTGGCACTGGTATCGAGAAATCTTTAAAAAACTTAACTTGCATTAAGGTGGTAAAGCCGTAAACAGAAATGAGCTCAGAATGTTAGATGGCGCCACGCTCTAAGAAACTAGAACAAATTAATGATTATACCTGTTATTGTTGCTTTTGGGTATTAATTGAGTTGATATGCGGATAAAGCAATTTATTTCACGACGCTTTGGAGTGATAATAAATGTGAAATCCCTTTGCTTTTACTACACTTCCAAATGTTTCATAAATTCATTAGTTGTCAAACTAATACGCACACTAGTAAAGGCAGTTCTGCCAATGTGTGAGTTTATTCATTCATAAAATTCAAATCGATACAAAACGTAAAACGTTGCCGCTCCGTATTTTACCGCGGAAGCAGAGCGGCAACGTATTGACTTTGCAAAACAAGACAAAATATTAGATTATTATACAATTGTTGTCAGCATTGGTATGAAACAAACATTTATCAATATTTAGATAAAAAAAAACAAGATGATTTATTTATCACATATTCTTCACAGCGGGATTATATTGAACTAGCTTTTGCCCGCGGCTTCGCCTACCTTAATTTTTTGTATAGTCGTATCAATAATAATATTAATATATCGTCACGACATGAATCCCCGAAGGGGTGTCAGAGGTGTTCCGTGTGCGAACTGTGAAATGCAAGTCACAGTCCACACTCGATACACCCGCGTTTCACCGACGAATATATTACGTCCCAGTCGTATCAAATCTGTAATTTTTTAGTACGTAAACAGCTGACTCTGGTTTGGAGTATTTTTGATACTCATCATATCTAATTTGATCACCATGGAAAGTGTCTTTGGCGAGGCCGAAGTCCGCCGAAGACCGAGCCGCTTTTCTGATCGACACTATTTTTTGTTCTCTGAATTAAACCTCTGCTAATATGTCTTTGATAAGTTTTCAATAACGACATAATTTTTTGTATGGACACTTTTATTTATTTTACTGCAAACTTTCGTGTCGTTTCAAAAGAAAGGGATTCTTAAGCTGATTGTAAAAATGTACTTGGTACAGCACCACTTTATTTCAAGCACTCGTTTCCAAAAAAAAAAAACGTTTTCCAAACAATACTAAGTCCTTCATTCAGGAAACGGCTGAGGAATTTTCGTGTTTGATTTTTTTTTTAAACGAATTGCTGAAATGAAATGTAGAATATGTTTACCATCAGCTCATGAAGCACTTCCCTTTGATAACGAAAGGTTTCAAAAAAAAAAACATTCAAATTTTTTTTAACTAACACTAGTCCGTCTAACTCTAACTTCACAAGGCGTGATTGGGCTTTATGTCTATTGTTTGCCAATTATTATCGAAAATCGATAACAGAATGGGTTACACTAATTGAAGGGTCTCGAGGAAAAACAACACATGTCAAGTTTTGCAAATTTACAACAGAGGCAAAAAACATTTTCCATAATACATGTTAGCTTACAGTTTTCATTTTTATATCAAATTTAATGAGTAAATATACAACTTGTTCTTCAATATTTACAAAAAATCAATAATTACACCTTGACATAAGTTGTTTTTCCAATACTTGGGAAATTTTCATCTTTATCAAGAAATATGATTAACAATGGTATTCAAAAGCTTTTCACATTTTCCAATTATCGAATTATGTTAATGTAAAAATAGAACAAACAAACTAAAAAAAAAAATATATGAAAGGAATAATTGGTAAGTAAAAACCCAAAGTGAATATTTAATTGTTTTATTTTATATTTTTATATGTCTTTACGATACAGAAAGAAAAAGACAAATGCTAAAATTAAGTTAAGTCCTGTCAAATAAGTTAAATTTTGTTACACTAATGTCTATTTAGGCTCCAAGCATTTTTTAAAAGCAGGTACTCTCCTTAAAATTATTTCTGGCAAAACGCATCTTCTATAAAAGTCACTCAGTTTTGGAATCATGTTTTTAATGAACTCATCATCTTTTTGAATTATTATTACTTTTATAGGGCTGCCAACGTCCACAAAGCAAATCAGGTAGCACTTGTCTCTCTGAGCCACTTTCAATTGTCCCTGGATCTGAAAAAAAGTATTTATCTTAGTACCTATTTATTCACAAATTCATAGTATTTATTATATTATATTATATATACAGCTAGAGCACATACTTGGTAATAGTAATTATGTTTTTTATTAACGTCCAGGCGGCTGTTACTAAATGTTAGTGAAAAGTTTTTTTTTGTTTGTGCTACTTCTTCCAGTGTCTTTGACAATCTTGCAACGGAAGAAAAGCATTTTACTTCCACAATGGCGTTTTCACCCTCAACAATACCTGCAAAAAAATATATTATATTAAGTTACAACGTAAAGTAAGGCTTTGATGAATATACTGCATGAGATAATAAATATTGCACATGCTGCAGTATTTATTTTTTATGCCCAAAAACAAGCATTTTTTTGTTTCCTTTCCAATTATGCAAGCCTGAAAATTAAACAATCTATAGGTAAAGAGCTATAAAGAGATAAAGACAACAATTCATACATACATACATATAAAACACCAGATTGTTCAAATAGACTTTATCAGAAAACTTTGCTCGCTCGTTCAAGAAATCAGAACTAAAACTTATCAAATAACTAAACTTACTATTCCTGAATTGGCATTAAAGTTGTGACCATAAGACCTCTTTGACCAGCCTCCATCTACATGTACTGTTATAGGTATATGGAACTCCATCCGAGCATATGTGCCCTTTTTCAACGGCAATTTGTTTTTCTTTTTTTCCAGCTTCTAGCATTTCTTTATACTAGTGTTCTTCCCATACTTTTCCCAAATGTAATTCAGTTTTTGCATACTTTTTTTGTGAAATCGTGGGTATATCCATAGCGGCCGGCAAGCAAATTGTCACTTTGGGCATAATAACTCCCTCCGGTTATAATTCCCCACACAAATGACTGGTTGATTTTCTCGACACCCTCCGTCTTTCTTACATAAATTTGATCACAAGTGTTGCATTTAAATTGGAAAGTGCTACTCAGTCCATTTCTTTCTTCTCTAACAAACTCCAAGTGGCCACAAGTGCAGTGTTTTTTGTGTTCAGTTTGGATTTTCAAAGACCATTTTAATAAATATTGAATATCTACTATACGATAGCCTTGTAAGCCTTCAAGACTAGAAACACCACATGTTTTTTCAATGCTTAATTCGTGCTTCTCCATGTCTGCATCTTGTGTCCAAATAATATCTACTGGTTCATTGCTGGGTCCAGCTGTCTGTTCATCATGCCTGACGTCCCTGCGAATCTGTGATACCTCACGAGTAGGTGTAAAAGGAAATTTTTTTTTACGAGGCATGTCTGTCAATTTTTGTTTATATGTTCGGATGGCGCGTTTAGGTGTAGGATTAGAAGAACTTCCTTCTGGATGCACTTCTATGGCAGCATTAGGTTGGTCACAAGAACCCTTCGGCTCATTTGTGCGCCAGGTCGACTGGAAGGAAATACAATATTTTTAGAGTAAACATGGTAAGATGTTGTATGTCGTGCCCTCTTATCGACACTCTGACTAACATAATTAATTTTCAAAATAGCGATAAAATATTTACCTTTTCTCTTCACCATAGCAACGTTTCATGGCAGCTCTCGAACGCTTGCTGTTCACTTTGTGCCCGGAATATTCATGCTTGATAACAGCACGCTTCATCGTGGTGGCATTCAAATAACTTTCTTTTCTCTATTTATAACGAATTGCTGTACTTATCACACTGAATCTCTAAAAATCTATTTCGTTCACGTTTGTTTACGCAGAAAGAAATCAGTTGAGCGTCAGCCATTGTTGATTATTGTGTTCAACACAGATCGAGCGCTTCATGCAATGGCGACTGATTAGCGTTGTGAATTGCTGTCAAAAGCTAGCACTTAAAACGCTTGACGTGATAAATATGCAATGTTGACATGGCCGCTACCGTTCCGAATCTTCACACAATGTACGGTGACAAATAAAAAAAATACATTCTAAGGAATTATGGTAGTCGATTTTTGTAATAATAAAATAAGAAATGTTTTTTTTTATTGAAGTTAATTTGAAATAATTTTACCTGAGACATTGATTTGTTTTTTATATCGTTAATAAATTTAACAATATTGTAAGTTATTATTTTGTGCTACAATCGGAACAAAGTTTTATGAATGAAACGTATTTGTACGACCTATCATGGACTTCTATGTGTGCGTAAGTCTCACCAATACACACAAAAATCTTGCAAATTTTAACTACTTTTGATTTATTAATGGCGTAATAATTAAACAATATTCGAATAATATTATTGCATATGCGGAAACTAGATTTTTTGTTGATTTTTATAGCCATATTTGAGAAGTCTGTTTTGAAGTAATTAGGGCATGTATCCAATTATAAAATCGTATGAAATTGTGTTGGTTTTACCACCTTAAAGCAAGCGCAGAGGCGGGGAGGTGTGTAGCTGTGTGTACTCACCATCGGCGACCTGCAGTGACTGATTGCACTGGACGTAGCAAAGGGCGACAGGGTCGCCACATCCCTATGCCTTTATTGTTATAATTTTATTAATAAAATATGATATTTATGTACAATTTGACTTATTTTACATAATTACTTAAATCCCTGCGTGTGTTTTCTAGAGGGTGAAGCAAATGCTATAGATCTTCATGTAATCTATTTAAACAGGATGCATGTTCAGAACTTATGGACAATTTTTTAAAGAAGTATAACAACATTTTTGATTATTGATCAAACTGTTTTTAATCGTTTATTATTTGCTTTGTGGAGGCAATCATGGAAAAGTAAAAGTAATATTATTATTCATATTCATTCGTCTCAAAAATTAAACCGGTGAGGAATTTGGAATATCTGTATATTCTCTGCATTTGTAGTCACAAATTTCACATTAAAACTGCTTCTCTCCTGTGTGCCTTCTCATGTGTGGCTTTACTACACTGATAGTCACAAATCTCACAATTATACGGCTTCTGTCCTGTATGCGTTTTCATATGTCTTGTTAAAATACAGAGTTGTCTACACCGATAGTCACAAATTTCACACTTATACGGCTTCTCTCCCGTATGCGTTGTCATGTGCGGCTTTAAACTATAGAGTTCTCTGCATTTATAGTCACAAATCTCACATTTAAACAGTTTCTCTCCTGTGTGCGTTCTCATGTGGCGCTTTAAACTACCAACTTGACTACACTGATAGACACAAATCTCACAATCATACGGCTTCTCTCCTATATGCGCTCTCATATGTCCATCTATATGAACACGTCGGCACTTGTAACCACAAATGTAACATTCAAATTGGTTTTCTTCTGCGAGGAGCGTAGTTTCCTTATTCTTGGAGATATTTGTTTGGCATCTCAGATCACCTAGAAAAAAAGGGTAGATCAATAACTAGATTATTTTTATTTGGGCTAAAAGTGCCAATGTTTTTTCGCAAGGCCAAAAATAATTTGGGTATTGAAAGCTTATATCTAACAGAGAAAACCTAAACTCATCACTCACTAAAAAACAACACGATCACTCCACCAATCAATTATGTACTTCACCTGAAACAGCTCCATCTCAACATCCGCGCTGTATCTATCCCTCATCAACCCAGACATACATATTAACATACATCACACATTCAATACATAAAAAAGCACAACCTAACTTCTCATGCAAAATATCATAATTTATCCACAAGAAACGCTCTCCACATCCGCATTAACAATAACCAACACACAACAGACCCCAAAAAAAAAACAACACTACCTATCCCGACACACACTCGATATAATAATCAAACTTTCAAAAACTACTTCACCGTTCACGTTATCAAATTTCATCCTCCACTTACTGACATTGACCTTAGAACCTGGGCGTCGTCCTATATGGTCACTTCGTGCCCACTACAACCACGCCTAGAACAAACTGACTGACAGACAAACTAAACCACCCTCTTATCATCTTCATCAGCCTCTCCCACACATACCCTGATTGCGTATTTACACCCCCATATACAGCACAGCCAAAAGTTGCGCTGTTCACATACACTTTGTAAGGTTAAAGGATAAAGTGATATCACTCTTCGAAGCCTCCTTTTCGATCGGAACTATTTGTGGTTATCTGAATTGTTACTCTGGAACCCCTGTAAATTATCTTCTCATTTACAAACAAAATGAAACCAACGAATTTCCCGTACAAATTTTCACAGTCAATATTACTTCCTTATTGATTTCCCAAAAAATGCATTAACACATTACGCTTTATTTTCAACCAAAATAAAAATAACGATGTTTCCATACACATTTTTAACCCTTTTTTACTCTTTAGGGGATGATTTTCAAAAACGCTGAAACACGTCATTTTTCTATTTTTTACTGTTACGTTTACGCATGATCTTCCTTTAATGTGGGATTCTATGTTACTTGTATGGTAAAAAGTGATATTAGCAGTTGGAACAGGGGCCCATAAGCTGTCCCTAATCTACGTCCATGTAAATTTAAGCTGCTTATATTCTACAAAAAGTAAGTACAAAATTTCCTACCAGAAAATGGTACTTAGGAGATGTCCGCAGTAAGAGCCCCTCTCGTACACGGAGTCCAAATGTGTGCCGGTGTTGTGTCACGTTGCTCACCTCCACGGAGAACCCTAAACACAACCCCCTATCCCTGGATGCATCCCAACCCAGAAGATATCGTAACCGGACAAGGTTCCGCACTTGTTGCAAACCGCATGTATGCAGGTTATGTCACACACAAAGGAACCAAACTAAAAGTGGCCTTCTCGCCAAAATATTGTCAGACCCTGACTCACCAATGTTCTTTATGATATCCACATCTATTTTCTGTGCTTTAATCCATTAATACACCACAAATATAAAATCGACCACGATCTTTTTCAAAGTAGACCTTTCCGAGGCTTTTTGTGACAGCTCCGAGTGTCCATAGACAAAATACCATAGACCACTGTCGGATACGTTCAAAAACAATCATTTTATCCGAAACATTACTTATGTTGTGTTATGTCGCTATTTATTTATTAATCTTCGCGGAGTTATTCTTCTGTACGTATTACGTATTCTCAGAATACTATTCTGTGGTTAAACTAAATCTCTGAACGTCTAGTGTAGATTTTCAAAAACGCTGAAACACGTCATTTTTCTATTTTTTACTGTTACGTTTGCGCATGATCTTCCTTTAATGTGGGATTCTATGTTACTTATGTTGTGTTATGTCGCTATTTATTTAATTATCTTCGCGGAGTTATTCTTGTGTACGTATTACGTATTCTGTGGTTAAACTAAATCTCTGAACGTCTAGTGTACTACATACGGCGAATAAAAAACACAGAAAATGAATTTCTAACATAGGCATAAACAAAGAAAAAGGGCAAAAGGCTCATGATTGGTTCGAACTGTTGTTATGAGGCCAGCCGTGATTGGCCGACTCAAAGACACAGTGACGCCATTTGAGCCGTCGCAATACAGAATTGTGTTCAACACACTTTATCATGGGCTCATTTTTCAGGACAAATCAGACTTCTTTGTTTTTTCGTTCACTGATTATATATATACTGTGACTGTTTATTAGTAAAGTTTAAGTTTAAGTTTAGGTTATACTATACGTAGCGCTATGAGAAATTAATATTTTTCGTCTTTTAGGCCTCACAATCTTGAGACCCAGGTTCGATCCCCGGTCGGGCATGCACTAACGAGTTTTTCGGAATTTATGTGCATATACATATATATACATACATACACCGTCACGACATGAATAACCTGGACTTGCAATTCACAGTTAACACTCGGAACACCTCTGACACCCCCTCGTGACGATATTTATATTGTCTTTATTATCTATCCACAGAATGGAGCCAAGTTGCGTAGCCACATAGTCACGCTCGCCACAAGCCGCCCTGCGGTGACTGATTGCACTGGATGTACTGGACGTACCAGAGGGCGACGGGGTCGTCACATTCCTACGCCTTTACGAGTATTATACTACAATTTGGCTCATTTTACATAATTACTTTCTTTATAAATTCCTGAGTGTTTTCCAGAGAGGGAAGCAAATACTATAGATCTCCTTGTATACTATTCGAAGAGGGTGCATTTTCAGAACTTTTACGTCAATTCCGGAAAAAATTCTTAAATATTTGATTATAGATTCTTTTGTTTTTTAATCGTTCATTACTTGCTCTGTGAAGGTAACCATGGAAAAATCAAAGTAATATTATGATTCATATTCATTTATCTCCAAAATTCAGTTAGCAATTTGGAATTTCTCTATATTATGTACCATATACTATATTTAAACAATAAATACTGATAATGTCAATTCATAATGTAGTTTTAGGGTTCTGTACTAGAATACATGATCAAATTAATTTTGCAGTTTTGTGTCATATATTTTGTAGGTATTAAATTAATTTTTATTCAGATTACTCAAGTTTTCTTGAATTGAACTCTTTTAAATTGAATGGTACTGGGCTGCAGGACTTCCGAAAAACTTGTTCGGCCACACTAGTTTCACCTAAAATCGGGTTTGGCCGGTAACATAAACACTGAAAGACACAAATTTCACTTTTATACGGCATCTCTCATGTGTTGTTTTTATCTATTTTGGTGTCTACACTGATAGTCAAAAATCTCATATTTATACGGCTTCTCTCATGTGTGTCTTTAAAGTACCGGCGAGATTATACTGATTATATTCTCGTGCGTATCTTTTAAGCACTGGCATTACTACACTAATAGTCACAAACCTCACACTTATACGGCTTTTCTCGTGGGTTTCTTTAAAACGCTGGCATTAATACACTGATAATCACAAACCTCACCTTTATACGGCTTCTTTCCTGTATGCGTTCTCATGTGTGTCTATGAAGTACCGGGTTGAATACACCGATAGTCACAAACCTAACATGTATACGTCTTCTTTCCTGTATGCTTACTCATATGTATCTTTAAAGCACCGAGGACTCTACACTGATAGTCACAAACCTCACATTTATACGGCTTCTCTGCTTTAAGCGTTCTCATGTGTGTCTTTAATTATCGAGTTCACTACACGGACAGTCACAAATCACACATTTGTACGGCTTCACTCCTGTATGCTTTCTAGTGTGTTTCTTTAAAGTACCGGGACGACTAAACTGAGTCACGAATCTCACATTTATACGGCTTCTCACCTGTATGCGTTCTCATGTGTGACTTTAAAGAACCGGATTGGATACACTGGTAGTCACAAATCTCACATTTATACGGCTTCTCACCTGTATGCGTTCTCATGTGTGACTTTAAAGTACCGGATTGTATACACTGATAGTCACAAACCTCACATCTATACGGCTTCTCTCCTATATGCGTTCTCATGTATGTCTTTAAACTACCGGGATGACTACACTGATAGTCACAAATCTCACATTTATACGGCTTCTCTCCTGTATGCGTTCTCATGTGTGTATTTAAATCACCAGGTCGACTACACTGATTGTTACAAACCTCACATTTATACGGCTTCTCTCCTGTATGCATTCTCATGTGTATCTTTAAATTACCAAGTCGACTACACTGATAGGCACAAATTTTACATTTATGCGGCTTCTCTTCTGTATGCATTGTCATCATGTGTGTCTTTAAACTACCAGGTTGAGTACACCGATAGTCACAAACCTCACATTTATACGGCTTCTCTCCCGTATGCGTTCTCATGTGATACTTTAAAGAACCGGATTGAATACACTGATAGTCACAAACATCACATCTATACGGCTTTTCTCCTGTATGCGTTCTCATGTGTGTCTTTAAAGAACCGGGATTACTACACTGATAGTCACAAACCTCACATTTATACGGCTTCTCTCCTGTATGCATTCTCATGTGTGACTTTAAGGAACCGGATTGAATACACTGATAGTCACAAACCTCACATCTATACGGCTTCTCTCCTGTATGCGTTCTCATGTGTGGCTTTAAACCACTAATTCGACTACACTGATAGTCACAAATTTTACATTTATACGGCTTCTCTCCTGTATGCGTTATCATGTGTGTCTTTAAAGTACCAGGTTGAGTACATTGATAGTCACAAACCACACATTTATACGGCTTCTCTCCCGTATGCGTTCTGGTGTGTCTCTTTAAATCACTGGGTTTTCTACACCAATAGTCGCAAACTTCACATTTATACGGCTTATCTCTTTTATGTGTTCTCATGTGTGCGTTTATAGAACTAAATTGTCGAGACCGATAGTCACATTTATACGACTTCTCTCCTGTATGTGTTCTCATGTGTTTTATTTGACCACGTTGTCTGCACTTGTAACCACAAATATGTTCGCCTGCGAGGAGTGTGGTTTCCTTATTTTTGGGCACATTTGTTTGGCATGTCACATCACCTAGAAAAAAAATATATAATAAGAGCGTTTGTCCACCGCCTCCGCGCCGCTGTCATCGTCACCGAGAATCTCGTTCTTCGGACATTGCCAAATAGACCGATAGAAATACTATCAAAATTATTAAATTCCCCAGTTATATTTTTTTACTATGGATTCTATTGATTGGGTATAATACTTTTTGTACACTTTTCTAACTGATGTAGGTCGAGGACTAGATATTTTTAAATGACGTGAATAATTAAAATGAGGGAAAAAAGACAAATCAGTTTGCAAACGTTTATTTGTTCAAAGACGGTAATAAAGCATACTTTAGGATTTAATAACAATTTCAATTCAACAATGTAAATACATTTTAAAACAAAATATAATCTTCGTAATTTAATACAATTCATTAACATTGTTGAAATTGTAATAAAATAATAAATATTGCTGTTTTACCGCCCTTGAACATAAACGTTTGCAAAAGTGATTAGTCTTTTTTCCCTTAGTCAATCAAATCGTTTAAAGGGCTCCACAATGCTATAAAGTAAAAATTAGAAAAAAATACGGGATGTTTTTTGACTCAAGACAATTATTAATTACACTTTATAAATAAATATACTTTCAATCTTCCTTTAATTATAATACTTTTAAAAAAACATGAATTTTTCGCTTTTCGTATTTTTAGGGTTCTATACCTAAAAGGTACAAAAGGAACCTTTACGGTGATACGTCTGTCCGTCCGTCCATCCGTCCGTATGTCACAGCTTCATAACTTTAGCACCTTTATAGATAAAGAAATGAAATTTGGCACAAAAATAGCATTAATTTGTATATAAGTACAAAAAAAATGAAAAATTTGAAATTGTCCATATATTCCCAAAACAAAAGTAATTAAAATAAAAAATATTATTCTAAAAATACAATATGGGTATAAACTTGTAGATATCAAAAATATGATTGTAAAAATATATACTTTTAATATATTTACTGCCACAAGTTTCGAAATATGTTTAAAAAACAACAAAAATATGTATGTGCCCCTTATCTCCGAAACTGGTGGACCGAAAAACATGGAAAAAATATCGATTATAGATCATAGCTGGCCAATTAAAGGAAAACTGCAGCGGTTAAAAAAAATTGAGCACAAATGAAAAATGTTAAAAAAATAATTATAATAAATAAAAAAAATATTTTATAAAATGACAATATGGGTATCAAATTATAGGACTTAAAAAGTTGATTGTAAAAATATATGGTTTGGCTACATTTAATTGCATCTATTTTGAGAAATCCTTGTAAACCATAAACATTTTTATGACCCCCCCCCCCTGACCTCAAAAACTGGTAGACCAAAAAATATGAAAAAAATCATGGTAATATGTGTTTACATAAAGATTACAGGAAAATTAAAGCGGGTAAGAAATTCACGAAAAAAAAATGACAAATTTATCATCCCCAATACGAAACCCTAGGTACGCGAGTCTGACGCGCACTTTTTTACGGTTTTTTTATGATAACCCAGAGCCAACCAAATTGTGCATCCAAAACACACCCAACAAATTTCGCGTGCAAGTTAGTATTTATGTGGTGCGTGCAGTTAGTATTTTGGATAGAACACTTTAGTTAGCATTTTTAGTATTTTCTGTTGTGCTTTTAAAAATACCTAGCCCTCGATCAAGATCTGTTAGAACACACTAAGGTCCTCTTCAACATGGTTAAAACTATCAATTACAACTGAAAAAAGCGCTCGTAAATTAAAAGTTGTTGCTAACACATTTCTATAAGACTAGAAGTAGTGATACATACATTACTACATATAGTCCACCGCCCAGCCACCGAGATTCTGAGTAGTTCGGCGTTACCGCTAGAATACGGCGCACGGATTTTTATCTTACTTGTTTTAACACAAAATGTTGTTCAAATCCAAATACGATGTTAATACATTCATAGAACTTGTAGAAAGCAATCAATGTATGTGTATGAGACACAACCGTAGAAATGTTCGACAATATGATTTTGCGAAAAAATGCATGGCGTTATATTTGCCTCTCGTTAGAGTCGAACTTCGAGGGGATGAACAATAAAACCAAAGACGTATGATTGATTTATTATTGAAATGTCTTTTATATTTATAATTTAAGATAACGTTTATTCACTGTTAATCATTTGATATCATGTCAGCAGTCGAACCTTTAAGACTAGACGGTAAAACTTACGCGCGCGAGATTTGGATTCTTACAATTGTTGTAGCTGTTTCGGTCATTCGCGGCCGGCACGAGCGTGCCCTCCCCCAGCGCCCCGCTCCCTGCTCCGCACTTGTTCATTTTGTACTCACAGCTTACTCTTAGATCCAGATCAGGACATCCTTTCGTACTTTCGTTTTTAGTGCCTTTGGTTATTTAATTCAAAAGAAACAACATGCAAAATAAAAAATGAATGATCTCCTGTTCCTGTTTGTCTAACGAACACAATATAATAGTATGTAAAATATTTTGGACGATTACTGTGTTATATGAGTAACTAAATGGATATTTACTGTGAAATTCAATTGGTTTTGGAAACGGAAACTGGTGGTTATACTCGTCTAACGAACAATTTTACGCTTTATTGTGCTCTTCTTCTCTAGATAACTATACTAGATAACTATAAACTTAATTATGTGCTTCCCAAAATATGCTTTGACTGAAGGAAAAGTGAAATAAATTGAAAAACATTTATGGAAAAAATCATGGTAATATGTGTTTACGTAAAGATTACATAAAAAATAAAGCGGTTGAGAAATTTCCGAAAAAAAATGACAAAATTAAATTTATCATCCATAACACGAAACCCTGACTCGCACTTGGCTGTTTTTTTTTAAATGTAACAATCATCAAGACTAGTTAATAAAATAGTTAATAGAGTTAATAAAATATTATTTTTATCAATAAGTGTAATAGGTAACAATGAGCAGATTCATGTTGTAATTTTTCAGTGTATTAATTACGTTACGTACATAGGTTTCGTTAGAGTAATTTTCAAAAATACTCTAAAAAGCTAGATTCGCTCAGACAAATAGAACAAAAATTATTTATTATCCAGATATTATTGCACATAATAACATCGGAATGTTGAATATTTTTTTTTTTACTATTTATGTAATCCTTTGACATTTTTTTATGCGGAACCGGCCGGATATTTAGTTAAGGAAACGTAATTATGGGATATACAGTATTTTTAGTAACCATTTTTTATAAATTCTAACAAGTGCCGATAATAATTTACGAGGATAACATTATAAATGAAAAATGTGATGTTGTGATGATTTTTTAATAATCTCTATTTTAAATTACCTAATAATAACACATTCTCTTGCAGGCATATTTCTAGATACTCCAGTACATGTAAAAGTTTCTTAGAGGTGTTTGCATTTTTTCTTGATAAAATGCATCATTTCTTTTGATTTTTTGGTAAAGCAACCCATGTGAACTCCAAACAATAAAATAGCAATAAGCCCATTGTGACACATGAAGATGACCTTGGACCTAATAATAATAGTTATGCTCTGTTTTCAGTTATATGCCTTGAGCCGTCACCTTACAAAATGTGATTAATCCCTTTTGAATTGCATCCGCAGGACTCATTTCCGAGGCTACAAATGGGCATTTTATTTCTACAAGTCCTTCATTTCCTATGAGTCCATCCGGACTAGCTGCCAGAAAACCATCCACAGGATCGACAAATGACCACTTTGATCTACCTTTAGACCGGTATACTTTTCAAAGTCATGGGTGGCGCGATTTTATCTGCGTATTCTCTTAATAAATATTTACTTGTATAATTTTGACCTTAAGGTTTCAACATCTGCCTTACAGTGCATTGGTTGACTGCTGAGTGTTCTGTTTTCTTTTAATATACGCCTGAAATTTAATGTGATGAGCGTTAAAAATGTTTAGGTTTTCGCATCAAAAGCTTGATCGGTAGGACGAAAGGCTCACAAATTTGGAGGTTTTTTTTAAAACCCTATCTTATTACAATATACAATACATATTTATACTAACTTGTTAAGTTTGTAACCCTTTTTTACATCTTTTTTTTTCGTTTTGCTGATAAACGTACCTTTCCTTTTTTTTACCTTGTCGATATAATCATCTGAGATTCATAGTAATAAAATTAAGTACCAGTATTATTTATCCGAATTTTACTTATGTTTTCTTAGTTTACTGTTTTGTATATGATCTTTTGATTAAACAGTAAAAATCTCTCAGAAGCGGCAGCATAAATATTTTAACTCCTGTATAGGGTCAAATTAAAATGTGTCCTTATGTAAATTTAATATTTAAATTTTTCGTTTATTATTATATTTAATAAACCTATACTTCTGATTATAATTTTAATTTTTTTTTTAAAAGTTAATAAAAAAACAGATAAACTTATCAGATAAACGACATAATATATAAATATCAAATGACTTTGCAGATAAACGAAAGTCTGCTTTTGAACTTTGCCGATCATCCTTAATAGATAGTTATTAAATTTAGCCCTAGTAGTAGTTATCTGAATATTACCTTTATTTCTGCAGTTCACTTTTTTATGTGATCTATTAGTTTCATAGAATAATCTCTCAGAATAAAAAGGGACTACATAATTATTTTTACTGCTGTATAGGATCAAACTATTTTGCAAACCTTAAACAGACATAGGTACATGTACTCTGTGATACTAATCGTCGTTATGAACAGTTTTTGTAATAGAGGCTGAAATGAAATACTTTTTAGGGTTCCGTGCCTCAGAATGAAAAAGACGAAACCCTTATAGGATCACTTTGTTGCCTATCTGTCTGTTATTTTCTTGCTGTCTGTCATCATGAGGAGGCCTGTCATTGCGTGTTGCATGCCAATGGCAGGATAATAGTTATAAGGAGTTGCAGACCAATCAAATTAATGGCCAAATCCAAGATGCATGACCTAATTTATAAACGAAATACATAGTATTTATAAGGTAAAAAATACAAATAGTACTCGCCCATTTTTGCACGAAAAATCTGTCCACCATACTCAATAATTTCTCCATTACCATACACTGGTACAAAACTCTTTGATAATGCACCGTTTTAACAAGTAAGGTAAGTGAAACGAGTGACCTATCGCTCGTCCCGTCTTCTACCCCCGCACGCCTCCACCACCCCTGATGCGACGGAATGAAATTCTAGATTTATGTAATTTGCGCCCGCGATTTCGAATGCCAGCCCATAGCTATTTACTGAAATCCTATACTTTCTACATACGAAATAACTGCATTTTCCAAATATTTATGAACTACCACGGGTCCGAAATTCAATATAAATTGTTTTACTTTAGAAATGCTTGAGAAAATTCGAACATGAAAATGGAACATTTTGGAGCTTAAAACATAGATTTCCAAGTGCTTGTATTTCCTAAGCGTGTCGATTATCTGGAATTCAAAGTTAAATCGGACTTGTAGGTTGTGAAAAAGATGAAGTTACTCAAAGTTTTATTTGATTTAATGCATTAGCGTACAAATGAGAAGCTAAATCGTTTTGTATAGCCGCGGAGTCTTGCGCTCTTCCCTTAATATAGTGGCGAAGCGCATCTTTTATTCCGAACTCAAGTCGAATAAAAAAAAGCGACAGAAATAAATTAGGCAAGTATCATTTAAAAGTGTGCTGTCTCTCCCAAACGTATGTACTATGGAAAAGGAACACATACAGCAACGTATAAACTAAAGGGCCTTATTGGCACACCTGTTAAGTATTAACCAAACAGTTTCAATTGTCATTTTGTGTTATATCAATCTGCCACTAGATGGCGTCACTTCTGCAACTTTACTTGGTCGTGTAATACTCTAATGTCTGCCTGTGTTTCTTGTTTCGAAATAATAAATCTACTATTCTTCATTCAATCCTGTTTTGATTTGTCCAAAATCCATCAACAATTAATTTTGAAAAAAATTGTTGTTTTGGGGGCCACTGATTGAGAATATGCCAATCGAAAAAAATATTACGAATAAAAACCATTCTATGATAATGTTATAAGCGATATATTTTCAGAAAAATAGGGGTATGAATAAAGGAAAATGTCGTTCAGTCATTTATCCATCTCTATCACACTCTCTATGTGTGCGTCAGAGATGGACGTATGCTCGAACGATGAACGATCGACCGAGTCTTTTTGGGAGTGTCGGGCCGGGAAAAATGTATTTCAGCAATATGAATAACGCTGAAAGTATACTACCTACGACATTTCTTCAACGGCCGCCGAAAAGAGTTTAAAAAATTGGGCCAGCAAATATGCCAGGCTTCATACAAAAATGTTCGAAGTTCGAAACCCTTTCGTTAAGAAAAAAATGCGCACTTTCTCATGTATTTTATTTTTAACCCATCTCTTAACGGTCGGTCTTTCTGTTCAGTTTTAAGACCTGAACTTTCCTTGTATCAGCCATGGATGTAAAAAAAAGGCGGACAAAGTCGTCACTAAGCAACTACTGAAGCACAGCCCATTGCTAATGCCATTGCGGCGGTTTATAAGTGTGTGTGTGGATTTACTATACTTACATAGGCTTGATGTAAACGTGTGCGTGCCGGGCTCGTACGTACAAGCGAGTAAAGTTAAGGTTTAAGATTCTTTATTTCTTATAAGAACATTTACATATTCACTTAAAATGAGAACTTAATAATATCTAACTAAAGTTAAATATATTACACGTTAAAGTAACACCCCTAGTTATAATTTATTCTTTAAAAAAAAACCGGCCAAGTGCGAGTCAGACTCGCGTACCTAGGGTTTCGTATTGTGGATGATAAATTTAATTTTGCAATTTTTTTTCGTGAATTTCTCAACCGCTTTATTTTCCTGTAATCTTGACGTGAACACATTGTTGTGGATAAAATGTATATTTTTAGAACGCATCAGTCGAGTGTTCTGTCGACGTTTTGTTTTTTTGTGTGTGGTAACACTGCGCTCTCTTGCTTGGACGACTTTCCGGTGCTTGGAAGTTTTTCTACAATATTTGGTATATTAATTGATTAAAACAGAGGAAATCGATGTGAATATCATAAAAAACATTTGTGAGTCAGGGTCTGACAATATTTTGGCGAGAAGGCCACTTTTAGTTTGGTTCCTTTGTGTGTGACATAACCTGCATACACGCGGTTTTCAACAAGTGCGAAAACATTGACCGGTTACAATATCTTCTGGGTTTTGGATGCATCCAGGGGTAGTGGGTTGTGTTTAGGGTTCTCCGTGGAGGTGAGCAACGTGACACAACACCGGCACACATTTGGACTCCGTGTACGAGAGGGACTCTTACTGCGGACATCTTCTAAGTACCATTTTCTGGTAGGAAATTTTGTACTTATTTATTGTAGAATATAAGCAGCTTAAATTTACACGGACGTAGATTAGGGACAGCTTATGGGCCCCTGTTCCAACTGCTAACATTAGTTTCTACTACACACATATTAGTAAATATGATATTACCATGATATTTTTCATATGTCGGTCAACCAGTTTTGGAGATAAGGGGGGGACAGTATACATTTTTTTATAGTTTTTGAAGGTTTTCTCGAAATAGCTGTAATTAAATATAGCCAAACTATATGTTTTTACAATCAGCTTTTTAATATCTACTGTTTGATACTCATATTTTACTTTTATAAAATATTTTATTTATTTATTTTACTTATTTTTTTATATTTCTCGTTTGTGCCCAACTGTTTTTTAAATTGCTATAGTTTTCCTGTAATTGGACAGTTATGATCTATAAATAATCGACATTTTTTTCATATTTTTCGGTCGACGTCATACGGCATGCTGTTGTGGGGTAGAGCCGCGGATACAGACGCAGTCTTTGTTTTGCAGAAGAGAGCAATTCGGGCTATTTATAATATGAAGCACCGGGATTCATTAAGAGAAAAGTTCAAAGAAATTAATATATTAACGGTTCCTTGTAAATATATTTACCAAGTCATTAGATATGTCAGAAAAAATGTTGAGTCTTTCCCAAGACTTGGTGAGCAACATTGTAAGGAAACCAGAAATAAGCATAAACTGGCTTTTCCAAAAATCAGACTTGCCAAAGTGAGTACCTCTTTCGTAGGACATGGTATAAGATTTTACAATAAACTTCCAAAGGAGGTCCTTACTTTGTCAGAGAATAAGTTTAAACAGTATATTAAGCAGGGCCTACTGAAAAAGACATATTATAAAATAAATGAATATTTGGATAATGGTGAAGCATGGTGTTACAGTGATAATGATATTTGTCATGATGGTAGGTTATAATTTAATTAATTAGTATAATTACTTAACTTGTGATTCCTCTAAAGAGTTAACATTAATTAATTACAGACTGTAAAAGGAAATATGAGACTATATGAGACAGGTAGGCAAAGATATATATGTTTTTCTTTTTTTTCATTAACCTGAATTCCTGCTGTCTTGTATTTTCTTATCCCTTGGTTAAAGTAGATATAAGTCTTTTGTTGTTTAGTATAAGTTTTATGTTAAAAAAAATGACATGATCTTGCTAAGTTTCTTGCCCGTTCTTCTTAGCAAGACTACTCGAATGGGCGGAGGTAGGCATGTATTTATATATGTAACATTATTAGTATGTAGTATATAGGATGGGATTTGGTCGGCCGCCTGGATTCGTGCTGGGGGCTTGGTTGGTGATCATTGAACCTTGTTCCTGGTCCCTGGCCGGGTCTCCGGTGTGGGTTCGGGCGGTTGATTGGATTTCACCTTGTATAATATATATTTTACCTATAATTTTAATCGTATATACAGGGTGGAAAAAATTTAAGGGCCCTGGAGGGGAACTACCTTAAATCCTTTAGTTAGGTCATTTCACTGAAAGGAAACATTCTTTTATTTTTTAAAAGAAACAAAACTGCATTCAAAGATATTCTGAAATTCGCTTGTCTCATCCGGGAATCAAATCAACTAAAAATAAAAAAAATAAACCCTCGCTATTTTATCATACAAATCGGTAGGATTATAACCTCGCTAGTAGCTGGCCTTAGAAGGACGTGTGCTGCTGACCAAATTGGTAACATTACGAAGTCCTTGTGTGTCAGGACTGCAGCAGGTAGAGATCTTTAGATTCTGCCTACACCTTGTGCTGTAAAAACGACGCAGGCGATCACTAAAAGATATTTATTTGTATCATACTGCGTACTTTTTTCAAGAAAACTAATAAAAAGCTTTCCCTTACCGTTTTAAATTACCTACACTGAACTATGTTTAGGTATCTCTATTCGGAATGTGTTCAGAAATCATGACAAAATTGTATAACTCACCTTTTGTGGATGGTCCTGGCCTTGCCCTGTCCTGCTCACTAATCGCTCTGTCCTGCTTGCTGATCACCGTCTCATCGATGTCCAGGTAGTTTTGTGTGTTCTGTAACACATTATTATGTATCAAAGAAGTAGAATTTTATGAATAATATGAACGGGTACAACTACAAGATACATAACCCTCTCTTGGTGACTGAGTTGAACTCGCACTTGCCTTTTTAGGATTCCGTAGTACCTAAAGGGTACAACAGGAACCATTATGGTAAGAGTCCGTTGTCCGTCCGTCCGTATGTCACACCCTCATATAATAACTTTTGCACCGTTAAAGACAGACTTGAAATTTGGCACAAAAATAGCATTGATTTGCCCACCTAATATCGTGCAGTAAAATAAAAAAAAACGATTTAATAAAGCTGATTTTGAAGATTTTAGTTTTAGTTTGACGTATCTAAATTTACACTAAGTTGTGATTAAAACGAAGAGCCATTTTCAAGTCACGAATTTATAAACGTCAAACATAAAATCTACTAAATTTATGTTTGACAGCACTAATTTACTCAACTTACGTGTTTTGGTATTTTCAAGGCGCAGTTTAGTGCTGTCACTTGAGTAAATTTAGTATTTTTAGTAAGATTTTAATCAGCTGCTCATAAGGTCCCTCATAAAAACGGACTAAATTTTCCGACGACTTTTCCCGTAGTATTTTACAGTTTTGTGATAGAAATACATGTGTACCGTATTAAAAACATTCTTCGACACGTACACACAACAATCAAATACATTTTTGAATTGCAGTTTTGCCAAAATTTGTATTATAACCTGGGGACATATCTACGTTTTATTTCTATTGAAAAGAGTAGATTTGTCCACTTACATACAGCTTGCGACCCTTGTATGATGGTAAGGTATGATGAGGGACAACATCGTAGTTGCTCTCGACACGTACACACTTCAATCAAATACAATTTTTAAATTGCAGTTTTTTCCAAAATTGGTCCATTTACATACAACTTGCGAGCCTTGTATGATGAGGGATAACATCATAATTGCTCTCGTACCTATACAAAAACTATAAGAAACACATACTAAGGTTTATGGGAGCACTAGCGTCTGTGGTGTCGTTCAACCCTTCCGAGCTATGAGGTGCTACCCGAATAATAGATTTCATTGCTTGTTAAAGCACCAAACTCTCATTAGACAGCAGCAACAATTTTTTTGGCCTACTGTGCCCTGCACAACATGTTCATTGATCACTAGGCAGATGAATTAGGTTTAACGAGAAACAACCATCAAGCCGAAAAGCTTAATGTCGAACAGATCCACTTTTCATCTGAAGGGCAAGCAACATGTTTCAGAGTCATGGAAACTCTTTCAATTTACTAATAGGATTTGACAAATAAAAAAATAAACGTTTTATAAATTAGATTTAATTTATAGCACTAAAACACCAAATGTTAAAATAATACATCGCAGTTCAGATCGGGGCTCAGATCTATGTTACTCATGGCTTCTATAGAGTCCTGCCATCTTCGAGCGCACCAGCCCCATACCGACTAGGAGTAAATTTGGTCATCACTCATGATCTCTACTCAGTGGCGTGCACAGAACTTTTTTCCGGAAAAGCAATCAGAAGGTCAAGTACGACAATAAAAAAAATATGAAAAAATTTAAATAACAATTTGAAAAAAAAAAAGTTTGTATGGAAATGTCCACTCTAAGGTAGGCAGTGCCTACCCCGGCGTCATACAAACTTTTTTTCATACAACGTCATACAAAATTAAGTTTTTTAGTAGGTTTCTTATCTTAAAACTAAAACCTTCAAAATCGGCTTCAATGCCACTATTAGAAAGTGAGTATTTTAAAATGATGAGAAATATGAAATAAAATATACAGGTTATTAAGATGAAGTTATGAATAGATGAGAAGTAAAACAGTTGTTTCAAACAATTCAAACAATATGTTACTTTTCTATGGAACAGCTGATTTTTTTTCGCGATTCGAGGCTTGGCTCCTTAGTAAAAGTTTTTCGTATGGACGAGTACTATCACCAGTTCTCGGCTTCCGCGACTTGATATTAACACCCAGTATTTATTTATTTAGTCTTAATTACATATATTTATATTTTTTCAATATTTTTTTCTTTCTCTGCATGCCTTGTCTCTGTTGGATCTTGGTTTTATTTGTTGAACAAGATAAATTGTAAAGAACTGCCGGGAGGAAACGCGGGATCCCTGAATCTCAGAAGATCGTTGATAACACAATCACATCATACTTCATTATCGTCCAAATAATCATTGATTTCATAGTAGGCTTTTTTCAGGAGATGATATCTGTTTATAGTTTAAACTTAATTTCATCTTGAATTAAAACACTTGTACTGTAGTTTCACTTTATTTTTGTTAACTCCCAACCGGTTTCGGATTTTACTCCATTTTCAAGGGAAGATCTTAATTAAAAATATTTCACATGATTCCAGGCACTAGCTCTGAGCAACGTAAACAACGTTGTTATTAATGTTTCAAGTTTCACCAAGTGCCGACAATCGCAAGTATAAATTTTGTTAAACTTAATTTCTGATAAACCAAGGACCTCCTTTCGAAGTTTATTGTAAAATCTTATACCTTGTCCTACGAAAGAGGAACTTACTTTGGCAAGTCTGATTTTTGTAAAAGTCAGTGTATGAGTATATGTATGTTTCTGGTTTCTATAGAGTGGTGCTCACCAAGCCTCGAGAAAGTATTAATGTTTTAGTGACATATCTAATAACTTGCTAAATAAATTCACAAGGAACCGTTAATAAATGTTATTAGAGTGCATTACAAACTAGAAAAGATCAACTAGAAACAAATTTCAAGCATTCGAAAAATAACTCCTCGAGTGCGGATTCAATCCTGCAACCTCCTGCTTACATGACAGGCGCGCTACCGACTGCACCACCGATGTTGTTATCTGAACCGACGAATTTTTCCACCATACCTGTACAGGACACTGTTTTTTTTTTGCAACTACTTTGTTTATCATCTTGTAATGCACATACTGAAAGCTAACGAGGGCGGGAACAGGCCCCTTAATTTCTTAGAAATTTTCTCTTAATAGAACTTCATGTTATAAATTGCTCTCTCCTGCAAAACAAACACTGCTTCTATATCCGCGGCTCTACCCCACAGCAATATACCGCACGAAATAATGCTAAGAAAGTAACTAAAACAAACTAATCTAGCAGTATCTCCAATCAGTAAATTGCTTTATGCGTCGAACAGAGAGAAACAAGGAGTAAATTATAAAAATATATAATTGTTTACTTGTAAAGATTTAGAGTAATTTGTGAAAACCTCAAAAAAAATTATGTCTCCCCCTTATCTCCAAAACTGGTGGACCGAAAAATATGAAACAAAAAGTTTATTATATTTTATAATAATTTTATTAATGTAATTCCAAGGTCTTTGATTACGTAAATCATAATATTTTACTTGAAATTTTAGATCGGTACGGAATCAGAGGGATTGCTAACGCTTGGTTTAGTTCTTATTTAGAAGACAGAAGTCAAAGTGTCATTCTGCCAATTTTCAATAAATCGAATACCCTAATAAACGCTGAGTCAAAAGTTTCAAATATACATAAGGGAGTACCACAGGGAAGTATATTGGGGCCTATACTTTTCCTTTTGTACGTCAACGAGCTCCCTCGTGAAGTAAAGGAAAAAACTATTATGTTTGCAGACGATATATCTGTGTTTTATAAAATTAAAAGACACGATAGATGTCATGATTTCAATAATATTGTTGAATTTGTCAAATCATTAATTCATTGGTTAAAAAACATCGATCTCAATACAAACATCACTAAATTAATATGCTTCAGAAATTACAACACGGAAGAGTTAAAACTTGAAATGTGTATCGATGATAGACAAATTGAATGTGTGCATGATGCGAAATGTTTAGGTATATATGTTTTGAAAAAGCACATATAGGTATTAGTAAATAAACTAAGCAGTTTTTGCTACGCTCTAAGAGGTTTGTCGAAGTTAGCTACAAAACAAGCAGCACTTCAGTCATATTTTGCCTTCTTTCATTCGAGAGTTTTGTATGGAATAGTCGAATGGGGTGGTAGTGTAGATATTCAAAAAATCTTTGATCTTCAAAAGAGATGTATACGCATTTGGGACGGACATAAATCGAGCAGGGAAACTTGCCGAACATCTTTTGTTGAACTCGGAATACACACCATCACCGCTTTATACATTATTGAGCTCTGTAAATTAGTAAGGCGCTACCCAGAAAAATTCCCACTGAGAACTCCAGGTATTAGTGACCGGCTCAACGAACGCTTCAAATATGACTTCAATGTGCCTCCTAGTAGAACTGTTACTTATACTCGTACTACAAAACTGGCTGCCATTAAGGCTTACAATCGTTTGAATGACGAAATTAAGTCCTTACCGGGAAATAAGTTTTTCATTAAATTAAAACAGTACTTGATCACGGTTTGTTCAGACAGTTTCAAAGAATTTCTTGAAACTACACCATAAAAATGTATAAAAAGGTAAAATTGTTAAAATATTGTTAACCACTGCATGAATAAATAAATTTAATTAACTATATAAATTACAATGTACGATATACCTATTAGAATAAGTTGTATGCATGGAAATAGCAAAGATTAGATTATTTGTACATATCTCATTTAATTATTATTATACTTAAAGTTGTATTTTAATACTAAAATTAAGAAAATTGTTACACCCAATGGGTAAAATTACATTGAGCCATAATTATGTACATATAACATCTAAAATTGACATGTAATTTAATGCAATAAATATATTGATTGATTGATTGATTGATTGATATAGGAAGTGTCTAGCCTGCCACCAGCGGCCGTTTAGCAAAATAATATATTCTGCCACTAGCGGCAGAATAACAAAAATAATTATTCTACCACAAGTTTATGATTATTGAAATTTACTTCCTAACGTCAACTAGATAAGGTACAATATTCAATACACGTTGGTTGAACGTAGTGAGTATAGCTACTGGTGGCTGAATAGCAGAAACTGCTATCCTGCCGCAAGTTAATTACCGTTGGAACGTAATCCTTATCAATCAATCAATCAATCAAAAGTTAATTTGTCCGAAAGCATGTTACAAAAGTTGTTATGTTAAATGTAGAAACATGTTAGTTCCAATGCTATCTGCCAGGCTAGCATACAAGTATTTTAAAGTAATCAATTACACTTTATTAATTTAACTTAAATTAAATTAAACTAATTATTTACAATTAATTTATCATTTAAAGTTAAGCTACCAAAACAAATCACAAATGAAATATTTAACATTTCTAATTTACTTAATTTTATAATATGAAGAACAATGTCAATTTATTCCTAATATAATAAAATAAAACAAAATAGCACAATTCAAATATTCAAATTCAAAATTCAAATTCAATGTCATTGTCTTCAAAAAAATATTTAACGCTGAAATACGATTTCTTTTTTAGGATCTTGAAGACTGTCGCTCTAAATTGTCTTTGTGGTAACTCTTTTATTTTATCTGGTAGTTTATTGTAAAGCGTTATTGCCATACTATAGATGCTATTGCTATGAAGTTTATCTGAATGGCACTTCAACTTCATGGATAAAAAATGGGTTGAATCTGTTTCAAAACCGAATCAGAGCAACCCGAATCCACCCAGTCTTGTGGCGACTACCCCTAGAGTGTATATAAAAAGCCGGAGGCGCGGAGGTAGGGCAGCCCCCGCCCGTAGTAACTGAAGCTGCGGAGGTGAGCATGGGTGACTGCACTTTGTTACGCAAGGGCGGAGGGGCTGCACTTACCGCAGTGCCGAAACAGTTGCAGAAGTAACTTCATGTCATTAATCGATTTTAGTCCGAAAAATGTGGTTATGATTTTACAAAAAAATACATAATTCAAAAACCTCACCTCCACAAAAATACAATAAATATTCGAATATCTGCTCTGGTGGCAGACTAGTAACTTAGTTTTGTTAAGATTTTATTTTTTGCTAGACGACCACCAGTGGCAGACTAAAGATGCTTAGTCTTGTTAAGGCGCTCCACAATGCCAAACATCAGTTTTGTTTTGGATTCAGTTCCGCCAATGCAAATGGTAAAAATTTTAAAAAAATATGGCGTATTTTGTGACTCAAGGCAATTATTAATTACACTTTATAAATAAACATACTTTCAATCTTCTATTCATTATATTACTTTAAAAAAAACATGAATTTCACGAAAAAAGCGATTCAGTTTCCGTGTTTCAAAACCGATTGAAACGAAACCAACACACGCAGATACTAACGAGAAATAACTATCTTTATTACACAAAGAAATTATGGTAAGTGTCATAAAATAGCCACGATTTCAAAATAACTGAAGTTTTGCGTGCGCGGCATCTGATTAGAGCAGGATAGACAGTTAAAAAACAAGCGCTTTACAGCAGGACTGAATTTTAGCATAGTGCAGCCCCTTAAACGATCACTAGTGGCAGGATTTTCTTTTTTGCTAGACGACCACCAGTGGCAGACTAAGATGCTTAGTCTTGTTAAACGACCACTAGTGGCAGGATTTTATTTTCTGCTAGACGGCCACTTGTGGCAGACTAGACACTTCCTATTTTATAACTGGATACTTTCAGAAAAACTCTAGCGATTCAAAAAAAGTTGAACAAAAATGAGAAATATATATAAAGTAAAATAAAAAAAGTATTTGATAAATATACCAAAAAGATTTCAAATTGTCGGTATTAAGGAGTTGATTGTAAAAATATATCTACCAATCAAGCTACAGGGACTAGTTTCGTTTACCGTTAATATTTACTTCCACCAATTTCGAGAATATTCGGAAAACCACAAACATATGCAAGTCCCTATATTTCCGAAACTAGAGGACTAAAAAATATGCAAAAATCGTGGTAATATGTGATTACGTAAAGAATACAGAAAAAATAAAAATCAACATCAACATGTACCGTTCATCAACAGTAATCTCAATTACGTGCCAATAAAATGTTATTTAAATTACATTCATTGTTACGGAGACCAGTAAGCTTCGGAAAAACGAGTACAATTTGTAATGAGTGCGTAACAATACTACATCGAACGTAAATAATGCCAAATTACATTTGGAGCTTAGAAATACGACGAAACCCGTTGAAAACCTTAGCGTTGCAACCCGAGTGTTCCTACCCCGCCTAGAGTTCTTTAATGAACGCACACTTCAGAGTGGCGTTCATAAGTTAGCAATATCGCCAGATCCTATGAGTGACAGCAGGATAGCGTATACAATTTTCAAAGCGTGCGCAAGATAGAGGTTTAGAACCCGTGTCGCTCCACCATATGAATGCAAATTGGGACTTCGGGAAAACATCAAAGACGTCACTTACAACATATTTGATATCCTCCATCTCATGTTGTTCACTTTCCTCGAGGATCAATTGAGTTGTGACGTCATCAGGGTCTGTTTTATAAAGATCCAAAGGTTCTTGTTTTATATCTGGAAAACGTAATATTAGCTGAAATTAAATCATTTATCTAATATCTTACTTAGAGATCCCCTCGGAGTAATTCGGGGCAGAGTAAGCCCAAATTAAGAGAAAGTTTGCCTTTGCTCACAGGCAAAAAACTAGGAGGCCCACCTGGGACCGATGGATGGCGGTATATCCATCCCTAATAGCCGGGCTTTATATGGAACAGACTGGTGACGGGCAGCAGCGTCACTGTTGCGAGGGTTCTGGCACCGCGCTCGCCTGCCCAGCGTGTGTGAGTATGGGCAATTCTTCCAGGATGACCGCTGGGAGTGGTAAAGTCCTGGAAAGACTTATGGCCAGCAGTGGACGAATTAGGCTGATGGATGACGGATGGATGATCTAATTTCTAAACCTTCAAGTTTTGTGACACAATTTGGGACAAGTGTACGTCTAGCAGAGGATCGCTGCTGCTATAGATTGAAGAAGATCGAGATAAAAAATAAATAAGACCACTAATGATCTACGACTCATATTTTTCCAAGAAAATTTATAAGAAACTTTTCCTTACCAATTTAAAGTACTAATCTACACTGAGCTATGTACAAGTCCAGTTGAGGTATCACTATTTGGAATATGTTCAGAAATCATGACAAAGTTGTATAACTCACCTTTTGAAGAGGGTCCTGGTCTTGCTCTGTCCTGCTCACTAATCGCTCTGTCCTGCTTACTGATCACCGTCTCACTGATGTCCAGGTAGTCTTGTGTGTTCTGTAACACAACATTATGTATTAATGAAGTAGAAGTTCATGACTATTATAACAGACAAAATTTGTAATTAATATTTCTACCAACAAATTTGACGTTCCAACTTGGTGGGGGTGACTATCACCGTACTTCAGTATACACACTATTCAGGGTATGCAGGTTTCCCCTTTCGTAAATTTTTAAACTACGAATAAAAAAAAGAATAACTTCCCACAAGCACTCTAACCCAAAACCTTGAAATTAGTACTCAAACACTTTATGTGCATGTAATCTGTATAAAATTTGTGTAAATGTGCAAAGTGTTATAAATAAATAAATAGGTTTTTAACTTACTATGTTTTTCAAATCCTCCACCTTAACTTCTTCAATAGGAATCCCAATCATTGTAGTCCTCTTCTTAGAGAATACTTCTCCAAGTTCTTTAGCATCATCAGAAGAATCCATTTGTTCGTTTACGTCACTTTTATCAAGCAGATCCTGTGTGAAATCTATAAAGAGCAAATTATTGATCAGTATTTTTACTATAGAGTGAACACTGAATTCGCAAAAATGAAACATACTGTTCCATAATAAATTACGACCTGGCTTCAAAATGTATACCTTTATTATAAATTTACTTTATAATACATAGTATAATTAATAACATCATGATTTTTCACAAAGTTATCCACCATAAACTGAAACGCTTTTAGCACATTTGTTTTTTAACATTCTATGGGTGTAAACCGTACAGAGACACCTTCGTACGGGGGAGGGAGGAGATCCCCCTATAAGTCCACTCTCTAGGAAATGCCCAGTTTTCGCGTTAAGTATGAATATTTTAGTAAAATCATAACCTCACTTATGCTGAGAGTTTTTCACTGGATTTCTTTTACATAATAGCCCAAAGTTACATCCGCATATGCTTCGGCGCTGCGGGAAGTGCCTTCACCCTTAAGCGACAAACCGCAGGCACTTCACCAGGCACACCTCTGCACCTAGAACGGGAAAAGCTCTCCCTCCGCGCCTCCGGCTTTTCGTATCAGTACACTCTAGGGGTAGTAATCACAAGACTGCATGGAGTCGAGGTGCGATGAATCAGTTATTGAAACATGTTAACCTACCGGTCTACCAGTGGTACAGAGTCGGGGTGCGGTGATTAATTTTCTTTTTTCAACTTAAAAGAAGGAGCACACGAAATGAAGGCCCACAAAATGGCTAAAGCACTGACCTCTATTAGAATAATATTATTATGATTTCAATCTATGGTTTAAATTAAATACATGCCTATCAATAATAATCATGGAATTAGTATAAAATACCGTAGGTACCGACATAAATAACACGAATAAGATCACCTTTACCATTTTTGTTTTGTACACCCACAAACGTCTCGTAATGTACGCCACCGTAAATGGAATCCATGTTTTGGATTTGACTTACATTGCCATGTCCTTTATGTCATGTATTGTAGGTGTGTGTATTTAGGCCTGTGCCTATATGCAAAGACATTATTCAGCTAACAGTTCTCTGTATAATTTCTTGGCCTACGTGCTCTTAGTGCTCAAGTTTAAGGCTGCGTATAAACCTGGACAAATTAGTGATTTTGCCCCCGCATCCCCGCACCTCAACTGTTTGCGCGACCGGCCGTCACCGGCCGCGAGCGCTATTTCTTAGCTCCCACGAGCGGTGTGGATCCGCGGTCATTAACCCGTGCACGTGCTAGTTTTCAATAATAAGTATAATGCATTTACGATGTATAAAATTCAACCCAGTTGACAAAACGGTTTGTTCGCAATGGCATTTTTTTGCGTAATTGTGTTTGCATCTAATTTTTATATTTCAAAATTTTATTTTTCGAAAGTCATACTTGCAAAGATAATGATAACGATGATGATACAACGATACGTCGATACGACGATACGTCGATACAATGATACGTCGATACAACGATACGTCGATACGCCGATACGTCGATACGACGATACGTCGATACGGGGATACGTCGATACAACGATACGTCAATACACCGATACGTCGATACGTCGATACGGGGATACGTCGATACAACAATACGTCGATACGCCGATACGCCGATACGTCGATACATCGATACGTCGATACGGGGATACAACGATACGTCGATACGCCGATACGTCGATACGACGATACGTAGATACGGGGATACGTCGATACAACGATACGTCAATACACCGATACGTCGATACGTCGATACGGGGATACGTCGATACAACGATACGTCGATACGCCGATACGTCGATACGTCGATACGTCGATACGGGGATACGTCGATACAACGATACGTCGATACGACGATACGTCGATACGCCGATACGTCGATACGTCAATACGTCGATACGGGGATACGTCGATACAACGATACGTCGATACGACTATACGTCGATACGGGGATACAACGATACGCCGATACGTCGATACGCCGATACGTCGATACGACGATACATCGATACGGGGATACGTCGATACAACGATACGTCAATACGCCGATACGTCGATACGTCAATACGTCGATACGGGGATACGTCGATACAACGATACGTCGATACGGGGATACAACGATACGCCGATACGTCGATACGCCGATACGTCGATACGACGATACGACGATACGTCGATACGGGGATACGTCGATACAACGATACGTCAATACGCCGATACGTCGATACGTCGATACGGGGATACGTCGATACAACGATACTTCGATACGCCGATACGTCGATACGTCGATACGACGATACGAGGATACGACGATACGTCGATACAACGATACGTCGATACAACGATACGTCGATACGCCGATACGCCGATACGTCGATACGCCGATACGTCGATACGACGATACGTCGATACGGGGATACGTCGATACAACGATACGTCAATACGCCGAAACGTCGATACGTCGATTCGTCGATACGTCGATACGGGGATACGTTGATACGCCGATACGTGAATACGTCGATATGTCGATACAGGGATACGTCGATACAACGATACGTCGATACGACGATACGTCGATACGAGGATACGACGATACGAGGATACGACGATACGTCGATACGAGGATACGACGATACGTCGATACGAGGATACGACGATACGTCGATACGTCGATACGACGATACGTCGATACGACGATACGTCGATACGACGATACGACGATACGTCGATACGACGATACGTCGATACGACGATACGAAGATACGTCGATACGACGATACGTCGATACGACGATACGGCAATACGTCGATACGACGATACGTCGATACGACGATACGTCGATACGAGAATACGTTGATACGCCGATGGTGATGGTGAGATAAGGTTTTGTTAGTCTCCCAGAGGGGTAGGCAGCTAGGCAGAGACTACAGATTTCCATCTGCTACGATCCAGACACAACTCTTTCGCCTCTTCCACATCCATCAACCATATTTATTGTGATATTAAATTATAAGCTAAAAAAAATACCTCAGACGAAAAACATAGTGATATTCATTAGTCCATTGAGACAACCTTTAGTTCAACATCTTTAATAAAACATGACCTATCTACTTATTTTGAGTAATGGCGTACCTTTGCATTACTTTCATCCACTGCTTTATTTTCACTCGTAAAACATTTTTATTCCATTTTTACATTGGTTGCATTTATTTCCCATGTTTCAAATTACGAGATTTATTTAAATTACGAAACCGGGACGTCGAGAGCGCCAAAACATAGCCCTCCCGTCTCAACGGAGCGATCACAACTGACCGACGGGTGAGTGACGAAACAAAGCATGGAACAAAAAGCGCGTGCGACCGAGATATCTTGTCGCCGCCTTGTCTCAGAATAAATCGACGTAAGCGCCAATTCTTAGATGTTAAATTAAATGAAAACGAAACAGAATTATTCAAAATCCCCGTGCAATTATACGGGGTCATTTGTTTTCTTATTTTTAATACAAATTTCAAGGCAAACTGTTTTAAGAAAGGTCCTTTAACACTCGAAAAACATGAAATATAGAGGTAACTTCGTAATTTTTTTCTATCGAGCGAACTTAAAGCTTTTGCGTTTTTGCCTCTCAGAAATCAGAAATCAGAATGCTTTATTTGTGAACATAGGTATTTTAAACTAAATATAAAATTATACTTAGGTGGTGATACATTATGGGTTATGTTATGAACGCTATGTTCTACCGCTAAGGTATACAAATATTTTAAATAAGTATTGAATGACACATGCTCATACAAAATTTTAATTAATACAAAGTTAAATTAAATTAATTATTAAAAATATTAAATTGTATTATCATTTAAAAACATTTCGATCTTATAATAGCATTTTTTTATAAGTAACTTAGATAATTTATTCTTAAATTGTATCAAATTTAAATCTCTAATAAAATTAGGGATCTTATTAAATATTTTTGGCGCCATACAAAATATACTCTTATTCATTAGAGCAGTTTTCGAACTTCTCAAGCGTAACTGGTGCCTGTATTGTATCCTTACCTCTGAGTGGTACGAATCGGAGACTCTAACAAACAATTCAGGATTCGTTTTTACAAAAATCGCGACTTCGTATATGTAAAGAGAAGGCACGGTGAGAATTTTGAGTGATTTGAACATTGGCTCACAGCTGTCTGTTTGTTTAAGGCCACACATTGATCGTATGCACCGTTTTTGGGCTTTGAAGACGGTTTCTTTCTCTGTAGAGTTGCCCCAGAATATAATTCCATACCGTATAACTGATGCTACGAGCCCATGGTAAGCCGTTAATACTACATCCTTGCTTATGATATGCGACAGTTTATACAGAAGAAATGCTGATCTACCTAATCTATTACATACTTCTTTTGCCTGAGCTTTCCATGTAAGGTTGTTGTCAATAATTAATCCTAAAAATCGTGTAGCTTTAACTTCTTCTACTGTTTTTGAACCATAATTAATATTTAAATTTGGGGTTTTATTTATACGTTGATAAAATGTCATCGTTTTAGTTTTTTCAAGATTTGCTATTAATAAATTTTTGTCCAGCCAGTCCATCATTTCCTTTAATGCATCATTTATATAATTTTCAAAGTTATCAAAATTATTACATTTTATTATTATTGTGCTATCATCTGCAAACAACACCATTGGATGAGAAACACTATATGGCAGTTCGTTAATATATAGTAAAAACAATAATGGCCCTAATACACTGCCTTGTGGTACCCCGCAAGTAATTTGTCTAGCACCTGACACGTATTTTATTTCCCTATTAGTCTGGGGGCATATTCTGGAAATTTCTGTGTATTGAACTCTGTTTTTTAAATAAGATTCTATAAGACATAATACATTTCCTCTTACACCATAAGAATTGAGTCTTTGTAATAGTATACTATGATTAACGAAGTCAAAAGCTTTTGTCAGATCCATGTAGACAGCACAAATTGGGCTTTTTTCATCAACATTCCTCATAACTTTATCAAGTAAGTCATATACTGCCATATTTATTGTTCTTTTTTTCCTAAATCCATTTTGTTCGTTTATCAAAATATTGAATTTGTTTAAGTAAGTCTCTAAAGCAATATAAATAATATTCTCAAATATTTTGGAGAATATACAGACCATGGCAACTGGACGGTAGAATTTCATATTGAGCCTGTCATCTTTTTTGTAAACTGGTTTAACTATAACCGGTTTTAAACGGTCTGGATAGGTCCCATTAGAAATACAAAGATTTATAATATGGCTGAGATGTCCTGATATAAACTCTGCTACGTATTTTACAACTTTTGTGTGTATGTCGTCATATCCAACACTGTTTTTATTTTTTAGTGATTTGATTACTTTCAAGATGTCGCTTGGTGCAGTTGGTGCCATAAACATTGAACTTACTGAGTTTTGGGATATATTATGTTGGTTAGGCGTTACAAGTTGAGCACTTCGAGTCTGATCAGCAAAAAAATTGTTAAAGGCATTTGCAATATCAGAGGGTTGCGTCAAAGTTTTACCTTCTGCAACAATTTTATTGATAGGATGTTTTGGAAAATTTGATTTTGATTTATTGATAACTTTCCAGCTAGACTTAGATTTGTTATTTGATGTTTTTATATAGTAATTATTTTGAGCTTTTTGCGTCAATTTAACTATTTTATTGAATTTCTTTGAGTACTGTTTTAGTTTAATTTTATTTTCCTGCGAATGATTAGTTCTATAATTCCAAAGTAATTCTCTTTGTTTTTTACTGCATCTTTTTATTCCATTGGATACCCATTTGGGCTTTGGCCGGCTACTCATTTTAATTTTTACGAATGGAAAACATAGATTGTATATTAGAAGAAACATATCTATAAACATGGTATAAGCCGTATTGCCATCATTTGTTTCGTATATTTCAGAAAAACTAAGGCTTTTTATATAGCCTTTGAATTTTTCGAGATTTTCTTCGCTGAAATCTCTTTTTATTACCGACCATGAAGAAATTGTACAAGATTTTTTCACCGGGATTTTTATCAGCTGGGCTGTGTGGTCAGATAATCCATACTCAATAACCCTACCCTTGCATCCTCTCTTTACAGTGTGTGCTATGTTGTCTAAGCATGTCCCGCTAGAAAATCTGGTGGGCTCATGAAATTCGAGTTTTAAATTGTATGCTCTTAAGAGTTGGACAAAATATCGCGTCACGGGGTTATTTGCTAATACATCGATGTTAAAATCTCCGCAAAGTATAACTGATTTATTAGAATTTACACTTAGCTTCTTAAGCAGAGCTTCAATTCTTTCAAAGAAAGAGATCATATATTTTTTGACTTCTCTCTTTTTGGGCACTCTATAGACACAGGCAATGATCACATTATGCTCAGTGAGCTCTATTGCACAACATTCAAATTCATTTACAATTGATAACTTTTTGATCTCAACAAGCTCTTTAAATTGTTGTCCTGTTCTAACTAAAATACATGCACCTCCTCGTTTTTTGGACCTTGAGAAGTGTGTTGCTAGGTTGTAGTTAGGGATCGTTAACATATCTTCATGTCCCTCTACCATGAAATGTTCTGTGACACAAATTACATCTACATTTACTTTTTCCAATAATAAGTCTTCCAGACATATGATTAATCTATCTGATTTATTCATTAAACTAGCGATATTTTGGTGCAGAATATGAAGGTGATTATACACGAAAATGATCATTTCCTTCGTTTACAATGGGTGGGTTTTCACTATTGATGCCCGAAATATAGTTAATTGTTTCTTTTATTCCTAGAAATACAATACGCATTCCGTTGTTCTTGACCGTTCCATGACGCACTGTAAACATGTCGTGTTCATACGACAACTGCTGATTTGAATCTACTAAATAAACATATTCGTGAGTTTGATTATCGAGATGCAGAAGGTTGTTAAAGGTCTCGATTCTCCAATTATGCATAGCCGCATAATTTATGCATTTGAACACAGGTAGGCATAAGATAATGTTGGTGTGATTCAATGGTTTCAGGGTCTCTCGTATATGGAAAACTAAATTAAAGTAATCATTCGTTTCTTGAAAATCTCTTTCCCCAATCATAACTATGCAGTAGTCTTCTTTAGTATATCCGTGAATTTTTTTGTCAATTTGATCCAATAGTTCCATTGTTGAGCCGTTTGTCATAAGGTAGTGGCAGGTTTGGAATGTATTGCCTAAAGTCTCTTGAGATATGTTCAATATTTTGTTTCTATTATTACTAGTGATAATACAAATTTTCTTTTTTGGTATCTGGCTGTTCTCTTCTTGACACTTTGTTCTTTGCACAGGAAGCATCTTTTCTGTTTCTTTGATGTCTGATTGTGTACTCTGAGTATGGTTAGGATGATCTGTATTATTCGTGTTAGTGCAACGGGTGCAAGTATTCGAGTCATTATCGCGCATCTTACTGAGATCTATTATTGTTTTCTTAAGGTTATCATTCTCCATAGTTAAGTTCTGCACGGTTTCGTTTGAGGCGCTTAGTTCTAATTTTAATTTTTGTATTTGGCGCTTCAGTTGATCGTCGCAGTTATCATTGTCGGATAAACTGGGTAAACTGTCGGCGCTGCCATCGAGTACCAGGTTTACGTTCCTGCTATCTATGCTGCTAGTTGAACTATCTTCATCAAGTGACAGGTTTTTTTCGTTTTGATTTGTTGCTGGCTTGGCTCGCTTACTGCGGATGGTGATGTTTTCGAAGAAATTCATATTTATGTTATCGAACGAGGATTAAATAAACACAAAAAGATGTTGCTGCGGGTGAGGATCGATCCTGGGTCACTGTGATCAGCGCGGTAGAGCTCGAACGTTTAACCCACTGAGCTATTAACGTCATTAAGATACACGACGAAATTAAGGTATATTAGTCGGCTGTGAATGACAATGACTAATTGGTTAGGAATCTTCTTTGTGTTGGTTGATTCACTTAGTAACGGAAATTTTACATACAGTTTTTGATGATTCTCCAGAAAACCCTTATTTTTCTTATAGATCCAGTTCTAATAACTACTGGAAAGTTGGATGTATTCTTTATTTATACACATTTAGTCCACATACAGTTTTAATGCACTTTTTCTCGGTAGTAAGTATTTTATGAACACAGCTAATATCTCTTTAAATAAACAAATTATCAATTCACATTTAATAACACGCAATATTTATCGGTAAAGAATTACGTTAATGCACTTATTTTTATATAATATTCACTTTAAGCTATTTTTATTAATTTTATTACGCGAGGGACGTGCAACAACGTCAGGTTCGTTTTAGTTTACGAATCATAATCATAACTTGGTCAATCGGTTTAATAAAAATAATATAGATAATAGACTATAGGGCTAATATTCTGCACGAATATTAGCCCTGTAGTCTATTATCTATATTATTTTTATTAAACCGATTGACCAAGTTACACAATGTTTTATGCTCATTTGAAATTGTGCATTTGACATTATACCGACCCTTAAGTACGAAGCATAAAACACAGCGTATAATGTACGCCTTCAGAATATATGTACATAAATTATGACTTGCATTACTGGACGTACATTATTTAGACGGGCATTTTAGGGACCCAAATCGAATAATACAAAAATATTGGTATTATTGGTACGTACATTGACTACACATACCACTGAGCAAGTGAGCAAATTGTTTTATTCGGCCATGAGCAAATGTATTGTATTGTAATATATAATTCCTACCCCAAAATAGTGTGTCTTGGTTGCCGTGTTGATTATTTTAATTTACTTCCTTCCTTGCCCTTACCTCACTATAATACAGCTAAACATGGATATAAAAGTAGAAGTAAAAGAAGAAGCGTGTTGGCTCGATGATGCAGGTAACCACTATTTTCATAAACAAATAAAACCAACTAACGATTTTTTTCCTTTCGGTTCACAGCTTTGCCTTCATGTGTTTTGTTTGGTACTTACTCTATGGGTTTAGTCATAGCCTTCTCTAATTTATAAACAGACTGATTCATCTGGATAAAGATGGGATAAAGCGTCTCCCAGACTGACGCAGTCGCGGGCCATGCAATTACAACTGCTTAATGTACCTATTGCAAAGGTTGCTATTCGGCCCACGGCCATCGAACCAGAAGTAGATAAAAACTTGACATCTATGTTGGAGACGTTCCAATTTTATATCCCTAGTGTACTTGATTTGAATGTAAAGTCCCTTTCAATAGAATCCGCCAATAATGTAAACAAGATAATTATTTGACAGTTCTCTATGATTATGGTGTTGTACCCAAAGATTTGGTTGTACCTATACTGATGTTAAAGTGGTATTTTGGTGTGGTATTTTTTGAGTTTCTAAATAATGCTTCATGGTATCTCTTACAACATACTGAGACACCTCCATAATTTCTGAAGTAATTTTATATAACTCCATTTTGGATGGGTATGTAAGAGAGGATTTTTCTAAATAATTATAAATATTCACTAGAATTTTTTTCCCTTGTGGTCAGATAAATTTTTCGTTTTTTGGCAGGTAATAATTTTTCACTTTATTATTATTCTTGGATTTATTCTTAGCATCTCTAAGTGATTATGTGTACATCTTTATTAGATTTTAAAGAATTAATAGTTTATAAACATTGTTACCACCTTGTTTCTTGAGAAAGAGATCCAATCGTAAGCAAAAACAAAGTCCGTGATTTCACGCAGAAGTCGTCGTTCCAAGAATAAATCCAAGCAAATCGCAAAGAAAATGTCCAAAAACCAAAATACAAAAAGCAAAGTCGTCGATAATTAGAGGAAACAGAAAAACGCACAGAACTCGGAACAATACCCACCAATGAATAAAAAATCTAAGGAAATGAAATAATTGCCAAACCCGCTCTCTAAATCAGCTGTTTGCGGCCATTACAAATTTTCATTTTGTTGGTACAAAAGCGGTGTTTGTGAGAGGTTTGTGAAGTCACAACACTAACTTTCCAAAGACAAAAAAGACTTCGATGATAAAAAAATTAATATGACAGTTTGACAAACTATTGAAATTTTCGTCGTCCGATTATTTTTAATTAAAATAACTATCATAAAGAAGCTATTTGGTGTCGAAATGATTTTAAGAACAATGTATGGTTCCTTGAAATGTGAATATGATCAGGATTGATATTCAAATGTAAGTAATTACGCAGTAATCGTGTTTAAATTGGTTTGTTTACATTATTGGCGGATTCTATTGAAAGGGACTTTATATAGTTTGTTTCATAAAATTTTTCATAACTAAGAGATCTTTCAATGTTGTTGAAACTTGTGAGTCAATAAATTACTTTAAGTATATCGGAAAGTACAAATATTTTCATTTTAATAATGAATTTTAATATGCTTAATAATTGAAAAACCTGGCCCCCCATTAAATACTGTTTGTAAACATTGGCCCGTGTAAGAAAAAGTTTGCCCATCCCTGGTCTAACTTAAACATTTATTGCTAGCGCTTTCAAAAGTATGTGTGATTGGCTAGAAATTATGTGTCACATTGTTTCTAGCCAATCACAATACATTTGAACTTTGGCGTAGCTAGCATTTGGTCTATAATAATATAATAATAACGTTTATTTCGGATATTGTATCCATATTGTTAGTAACAGTTTTACTTAATTGCTATTGTTAGTAACTATTATATTTACAAATTTTAATTTATTTCGCATTGGGTAGGATTGACAACTGCACCCAATGCATAATGAATGGGTTGTCAATCCTATCCACTATCGTGCTCAGGATGCTGTTGGTAGATGCTCGCACTCGGCGCAGCAGCGAGGCAGCACGCAGCCTCATAATGCCGAAGTAGTCTTGGGTGCGCGCCACAGCGAACATACCCGACGCGCTGCACCACTGCCTCAGCCCCATCAGCATCCTAAACGCGTTATTGTACTGGACTCTCACGGTCTTTTTAAGGTGGTTAATCCGCAGACCGCAGGTGTAAAAAGATTGACAGTAGGCTTTAAACAAGGAAACTTTAACATCCTCTGTACACCCGCTAAATCTGCGGGCCAGCATGTTGCTGGCCCGCAGATTTAGCGGGGACCATTCTTTTTTTTAGTTATTGTTAATTTTTCCAAAACTAATATTTTTTCTAACCTTATGAAAGTTTAGGACTCATAAATTGCATACAATTAAATACATACATATACTCACACCTGTGTCCTAGAGGGGTAGGCAGAGACTACAGATTTCCACATGATACGATCCTGACACACCTCTTTCGAATCTTCCACATCCATTAATAGAGTAGTAATGGGCAACATTTCTTCAATATTTTCTGAAGTTTCAATTATCTCATTGGATAATCCAAAGTTTAAGTTGAGTCAATTAATTATGACTAAATTTTACACCTTATATGTCTCAGGAGATGCAAACATGTTAAAAATAAGAGCAGGGTATATTGAAATTAAAGTGGTTTAAGTAATGAAACCTGATGTGATGCTAGCTACGCCAAAGTTCAAATGTACCCCCTTGATTCAATTATAGAATCCTTTGCTTGCTCCAGATTCAAACATGGCACTCATAACAAAAAAAAATTTTGCTGCAACTATTTTCAGTCAGTGAAAAAGAGTGTTTTGTTCACTATTATTGGTGAACTAATAGCTCTTTTTGAAGTATTTTTTTACTGTTTTATTATATATATATACAGATTTTTATGAATGTTATAGTTGAAATTAAATAAAAAATAAAACTTTCGATATATATTTCGACCCACTTGAGGCCGTCGTCAGTCGAATATGGAATAAATAGATAAAATAGAGTTAACAATAAAATTAAAAAAGAAAAAAACTTAACCTATTTTCTTAACCCATTTCATTCACCTTTTTGCTCTCATCTGGTGAAGGTAGAGAAGGGTGTGTCTATCGGTCAGTGTTGTCTGTTTAGTCCGGCTCCGTAGTGGGCACCAAGTGACCAAATGTAAGACGATTCCCAAGTTCTCAGTTCAATGTCAGTCAAAGGGGAGTGGAAGGCTTTAATGATACGAACAGTGAAGCAGTTGTTAAATGAATGAGAATGAGAGCGAGCATGTGTGGGTATAGGTAAAGTAGCAATGGTAAAAAAGTGATTATCAATAATTTGCTCTTTATGGTTACAGATATCAAACAGGAACTGCTCGACACAAATGATGTAAAAGAAAAAATGGATACTTCCGATGATGCAAAAGACCCCGGAGAGGTAATTCCGAAGAAGAGGACCAGAATGATTGAGATTCCTATTGAAGAAGTTAAAGAGGAGAATTTGAACAACATAGTAAGTTCAAATCATACAAGAAATTGATACTTGTCGTTGTTGGTTCTTGATGGAACATTTGAAACATCTTGTCAATAAAACACATTACTTGGTAACTGCTCCACTTTATATTTAAATAACGAAATTGGACGAAATACATTTTCGCCTAATACAATAGCCTGAAGATGTTAGTATAACGAAACCGGTCGCTAGTGTAATTTAAATATAAAGTGGAGCAGTTACCAAGTAATGTGTTTTATTGACAAGATCAAATCATACACATGACATGGTGTTATAGTGATAATGATATTTGTCATGATAGTAGTTTATAATTTAAGTAAATAGTATAATTTCCTTACTTATGATTCCTCTAAGGAGTTAACATTAAATAATTACAGACTGTAAAAGGAGATATTTTTAGGGTTCCATAGTACCTTAAAGGTACAAAAAGAACCTGTATGTTGAGACTCTGTTGTCTGTCCGTCCGTCTGTATGTCACAGCCTTATAACTTTAGCACCGTTAAAGATAAATACATGAAATTTGGCACAAAAATAGCATTAATTTGCCTGATTGTAAAAATATATATTTTTACTATATTTACTGGCACTGGTTTCGAGAAATCTTGAAAAAAACACGAAAATATGTATATCCCCCCCTTATCTCCAAAACCGAAAGATATGAAAATAATGTCGATTATAGATCATAATTGGCTAATTACAGGAAACTATGGCGATTAAAAAAAAAGTTGAGTACAAATGAGAAATATAAAAAAATAAGTAAAATAAATAAAAATTTTTTTTTTATTAAAATACAATATATGTACAAAATTGTAAGTAATAAAGAGCTGATCGTAAAGATATACAGTTTGGCTATATTTAATTGCATCTATTTCGAGAAATCCTCGAAAAACCAGTTAAAAATGGATGTCCCCCCCTTATTGCGGTTGAGAAATTCACGTAAAAAAATGACAAAATTAAATTTATCATCCACGATACGGAACCCTAGGTACGCGAAACTGACTCGCACTTGGCTGGTTTTTCTAAATTTACTGTGGCTTAAGCATAACATTGTTTCGCAACCAGACTATAATTTGTGCAACCAATGCACTTTTACTAAAATCTGAACAGTAAGGTATAAGGTAATCCTGTTATTTTCATGATTAATACTTGCTATTGTCGGCACTTGGTGAAACATCATCATAATCTTGATAAAAACACTTGTAGTGTTTCACAATATCACTTTATATTACTCCAACCGGTTTCGCCTTACGCCTGTTATTTTAAATGTCAATTTTCTTTATTCACAATGCCAACAGCATAACAAATCCATCCATCCATCCATCAGCCCGTATTCTTCCACTGCTGGACATAGGTCTCCCTAATATTACGCCACTCTTGGCGGTCCTCAGTCATCCTCATCCAGCCGCCACCCGCAACGTCCTTCAGATCGTCAGTTCAGCGGGCACGAGGGCGGCCTACGCTGCGCTTTGCTGTACGTGGTCTCCATTCCAATACCTTACGGCCCCAACGGTTATCACAAATACATAATAAAAATACCACTTATACTTTTCACAAAACCAATAATAGGTATTGCTATGTACTGATATACTTTGCCCACAGAACTTACAAGAACACTTACTTGACATCGGAGAAACCAAAATCATACAATCAAGCAATATAAGAGCGTTAGCTGGGACAACTTCAAATGGTAAGTAGATACTGTCTGCAGGTTACTTTTCTTGCAAGAAGCGTTCTTCATGTCGTCAGTAAACTCCGTATACAGACCTCCGATCTTGACTTGATAGCGGATTTGATACGAAGAACTAATGCCGCCAAAATTAAATGATTAATACATCTGCCATGTTTATTAGGGCGAGGCCCCATTAGTGCGTTGCGTCGTCGCTGCGTCGTTTTCCATATATTTTTATGACATGCCCCATTAGACCGTTGCGTCGTCGCGGGCGACGTTTCAACGGATCAATGAACAAGAGACGAAGCGGGAGGGAGGGTGATGCGCTGCGTTGTCGGAGCTCCGCTGCGACGACGGACAGTGATCCACAGCTAGAGGAGGAAGCTAGACGAACGTAACGACATTTACGGACAGTGATCCACAGCTAGAGGAGGAAGCTAGACGAACGTAACGACATTTACGGACAGTGATCCACAGCTAGAGGAGGAAGCTAGACGAACGTAACGACATTTACGGACAGTGATCCACAGCTAGAGGAGGAAGCTAGACGAACGTAACGACATTTACGGACAGTGATCCACAGCTAGAGGAGGAAGCTAGACGAACGTAACGACATTTACGGACAGTGATCCACAGCTAGAGGAGGAAGCTAGACGAACGTAACGACATTTACGGACAGTGATCCACAGCTAGAGGAGGAAGCTAGACGAACGTATCGACATTTTTTATCTGCGTTGCGCTGTCGCAGCGTCAACGCAACGCAGGTGTGGCATACTATGCGTTGTTCCGTTGCGACGACGCGACGCAACGCAGCGCAACGCACTAATGCGGCCGTGAAACTACTTTGAAGCAATGTACAGAGAGTTCAAATAAAAAATAAGTATTGCACCACGTCTTCTGCCTCGGGCGAAAGGCTGGTTTATAATAAATCTTTGAAAATTTCGAGTTGCGAGTTATACAACAGCGAATCAAACACAAATTAAATTAGTTACCACAATAAATAGGAAATCATTTTCATTTTTACCTTTCTGCAATTAAAAAAAAGCTATTTCCCTTCGGTTTAATGTTTTATTCAAACAACCATATACGCAACAATTTCGATATGCTTTACTCATTTTTATGCCATCAAATACGTCACTCCAAACAATAATCACCGGTATCGCTGAAGCGCGTGCACTCGCGACTGGCATTCGTCCGACTATGTCCGAGGTCGTCGTAAGTACGCGTCTATGTGTGCGTGCGCCTGTTTTCTCTAGTTATATGGAGTGAATCTTCTGTTAGTGGTTATTTTGTGCTTTTGCTCTACCGGATCCCCTTTTTAGGTACCTAAAAGGTAAAAGGAACGTTTATGGTGAGACTCCGTTGTCCGTCCGTCCGTATGTCACAGCCTCATAACTTTAGCACCGTAAGACATACATACATGAAATTTGGCACAAAAATAGCATTAATTTGCCCACATAATATGGTGTAAAAAAAAATATGAAAAATTTAAAATTGTTCAAAATATTTCCAAAACAAAAGTGAGAAAAATAAAATATATTAGCCTAAAAATACAATACGGGTATCAAATTGTAGGTATTAAAAATTTGATTCTAAAAATATATACTTTTAATATATTTACTGACACTGGTTTCGAGAAATCTTTAAAAAACCCCAAAAATAATTATGTCCCCCCTTATCTCCGAAACTGGTAGACCAAAAAATATGAAAAAAAAACATGGTAATATGTGTTTACGTAAAGATTACAGGAAAAATAAAGCGTTCGCGAAATTCACAAAAAAAATGACAAAATTAAATTTATCATTTACAATACGGAACGGAACCCTAGGTACGCGAGTCTGACTCGCACTTGGCCGGTTTTTTTCAGTAGCCATGGAAAGGCATTTTCTCACGACATGATCTTCTGGCCTTCGCATGACGTGGCCGTACCATCTTTTTCCTATATAAAAAACATTATGATGAATAAGGGCAGCAATATACATAAATATGACTTTGTCTTTTATTCAATTAGTTACTCTTTGAGAATGGAGAATGAGAATTCACACACAAATTATATCTGATAACTGAAAATATAAATAAATCGCAGCGGCCGCAACTGTCACGACGTCCATCTTCCATCGATCGCCATGATTGATTGACCATTGTGTGAATTGTGTCGTGGCACATGGTTGAGCGTGGGCGACCATGGTCCATTGTGCACTGGCACATGGTTGAGCGTGGGCGACCATGGTCCATTGTGCACTGGGGTCTTAAGGGGGTATATCGTGAAAATCGACACTTTTTGAAGTTATTTATCTGATGTTGTAAAGAAGTCCCAAGTTAAATAAATTAGTATGACAATTTTGGGTCCTTCTTCTAGATTTTGGACTACCGGAAACGCAATTGGAGGAATTTCACTCGATAGAAATAATTATTGAAATGAGGTCTAAATTTAAACTTTTTTTGATATTCTGACATGTTAACTATACTTGAATGTTGTTATGGAAATTTGCATAGGTATTTTAGTTAATTTTGTATCAATTTAAAATTGCTTTTTTGTTAATTTTCTCCAAATCCGTCCCTCTCGCACTGCGGGTCTTTCCGCCTGGAGTAATGGGGACCTTTGCACGGACGATATCACCTTAATATGTTGAAAGGGATTACAGAGCTGTCCTCACCCAACTCCCAAATTAAGATGGTAGATCTGTACATCTCTTCAATATCGAATATATTTCAAACGTTAGACCGAAAGCACAAGATGCAGGGCACTGATATCGTGTTTGCAAAACAGTCAGTTCTGTTCAACTGTTTTTGCCTTAAGTTTTTGGCTCGAGGAAGCGACGATCGGGCTCGTAACTTTGTATGCAGTTGGCTCACCAAAACCCTGACCGGATTCAGGCGCCCGTTCCAATATTTTTGTTTGTTTATTGTCGATTCAATAAAGACTGTTGTATCATTTATTGATCACATTATTGATAATTTTCAAATGTGATTTTCAAGCTCTCTAAATCATACGGTTTCGCGTGTTTATAAATGTCAAAATTAACACTCTTAACGCCAGTGTATCATATACGATACACCTAAAGGTGTACTGATCCCACTTCGTAGCCCAGTGTATCACTCGGTATACACTGTTGTATACATTTTATTATGGCGTCCAATAGTGCTGGCCCTGGAGAATATGCCAGTAGTTTTAGGTTTTGAATCGGTTGGAAAATATCGAAGTTATAAGGATTTGAAAAAAAAGAAAGATAATTAGCGTTTTTCTTGTTGTTTTTTTTTTTAGTTCTTAGCTTTGCCCCAGATGGCGCTGTCCATGTCACCATAGATAAAATGTGTTTCGTAGCAATCAATGTCAAAGTGGTTTTTCGTTTGTTTGGAATCGGTGCAAATTTTGTCTTTGATTCTGTTGCTAAAGAATACGACAGTGCCATCTAGGAATCTTATTTTTCACTAAATTTAACATAAGGAAAAATTCATTTGTTGCTTGCTATACTGAAGCAGATCGAGTTTGAACTCTAAAGCTGATATTCAGAGTCCCAAAGCTCGAACTGGAATCGAACTAAGCAGAGTTATTACCATACTATTTGACCCTTGGGAGTGCTAAAATCTATGTCAAAGGGAACTGTGAATACAAGCCTAAGTGATGAAGCAGATAGGCCATCCCAACCGACCACCACTACAGAGCAGTGAGAGAAGGCACACACATACCGCTGGAAAAGTGCAAATTAGGAACCACGTGGTTGAGTGATTGGCCATAGTGTCTTTTACGATTTCCTATCGTACGCAACCGTTGTAGCCTACGGATTTCTACGAAAGAAATAAAAGAGGGGCTGTTAGACGTGCTGTTAAGTCGAAGCAGATCATGTTTGAACGCTCAGTGATGAAGCAGATAGGTAATCCCAATCGACCACCAATACTAGACTGTTCGAGACTGTCATACACTGTTCGAGTGTCCGGGGGCGCGCACTAACCTCGTGAACAAGGCCCCTCTCAGCCGCGTGCTTCGTTTACTCAACGGTATGGCTAGAGATCAACCAGAGGTGCATGTTTTCTCTGCATCACTGACCCAAATCCACACATGTGTGGTGAAATACTTGGAGCAATAACCATTTTTATTCTAAGTGTATGTATATTTTGATTTTTAGTGTATTAAAATTTCTTTCTGTTTTCCATGTATACGCATTGGACTTGTGTCTGTAATGTATTCATGTGTATTAATAAATAAATAAATAATAATAATAACTACCGAGCAGCGAGATAAGTCTGATTGGAGTCTTCAGTGTCCCCTGCCATACACACCACAGGCAAATGGCACCAGAGGGACTACGTGATTGAATGATTGGTCACAGCATCGTTCACATTTTCCTGTCCAAGCTGACGTAGCTTGCAGGATTCTACGGATGAACAATAACAGGAGCTTGACGTGGATTGCTGTTTACTAGAAGACATTTACGCCAGCCTACGCAAAACTTGGAAAGCTTAAGTGGTTTTTCCCGTGTCAATGAAACTGTTATACAGTTCGTATACTTCCATCAGCCACAGCCCCTGCTCCATCGTATTCTAGAAACTGCGGCAACCCTCGCTGATAAACGAGCCATGAGAGTTTTTAGCAGTGAGCTATAGGGTTTCATCCATACATCAGCCTGTGTTCATTCACTGCTGGACATATAGGCCTTTCCAATATTTCGCCACTCTTGGCGGTCCTCCGGTATCCTCATCCAGCCGCTACCCGCGGCGTCCTTCAGGGCGAGCTATTCCGGAGAAACAGTCAAAGGGAGACATCTTAAACTCAAGCTAAAAAATGTATAGAGTTGGACAGGTAAATCAGGTTTTTACGGTCGAGAAGGAAAATTCGACTGACTCGGAAATGCCCCCGTCGTCGGTCTACTGGACACTAGGTTGGCCTGGGCTACGCTTTCCTGTACACGTCGACGACGACAAAAATGGCCAGCCCACTGCCACTTCAACTTACTAATTCGGCAGGCTATGTCAGTCACTTTCGATCTCTGAAGGACCTCCTCATTTTGGATTTTAAGATATCCCAAGCATAGCCCGCTCCATAGCTCGCTGAGCGACCTTAAATCGGTGGATCAAATCAACCTCTTGTATTTTTATGATACCAATCGAAAGGGCCAATAATAAGGATCAATTCTTTTTAAACAACATGATATCGTAAATTAAAGGAAGAACATGAAAATTTACATACTATTTAGAATATTTTTCAACAAAATAAATGAAAGTTTATAGAATTAAATGAGACTTGAGGCTAATTCATGATTTATATAAAAATCAGTGTGAGGCGTAACGTCGTCGCGTAAACGTCTTTACTCGTCCAGATGAAGGCAATCTAAATCTGCTGAAACTGGTCGGCTTTCCCGATCATAACACGCATTGAGGTGAGCCGTTTTTATATAAAAAATGAAAGTTTATCCATACATTTTTCTAATCCATACATCTTCTATCTATATCTACACATATACTTAGAACAAAAAGTAGTAAAAAAGTTGGGTCCTTACATTGAACATTTTGTAAAAAAAAAAAATGAAATGGGATGTTATTGTTTTTACTTACTCATTGTAGTGAAGCCAAGACTACAATTTTTAAATTTTTTCTCTCCGTCTGTTGCGTTTTAATTTGAGAACCACTCAGCGGATTTGGATGCTATTTTCTTTATTGTCATTTTAGTGACCGGTCAAGGGGTGTTAATAAAGTAATGCCTAAGCCGAAAACGGGGTAGAGATTGAAGAAACACGTTTGGAGCCGTGGGTGAAAGGCTAGTTAGTCTTTCTAATTTACTAACAAAGAATATGATTTTAATAAATAGGTGTAGTCAGAGAGTGGACGAAGTCCTCAATAAAACAGAGGTTGGAGGTTCAGGAACTCAGTGTGTTTAGAAGACTTACAATTTTAACTCAAAATGTTAAACAAATAAGGTTGTTTGCTCAAGTCCGGCCTGTGTGTTCCGAGAGATGCGCGCAGTCGGTGCATGTGCGTACAAAATAATTAAACTGACGTAGTAAGTGGTCTTATACCAGTGTTCCTTGGGATTCACTGTATAGACGCACGTCTGGCAAGTCCCAACCCTAGACATTGGTTACACAGAGGTTATACATATTAATCAGAGATACAACGATTGCGCGATGTAACTCGGGACAGCGCCATCTAGTGTGAAGACTCGGAACTAAATATAGAGGGCGCTACATAGGTTCATTATCAAAATGACAAATTGATTTGTAAAAATGTATTTGAACTTTAATACATTGCTTTGCCTGTGATGGCTCAACACAAAAATTTTAAAATGTTGTTTATGTAACAGACGCTTGAAATTCAAGCATATTTTGCTGAACTAAATTTCAATTGAATGTTAACTTTACTGGTTTTCCTTTAATTTAAGATACTATGTTGCATGGAAGGAATTGATTCTTGTAATTGACCCTTTCGATAAGTATCATAAAATACAAGGTTTTTTTTTGTTTTGCCGGGTCGATTTCCTCTTCAAATAGATAACTTTCCAAAAACCATTGAACCCGAGTCTACTTACTAAAAAAAAAAAAAAGATGTCTCCATAAAGCCAAATCGTCTATCTCCAATATTTAAAGTAGTTTCCCTCGTAGGCCCATTGAGATAGATGGGACACCCTGTACATCTATACAAAGTAGTGAGCCTATTGGCGTAGAAAATATACGCGATTATTGCGTACTACTAATGTATTGTTTGGAAGTTGGCTATAGAAATTTGTATTCCAAACTATACGCTATTACTTTCAGACCCTTGCGTACTGGCCTTGTACGGAAAGACGCTAATTCTAAATTCGAAATGGGGGAGATTAATGGTCCTGCACGGACTCTCTCTCTGCTACCGTGATTATTGTGCACTTCCCCCCGGTCAGTCACCCTAGCCAGCCCAGCTCTTTAAAATAGAGCCGAACGGAATCGACGTGCTGACATAACTGATTCAGTGAAGGGAAGCTGGAGCTCATCATCGTCGCTATATTGACACCCTTTTGACGGAAATTGCGGACCAAATAAACAAGGCAGCAATATGTAATTATTAGTTGCCAAGTTATGTTATTGATTCGGCCCTCTTCAAGACTATTGATAAATTTGAATATCTTTATTTCAGCTGATACCTGCTGTAGTATCGAAAACCAAAACGTCCAAATGGAGGACTCTACGGACCCAGCCCAAGCAACAAATCCGGATGATTGGGAAAGTGAAGATGAAAATATCCTGGAAAGCGACGGAGATGACATAAACGAAGACATCACTTGGCCTATCCAGCTGCACGGCATGATGGCAACAGATTTCCCTGCGGAACTGCCTGATTATCTGTATGACGAGGTCAAAAGTAGGATTCACAGGGATGACGCAGCAGATGATGAAGTAATCAGCTCGTTTTTGCCACCTGAGAGCTTGTCCTTTGACTGGAAGGAGGAACCAGATGCGTTCCAAGGTCAGAGGGAAATCTTTACTGGTCATTCCGGTCCGACATTCCCCATAACGGATCTGAGATGTCCAGCAGATGTTTTCCTTAAAATTTGGGATACTGATATTCTGGATCTCATCGTCAAAGACACAAACATGTACGCTCAAAGGGTTATGAAAGCGAACGGATTAAAGCAACATTCGTGGCTGAAAACATGGCAACCTCTTACAAGAGACGAGTTCCTAGTGTTTCTTGCGGTGCTCATGGTACATGCAGACTGTTCTGGTATACTAGAAAGATATTTCTGGGAGTCCAGTAAAATCACTGAAATGTCCAACTTCAAAAATATTATGAAATACGATCGCTACATTCAAATTAAAAAGCTCCTTCGTTTCTTGTCCAGCCCTTCTGTTCGAACCCGTAAACGACCAAAGTTGAACAAAATTCAGCCAGTGCTAGATCATCTTTCGAAGAAGTTCACGGAGTTGTATGCCTCATCAGGAAATAGCTCTTGATGAGTCGCTTCTAAAATGGAAGGAACGATTGACCTTTGCGCAAAAGATCGCTAGTAAAGGCGAAGAGGACATCAAGAGCTATGAGATCTGCGACATCAAATCTGGATACCTGTGGACCTTTAAGATCTTCGCAGGGAAAGAGAGTGGTGAACAAGGCCCCAGCAACAAGTCAGCTGGTGTAACAGTGCGCAGCGTGATTGATCTTGTTCGCCCTCTATTCCATAAAGGGCACACTTTAATCCTGGACAATTACTACAGTTCCCCATTATTATCGCGTTGCCTTAAAAGGAACGGCATTGACAACTTGGCAACTCTGCGAACTGATCGCGAATTTGTCCCAAAACCCTTCAGAGAAATGACGAAAACCGCTATGAGTTTTGGAGAGTTCCGTACAAGCCATTGCAAGGACATGACTGTATTTCTGTGGCATGGCTTGAAATTGGTTTCGATGATTTCAACATACCATCCAGCCGAAATTGACATGGTGGCAAATGGTGACACTACCAAATATGAAAAGTATAAATCCAATAAAGTAGTCTTAGATTACAACAAGGTGATGAGTAAAGTAGATCAGAAAGACAAGCTCTTCGCCAAAGATGCTATGTGGCGCGTTTATAATAACTGGGGATGGCACGAGGCGCTCTTTCGGAGGATATTGAATGCATCAGTCCTAAACAGCTTGATCATATACAGGTGCAAGCCAGGGAAAAACTGTGCTGAGCTCCGACATTTTCGGCGGGAACTTATAACAAATTTGCTCCAATTGAGCAACATCGGCCCGGCCACCCACAAACCGGTGTATCAAGTTCAGACAATAGGCTCAATAGGAACAGGGAAATACCAACGCCCAAATCTTGTGGGAAACCATTTTGCTGTAAAATGTCCCCAAGCGTGGTGCGTTTGGTGCTGCCAAAGACAAACGATGCTTCACTGCGACACCTGCCATGAACCGTTATGTTTAGATTCATGTTTCATGGAGTACCATACAACGCCTTAGTTTGTATTGAACACGTTCGGTGTACCCTATGCGGTGCATGCCGAGCAGTTCTGCCGAGTTCGTGTATATTGGTATCGATTCGGCATAACACGTCTTAACTTATTTGACAGGACTAACCTTATTTTAAGCGTCCTGTCTTTTTCTTTCTTTATCGAAAAGACAAGGACAGAACGCTTAAATTAAGTTTAGTCCTGTCAATTAAGTTAAGATGTGCTTCACCGAATCGGTACCAATTTTGACTTTTTTAACCATTTCTTCGGTCACTACCGTTGTGGGGCGAACCGAGCGAGGGTCATCTTTGTTGGATGTTCATCCACGTTTAAATTCGGCGCACCAGCGTGCAACTGTAGAATACGGTGGAGCATTTGCTCCTAAAGTATCCTGTAAGTCTTGATTAACTCGTTCCATAGTAAAAATTTTCAAGCACATGTACTTAATAACCACCCGCAATTAAATGTTTCCCATATTCGACAACACGCTACAACAGACTGCTGACAAAAGACTTCCAATTTTACTTTCCTTTTTTTAAATCTAATCAATATTCCAGCTTTACCAGCCAGTATTAACTGTTTTCGGTTCCAAAGACTTTGTACCTCATTATCACTTCATAATGAACGCCCTCGTATCTTTAGATCGTTTACCAACAGGGTGCCTATCATCAAAAACATTGATAAAAACTAAACTTTCAAAATTGTCTTTGGTGTGTATTGAACTATTTACGAACTGTGGCTTCACTTCAGGTGCGAATCCTTAGACGATCGGAATTACATAGTATATCTATGTTTTTGATGAAAGGCACCCAGTTGGCAACCAATTCAAAGATGCATAATAGGCCCGCTGCTTTCACTTCAAAGCCACTCTAGGTATATGATGTGTCATATCATTTCTAGCCAATAATGTTGCAGTTGAAAGAGATAGATAGATGTTGAAGTTAGACAATAAAGCCCCTGGTTACAGAAAGACACGTACCATTTGCTTTTTGCATATTATTAACTGGTTGTGCCCCAACAAGCAGAAATTGCAGCAATAATTAATTAAACTTACTGAAACAGCTTGTAAGTTTCATGCTTAGGTGGGTGAGATCCGTCGTCTTTGACCGCCACGCTAAGACGTCTGTACCGTTCCAGTGAAAAGAATTAGTTACGTGTAATATTATTAAGGTGATATACCGTGCTAGCAAAGGTCCCCGTTACTCCAGGCAGAAAGACCCGCAGTGCGAAAGGGACGGAATCGGGGAAAATTATCAAAAAGTCGGTTTTAAATTAATGCAAAATTAACTAAAATAGCTACAAAAAAATCCATAACCAGTAATTTAGGTGTAGTTAAAACCCATCTAAATAAATATTTTTCAAGTCTGTATGCTATCCTAATTTGTCAGAATATCAAAAAAGTGTAAATTTATACCTGATTTCAACAATTATTTCTATCGAATGAAATTCCTCCTATCGCGTTTCTGATAGACCAAAATCTAGCAAAAGGTCCCAAATTTGTTATACTAATTTATTTTACTTGGAACTTCATTAAAAGAGCAGATAAATAACTTCAAAAAGTGTCAATTTTCACGGTATAGCCCCTTAAAACTCGCGTGAGCTGACGTACTAAATTTATTACATGCGGCTTGAACACTCACGTGTGATAGTTGTTGACTATATGCCAACCGTTTCATCGATACAATTTCGGCATTATCAAGGTGAGTGTCTTTCTTAAGGTTTCTCCCAACGCCGACGACCTTGAACTGAGTAACTTTATAACTATTTTATACGGTAACTTATAGCATTTTTTAATAGAAGCAAAATACATAGTAATCTACATGATACAAATAGTGATGTGGTTTTTCCTGAATTTTATTTTAATATACAGAAGTGAAGCAAGAAAATTCTAAGTTTACCATTATTTCTCGATTTTTTGTCCACTTGTAACAATATAACTGCTACAGTTTTTATCGAAACAGTATAAAAATTTATAAACTTCTAGACAAAATAATATTAAATGATATGGTTTTCTCAGTTTCAAATTAATAATATTTTAGATAAAATAAATTAAAAACACACTATTTTCGCACTTGTCAGCCGCAGCGACTGACGTAACAGCCATGTTGCAGTGCGAGCTGATAAGAACTTTATTTTAATATGGTTTTGTTCGAAATTTCAACCATCACGAATCGAGTTGCTAATTTTTCCGACGGAGCCACCTTAAGACGACGACGCGACGTTCACATTCGCCTTGATAATGCCAAAATTGTATCGGTGAAACGGTTGGCATATATATAGTCAACAACCATCACACGTGAGTGTTCAAGCCGTATGTAATAATAATTCAGTTACGTGTAATTTGTAACATCTGTTTTTTTTCGAGGCAGCGGAATATGAAACTGTCATGGCAAACTCTTGTTATTTGTGAATGCACTCCATAATAAAAAAAAAACTCGTATTTAAAAAATACCTACTATTTGTAAAATAATAATTTGGTACTATTACCCGTATCAATAGATCTTGGGATTAGAAATGGCTGCGTGCTTTAGCGGCTCTAGCTATATATACCGTTCGACCAATCGCACACCCGGACTTTTACATCGCATTATGGGATTTGCGCGATCGACAATAAACACAATTACCGCTATTGTTTTTATGCTACCTGCATTGCCATGTGCAAATATAGACGTAGATACAGGTCAATTTCGTGCTTACCGCGCCCACTCGTCACAGGGTTGAGGGACGGCCACGGAGAGGATGCGGTCGGTGTGGCGGGAAAGCAATCAAGCACGCGGCGCGCCCGGTCGTCTTCCCGCCAACCGCCACACCACCTGCATCTTCTCCGACGCAGACCTCCAACCCCTGTACCCCGTGGGCGCGGTAAATAAGTTGACAAGCTGTAGTCTGTAAGTGAATAGAACAGCTGCGATGTTTATTCCCAACGTCTATTGATACGGGTTATTTCTCAATTTCCACTTATATGCGGAATTTGAAATGTGTTTTTTTTTCAAACGTGATTTGACAGTTCGTTTTTTTTTCATGTTAATGTTTCTTGAATCGATTTTCACATACCTAGTCGATAACATATTTAAGAACAACTTAAGGTAACCTACTTTATTGTCGACTGAAGTAACAATAAAATAATACTGTACTTATTCATAAAATAAATACTTAATACGCAAAGTAAAACGGTATTTTTAATTTTCACTATTCCTAAAATTACCGCTTCTGAATCTGGACAAACAATTGAGTATAAAGCTTTGAGACTCCTTCGCGTCAAGCTCGTGCATTGACTGGCTGCGTTCAGTTTGATTGCCCGCCGGCCTAACACTGACAGCCGAATAGCATATAATAGGTCTTTACATTGCTCCCAAAGTGATAATGCGCATACAAATCTTCGCCACTGTTCGGCAAAGTTCGTGTTCTATACAATCGATACGGTCACGTCTTACGTCCGGTCGCTCGGCTATAGATTTGTATGCGCATTATTACTTTGGGAGTACTGTACCTTTACGTCCGCTGCGATCAGATAAACCAATATGGTAGCTATATAGCACAACTGTTTTTGATGTAAAAATTATATAAAATAAATGAAAAAAAAAAGTAAAAATCTATGAAATTGCTGAAATTTTCTTACAGATTCAATTCCTGTAATTTATTTCAATGATTTGTTTTTTGTTTGAAAGTTGATTTCAAGGCTTTATATCTACGTATTAAATTTTGTTTTTATTTTCAGTTTGATTATAAAAGTTAAATCTTCAAAAACAGTTCGTCCTAAATGCCATCCATTTGCATGATAAGATTCGAAATAACTTTTTACAGCTGACACTTTTCAAAAATTAAATGAATGTTGCTGTTAGCTTAATGTTGCCTCATTCATACATAAAAGATTATTTGGATTTGTCATTCCTAAAAAAAATGCAAAAATGTTCTGAAAATTGAGTTTACTTCAAATTCTCTATAGAAAACGGCAATTTCATATCCAAAGACCTAATATAAACTCAACGCGTGCTAATGAAATGGCATGTCCCCTGACGATCTAACTGCACGACACGAGCACAAAATAACCACTTACAGAATGTTTACTCCGAATAACTAGCGAAAACAGGCGCACGCACACATACACGCGTACGTACGACGATCTCGAAGATATAGTGCGCGCCCATCTTTTAGTCACCTCTGATTGAGTTACGAGTGCAAGCTTGCGCAGGTACAGTCAAGGAAACAATAATATGAACGGTTGATTATCAAATGTTTACTATAAGTGGGAAGGTGTACTTGTTGTACCTACCTATTTAATATATATTTATTATTTTAGTGCGATCTTAACTATATTAATAAAACGCATTAATATAAACACCATTTTCCTACATTGTCGCCTTAAAACGCTATAACGTCCGCGAGGCATAACAACAACAATAAACTTTTACAAACTAAATCAACAAAACAACAAATAAAGGCAACAAAAACAGATTCAACGATTAACTTAACGAATCATAGAATTTTTTCCACGAACGTACTTTTCATGCAACGCGCGCGTGTGTAGTGTACGGACGTAGCACTAACACTAACGCATAGTGTTGACACAGGCTAAATGGCGAGCGGGGGGTGTGGCGCGGCACGAAGGCGGGCGTGCTCCGCGCCCTCGCTCCTGTAACGTCCCCCTGACACCGTAAAACGGCTATTACGTCGCCTTTTGCGGCTATCTTCAGAGGCGACTAAAATATTGGCGCGCACTGTACGCGTCTATGGATGTGTGCGTCTGTTTTCACTCCGTCGTCGAGTCGGCCTTCTGTTTGTATCTATTCTGTGACACAAGGCCGAGGAAAGGTTTTTGTGTTCTTTTTTACAAACAATGAAAGATGAAATAATCAAAGACTTTTCAATATGAATGTCAGTACTTGGAAATAATGTACCGTAGACCCATCAGGTTTTCACTGACCTCTATACTACAATATATTATTTTAAATTGTATGTTTATTTTATGTTATTTTAATAGTAGTTTATGCTACAAGGGCGAAAAGGAATAAATTACGAGGACGTTTTAAACGTAACCGAGTAATTTATTGCTTTTATACCCGTGTATGATACTACGTTTTTCAATGCATAGTGTGAGGAAATGAAAACAAATATAATCTTGTGAACTTTCAATTATGATTGGCTCAAAACGATTGTATCCAGAGCCGTTAAACAGTGGAAAAAAAAGTATAACATCTATGGTAGACAGGAAAGGCTGCAGGTTAGCCAACCATTGCAAACAAATAAAAAAGAATTAATAATAAAAGCCCTAGGGCAAAATAATCGACTTTTTGTTCGGTTTTGATGCATAACAAGTGGGCCTTTACGAGCACATGCATTGAAAATTATTTTATGTTTTAATACTAAATCTAATAATTATTGTAATTTGGTTCACCCGTAATAATTATAATAAATAAATAGAATAGTATTATCATGATATATATGCAGGTTTTTCATTGCTTTCTTGATAAAGAAAAATCAGTGGGTTGTCAGATAAACAATCATCAAGAAAGTGGAATACTAAGTGTTCGTAGACTTTTTATCTCCAATATTCTAACAAAATTGTCATTTCAAGAGGTGGCATCAACCGCCAATGAAAACAAAGGCAGCAGGTCAGAGACTTGAGGGTAAACTTAAAGTCCCCAGAGTAAGCTCTGCATTTGCTAACCGTTCTAAAAACTTTTTGGGTTCATTCATTTACAATCAAATTACCAAAGAAATACCTCTAGAAGATAAAACTAAATTAAAACATAATATAATAAGAAAACCCCGTACGTGGCTTTTATCAAAATCTTATGATAGCATTGAAAAACTTTTGTATATCGAATCTTAGCTTTAAATAAACTTTTCATTCCCCCTTTCCTGCCCATACACAAGGTGACTTTTTGATCATCGTCCAAATTCATACTGGAGGCTTGATAAGTGATCAGTACCCTGGATCAGTAACAATTTTTGTGAAATTCGTATAATGAAATTTCGGCTTCCCATATAAATTCAGTTCCAGTCCGAGTGAATCACTGTGGGGAGTCGAAATTTCATTTTACGAATTTCACAAAAATTGTTATTAATCTATGATACTGATCACTTACCAAGCCACCAGTATGAATTTGGACGATGATCAAAAGGTCACCTTGTATATATATATATATTTTTTTTTTCTAGTGATTTACATGTTATACATTGCTCACGGACACTTCTTACTATAGGTACCCACATACATATAAGCAAAAACTTCATTTATCACTTATAGAAAAATTATTTCCCATTAGGTAACACAACTACACTTACTCGTATATTTATATATGATATCATAAACTAATCGTACACTTAGATACAATTTTACAAAATAAAATAACTGTTTATATTACTTATTGCACTGGGCGCCCTTTGGCGAAAATAACTTCATAGTGCTTCCGTGTTACGGAGAATTCTAGTATCGGAGCACACATATCCGAATTTATTATTATGTGCTAAGTTGTTAGTTTTACAGTCTAAGAAAGAATCTGTTAATGTGTCGGAAGCGTGCTTTGGGTATTATTAGTCCCAAATTTTTTTTTTCTCTATTTTTGTATTTTACTAACCCTAGGATAGGCCTAATTAAGTTTTTCTGTAATACTAACCATTTAAGTGAATAAATAAATAAACAATCGTAAATAATTTTAGTGGATACTTCTTATGCAACTCTTTATTGCATTCATTTTGAGGTCATTATTTTTTTTTAACCAGGAGGCCCACCATGCCTGGGACCGATGGATGGCGGCATATCCATCCCTAATAGCCGGGCCTTACATGGAACAGACTGGTGACGTGCAGCGGCGTCACTGGTGCGAGGGTTCCGGCACCACGCTCACCAACCCGCCTGCCCAGCGTGTGTGAGTATGGGCAATTCTTCCAGGATGACCACCGGGAGTGGCAAAGTCCTGGAAAGGCTTATGTCCAGCAGTGGACGAACTAGGTTGATGGGTGATGGATGATATTTTTTTTATTATTCCCATCAAAAAGCATTAACTTATCATAAACAATAACAAATAAAAAACAGTTAAAAAAACTTAATAAACAATCTATAATCATAAATCTAATTATCCTTCGTTAAAAAGTCCTTCCGGAAGTGAACATTCCCCCTATACGCGATGTGAACCAAGAAGTATCCACTTCAAAAACAAATATCAATTTGAAACTTTTTCTTACAGCTGACACCGGTCGAGATCCAGACATCAAAAATTTCCTATTCGAAGATTCTGCGGACGCATCCGAGTCATTGGATCAGATTGACTTGAACATCCAAGTTGATGATATCGTGGAAAGCGATGCAGATGAGGTTAATTATGATGATATCAGGGCCGGCGCCCTGAATGGCATGATGGCATTAGATTACCCGGCGGAGGTACCTAAAGTCGTGGGCAACGCAACCAAAATGAGGATTGATCACGAAGACATCGCAGATGACGAGGTAATTCGCTCATTTTTACCACCCGAATGCCTGTCCTTTGACTGGAGGAAAGAACCAGAGATATTCCGAAGTAAAAGGGAGTTTTTCTCTGGAACGTCAGGTCCAACTTTCCCTAAAGAGGACATAAAGTCTCCACGCGATTACTTCCTAAAAATTTGGAATAACGAAATTCTGGACCTTATAGTTAAAGAGACAAATTTATACGCTCAAAGGGTGATAAACTTGGGCAAGTTAAAAGTAAATTCGCGCTGGAAGAAATGGTACCCCATCACGAGACCGGAGTTGCTTGTGTTCTTTACGGTGATTATGCTGCAGGCGTTGAACCGTTCTTCCTCCGAGTTGTCGTACTGGTACTCTCGTATATTAATGCCAAACTTTAAAAGAATGATGACGTATGAACGGTACATTCTCATTAAAAGATTTCTCCATTTCGTTTCCGAGCCTCCCATAGACGCCCAAAACGGTGAACAACTAAAACTGTACAAAATTCAGCCAGTGCTGGATCATCTTGGGAGGAAGTTTGCAGAGTTGTATAAGCCGAAACAGGAAATAGCTCTGGACGATTCACTACTGAAGTGGAGGGGACGGTTGAGCTTTACGCAAAAGATGTTTACTAAAGGCACAGAGGACATCAAGAGTTATGAAATCTGCGACAGCAGTAACGGATATTTGTGGTCCTTTAAAATGTCTACCGGGAAAGGGGGCTCAGGGGCGCTTATCGTACTTGACCTCGTTCGCCCTTTGTTTGGTAAGGGGCATACCCTAATAATGGATAACTTTTATAGTTCCCCATTATTATCCCGATACCTAAAAAGGAACGGAGTTGATAGCGTGGGCACTTTAAGAATTTCTCGCCAGTTTCTCCCTGAAACATCCAAGGTAGTGAATAAGAAAATGCGTCTCGGGGAACTCCGTTCAGGATATTGCGAAGACATGAGCGTTCTATTGTGGCGTGATTCGAAGTTGGTGTCTATGATTTCGACGTACCATAAAGTTGGCAACGGGATCACAAAATATCAACCAAAGGTGGTTGTGGACTACGATCTGGTAATGGCTAAAGTCGACGATAAAGATGCATCCCTTTTCAGGTACCCTATGGAGCGCAACAGGGGTACGATTTGGTACAAGACATTGTTCCGCAGGCTATTAAATGTATCAATTTTGAACAGTTATGTCCTGTACCAATGTCAATGCAGAGAAGGTGGCAGCAATCTTGGAGAATTTGCGTTTCGCAAAGAACTGGCCCTAAACCTGCTGGACATGTGTCATTTGGAGTTGCCGCCACCGATCTCATATGTCATAGTCAAGGAAAAGATGCCACTAAACCGCCCAATTCTAGAAGGTAACCATTTTGTGGAGAGCGCGCCGCCCCGTCCATGTGCAAAGTGCGTTTGGTGCTCGATGAAAGGCCTTGAAAGACGCACAACGAAACGTTGTGACGTGTGCCTTGTGCCGTTATGCTTGAAAAAGTGTTTTAAGGAGTACCATACGGTTAAAACTATTCCGTAGAATCTGAATAAATTGTACAGAATTATTTTTTGTCTCTTTTTTTTTATAAAAAAAATTTATACTTGCGATTGTCGGCACTTGGTGAAACTTGAAACCCATCTTGAATTAAAAACACTTGAACTTATAGTTTCACTTTATTTATGTTAACTCCCAACCGGTTTCGGATTTTACTCCATTTTCAAGGGAAGATGTTAATTAAAATATTTCACTGACTCCAGGCTCTAGCTCTGAGCAACGTAAACAATGATAAAATGAGCTAGTGCCTGGAGTCAGTGAAATATTTTAATTAACATCTTCCCTTGAAAATGGAGTAAAATCCGAAACCGGTTGGGAGTTAACATAAATAAAGTGAAACTATAAGTACAAGTGTTTTTAATTCAAGATCTTTTTTTATAAATAAATTGTAATATGTGCATATTTTTTCTCAATGTAAAAACTCTGTAAGGGAAGAGCTTGGCGCCTATAGCACCGGTGCATACATCCTTGTAGGCGTCAAGGTAATACTATTCTATATTCTATTCTATTTTATATACTATTCTATTCTATAAAACTAAGTTGGTGAAGAAATATTGCACATAGGATGAGAAATTAATAATGAATCTGCATTTTTAGTATTTGTTTAAATTTGTGTAAACAGTGACAGAATTTTAAAAGTCGGTTCAGTAATTCCAGAGATTACCTACGTGAATTTGATTAATGGCTATGTCTCTAGGGAACCGCCCGCCCGTTAGCCAGATAATAAATTAAAGCATTTGATACAACAGTGAAAAAACTTTATAAATCTACATGCAAACAAATTTTACCTTTTTAGGTAGCGTTCTTAAACGCCGGGGTAAATGTAAAGTTTAGTTCGTTAAAGTGAAAGAGGTAAGACTGAGACGGAATCTATTTACTTATCGTTTTGGAACGGTCACTTTGTAAAGGCAGTTTATTTACGTGGCAAAGCATACTTTTTGTTTAAGGAGGAGCGATTCGTATCCTCTACGTAAAAATAAGAAAGAATGGTTCTTATTTTTGAATTACAGATACTAAATAAATGTGATTTATGGCATTTTGCGAACATAATTTGTCAGTTAAGCTTTTCCGGCAAAATTTTGTTATTTTATTCATTACGTTGTAAATGTATGGGCACACAAACTTAAAACACGCTTTTAAAGGTCCGTTTCGCCAAACATGCTCTCGCGTTTGGACAATTTAGCATATTAAAACAAAATATTATATGGGACGGATTCTTGGAAAAGTAGCAAAAAGTCGGTTTTTTATTAACATAAAATGTACTAAGCTATTTTGTCCAAAAGATTTTCAAGGATACTTTCCAAATACATAATATCCACATTTTGAATGCAATTTCACAATGAAATTAGTTAGGATTTCAGAATTACAGGAAAAAATAAAACAATTTAGAGGTCTTCGGAATTAAATTCTATCGAAAAAATTTCATCCAATCGCGTTTTCCTTCAGTGAGAATCTTAATCAAATACTCAATAAACATTTGCTCAAAAATTAAATACGTAGATGACGTTACAGTGGAGTAAATGGATTCGAAAAAACAATTTTTTTTTTTGGTGTCGCCTTATACGTCAAAAATGGTTCCCGGAAACTTCCAATCGGCGCAGTTTATAAGCTGTCATTTGTAGCGGACACACAGTCCAGTAGTAATAGTATAGAAGTCAGTGTTCAAAGCCAACATATAGTTGTAATGAGCGTTTTTCCTTATGTCAAATTTAGTGTTAAATAAGATTCCTAGAGGGCACTGTCGTATTCTTTAGCAACAGAATCAAACTCAGAATATTCCTTATTCTGAGGAATCAAAGACCAAATTTGCACAGATTCCAAACAAACCAAAAACCACTTTGACATTGATTGCTACGAAACACATTTTATCTATAGTGACATGGACAGCGCCATCTGGAAGAAAGCTAAGAACTAAGAAAAAAAACCAACGAAAAAACCTCATTATAGATTTTGTGATGTAAATACTTATTTTGTAAGAAGATTCAAATAAAAAAAAAAGAATAAAAGATGACGCTGGTTTATTTTTCATTACGAGACTCTATGAATGCGTTCACAGCAGGGAAAAATTGTTTCCTGGACGCAGACTTATTCAACTGTGTGAAATAATGGCATTTTTTGATATTCGTGCAATCTGCCGCTGTTAGCTGAAATCCAGGAGTAGTCCATTCTTGCAGTATTTTGATTAGCTGAAACAAATATGAAACCTTGCTTAGTATTGTACTAGCTTGTATATTCTTAGTCTGATAACTTGCTTTTCTTTCAACTACTATAAGGAAAAATAAAAACAGTTCAAGGTGAGTTGCACCATAGACAAATATTCATGGTTGCACGCACGTTTCTGTGTAAACTATAAAGTTTGACAGCCAGTTTAACGTTCATGTACGCTGTAACCTGTAACTCTGATGTTCTAAACGGCCGGTATTTTTTATAGGGTTGTATTTAAACGAGCGAATATATATACATTCAAATTTAAGGTGTCAAAATACTGAATAAGGCGTACTAAAATACTAAGTGGGCGAATAAAAATGTTGAAAACGGCGACTTGAAAATACAAATTTGAGTTGAGTTGAATAATTCTCAGGCAAACAATTTTATATTTTAATCACAATTTAATTTTAAGTAATAAAACTAGAGACGTCGCTTCGCTCCGCTCCGCTTCGCTCGGCTCCTTATTTTATCTTACATGTAAACCTAACAAGCTCCTCGCTTCGTTCGTCGTCGCACCTATGTTTTGACTTTTGGTGAAATATTTTCGATTTCATACTTTAAATTCGCCCACTCAGTATTTTTAGTCGCACGCTTTGGTATTTATTCCGGGCACTTGAAGTTGTTAAAGTAGAGCCACTGAGTGATGGCACCTATGACGTTTAAATGCCTACAAAGTATCGTAATTATTTATAAGCAAGTGTGAATTAAAAAATGTAATACTTCATTGTTGATAGTGATGTACTACTTGTTTCGGTTATTATTTTTCGATTTGAATGTTGCTTTATTGTGCAATAGAATTCGTATAGAAACAAAGAATTTTTTTTAAAAAAGTTTCTCATTTTTTATAGGTCGTGTTTGAGGTCGCCAAGTTACGCAATAATATTTAGTTAAACACAAAACAATGACGAAGTTAAACTAAACGAAAATAAATGATAGTAAAATACTTTTTTCGATTTAGATATTTAAACATCTCTTGGGGGCCCCGGAGTAAACTCACACTTGATTTTTATTTTTAACCGAAATTTGAAATGCACCCCATCACTAAATGCAGCTGTCATAAGTGCCATCACTCAGTGACCCTACTTTAATTATATTTTTATTCGCCCGATTAATAATTTCCCTTTTTTCTACTGTGGAAGAATGTCTAGAAACTAAAATAGGTCAATCGTAGCGGTATGCTGTTGTGGGGTAGAGCCGTGGATATAGATATAGACGCAGTCTTTCATTTTGCAGAAGAGAGCAATTCGGGCTATTTATAAGAAGCACCGGGATTCGTCAAGAGAAAAATTCAAAGAAATTCATATATTAACCGTTCCTTGTGAATTCATTTACCAAGTTCTTAGATATGTCAGAAAAAATATTGAGTCTTTCGCGAGGCTTGGTGATCAACACTGTTAAGAAATCAGAAATAAACAAAAACTAGCCTTTCCAAAAAGTAAGACTTGCCAAATGAGGTACTTTGTCACAGAATAAGTTTAAACCGTATATTAAGCAGGGCCTACTGAAAAAGGCATATTATAAAATAAATGAAAATTTGGATGATGGTGAAGCATGGTGTTATAGTGATATTTGTCATAAGTAGTTCATAATTTAGTATAATTTCCTAATTTATGATTCCTCTAAAGAGTTCCTTCCTCATAAGGAAATAGACTTATGAGATAGATAGACTACGATATACATATATATTTTGTCATTACCGTAAATTCCTGCTGTCTTGTATTTTCTTATTTGACTCGTAAAACGTGTATTATGTATACCTACTTTCAAAATAATTTATTTGAATTTGTTGGATACGGACCCAAGTGCCATTTTACACTCGTCTTTTAAATGAATCATATTTCTTGAAATTAATCATATTTATAATAATGTAGCGGTTGGAAGAAAAAATTATGTGGCCTAGTTCCTGTATGTTAGGATACTCTGATTTGGTTAAAATCGTTAAATTATAATGAAGTGGAGGAATGAATGCAAGTAATAAAAACGTTAAATTATAATGAAGTGGAGGAATGAATGCAAGTAATAAAAACGTTAAATTATAATGAAGTGGAGGAATGAATGCAAGTAATCAAAACGTTAAATTATAATGAAGTGGAGGAATGAATGCAAGTAATCAAAACGTTAAATTATAATGAAGTGGAGGAATGAATGCAAGTAATAAAAACGTTAAATTATAATGAAGTGGAGGAATGAATGCAAGTAATCAAAACGTTAAATTATAATGAAGTGGAGGAATGAATGCAAGTAATCAAAACGTTAAATTATAATGAAGTGGAGGAATGAATGCAAGTAATAAAAACGTTAAATTATAATGAAGTGGAGGAATGAATGCAAGTAATAAAAACGTTAAATTATAATGAAGTGGAGGAATGAATGCAAGTAATCAAAACGTTAAATTATAATGAAGTGGAGGAATGAATGCAAGTAATAAAAACGTTAAATTATAATGAAGTGGAGGAATGAATGCAAGTAATAAAAACGTTAAATTATAATGAAGTGGAGGAATGAATGCAAGTAATAAAAACGTTAAATTATAATGAAGTGGAGGAATGAATGCAAGTAATAAAAACGTTAAATTATAATGAAGTGGAGGAATGAATGCAAGTAATAAAAACGTTAAATTATAATGAAGTGGAGGAATGAATGCAAGTAATCAAATCTGATTGCTGATTGCAGTGATTGCTTATAAAAAAGTGGTCTGTCTACTCATCTGTCTACTGATCTATAAACTATAATCGTAATTTTTTGTTATTTTTCGGTCTTCTAGTTTCGGAGATAAGGGGGTCGTCTCTGTCTTTCTACTCATCTGTCACTGTCACCTATCTGTCAAATTAGTCTGAAGCAAATTATTATAAATTTATCTTGATAGCAAAGGACACATTTCTAAACAGCCATTACTCAAGTGACGTCACACGAGGGCCAATGGAGGTTGCAGCCTTTTCGTAAAAATATTCATCATCATGTGGTTTTTTAGACCAAAACTTCGAAAATACAGCATAATTTAATCTATGCCAATTGTTGTCTGTATATTAGGATACTCTGATACCCAGCATACCTTATCCCCCAAATCTGGCCGCTCTCCCGGCCAATAGACGGCCACGTCGCGCCGCACATTGCCTCCGGACAGATTCATCCCCAACAGTAAAGCGATGACGCAGCGATTGTGATCGAGGGCGGCGTCTAAAGCTTCCTGGATATTGGGCTTTTTGAGCAGTTCCTGTTGATGTTAATAAATTACATAATAAAAAAATAAAATAAAATAAAAAACTTTTATATCGGACAACTTCGATCCATAGCATGTTAGTAAGACTTATTAATAATTGGTTAGTAACAAAGAGAGAAAAATAAATTATATATACAGACTTATGTGCTCCGTACCAGGAGCGATCAATGCACTGGGTTATGCTTTTGCAGTCAGATGTCGTTTTTAGGGTTCCGTACCCAAACGGTAACCAACGGGACCTTATTACTAAGACTCCGCTGTCCGTCTGTCACAAGGCTGTATATCATGAACCGTGATAGTTAGATAGTTGAAATTTTCAAAGATGATGTATTTCTATATGTATGTTGCCGCTATAACAACAAATACTAAAAAACAGAATAAAATAAATATTTAAGGGGGCTCCTATACAACAGACAAGTTTTTTTTGCCGTATTTATAATGTTACGGAACCCTTCGTGCGCGAGTCCGACTCGCACGTGGCCGGTTTTTTTCATGTGATAACTATTTCATTCCGCTGATATTTTATATGGCCGAGCCATAGATATCTAAATAATTAAAATAAACATAATACTCGATCTGTCAGACCCAATGCATATACAAGGTGAATTTGTGAACATCGTCCAAATTCATACTTGAGCCTTGGTAAGTGATCAGCATCATGAACCAATAACAATTTTTGTGCCATTCATAAAATGAAATTTTGACTCCCCATAGTGATTCACTCAGAACTGGGAGTGAATTACTATGGGAAGTCGAAATTTCAATTTACAAATTTCACAAAAAGTGTTATTGATTCTGATCACTTACCAAGCCTCTAGTATGAATTTGGACGATGATCAAAAAGTCACCTTGTATATGTATTTATAATAAATGTGGATTACACTACTTTTTTGCTCAACGCCTCAATTCAGTGAACACATAGACTAAGTATTACTACGTATAGACCGACAACTCCCATACATCAAGGCGTAGCAAATTTTTTACGCGCCCTTACAATACTAGGGGTCGCCAAGTGTTGCAAATAAGCATATTTTTTTTAATTGGCTGCAAATAAAAACTGTCATGGTTACCAAGTAAGCTTTGCTTAGAAAAACTAGATGGCGCTAAATTGGCAACACTAACAGTGAATATTTCAGCGCCATCTATTATCGAAGTGGGAATTATTTTTTGCTACGTGACATCGCTGTGCCACTAGCGTCACCAATCTGTCTTTTTTAGCTCCGTGTTCGTTAGAGGATTTAGCAACGCCATCTAGATTTCGTTGGAATTTTACACCTTTTTTGTGGCTACAAATTGATGTATGGGAACTGCTAGTCTATACGTAATACTTAGTATATGGTGCACCTAACTCCTGTGTCGAAGTATCAACTAGATGAGGTCTGGAACTGACCTCTATAAGAATAGGGAAGCTGGGAACGAGCACATCTCCGACCACTTTGACGTCTTTCTTCAAGAGTTGCGCCGCCGTCAGAGAGGACACGTCGCTTCTAGCGGCCACTAGCGTTTGGAGCTTGCACTTTCTGACAAACAACACAAAAAATTAACTGAAGATCACGAAATTAGTCCCGCTGGTTAAGACCGGTTTCGCAGCCAGATTGTGGAAACCCCGCCTTTTTCTAATTAATCGAAACAGAACACTTAAATTCAAAATTCACTCAATAGTTATTCAACAATACCTTATTACCTTTTAACGGTGTCTAGGACCTGCCCGTCTATTATGTATCATTTGGTTGCCAACTGGACTGAGTGCCTATCATCAAAACATAGATAAAAACTGAACTTTCAAAATTGTCTTTAGATGGTATTGAACTATTTACGAACTGTGTCGTCACTTCAAGTGCGAACATATCCTTAGATAATCGGAACTCGATAGTACATCTATGTTTTTGATGATAGACACCCAGTGCAGTTGGCAACTAACGATACATAATAGGGCCGCTGGTTGAACGAAATTTTGATAGCAACTTTTCCACGAATCCGTCTCTCTCGCATTGAGGTTTTTTTTCGCATATGGAGTAACAGGGACGCTAAAACTTTTACATATCGCCTTAATCGCGTAAAATACAGTGCAGCTGTTGGTAGTATATTATTGGCCAAACAAAGCCAACCATACTAAAAGGGTCAAGGAACACATTTGTAAAACACATAAATCCGCGAATGCAGACCACCTGCTTACGGCAGGATCGAACCCTCGGATAGAGTTTTATGACCCAAAAACCCTATCCACTAACCGCCACTACCACCCAAGGATCGTGCGAGAAACAATAGAAATTAAAAAACACCCAAAAAATTTCAATCGGGAAGACTGGTTTAAGTTATTTCCGGCATAGTGTTCTGTTGTACGAAAATTCAAACCACGCGATTTATCATCAAATATGTGCCTCGATACTGTTAGCGTTGTGTATCGTGTGTGTAGGGTTGCCAACTTTTTTTAGAAGAAATAAAGCATATCTGATTTCAGGGAAGGTAAATAAAAAGTACGGTCCTTTAGAAAAAAGTATTCTTTATTCAAGGGAGATCAAAGATTTTTTGAAAAAAATGTCACAGTAGCTGCGGGCGGTAGGAACTAGGAAGGCCAGACTACATACTAACATCCTCAAATCCTTTTGTGAAACTGTATTTTTTGTGCTATTTGCATAAACACAAACGCACAACATAAAAATATCATCCACAGTGAAGGAAGTCATACATTGTCCCTTAGATTTCTTTACGGCTCTGTTTTTGTTTTCAGTTTACGTCTAATTTTATGTAAAGATTGAAATAAAGTATTTTCACGTACTTTATTGGTATTCAAAAGTATAAAGTACAGGGACCCAAAATAACGTAAGATACTTTATTTTAAAGTACGGTTGGCAACCCTACGTGTGTGACGTTATTAACAATTATAATAAAAGATAAAGTGCGGGTAGATCAGTGCTAATGATTGTTTTACTACCGCCGGCTCGCCAAGGACACTCTGCTGCTGCATCTCGTCAGTTCGCTTGTGACCACGACAGCCTACAGAGGTGTCGAAACGTCAAATGTTGTATGTTTACGCGATTAAGACCCGAATCTTATACTCATAATGTGTGAAAATCGCGAAAGTTTATAAAGTTTACTAAAGAAGTACAAGTCAGTCTTACCTTTCGTCTTCATAGTTAAAAGGTTTGATCAGGCTTTCTAAAAACAAAATGGCTTCTTCATCTTTAGGAGTACATTTCTTCACTTCTTTCGAGAAATTTACTGTATCTAGTACAATAGTGCCTGAAAAAAGAGAAAATTATTTGAATAAAAAATACCTACAAGACGACACATCGTCACGGCATGAATCCCCAAGGGGGTTTCAGAGGTCGAGTTTGGACTACGAAATGCAAGTAGAGTCCCCACTCATATACCCACTTTTTACCGACTATTATTACCTACGTCCCAGCGTGATGGGTGGTGAGCCCTATCGCCGCACTTCCACAATGGACCCTGCGTCAGGCTGCGCAGGAGTTTGAACCCGCGACCTCCGGATTAGTAGTCCAGTACTCGAACCACTAGACCACAGAGGCGGTCCTGGAGTTAACAAAATGTAAGTATTTAAAGTTAGTTTTTGATTTTTGTTTTTGTTTTTGATTTTTTGATTTGATTTTGAGTTAGGCCTTGCATATGAAATTCGCATAGCCTCTTAAAAGTAATAGTAATAGTAAAATAGTATAATTTATTTTAATAGTATTTTAAATTAGATATCATCAAGTTTTCCTGCAAGTCACACAAGGGATTGGTTTTACAATGGCACCCTAAAAATTGTATCAATTCAATTCCCAGGTAGACAAGGAGAAATGTTCTGCATGCTAGTACTTACTATGTAACAGCTCACTACAAACTGGATTTTCAGTAAAAAATAATATGTCCTTGGATAACAAAATCGAAAGATCTCTAATCCTTTCAAACACCAAAGTCGTGCAAGATCCGACACTATCTATCGTAGACCTTGTGTCATCCTTATAGACCCATCTGGATTTGTCTAAAGGCCTGTGGTCTATTATCTCTGTCACGTATGGGGCCAGAAATTCATCTTTCTTGGCCAAAATATGGTGGTCCACTAATGTTATTTTGGGATTCTTTTGTTTGACTAGTTGCTCCAAATCATAATCGTTTCTGCAAAAAAAAAAAAAAAATTTTGGTATTTCACAGCACATGTAACAGATTAAAATATTCCTATTATTTTTTGTGCACAAAACATTTAATAACACACGTAAACATTAAAAAATTGTGCACAGCGGCGAGCTTATTTCTATGAGAGATTTATTCCAGCAAACCGATAGAAGATCAGGCAGGAATAGGTACATAAAAGAAAACAGTAATCATATGTGTACAAACTTAATACTTACTACCAAATAATAAACGAAAACATATTAATTTAATAACTACAAAACCAATGTACATAGATATAAATAAATAATTAATAAAATACATATTATGATTAACACCTATGCTCTAAGATACCTAACAAAAAAATATGAATCCATATTTAAATAAATAAATAATTAATTTTAATATAAATAATTATATTAAAAAGATCAAAGTTCAACATAACTCACTCTCACTCACTCAGACAAACAAACTCTTCCGTAACATACATTAGGCACATATGCCATCTCTTACAATCCCTATCACTGCCTCCTCACAAACACTCTTTCACACTTACTCTTGCAATTTCTCTTCCTAATATTCTTCCACCTCATTCGCATCCATCAATCTAGTCATACAATATTTTCTACTTTGCTCATATTTTATAATTAAATAGTTTAGAATTATGTGTCAATGTCATGTAATCTATATGTACATGTCAAATATCTTTCTTATTTACTTATTCGACTGACGGCGGCCACAAGTTGGCGGAAATATATTTCGAAACGAATTAATATTTATATATTATAATCTATTTTCAGCATTAAAAAGATCAATAATTTTGTTAAATGCTCTTTCAATTTCTTTTTGAATGAGGAGACAGTTATGCACCCTCGTACAGTATGCGGAAGAGAATTCCATAACTGAACAGCTTGTACAGTGTAGGAGTTCCCAAAAGCTTTTGTATTATGGGGAGGTGTTTTTAGGAGCGAGGCTGTATGTGACCTAAGTGGGCTTAGTTGGCTAAAATATACATTAAGGACCGTTGGTTCACCCCCCCCTAGAATCAACGGTCCTTAATGTACATTTTTAGCTGCTTAGTTCTACTGAACAGAAAGCAGAAGACCACCATTAGATCACACAGGTGCATTAGGACTTTTTAAGATGAGGAAGAGGCAACACAATGCATGATAATTTTCATGATTATGTACTCCTATATTAGTATATTTACAGTGCTAATAACGAAATTACGCTAATATGAAATTTAACAGTTTATAATAAAATAAATCGTAAAATGGACACTTCACTTTTAAACTCTTTAAAACACTTACAGATCAAAAATATTTCAAATGGATAAAAACAAAGCAAAGACATACTTAAAGTTATAATGGAATTGTAAACGTTGATTTCTCCGTATGTTTCATTGTTTTTTTGTGTGTGTGAAGTGTTGTAAGGGTGTGTGTTAAGTTGACTGCATGTGGAAAGAATATTTTGTTATTGTCAAAGCCCAGGTACAAGGTTGTAAAAAACATTTTTATTTAAGTACTCACCTAAAAACAAGGTTCGAATTGTCAATTTTAAAGTCGTGAAAACAAAATGCAACTTCTGTTTTTAAATTAAAATCATCTCTGTCTACGTTCAGCATAGGAACAAAGATATCGTTTTTGTAGTTTTGATCGTCTCTTGAGTTTCTAGTACATGATTTGCATTTGATTTGTTTGTATTGCCAGTCTAGGAAGGCAGCGTATACTATAGCGCTAACTGCTGAATCTAAATCACAACTTTCATTACCCAAAACTATGTTAAGATTTGCATAGTTCCCCGTTTTCTGAAAACAAACCAATATTATTTTAGCAACATGTTTACATGGAACATAAAAATAAATACAATATATTTCAACTCCTTTTATGGAGTCGTACGACTTCACACAAATCCTTCAGCACTAAAGCAAGCCGGTAGGTTAGGTTAGAAAGCTAAGTATGGGGAGTCGTGGAATCTAGTAGAAAGACTGCTATACATAACCTTCATGGTTATATTTTAATGACATCCCAAAAATCATTCTGTTGAGCCCCCTTAACAACACTCTCATCAAGAAATGAAACATGTGGATACAGTATACTTAATATAAATATATACATCGTCATGAAATGAATCCCCAAGGGGGTGTTAGAGGTGTTCCGAGTGTGAACTGTGATCACAGTCTACACTTGGTACACCCGCGTTTAAATAAATACTTACAGCTAAAACAAAAAAGCACAGGGTGTACAACATTGATGAATGAAGATGCGAGCGAGGATCCTAGCAGATGGAGACCTGTGGTTTTATTCCCCATTGGGAGGTGCGTGAGTATTATGTCAGCATTTTAGGTTCTGTCTACTTTTATAGCTAGTTTTTTACCGTTTCAAATAGGTTATAATATATAAATAAAAAAGGATTAAGTAATTGGTTTCGACATAAGTATATTTCGGGCAATGGCCGAAATATATTTCGAACCCAATTTTTTTTTTTTTTATTTATTATAATCTATTTGAAAAGAAAAGGCCAAAGAAAAGGCTTAAAAATATTACTTATTAAATTAATTTTTACCGTGGATGGATTGTTAAGGTATGAATGAGGATATCTACATAACAAATCACCCAATTAATCAATTCTAAAATGAAAAGGCGAAAATCAGAATAGGAAATCATAAAGATGAGAGGTTATGTTATGTTTTACCAGATTACTAGAGGTGGCTGATAGATATTCTAACATTTTGTGTAATGGTATTGAAGTTACGTTTATTATTATTCGGCTTACGCAATAAAACGGTTAAAGTAATTCTATATTAAAGATATTTTACAAGTGCTGTGAGAAAACAAATTTGAATAATTTTGACAACTTCGAAAAACAAGAATTTATCACCGCGTTCCGAATGACGACATAATCGATTTTATCACGTCAAGTCGTCAACAGTCATTCCGAGTCAGTTTTAGCGCGATAACGATAGCCCTATAATGGTTGCTATGACGTCATAGATGACATCATGAACGACGCCATGTTGTGCTATCATCGTCCAAGCTTTAGAGCGTTTGCACTGTGAGTGATCTATGAAAAGTGCCAGCCGGCTGGTGGCAATTTTAAAAATAATTTATTCGGAGCATAAGACTTTATTATTAAACCATGGTTCAAAGATTGAAGTTAGAGGAAATCATTTCTTGGACCTAGTAAAGTAGATTACCCTTTGTATTCACGTAACGTAAAACAAATTCCTACAAATTCTGTCGCTTTCAAGTGTCAACGTCCATGTCGCGTTGAAATGCGTTCCGAATGGATCATAAGTTTGAGCAGTGATAGACGCCATTGTCCATTCGGAATGACTTGATGGGCGTGAGAAGTTTGATGGTAGTGTTGGCACTATTAGCGTCATGCGGAACGCGGTGTACTTTTAGGCATCGTATAGGTACATACAGTGCCCCTAGCGGTATTTTATTACAATGGGTTAAAACGCCACAAGATCTACGACTAACTTAGCTTTGTAAACAAAATATATGAACTCAGCTACACAATTAAGTTGGTCAGTAAATTGGCTCGGTTGCGAAGCCATTCCTTGGGTATGGTAAAAGCAAAACATATAGACTATTAAAATCCTCAATCCATATGTTAGGACTTTTGAATAAAATTACCAAAAATATATTTTTCTCCATACAAAGAAATAAACAAAGGCGCTTATTTGCGAAATATAAGTATTAGAAAGAAAATCACTAGGATTAATCATATATTAACAACCAATCTGAAATAATTTTTTTTATTTATCATTAATTCCACGAAAATTCGATTTCAGTCCACTGCAAGGTCTGCGAGCCACAGCCTGTTTTATTTGCTCAGTGCCACAGCCTTTAGTTAGTAGATAATACCAGTAAACAACCAATGTTTTTGACCAATATTTTCTACCAGGTAAACACCTGGCGAATGTGTAAACGGGAGTTCGCGTCAGCCAACACTCGTAGACGAATTTTGTGTCTAGACTCTAGTAGCGAGGTGAGTAGTGATCATGATTGTGAAAATCTAGTATTATCAATGACATTCTACACGATATTGAGTATTACCATTTATTATCAATATGATTTTATTGTGCATTTACACATTTGAGCAAAACGGAACTATAAAGTTGTGATGCCGGCGTTCAATACGCAAAACGGAATGAATAAAAGAAAAATGTCAGAATAAAATCAATATTTGTTATGTCAAAAAGACAAATTTTTATAAGTTTCATATTTCTACCTATTGTACATAATAAAATAATTTAATTAGTCCCTATAATGAATTCTAAACCTTATATAATAAAATCCGAAGACTTCGCCTTAAAACCCCAATTTTGTGATGGGTGCTTTTCCGTGGATAGAACACTTTCCCAAATTGGTGATCTGGCCGATGTTTTCTACAATATTTTGGACAATCGATACTTGGTGAGTCAAGAAAAATAGTTGAGTTATCGATAAGAGGGCAGATATCGAAAATTAAAACTGTAGATACATTTTAAGGGTATTTCTTACACGACAGAATTGTCATTTATTTTTGCACCAACACGTTTGGGGTAACTGACTTTTTTATCACAGTAAATATTAGGTACCTTCTGGTACCATCTAGGCACATTTAATAGCTGCCATATTATGCCCCTTAAAGGGGCTAAAGTGTGCTGGAATAAGTTCTGCTCTAACGCTTTTGATTTTTAATTGTCTATCCTGCTCTAACCAATGCACAACTTCAGTTGTTTTGAAATTGCGGTTACACTAGGACGTTAAGGCTCCGTACTGAAATGAGGATTTTCTTGGAGTAATTTGAATTTCACCCTATAGTGTTCAAAATTCGGCACGAATGAATACGAGGGTAAACAACCTGACAATAGAGGAGATGACAGGTTAAACAAAATTCTATTTAGTCTGTCATTTAGATTGTCAAAAAATATTGGACACATATTTTTCTTTTGTCAGTCATACAAAAAATTACAGAGATAATGCGTGTCAAAGTTGAGTGGGGGCTCGTGACGTCACGTCTAGATAAAAAGTGTACTTAGGCGTGACATCATGCGGAACTTTAGCGGGCTATATCTTCATAATTTTTTGTTTAATTGACAAGAGAAAAAATATGTGTCCAATATTTTCTGATAATCTAACTGACTGACTAATTGGAATTTTTTAGTCACCATGCCTATTGCACGGAAGTGTTTTAAAACACATCTGGGGAATGTGAATATCGTATTGACAAGGAGCATTGATGGCAATAATGGCAGGGTCTTGACAATGACGTAATATATGGACAGCTCCAAACGAGTGGTTAGGTGTGTAGTAAGTCAGATTTGCCCTACCTTAGGCTTTTAAACCACAAGGTGGTGAAGCTGATGCCGAACTTGACTGTGGAGGTACCACCATCTTACTCGCAAACCCCCCCAAGTTATTCGGAGGAGAGTAAGAAGACAGTTCTCAGGCACAACCAGGTGGCCCAACCATGTCTGGGACTGATTGATGGCGGTATATCCATCCCCAATTGCAGAATGGTGACGGGCAGCGGCCTCACTGGTGTGACGGTTTTGGCACCACTCACACCAACCCGCCTGCCGAGCGTGTCAGAGTATGGGCATTTCTTCCAGGAGGACCGCCAACAGTGGAGAAATCTTGGAAAGGCCCATGTCCAGCAGTGGACGAAGACAGGCTGATGATTGAGTGGATGGAAGCTTTCGAATATTTTTATTATAAAGTAATGTCTCTTTAATATTTCAGATAACAAACATTCTTGACGTACAAATATGTTGGGAATGCAAAGCAGCCTTAAAAAAGATCAAAATTTTTAAATGTAGAATAAACTCTGTTCAAAGTTTTTTAAACTGTTATTATGCTAATAATCAGGTATGTACGTTTAACTATTTAAATAAGGTTAAAATCTATAAATCCAAATATGTAATCTACTATTTAGCTATATGCAGGTTGACTTTAAATGTAACCGCAATAATTTATGAATATTTATTTGTAAACATCTTTGAAAACATTTTAAATGAGAAAATTATTAAAATTAATAATAATAATAATGAAGCCTTTATTTCCGAATTTTCCATTTTTTTTTACATCTTGTGTCTTAAATGAGATTTGTAGATAAAAAAATATAAAACTATATAAAAGTATTTTTAAAAAAAGAAAGTTAAACATCTTAAGACTATAAACTCCACTTATATTATAAAATATCTCTCAATTCGGTTTGCCTTCCGGCATAGGCCTATTTTAAATTAGTAATTAAAAATTAAATTGGAAAATGTTCTACACAAACATGATTTATGTTCATTCTAACAGACCAACTTATAAATAGTCTAACCAAAACTTAAAACAGCTAAAGATTATTATTACACTGAGAGTCGAGTCGAATGTAGTGCCACATCTAAGATAAGTTACCCAGAGTACACACCGTGTGCTTGATTTGCCTCTGCAGCTACTGTTCTGTCCCACCTCATTTTATGTGACCATAATTTTTGGGGATTTTGTGGAAACCTTTTAGTGGTTTTAACCTATCAATGAAATGAGTCTAAACTAATTACGATTAACTTGGTTATTATTTAGAGTGCATTACAAACTAGAAAAGATCAATCAGAAACAAACCCAAAGACAAGAATTTGAATTATTCCCCGGACCATGATTCGAACCTGCCACCTCTTGTCATCAAGACAAGCGCGCTACCAATTGCGCCACCGAGGTTCCTACCCAGACCGGTGAATTCTTCCATCATACTTGTCCACTGTTATTTTTGCTTTTGCCTGATATACTAGCCTGTATTAAGTTGTTCTTAAGAAACAGATGGCGCTGTCGCTACAATATTGTTGCTTCAGACAGTTAAGAAATTCACAGTTCTCATTAACTAAGATTATGATTTATATAAAAACGGCTCACCTCAATACGTGTTATGATCGGGAAAGCCGACCAGTTTCAGCAGATTTAGACTGCCTTCATCTGGGCGAGTAAAGACGTTTACGCGACGACGTTACGCCTCACACTGCGGGCTGCGGCTCGCAGGGCTCGGGATGACATCGATGCAGATGGTATTGGTGGTCGGACCGGTAGGGCGTCCGCACAATTAGTTACTTCCGGGCTTGCGTTATTATTTACCGGAGTGACACCAAACAACGATAAACACGCGGAACTTATAGTATCTACGTCACTTTCAGTAAAGTCTGTGAGTGATCCGGTAACTGTTTTTAGCACAGGTTTCCACACCGCGGGCAAAGCCCAACCACCGTCTCTATTGAAATTCGGACGTCGGCTTATTTCTATGGATTCGCGAATTTTACGTGGCACAAATAACTTTTCACGAACTAACACTTTCGCTTTATCGAATCTCATAAAATGTGTAGTATCCGAATTTACGACATGGTCTGCAACGGCGGATCCGTTGCAATCGAGTTTTCTCATGCATCTAATGTGTTCCGTCAGTCTGGTTGACACGTTCCGTCTCGTCTCACCGATGTAACTCTTGCCACAGTCACATGGGATGGAATAAACACCGGGGGTATTTAGTGGCTCTTTGTCCTTCGGCGAACGCAGTAACTGCCTTAATCTACTGGGTGGACGGAAAAATGTTTTAATGCTGTATTTCCGGCGAAGCAGATGTCCTATTTTATCCGTCACACCCTTCACAAATGGAAGATACACCGGAGCTCTTTCAACCACATGTGGGCGCTGATAGGTGGACTGGTTCGCTATCCGGTTACACTGCCTCCAGTTGTAGCCATTACTCTCAAGTACGTTTCTGACATGACTGAGTTCAGCGTCCACATATTGCAGATCGCACAGACTCAGTGCTCTGTTAATAAGCGTACGAGGGACGGACGAGAGATGTTTCGGGTGATGGTGTGAGTCGGCTCGCAGGTATCGGTCTGTGTGTGTTTGTTTCCTGTACACCGTGTGTTCCAACGTGCCAACACGTATTGAGGTGAGCCGTTTTTATATAAATCATGAATTATCCTCAAGTCTCATTTAATTCTATAACTAAGATTATGTTTATTTTGGGAAATCCATCGCTATGAATACTCTAAATATTATTTTTTCAAATTCTTGTCTTTGGGTTTGTTTCTGATTGAACTTTTCTAGTTTGAAATGCACTCTTATAATATTTAGTGTATTCATAGCGATGGATTTCGCAAAATAAACATAATCTCGGTTATTATTGTTTTATAATCTATAAATTTTTGGTAGACAGGTCAAATGTGCATCACATGCATAGACAGTGCTGTACTAGTTCTGTCAACAGAACTACTGGGAAGAAAGGATAATAACTACAATTAGACAATTTGCAAACCAGTGTATCGTTGCTACTATATTGTTCAATTCAATTCAAAGCTGTTTTATCTGGCTTCCTTCAATGTGTCTCCACACATTATTGTTGTAAGATCTTTAATTTAAGATCTAAGATTTTCTACACTGACTTTGTCAATTGGTGACGAAATAATACATTTTTATTTAATTATTTATAATTTTTTTATTTACAATTTTATCTACTAAACCCTTGAGAATGCTGATAAAGCAAAACTATTAGGGATATTATAAAATTTTGTTAAACGGTACAAGTATATTTTTGAGCTAGGTCTTGGACAGACGTATTCGTCTAAGAGCCAGGTCAAAAGTTTTTTTAGCTGTTATCTCAGTAACTTCACAGTAGTGTCTGGCTTTAACACCAAAATATAGTAAATTTTTGACAAATGAAACGCTGTTTATGAGTGCAACATTAACTAAACTAAAAAGTAACTAAAAGTTATGTTATAAAAATAAATATTAAATATTGACTTTTTTGTCTTTTTAAATGATTAAAACTAAATAAAACAGGTTTAAATAAAATTTTAGTGCGATGTATTTCGGGCCATTCGGGCCCGACCTCAGTCACAATGAATTAAAGTATTTTACTTATTATTATTAAGTATTTTAATTCTTTGTGACTGATACCGGGCCCAAATGGCCTGAAATATATCTCACAAAAAATTTATTTAAATGTGATTTATCTAGTTTTAATCATTTAAAAAGACAAAAAAGTTACAAAAATAAGTAACAAGTAAGTAAATTACTGTTTTAAATTCGCAGGTAGAAGAAATACCTGCACCTATAACTAACCTAGTAATATCTAGTCTAAATCAAAACCCAATCACTATATCACATGAAGAAAAAAATGTTGAAAACGTTGATAACACCCCATTTATCAACAAACATGTTACAATTAAAAGAATACCGAAATTAGAATTAGAAGTGCTTCCAAAAACGGAGGTATCAAATGAAGTTAAAGTTGAAATACCCCTTTCTTTAAAACAAGAACCTATTGAAGAAACTAACGATGATTGGAACAACGAAGAGGTAACTTTAGACGAGATAAAACTAGAAATAAATACAGAAAAAGGAAAGAAATTTAAAAGAAAAATAATACCGAAATTTAGGATAATTGACAACACAGTAAAGAGAGAGAAAGGAGTGTTACAGTATAAAAAGATAAAGATAAAAGAAACAGACGTAAAGGAGTGGCTCGAAAAGGATAAGAAAAATGAATCGTTCTTGAAATGGCCCTTCAGATGTGACACGTGTGTTTGGGGGTCGACATATGAGGGGGGATTGATGAAACATAACACCAGCTGGCACTCTAAGGTTAGTGCTGATTTATTATTCAATTACTATTTGTCCGCGGCTTCGCGTGGAAGTGGCTTATTTAAGCTTTACCCTGTTTTCGGTTTCGCGGTTACTTTATCAACACCTCATATAGCCTATATGCTGACCAGGGTCACCTGTGCACCATAAATTTCTTTTTTTTACCGTTTTATTGTATATACAAGGTGACTTTTTGATCATCGTCCAAATTCATACTGGAGGCTTGATAAGTGATCAGTATCTTGGATCGATAACAATTTTTGTGAAATTCGAAAAATGAAATTTCGGCTTTCCATAGAAATTCACTTTCAGTCCCGAGTGAATCACTATGGGGAGTCGAAATTTCATTTTACGAATTTTACAAAAATTGTTATTGATCCATGATACTGATCACTTACCAAGCCACCAGTATGAATTTGGACGATGATCAAAAAGTCACCTTGTATATACAGATTCTTACGAATATTATGGTAGAAATTAAATAAAAAAGAAAATCTTCGATATATATTTCGACCCACTTGGGATCGTCGTCAGTCGAATATGGAATAATATCATAAATAAAATAGAGTTAACAATAGATTGACAAACTTAACCTATTTAATTTACCTTTTTGCTCTCATCTGGTGAAGGTAGAGAAGGGTCTGTCTTCGGTCAGTGTTGTCTGTTTAGTCCGGCTCCGTAGTGGGCACCAAGTGACCAAATGTAGGACGATTCCCAAGTTCTCAGTTCAATGTCAGTCAAAGGGGGGTGAAATCCTTTAATGATACGAACAGTGAAGCAGTTGTTAAATAAATGAGAATGAGAGCGAGCATGTGTGGGTATAGGTAAAGTGTTATGAGGTATTGCAATAATTCATTAAATATTTAGTAAATTAAATAGGTTAAGAAAATAGGTTAAGTTTGTCAATCTATTGTTAACTCTATTTTATTTATGATATTATTACATATTCGACTGACGACGATCCCAAGTGGGTCGAAATATATATCGAAGATTTTCTTTTTTATTTAATTTCTACCATAATATTCGTAAGAATCTGTATATATATATAATAAAACGGTAAAAAAAGCTTTTATTAAGTAAAAATATTTATTATCATAAATTTCTTTTGTTTCCTTCATCCAATGCTTTGACCATGATTTAATTTTCCAGGAGATCGGCCCATACAAATGTGAGTTTTGTGCCTGTGTGTTAACGACCAAAATAGCAATAATCTCGCATATCAGGCACCACTTCTACATCCATCAGTGTGACCTGTGCGGGTACCAGTGTTACACGAAGAACAATATGCTCGGCCACATCATGAAATACCACGAGAAGACGGTCAAGTGTTTGAGGTGTGGAGTGTCTTACCAGTAAGCATACATGCAGGGTTTATTTATTTGTCATATTACATAGTAAACACTGTACTGGTTTCATTATAATTTATTATACTGTTCAACTCATACACCCAACCAGTTTCTTTAATTATATTATACTGTTCAACTCATACACCCAACTAGTTTCTTTAATTATATTATACTGTTCAACTCATACACCCAACTAGTTTCTTTAAATATATTAAATACTGTTCAACTCATACACCCAACCAGTTTCTTTAATTATATTATACTGTTCAACTCATACACCCAACCAGTTTCTTTAATTATATTATACTGTTTAATTCATACACCCAACCAGTTTCTTTAATTATATTATATACTGTTCAACTCATACACCCAACCAGTTTCTTTAATTATATTATACTGTTCAACTCATACACCCAACCAGTTTCTTTAATTATATTATATACTGTTCAACTCATAGACCCAACCAGTTTCTTTAATTATATTATATACTGTTCAACTCATACACCCAACCAGTTTCTTTAATTATATTATATACTGTTCAACTCATACACCCAACCAGTTTCTTTAATTATATTATACTGTTTAACTCATACACCCAACCAGTTTCTTTAATTATATTATACTGTTTAACTCATACACCCAACCAGTTTCTTTAATTATATTATATACTGTTCAACTCATACACCCAACCAGTTTCTTTAATTATATTATACTGTTTAACTCATACACCCAACCAGTTTCTTTAATTATATTATATACTGTTCAACTCATACACCCAACCAGTTTCTTTAATTATATTATACTGTTTAACTCATACACCCAACCAGTTTCTTTAATTATATTATACTGTTTAACTCATACACCCAACCAGTTTCTTTAATTATATTATATACTGTTCAACTCATACACCCAACCAGTTTCTTTAATTATATTATACTGTTTAACTCATACACCCAACCAGTTTCTTTAATTATATTATATACTGTTCAACTCATACACCCAACCAGTTTCTTTAATTATATTATACTGTTTAACTCATACACCCAACGAGTTTCTTTAATTATATTATATACTGTTCAACTCATACACCCAACCAGTTTCTTTAATTATATTATACTGTTTAACTCATACACCCAACCAGTTTCTTTAATTATATTATACTGTTCAACTCATACACCCAATTCAATTTTGAATACAAGTGTTCTATTTCGATTAATTAGAAAAAGGCGGGTTTTTCACAATCCGGCTGCGAAACCGCTCTTAGGATATCGAAAAAATTACTACTGTTTTTAGCTTTTTAAACGCAATTGATTCTTCATGTAGGAGACGAACTAATTGGACGGCTAGGTCGTTAATTAAATGGCGGCATCCGATTTAATGGCTAGACTGCTGGTTGCATAAGTTAATTATAGGTGTAAATGAGACACGATGAGACACGCACACACATACACACACACACAAACACACCCTAATCACACGACACTCAACATACTCATAATAACAAACCTTTGAATTATAAATACGGAGTCTTCTTTGCGAATTATTTATGTAATTTAACCGTATTATAATTGTTATGTTCCAATTTTTAATAAGTATGTTTAGTTTAGCATAATGAAATCCGTTATTGGCACAATAAGATGATATCATGTTCAAGTAATCTGAATGTACTTGCTGTGGATTTTTGTTTATGAATAAAATAAATAAATCATTATCCTCTTCAAAGACAGTTTTTAAATACGGTTCCATCTTTTTAGCCTCAACTAGGTTTTTGTTACAGTACGCGGCAGTAAATAATGCACATCGGCTATCTTCGGCTTTGTAGAGCGTCGTCTCTGTCACCGGAATGTTAGTGCTTCGTGCGACAGAGATGACGCTACGATACGATGTGAATTATTTACTGCCTGGACCTGTACATGCTTTGTTCTATTTTGTTGCAACATGAATTATAAATATTATTAGAGTGCAATACAAACTAGAAAATATCAATCAGAAACAAACTTAAAGACAAGAATATGAAAAAAAAAAATAGCAGTGGACAAGTATGACGGAAGAATTCACCGGTCCGGGTAGGAACCTCGGTGGCGCAATTGGTAGCGCGCTTGTCTTGATAACAAGAGGTCGCAGGTTCGAATCCTGGCCCGGGGAATTTTTTCATATTCTTGTCTTTAGGTTTGTTTCTGATTGATATTTTCTAGTTTGTATTGCACTCTAATAATATTTAGAGTATTCATAGCGATGGATTTCGCAAAATAAACATAATGAATTATAAATTCAGAATTGACATACATTATTAAAAAAATCTCATTTTAATATTTCAGCAATACCAAGCTGTTCTACAAACATCACAAAGCAATTCACGGCACCTTCGTCTGCGACTATTGCGGGAAGAAATGTTACAGTAGGAAAATGATGATATCACATTTACAGTAAGTATAATCGGCAAATAGGGATTAAATCTTGAAAATGGAAATTTACCGTTTTTAGGATTCCGTACCTAAAACGGTTGTCCGTCTGTCTGTCAGGCAGTGGCGGCGTTAGGGTAGGGCGTGGTTGGGCGACCGCCCAGGGCGCCAGACATCAAGGGGCGCCAGCGCCCCCTCGTCAGTATGGATCACGGGATGGCGCGGTAAAAAATTTGTTAAATTATGTTAAAATAATTGGTCATGATTTAAGATTGAAATAATCTTTCCCATGTTTTTTTTTTCCTTTTTTGCACATGAATAATTTAGGAAACAGATGGGGGGCGCCATAGAATTCTCGCCCAGGGCGCCGTTAATGCTAAAACCGGCACTGCTGTCAAGTCAAGTTGAAATTGATACCTTCTACAGTAGCCTAAGCATGAAAACATCTCCGTATATTTGCGTTTCAAACTATATCAAAATATGGAATCTGGGAAACCGCTCCAAGCGGACAGTAGCGGAACTAACAGCTACGTATGGCAACCAAAGTTTAGCTTCAAACGCAACTATACGGAGATGTTTTCATGCTTAGGCTACTGAAGTCTACGGCCCCAAGGTGATGAAAAAAATCAAGCTTCTAACTCGACGCGAAAAAAAGTTATTGCACTTTACATAATCAATAAAAAAAAATGTTGGCATTCGCAAGGGAATTACAACCCACAGGGCACTTCCAGTTGACTTAGAAACTTGAAATTTGGTTTACAGATAGGTCTAATAGCACATACATACATTGAAAAAAATCTGAAAGTTACATAATATTTAATTATGTAGGAAGTCGCGTCATCTATTTAGATCTATACCCGTTCGTGCCTGAAGAACGGCGATAGGGCTCACCACCCATCACGTTTGGGGCGTAATAATCGCCGCTGAAAACCGTGTGAATTGCAAGTCACAGTCCGCACTTGACAACACCTCTGACACCCCATCAGGGATTCATGTCGTAACGATATGAATGTTTGTTTTTCAGTAACAAGCACGGTGACACCGACTGCAAGATCTGCAACCGGCCATTCAAGACGAGACACGGCCTTCTGAATCACAACCAGATAAAGCACTCGGCTGACTGCAAACCCGAGCTCTGCTACTGTGTGGAATGCGACAAACAGTTTGAGAACATCGTCAACTTTAGGCGACACCTGCAGTATAGCAAGGCGCACCAGGGCGACAGCGGGTTCATGGGCAGGTAAATAGGTGTGACTGTACTCTATTTGCGATGTCATGATTCCTGTGACATATCTGGCTGAGTACATGGAAATCGGACACCTTAAAATAACTTTCATCATACTAATTTATTATTACATACGGCTTGAACACTCACGTGCGATTGTTGTTGACTATATGCCAACCGTTTCACCGATACAATTTCGGCATTATCAAGGCGAGTGTCGTTCTTAGGACGACGAAGCGGCGTTCACCGTCGTTGTCAAACGGGCACTGGCAGCCGCTGACCTGTGTATCACATGTGAGTGTTCAAGCCGTATGTAATAATAACTTAGTATGTCAGCTCACGTGAGTTTTAATTTCATCGTACTTTTATAATTAAACATATTATTTATTTAGTTTTTAAATGAGCAAGTCAACATTTGACGAATTTATCAATAGGTCGGTACGAGTACTATAAGGAGTACTATGGTACTGGCTGAAAATCAGCGTTGGAGATTAGTCTCTAATATTGTGCATGCGACAACTTTTGTAGGTATATTATTTAGAATTATGTTTAAAAAAAATTGTGCTTCGTGTACTGTATGTATTAATAAACATTTTTCTATTTTATTATATTCCTTCCACCAAGACATTTGGGGTATAGGCTCTATAATAGTCCTATTGCTTGTCATTAAAAGTCATGGACCATGTGAGTTCCCGGAATTCTGGCGGGGTTTCGTGCCTTATCAAAATTAGCCTTTAATAGGAGTAAATAAGAGTTACCTAATGAAACGTAACAGGAATCGTGAGATTATGTTTTATTTTGCGAAATCCATCGCTATGAATACTCTAAATATTATTATTAGAGTGGTTTAAAAAGTAGAAAAGATCAATCAGAAACAAACCCAAAGACAAGAATTTTAAAAAATTCCCCGGGCCAGGATTCGAACCTGCGACCTCTTGTTATCAAGACAAGCGCGCTACCAATTGCGCCACCGAGGTGGTGAATTCTTCCATCATACTTGTCCACTGTTATTTTTGCTTCTGCCTGATATACTAGCCTGTACTGCACATATAGAACGCTCACGAGGGCGTTATGTGATTTCATGCCTTGTTCTTTTTTTTTTCAAATTTTTGTCTTTGGGTTTGTTTCTGATTGATCTTTTCTAGTTTGTAAAGCACTCTAATAATAATATTTAGGAATTATGAGATCGCGAATGGAGTATAGCTTTGAATACACTCGTCTTCTAAAAGCCAAGTGGCTTACTATAAAGTTAGTACCTACACATAATGTTGAGAACTGGATAGCTCAGATAGTCGTTCATAAACTCACACCGAGTTGGGTTTCCTACCCGGGTCGCAACACTATCCCGTTCAAAAATGAACTCGCGTCTCAACACCGACCGTTCAAAAATGACAGTGTCGCTACACTGGTGTCGAATTTTTCAACATCAACTCTGAGCAGGGTTCGCAAGGTTCGTATAGGCTCCAAACGTCACCTGACATTCACGTAAATTTTCGTAAATGAAATGACGTTGATTTTTGTACCGAGGGGGTCTTCTCAACGTTATAGTTGACATATTTACGTTAAATTTCGTACATAGGGGGTCCTCTCAACCAGTGGCGTGCAGTCCATACAGACAAAAAGACACTGTCTACCCTGACAAATACACATCATTTACGCATTTTTACGCATATCGTAAAAAAAAAGTGTAGCCACACCGACTGCCATCTATTGTCATTAGCGGGAACTGCGAGTCTCAGTTCACAGCTGCGATTCGCTCGCTCACTCCAGCCATAGATAAAGTATCTATGCTCGAGCATTCCGAAATAGAATTACATCGCTAAAATCGATTACGAAAGACTATGAAGTGAATGGCTTATGATTCGTTGTAATTCAATTTCGGACCAGCCATCGCGGAATGGTGGCTACCGGCCAGTACCGGCTTTTATGTGTGGGTCATTATTCCAACAGTATCTTTGTTGTGTGCGTTACTGTAAGTACATGGCACACAAATGCAAAAGCTTTTGCTTGTTTGCGTGCGACATGTATGCGAAAACTCTGCAAAAAGACGACGTCTTTTTAGTTTTACGACATTCACCGAAAATTACCGAAGTCTTACGAAGCCGCCTTAGCAGCTGAGCCGGCGCCATCCATTATTGTTTTGCGTTCGTTCGTTACGCAAATTGATGACAAGCAGTATAAATAAAATAAAATTGGGTCTAAAAATTGCAAAAAATGGCTAGTGGTGGTAGTAACTACTGTGAAAGTTGTGCGGGAATGTGTGTGTGCAAAAATTAAGAAATGGTACGTTTTCAAAACTGTGTTATGCTGAAAAAAAAAGAAGTAATCGAGAAAAGCCGCTTCGTACCGGATTCAAATAAAAGGTAAAGCAACTAGAAAATTCAATCCAAAACAATATGAAACATTTAACTGGCTGACAGGTTGTAAACATACTAATCGACTGTTTTGTTTCTACTGCTTGGTATGTTCAAATAACCAAACTGTTTGGAACGATGCCGCTTAGCTATATTTACTTGCCTCTATTTTGGGAAATCCTCGAAAAACTACAAAAAAAAATTGATGTCCCTCAACTTATCTCTAAAATTGGTTGATCGAAAAATAAAAAAAAATCATGGTAATATGTGCTTACGTAAAGATTACAGGAATAATATAGCAGTTTAGAAATTCACGAAAACAAAATTACATTTTTCATCCACGATACGGAACCTTAGGTACGCGAGTCTGACTCGCACTTGACCGGTTTTTATGTCTACCCTGTGTAAAAACTCTGTGCACGCCACTGCTCTCAACGTTATTATACTAAATATAATGCAAAAATGACAACTGACGTTTGGAGTGTCGCTACACGACGAAACCCGTTCAAAAACTCAGCGTTACAACCCCAGTGTTCCTACCCAGCCCAGGGTTATTTAATGAACGCACTTCTGTGGCGCAACACGACTCAACTTATTTGACAGGACTAAACTTAATTTGAGCGTTCCGTTTTTTTTTTTCTGTATCGAAAAGACAAAGACAACGTTCAAAATAAAGTTAGTCCTGTCAAATAAGTTGTGTTTTACAGAATCGACACCAATATCAACATTTTACAAAATATTGAAATTAAATAGTTAAAAACGGCACAATCTAGCATTCCATCAAATTTTTGAACAATCGGAACAATCACCTAAAAAATTATGGGAGACATCCATTTCACAGGTAAATACGGATATGCTAAACAAAGTTTGATGCACATCCGTCTAAAAGTGCAAAAAATTGCATAAATAGAGTATTTAGTTGAAAACTATGATTGTTTCTGTTATTGAAGTGCTGTTTTTTTTTTCAAAAACATTCCATTTTAAAGATTTTTCTTACGTACGAAAAGATTTGTTGGGTTTACACTAGGGGCGTACCCTTACTTCATTACACACACATAAGCATATGTCACACACATTGGCACTCGATTTTGGTAACATCAAGTTTCCTTTGCTTTATAAATCTATGAGTTACTATATTTATGATCTTAAAGACTACACAATATAAGTTTCAAATTTGTTCAGATTTTAGTTAATAAAATAGTAAAAGAACAAATAATACGGAACCCCTTGTGCGCGAATCTGACTTGCGATTGGCCAAATTATTGACTACTTACATCGTGTGACCGAAATGAAAAAAAAGGGCTTTCTATACGTGCGTTTACTTGGTACGACAACAAGATTGATTGCTAATTAAACTTAACAAACATCGACACTCCTAGCGCCATCTATAATCTTATAATTGAAGCTCGATACAAAAAGGTTAACAAACTACTAAGTAATTAAACAAGTTATCTGATAGATGACGCTGTGCTAAGGCGATTACCATCGCCAAATTAGCAGCTCGATATTTGTCACTACAAATATCAACGGAAACGACATTGAAATAACGTTCATATCAGCGCGCAATGCATAGTGGCTGTTACGACGCTCGCTGCGTCCTTAATAGAGCGAAATAGGGGAAAATTATACTTTTCACTTGGACGTGATTACTCGATTGAATAACCTTATGTTATATTTATAGCTATAAAGTTTATCTATTTATCAAAGCATAGATGAATTCAATCGGCCAAGCAACTCAGGAGCAGTAGGGAATTTGAGGTCAAAAAACACCATTCAGTAAAAAAAAATTCATGTAGAAGTTTTGGTGGTATGAAAAAGAAAACTATTGCATATGTTGTCTAAGAGTTTATTATTCATAATACATTTTTTCATTATTTTTGGTTTGGCCATAGACGAGGAGTAGGCTTTAGAAAGTACCCATTTGGCAATAGTAAGGCCCTTAACATTGACATAGCACTCGATGTTTGTCTTCAACTCAATATAATAATTTTATTATATGGTGAGTGTAAATAAGCCCTCAAAATGAAAAAAAGAAAACAATATGCTTTAATTATATTTACATTAGTTGACAGAAAAGCAGACTGCAAACCGCGCGAGACGTGACCATTTTTGTTTGTTGCAGAAAAGACGAGAAAATCCCGTGCCCAGAATGCGACAAGGTGTACGCGCGGAAGACTTACATGATGAATCACTACAGACACGTTCATCTCAAGCAGTCCAAATATTACTGCGAGATTTGCGATCGGGTGTGTTCAAGTTATTTTTTTTTTTGTTTTAAATTATCCCGTCAGGGAAAGGCTAAGGAACTAAGCCATACTGCCTTGTCTGTTGTTTTATCTGTCTTGATAAAACGGCCATCAGGCCATTTCTGAGGTTTTATCATCTGTTTATGAGCATTTCTCAAAAAATTTGCTACTAATTCAAAAACTTGTCCAAAATGAAAATATCGTAAATATATGTATATTCCATAAAAATCTGATAATTTATTATGTTTAGATTGATAATATTGGTATAGCACGTATGTGATTTCACCGTTTCAGTGATAAAATTGTGAAAATCCAATTAGGGGGTGAAAAAAAGCGTCCTATTTTGTTACTACTTATTTGGTGAAAATTGGATAAGTTATTGTAGATATACCAGTAGGAAACATTGTTTCTTTAAATTCATGATTATACTTTTAATAATTTCAGCAAAAATATCCCTTTAAATAAAAACATATTAAAAAAAAACTCTGCAATAATAATTTTTTGTTACCATTGGTACAAACATAAAGGCAAAAGTTTTTATTTTATGAAAACCAAAATTAATTATAGAAAGATATTATTATTTATCCCGACATGTTTCTATTTTTCATTATTAACGATCATTTTTTGGTGTTTTAAGTCAATTAAAACCCAGGAAAATTCAAAATTAATGTTGATTAATTTTGGGACAGTAACAAAATAAGAGTAACAAAATTCCTTTTTTGTTACCCTTTTTGTTACTTTTGTTTGAATTCCTTTTTTGTTACCTAACTTTCCTCTTATACATTACTATGCCAAAGTAACAAAAGAAGAAGTAACGAAACGAGAATAATTTATGTTTTGAAATTTATTCATCACAGTAAAAACAATAACTGTTTTATTTAAATTCAACTCGAATGTCACTTAAAATATTCACTTTCAAAAACCAACAATGGTTTTATGAGATATTAACAACTTATCTGTAAAACCCGGTAACAAAAACTGAACAGAAATTGAGCAATAGTAGGCACGTGTACACTCTAAGACGCCATCCAGCAGAGAAAGATTGCTCAACAAAATGGCGTACTGAAATGTCACGTAGAGTGTTGCCAAAAACTAAAAAAATCAACTTATTGGTATATTTCACAAAAGTAATATGCTAAAATTGGTAACAAAAGAGGATGTCACTTTATGAAACTTTTCTGGGACAAGATTAAAATGTGTTTTTTGAAAAAATAATGCACTAGTCTCTTCTCAAAGATAATATGAAATGAACCCCGACATAATGATTAAGCAATTAAAATCAAAAAATACGTAGGATGCTTTTGAACTTTCCGAAATATTAGCGATCAAAGTATCAGTAAGTCGTATGGGACACGTGACTTTTCATACATTAAAATTTGGGAGTGTTTTTTATTTACTCAATTTTAATTAATATATAATTATTTTAGACATTCAGTATTTTTTTTCGTATTCAAAAATAAATAAAGAAAACCACACCGTCTACAGTTAAATACTTTTAGACCATTTTATACACAATAATGATAAATAACTTTGTGGGACAGCAAAAAAATCAAGTTACGAAAAAAAATGAGAAATGCTCTTATAGTCACTGTATTTTAGATCCTCTCTTGAGGATCATCTGAAGGGTCTGTCCTATCCTGTCCTGTAAAGTGATAGACCCATAACACAAACACAATGTTGGGTTAGAAAAAACACACTAAAAGTCACAGCCTGCACTTTTTTCCATTGAACAACATACTGCACTGGTTACGGCGATGTTAATTCACAGTATTCTATCACTTTTGTTGATCAAAACACGCAAACGGTAATATGTTTTCAATAAAACAATAAACAACACCATTATCTCTTCGCGCCTTTTTTCCAACCCGCGTTCAAGTCAAGTTATTATTGACAGAATGTTTATACTGTTAATTTTTGACACTTGGTGAAACTTGTAATACATTATGAACAGAAAATCACTTGTACTATCCCACAAATTTATTTAGTACTTCCTGACCGGTTTCGCCTTTATAGCATTATCAAAGGAATAAATAGTTTACATCAGCCAGTGCGATCGCACTATCAGAAACACATTAGTGTCATTGATCGCACTGGCTGATGTAAACTATTTATTGTGTAATTAAGATCTTATATTAATTCCTTTGATAATGCCATAAAGGCGAAACCGGTCAGGAAGTACTAAATAAATTTGTGGGATAGTACAAGTGATTGATCAATCCTTTTTATCCCAGATTTTCTGACAGAAGGTCAAAATTCCTGACATGTCAGGAAAATTTATATCTGGTAACCCCAATCTGAGGTGATTTGGCTTTTCCATTAATTTTCAGTACTTCCTCAACGTGACGCGGTACAAGGACCACCGTCGCTACAAACATGAGGGCTATGTCCCAGAGAAGAACAAACTGTGCACCATGTGCGGCCGTGGATTCTCCGTAAGTATTTGTTATTGAAGTATTTGTTTGGGGGCTCGGTTGGTGATCATTGAACCTTGTTCCTGGTCCCTGGCCGGGTCTCCGGTATGGGTTCGGGCGGTTGATTGGATTTTACCTTGTATAATATATATTTTACCTATAATTTAAATCGTAAATATATTGCTACATAAATTAAATAAACCTTTAATTTAGTTCATGTACATTTATTATTTTAATACATATATTTTCTTTATTAGATTAAATTTGACCTGTAAAAAGTGTATATATCAATACCTGCTTTGCAAAATAAACTATTTGAATCTGATCAAGCTCCAGGACGCACCTGAAGGGCGTTAAATGCCAATAATATTGATGACAGATTTGATTATTACTTGCGATTGTCGGCACTTTGTACAACTTTGATAATAACATGATGAATAAATACACTTGCACTCGTTTGACAGTTTAAAAGCTAATCAAACCCGACCGGTTTCGGTTTTAAACCATCATCAAGGGTTTATTTAAAACTACTTGGAAGTTATTACTACATAATTTATTTGCACGGAACATGGACGCCTTTTTTAATAAATTTTAATATTATAAATATATGCAATACATATAATAAATATATGCCTAACTCCGCCCATTCGATTAGTCTTGCTAAGAAGAAGGGCAAGAAACTTAGCAATGTGTCATTGTAAAGAGCTCGTGAAGCACTAACAGGACCCATAGTGAGATAATAAATAATTCTTCAGAATCCTCAGATCGATATTTAATTTTAAATAAAATAAAAATAATGTCTCCTCATGAGTCATAAATCTGTGCGGAGTTCGCATAGATTAAGGGGCTTCAGAAGCAAAACTGCGTTTACAGACGTTTTTAAGTTGGTTTAAACTTTCTATATGAATATTACAAAACTTTGAAAAAAATATATCACGCATATTGACCCATGTCCCGTAATTGTGATGTTTTAAAATCTTCAAAGCTTTAACCTACAACGAGAAAATAAATACCTTTGATAACCTTTCAAATTCTTTAAAAAACTGATAAATAGTTTAAACTTTTTAAATTCAAAAGAGACAAGGTTAAAACTTATAAACACACGCGAGCAATACAAAAATCTAACACAATAATGTTTAAAACTTTTGAATATCAAACTTAACACATGTGAAAAGCATTATTTTCTCTATTTTGCGCTACCCGGTGACACAGCGATCGTCGTAACAGCCACTTCTCTGACATGAACGTTATTTCTATTTCGTTATTGTCGATATTTGTACAGACATATTTCGAGCTGCTAATTTAGCTTACTGAAGCCTCTTAAATTATGTTAAGGTGTTTAAATTCGAAAACCATTTCAAGATTTTGGTTTAATAAGCCGTTGGAACTTGTGGTCTAAAAAATCTCATGATGACGATGAATATTTTTTACGAAAAAGCTGCAACTTCCATTTGCCTTCGTGTGACGTCACTTGAGAAAATGCTGTTTAGAAATGTGTCCTTTGCAATCAAGATAAATTTATAATAATTTGCTTCCGACTGATTTGACAGATGGATGACAGATGAGTAGACAGACAGAGACATACCACTTTTTTTATAAACAATCATACATCACAATTAGTATAATGTCTAAAATTCTCAAGTGACGTCATATAGGAAACTCAAATCAGCAGAAAGCTCGCATCAAAACGAATCCAAGAAACCTCAATAAAAGTCCAGAGCTGAAAAAATGCGAGAGCTGCGACAGCGTCGAAAAGGTTTTCACGAAAAAAGGTATTATGAATATTAGTCAAATCAGCAACCTTTTATGAAACGTCAAAAACGATTTTTTTTACGAAAATACTTAGAAGTGACGTCATAACTTTGTACTTTGGCCGAAGGCAAATGAATAACTTCTAAATTCAAATACAAAAAATATCTGCTAGATGGGCAAAGGAATCAGTCCTTCTTCTAAAGTAGGGCCATTGAGTGATGGCACTTATGACAGCTGCATTTAGTGATGAGGTACATTTCAAAATTCGGTTAAAAATATAAATCAAGTGTGAGTTTACTCAACATTAGACAGGTCATTCAACATTCAACATAATGATACAAAAGGAAAATGTACCAAAACCAGTGGCGTAGCTATCGGAGGGCTATGCGGTGTAGTGCCCCTTGGCCCCCAAGAGATGTTTAAATATATATATCGAAAAAAGTATTTTACTATCATTTAATTTCGTTTAGTTTAACTTCGTCATTGTTTTGTTATTAATTAAATATTATTGCGTAACTTGGCGACCTCAAACACGACCTATAAAAATGAGAAACTTTTTTTTTTATTCTTTGTTTGTATACGAATTCTATTGCACAATAAAGCAACATTCAAATCGAAAAATAATAACCGAAACAAGTAGTACATCACTATCAACAATGAAGTATTACATTTTGTAATTCACACTTGCTTATAAATAATTACGATACTTTGTAGGTATTTAAACGTCATTGGCGCCATCACTCAGTGGCTCTACTGTACCTGTAGTCAAATTAACTTGCTTTCACTTTTTCATGTTGTATATTAATCCCAGTGTAGAGCACACTATTATTATACATGCTATTATGGTTTTTGGAATTTCCTCCAACAAAATGCTTGCGCATTTTTTTTTATTATTAAAAAATTAATAATTATAATTTTTGTGTATATAGTTTTGTATATTGAATTGTAGGTTTTTATTGTTATGTTATTAACATTAGAAGATGTATAGAGATATTTGTAAAAAATTTATCAGTGGCAAGAAACTGTACATTTGCTACCGCAAGTCACTCGCACTGGCCGTAACAGAATACCAGCGCTGTGTCGGGGTATATACAAGGTGACTTTTTGATCATCGTCCAAATTCATACTGGAGGCTTGATAAGTGATCGGTATCTTGGATCAATAACAATTTTTGTGAAATTCGTAAAATGAAATTTCGGCTTCCCATAGAAATTTACTTTCAGTCCCGAGTGAATCACTATGGGGAGTCGAAATTCCATTTTACGAATTTCACAAAAATTGTTATTGATCCATGATACTGATCACTTACCAAGCCACCAGTATGAATTTGGACGATGATCAGAAAGTCACCTTGTATATTTTTATGGATATGTATTATCTCGGCACAGCAACATGCTGAGTTGCGGCCTATTCGGTGGCGATGAAAGCATGAGAATGTATATGTCGTGCCCAGATCATAGAATTGAACATTTCATGAAATGTTCGACCATATCATGAAATGGTCGCATTTCATGAAATAGTACATTGTTTGTTGACCATTTCATGATATGGATTGACCAAATCAATGAATAAAGATCGTTTGACGATATAATCAACTAAACACAAGACCATTTCATAATCTGGTCAAACATCGTATGATCATATCGTAAAATAGTTACATTTATTCACCACTAGCGGCGCTGATGGCGCATTGTTATGCATCATGGCGGCGGCGCTACACAATTCTCTTGTTTTAAATGTTGTTAATAATGTAATAACCGAGGAAGAAAGTGCAGTGAAGTGTAATTAAATTCTTAAAACAACTAATTCATTTTATTTAAACCCAGATGGTTGTGATTATTATTACGTATTATTTAGTAAAATAAGTTCCTTAAAAATACCTAATTTGCTAAATCCTTATTGATTTTTCTAAAAAATTAACCTATGTAGGTAGTATAGTAAGTAACTTGAAATACGTGCTAATTCTTTATAAGTTGTTGATTTTGTACTTTAAAGAAAAATAACAAGATTTCCAATTTCTAGTATCAACATTTGTATGAACACCGTACATTAATGATATGGTCAAACGTCGCTAACCAAATCGTTAAACGTTGAACATTTATTGATCTGGTCAGTGACAGTTGACTATTTCATGAAATGTTCAATTCTATGATCTGGTCACGACATATATATTGCTCTTATTTGTATTTTTTTTTTATTATCTTGTTAGTTATAAGCATTATATATAATTATCTATGTTACTGTCTTGTGTTTTTCACTCTTCACCGAATAAATGTCTTTCTTTCTTACTTTCTAAATTGTTTCATTGTATAAAAAAGTTTAAACTGAACTTTATGCAAAATCGGGGAAATAAGTAGGCATTATTTTTGAATATCAATTTTGCGTATAGATATAAGGTCTTTCAATTTAAATGGAAAGTAATTTAGGAGGTGATTCAGTATCGTTAATACATCACATTCCACTGAAATGTACTTTTTTTGCGCGAACTTTTTTTTCACTTCTCAGTACAAAGTGGCCCGATCAGCTGACTCAGTTGTCATAGACAAGTGAAGAAAAAATTCGCGCAAAAAAAAACTTTGCATTGGAATGTGGTGTATTAAAGATACTGAATCACCTCCTAAATTACTTTCCATTTAAATTGAAAGACCTTATATATGTTTTTAAATTTATTGACAACCAGGCATCGTCCCTAATCTAGGGCGCACCCAAACTGCGCCTGTCTTTGTTTTATTTTTTATTTACCTACGTTCTCTATTTACAGACAAACAGGATCCTCGAGAAGCACATCCGCACGCACACCGGCGAGCGGCCATTCGGGTGCACCTACTGCGACGCCAAGTTCACACAGAGAGAGTCACAGCAGTCACACATCAAACACATACACTTGAAAGTGAAACGCCAGACTCAGATGGCGCATGCGCTTAACCTCTACCAGTATAAATAACTTATTGCGACTCCGTCTTTTATTTACTTTTATAGGTTGTCAACTTCGTGCTTACTGCGCCCACGGGGTACAGGGGTTGGCAGCGGTGGCGGTTGGTGGGCCTTAGAGCAGGGGGTTCATTTCCTCCTGTCTCTGTCAAAAGTTATTTTTGGTGACTTATTTATTAGTGGACTTACATTTATTTAAGGAGAAGTTAACGTTGGATCACTATATTGTCTACACTTTTTAAAATTATAATTTTTACACCACGCGTACGAACAATGACAACAAACCAACAAACAAACAAATGTGACTCGCAGCGCTTCAAGCGCTAAAGCAGATGAAAAAAATAATGAGCGTCTAATATGCAGCGAACGGTGACAACGCTGTTAAGCAATACACTTGCTTAATGAGGTGTGATTGTTTCGGTTCGGTACGGCTCGGCTAAATTCGGCACATCTCGGCTGGAGCGGCGTTCCGTATTCACTTTAATTTGCTAAGGAAATGCCTCATCTACGTACGGGCCTTGGTACCTCTCTTTCCTTTCTACCTATAAATTTTGTATGTGACATTTTATTCATAGGAGCGCTCCGCGCTTCCGTTCGCACCAGACTACGGCCCGTCTATACCTATATTAACTAATTATTTAGCGGTTTGTATTACATATTATTGTTCTATAATTTATGCTCTGCACACTTAGGCTACGTTTCAAAACGTGTGATCTTCGTGCGAAATTTCACTCGTTTTTAAGAAAGAGACAAAGCTATATACTAGAAAGAGAAAGAAAGATCTGGTTTTGAAACGCTTGCGCTTGAAACACACGTCAAGTAAATACATAACCTCAAATCAAAATAAATAAATTAAGTAAAGTACCTAATAAAGAAGGAATTGAACCGATACATATTGCTTTTAATATGGATGGCATTGCAACCTTTGCATTTGCAAGCCATAATCCTGTCGAAGCAGTTTTGAAACATTTTCCCGTATTCGTACGGAAATGTTGAATTCTATTTTAAAAAATTGTCCGAATCCCGAGAAAACTCCGAAATGACAACTGTCAGGCGAATTTTAACGGTACCCAAACAGAGTTAGAAATCGCACTTGTCAGTGCGATATTCACATTTCCCGAAAGCGTTTCTAAACACTTAGCGCAACTGTCAGGTAACAGTTCGTTTACCCTCGGTTTCACTCGGGTCGATTTTTGAACGATGCAGGGTAAAATTCGCATCGCTCCGAGTGATAATCACACGTTACGAAACGTAGCCCTACTGTAAGTAAAGTGAATTTTATGAGGGAGTTCACAGCTCCAACGCTCGTTAATACGAACCGCCACTGGTTGGCAGGTGCGGGGTAACATGCAACTTAGTGTGCAGGGCCGTGCGCAAGGCATACCAAGTACACAAGTATGACATTGGTACCGATTCGGTGAAGCACATCTTAAGGCTAGACGGTAAAACTTACGCGCGCGAGATTTGGATTCTCACAATTGTTGTAGCTGTTTCGGTCATTCGCGGCCGGCACGAGCGCGTCCTCCCCCCGCGTCCCGCTCCCTGCTTGTTCATTTTGTACTCACATCTTACTCTTAGATCCAGATCGGACATCCTTTCGTACTTTCGTTTTAAGTGCCTTTGGTTATTTAATTCAAAAGAAACAACATGCAAAATAAAAAATGAATGATCTCCTGTTCATGTTTATCTAACGAACACAATATAATAGTAGGTATGTAAAATATTTTGGAAGATTACTGTGTTATATGAGTAACTAAATGGATATTTACTGTGAAATTCAATTGGTTTTGGAAACGGAAACTGGTGGTAATACTCGTCTAACGAACAATTTTTACGCTTTATTTTGTGCTCTTCTTCTCTAGATAACTATACAGGCCGTAAACTTAATTATGTGCTTCCCAAAATATGTTTTGACTGAAGGAAAAGTGAAATAAATTGAAAAACATTTATGGAAAAAATCATGGTAATATGTGTTTACGTAAAGATTACATGAAAAATAAAGCGGTTGAGAAATTTCCAAAAAAATATGACAAAATTAAATTTATCATCCATAATACGAAACCCTGACTCGCACTTGGCTGTTTTTTTTTTAAATTTAACAATCATCAAGACATCATAGAGTTAATAAAATATTATTTTTATCAATAAGTGTAATAAGTAACAATGAGTTGATTGATGTTGTAATTTTTCAGTTTATTAATTACGTTGTAATCTACATAGGTTTCGTTAGAATAATTTTCAAAAATACTCTAAAAAGCTAGATTCGCTCAAAGACAAATAGCATAAAAATTATTTATTATCCAGATGTTATTGCACATAACAACATCGGAATGTTGAATATTGTTTTTTTACTATTTTATGTAATACCTTGACATTTTTTTATGCGAAACCAGCCGGATATTTAGCCAAGGAAACGTAATTATGGGATATACAGTATTTTTAGTAACCATTTTTTGTAAATTCTAACATGTGCCGATAATAATTTACTAGGATAAATGAAAAATGTCATGTTATGATGATTGTTTAATAATTTCTATTTTAAATTACCTAATTAAACACATTCTCTTGCAGGGATATTTCTAGATACTCCAGTGCATGTCAAAGTTTCTTAGAGGTGTTTGCATTTTTTCTTGATAAAATGTATTCTTTTGATTTTTTGGTAAAGCAACCCATGTGAACTCCAAACAATAAAATAGCAATAAACCCATTGTGACACATGAAGATGACCTTGGACCTGATAATAATAGTTATGCTCTGTTTTCAGTTATATGCCTTGAGTCGTCACCTTACAAAATGTGATCAATCCCTTTTGAATTGCATCTGCAGGACTCATTTCCGAGGCTACAAATGGGCATTTTATTTCTACAAGTCCTTCATTTCCTATGAGTCCATCCGGACTAGCTGCCAGAAATTCATCCACAGGATCGACAAATGACCACTTTGATCTACCTTTAGACCGGTATACTTTTCAAAGTCATGGGTGGCGCGATTTTATCTGTGTATTCTCCTAATAAATATTTACCTGTATAATTTTGACCTTAAGCTTTCAGCATCGGCCTTACAGTGCTTTGGTTGACTGCTGAGTGTTCTGTTTTCTTTTGATATACGCCTGAAATTTAATGTGATGAGCGTTAAAAATGTTTAGGTTTTCGCATCAAAAGCTTGATCGGTAGGACGAAAGGCTCACAAATTTGGAGGTTTTTTTTAAAACCCTATCTTATTACAATATACAATACATATTTATACTAACTTGTTAAGTTTGTAACCCTTTTTTACAAATTTTTTTTCGTCTTGCTGATAAACGTACTTTTCCTTTTTTTACCTCGTCGATATAATCATCTGAAATTCATAGTAATAAAATTAAGTACCAGTATTATTTATCCGAATTTTACTTATGTTTTCTTAGTTTACTGTTTTGTATATGATCTTTTGATTAAACAGAAAAAATCTCTCAGGAGCGGCAGCATAATTATTTTAACTCATGTATAGGGTCAAATTATAATGTGTCCTTATGTAAATTTAATATTAAAATTTTTCGTTTATTATTATATTTAATAATCCTATACTTCTGATTATAATTTTAATAACTTTTTTTTTAAAAAGTTAATAAAAAAACAGATAAACTTATCAGATAAACGATATAATTTATAAATATCAAATAACTTTGCAGATAAACGAAAGTCTGCATTTGAACTTTGCCGATCATCCTTAATAGATAGTTATAAAATTTTGCCCCAGTAGTAGTTATCTGAATATAACCATTATTTCCGCAGTTCACTTTTTTATGTGATCTATTAGTTTCATAGAATAATCTCTCAGAATAAAAAGAGGCTACATAATTATTTTTACTCCTGTATAGGATCAAATTATTTTGCAAACCTTAAACAGACATAGGTACTAATCGTCGTTATGAACAGTTTTTCTAATAGAGGCTGAAATGAAATACTTTTTAGGGTTCCGTGCCTCAGACGGCTAAAGACGGAACCCTTATAAGATCACTTTGTTGCCTATCTGTCTGTTATTTTCTTGCTGTCTGTCCTAATGAGGAGCTTTTCGATGTGTGGAGAGAACAAATATATGAAGTTATAGTTGTTTATATCTAAAACGAATGTACTAAAGTGCGGGAGCGCCACCCACTACTCGACACGTGACTGAAGCGGCGGCGCAGCGGCGTTTTCTTTGATAAAAGCCGTAGCGCCGCGCCGCCACAGTGAACACTTGGCGTGGCCTGTCATTGCGTGTTGCATGGCAATGGCAGGATAATAGTTATAAGGAGTTGCAGACCAATCAAATTAATGGCCAAATCCAAGATGCATGACCTAATTTATAAACGAAATACATTGTATTTATAAGGTAAAAAATACAAACAGTACTCACCCATTTTTGCACAAAAAATCTGTCCACCATACTCAATAACTTCTCCATTACCATACACTGGTACAAAACTCTTTGATAATGCACCGTTTTAACAAGTAAGGTGAGTGAAACGAGTGACCCATCGCTCGTCCCGTCTTCTCCCCCCGCACGCCTCCGCCACCCCTGATGCGACGGAATGAAATTCTAGATTTATGTAATTTGCGCCCGCGATTTCGAATGCCAGCCCATAGCTATTTACTGAAATCCTATACTTTCTACATACGAAATAACTGCATTTTCCAAATATTTATGAACTACCACAGGTCCGAAATTCAATATAAATTGTTTTTACTTGAGAAATGCTTAAGAAAATCGAACATGAAAATGTAACATTTTGGAGCTTAAAAAATAGATTTCCAAGTGCTTGTTTTTCCTAAGCGTGTTGATTATCTGAAATTTAAAGTTAAATCGGACTTGTAGGTTGTGAAAAAGATGAAGTTACTCAAAGTTTTATTTGATTTAATGCATTAGCGTACAAATGAGAAGCTAAATCGTTTTGTATGGCCGCGGAGTCTTGCGCTCTTCCCTTAACTTATTTGACAGGACTAAACTTAATTTACGCGTTTTGTCCTTGTCTTTTCGATAAAGAAAGAAAAATACAGTACGCTTAAATATAAGGTTAGTTCTGTCAAATAAGTTAAGACGTGTTATGTCGAATCGATACCATTGACAACTTTAAAATGTCATAGAGTGTACAAAAGAGATCCATTATACATCGGTTTATACTACCTACCCTTATCTATGGAGCGACCTCCCCGGCGACTGGCCATCCGACTTGGTCTGCCCCACGCGTCATGCTCGCTCACCCTCCCGCCACACTATCCGCATCCCCTTTGAGATCCCGCCCGCAAACCCCTATACCCGTGGGCGCGGTAGGCACAAATTTGACATCCTATAGCTCCTTTTACTCAACGCTAGGTCTATGAGCTTTGCCCTACGCAGAGCTCGGCCTTTGGCCTCGTGCACTAAGTCAATAGCAGCAGAGCTGATTGAGATGAGTATATCACCGGCGAGCGGCCATTAATGACAGAGCCCCTTTTAAAAAATTAGTTTCCTATTGATTATGACTAGACATCGGATTACATGCATTTGCATGTTTGCATATGCAAATGCATATAATTTCATTTTTATAGCGTTATTGCATATATTTTTGTACTTTTTCATTGATAGTGCATATTTCAGTAGTTATACGTGTTAGGCGGGTTGTATTATGCTGTCGACAATCAAAAATGATTGAACAGAGTAACGCCCTTCCGAGTTCACTATCGCAAAAGGTTCGTGGCAAATTAAATGCAGTTTTGTATAAAAACCCCGGTCTTGAAGGAATAAAGAAAATTGACGCATTTATCAACGGCACTGGACCTCAGAATAAGGAATACAAATAGAAACCTGGCTAAAATAATACGCGGAGAAAGACACCTATCCTTGATTTTCTTACGACATTCTAGTGCGTTAGAGAGAGATGGATATGTGTTAGTTTTTTCTTAATTAGGTAGGTTGTCACTAGTTCGTTGCTTTGCTAGTGATGTAACAATGTCGATTTTTGACTACGATAAATAAACCAAATCGAAATGAACCGCGACCAATCTCCTAACCACACATTATATCGTATCAAAGTGTGAAAAAAAAGAGAATGCAGGAGGCACCGACCTTTCTGGTGACATCCTCTTGCTTTGGAGGAGGCCAAGAGAATTAATAGCAAAGTGGTCTCTGTCTACCCCAGTGGGACACATGTTATATTGTGTAAATAAGGAATTAATAAAAGGATATCTTTCGTTTAGCATAATATTTTTTATTAAGTACAAATTACTATATCGTAGGCAGGTAGGTACATAAGTTAAGTCCAAAATTGTGCTTGTTTCTAGTACAAAAAATGCTGTAGCTTGTATCAGAGATACAACCGTAAACTATTTAAGTGGATACTTTTTAAGTCGCCTCGTAACTCAATCAAATAGATGTTCGTTGATGTCGCGTCTTTGTTCAATCAAGGAGGAAGGAATTAATCGCAACAATAGAAATCATAATAATCATAGACTTATTACGAATCCTAATAATAATATTATGTCAATGATGAGCGATGACAGCGCAATTACTACAGAGGTAATTTCATTTTTTTTTTATTTCTATCAAATAAACATCAACTTATCTTGAATAAAAACTAATAACAAATAATGAACGATTAAAATACCTAATAACCTGTAATAAGAAATCAAATTATGCGCAGTTCAAGTCAATAAGCATTCCCAAAATTCATTTCACGATAGAACTACCCTGTCAAAGTACTTTTATTGTCAACCACTAAGTACGAAAATGTCTTGATCTGCGGAATTTCTTCGTGAAGTCGATCACGGAAGTAACGTACAAGTTATGAACAGGCCTTTCAGAACGATTTGCGAACATATAAGTATGCACTTTTCTACACCACAGACATCCATAGGTACTGGTTCTGTTGCCTAAAATTGAAAAATTATCGAGTTAATATACTATAGTATAGTACAAGCACGTACCTACAAACAAGATTGATAATGCAATTATACATAATTATTTAAAGGTCACCAATGTGTCTGTATCTGGTAAATATAACGTTGGTAAGGCATCTGCTTTTAAAAGTCTCCATTTTAAATTTTCGTTTGGTCCAAAAGAATCCGACGTAAAGTGTTTCGAACAAATATGACTGCTTTTTTTAATTGCCCAATTTGGTCAAATTATTCGTCTAAGCCATTCACTTTTTAATTCTTCCCTTTTTGGAAATATGTAACAAAAAAATATAGCGATATTTATTCGGCATTATTTTTCTTTTAACTCGCGCTGCAATGAGGGATTTTCTTTTCTTTTTTTTTTACTCTTCCCTAGTCGCTGGATAGATGGCGCTGAACTTGGTAAGTTACTGCAAGGAACGGAACGTCACATAATTTTTTGATTATTGCACTTGGATGTAATTTTGAGATCGTAAAACGAAACGTACATAAAAAAGTAATTAATGTCATTGTCACATCACATCACAATGACATTTTGAAAATAAATAAATAATAACAACAAGGAAAAAGAAAAAAAATTATAAGCAGTCTTTTTATGAGTTTTCTACGCCAGAAAGAAAATGTCCCAAGAGAAAAAGAAGAGAAGTCTGTGCCTTGTGGATTTGTATAAAAATGTGGATTGTGGATTGTGGATTTGTATAAAAGCCGTAAAGCGCAATGAGTACAAGCCATGGTACATTTTAAACCTGGACGGACCATAACAAAGCATTCGCACATAATATGCTCAGCACACATGTCATCAACCAACGAGCGTATGTGACGTGACGTGACGCAATGTTTTTTTTTCAATCGTTTTGGCTTTGGCACCTAGCAACGTAGTCAGTTCAACACCATCTACAGAGTTCTTGGAAACTATGTTTTTTTTTAATACTCAAAAAGAAAACCTCTCATTAATCTATTATCCTTTATGCACGGCTGCCGCGGGAACCAATGTTCGATAGTTTGCCACACGGACTATAGTACATCACTATACGATAAAACATAACCTCTCATAGTCGGCAGAAAATCTATATAAAACAGGCAAATATCGGTGTAGAATTGAACACGAGTATGATTTACAAGAACTACCATTATTGTTACTGAGTTTTAGGTATGATCCTGCAACTTATTAACATAAAAACTATCAGAACTCACAGATGAAATGATATTGCTTCATTGTTGTTTTCTTTTCTTCCTGTATGCGATTTACAGCCTTCAATCGCACAAGACATTTTATTAAAATGTTAAAAAAACAATCAACACAAACAATAATAAATCACACTTTCACGAATTTTGAGAGGAAGAGCACCAAAATATTTAATTTCTCTCGGTGAAGCTGTAAACTTTTGCAAAATGCATTAGACATTTCGATGCCACCAAATTAAGATGTGATGCACGCAGCGAACGATATTACAACAAAACGATACAATGATGAGACGTATTTAATTTGATGGTATTCTAATTTTTAAAATACATCCAAATTACATCCAACTGACATTTGCTTGGTTCAATCTAGTGACACACCAGGAAAAAAGATAAAGTAAGTGCGGTCCGGTGTTTCATTCACTCGTACACAGGAGTAATTTACGTTAGATGAGTACAATGGCTAATGCCCAGTTCTTATTTTAGTCAGGCTTCTATTTGTATTCCTTATTCTGAGCACTGGACAAACTCTTGTCTGAAGAGGTCTCTGCAGAAATGGCGCCAAATTTCAAGTTCTGTCCGGTCACGTCAGTTGACGTCGAAAGGTCATTTTCAGCCTATAAATTAATATTAAGTGACAAACGTCACAAGTTTTCTGTAGAAAACCTGGAAAAATATGTTATTGTTTATTGTCACAAGAATAATAACAATAACTAATATGTGGGTTTGAGCCAAAATAAATGTACATTTCTCACAGGATCCTTGTGAGAAACGTTTCTCACAAGGATCATGAAACGTTTCTCACATTTCTCACAAAGGTGCGTTCACATAGTAGCTGTTTTATTTACGCGATTAAGACCTGAATCATATATTCATTATGTGTAAAAATCGCGAAAAAGTTCACTAAATTGTATTATTCTAGATTATTATTATCTATTCCGTTGACATTATTACCGAAACAAACAAAAAGGACACTGAAAATAACTAAAACCAAAATTTAGTGCCTAAGCCCAAACCTGATAGCGTGACACCATGATAGACAAAACACAATTTAATTAAAAAGCATCTAAAAATACAGCACTTAAATACTTTGAGAAACAGTCATGTGAGAAATAATGCCAGTGTAAACGAACCTTACTTTTACATTTTTGTTCGATCGTTTCTTACAAGCACACCAAAATACATGTTTCGGTGTCACTGTGATCGATATTTATAGGTTATAACCTAAAAATTTCGTTAGTAGAAACACGTTACTGGTTGTGTTAGCATCACATTTAAGTAACTAAATCTTTTGCACTATTACTAAACATAAAATTACTTACCTTTCTTGATTTTACTGCGTTTCTCACAAGAGTTTTGGCAAAAAATAGACGATGACGAACACTATGACTACCGTGAACTTGGGCGCATAGACAATGGAGACTTTTTTCTTTTTAAATAATGATGATAGATGTTGTCCGCTTCAAAAAATATAGTGAGGTGACAGTTTCTACCACTCTTTTATGGCTTTAATAGCATTTCTCACAAATTATTTCTCACAGGTATGAAATTGAGAAAACTCCTTTAAAATTTTTTTTTTCTTATTATTTCCTATGCTAGGGGGACAAAATAACAATAAAACAGAAGAACAAGTCCTATCCTAACGATTCGATATGGTTTTATTTGTAGGATCTGTTGGTTTCTGGAAATTTTAGCTTTTATTCTTATCAAGGTCGTGAGATGGACATGTCTCAAATGTATGGGCGCAGAAACTTGATAATTAGTATGCATTTTTTTTTCAAAAAACTGATGAGTGCCAGCGTGGGTATGTCCATTAAATTGGAATGAATATGAACTATCCTATTTAAACAAAAGTAAACCATTTATATAACGCAAGAAACATGGGCACAATCATCGACTAACGGTGATGGACACGTTGTTTTACCCAAATGTACATTTATTTTGGCTCAAACCCGTATACAACGTGTAACAGAAAGGTGTAACCATATTTGAAGAGCTTATTCAGTCAATGGTATAGAACAACTTTTACTATGGAAAAAACCCTGTACCACGAAAAAAGAAATTAACTTTTTCATAGAAAAATGCAAGCCGCTCGGCTGAAATGTATGGAAGGGCAGATTTTTTTTTGAGATTTCAGGGTTGGCTCCATAGTAAAAGTTGTTCTATACCATTGACTGAATTAGCTCTTCAAATATGGTTACACCTTTCTGTTACACCTTGTATATGTATGACATATAAATATACCTAATCTTAAAATAAACGTAAATTGTAATAATAAATGGTTTTTTGATGGTGCATATTTCGCCCTTTTTTGGTGCATATTTGCATGCATATTTTGGCATTTTGATAGTGCATATAATCCGATGTCTAATTATGACGAATAGGCATGAATAATTAAGAGGCTCCACAATGCTGAACAGCAGTTTTGTAATGGATTCAGTTCCGTCAATGTAGATGGTAAAAATTTGAAAAAATATATGGCGTGTTTCTTGACTTTAATGTCACTTCATCAATAAACATACTTTCAATCCTCTATTATTTATAAAACCACAAATGAGATCATTTTTTAATGGTTTTGGAAGGATCAAACCCGAGCAACTTTTTCTACTGACACGACCAATATTTTGCTCTGCGAAAATCGCCGGGAATATATTGCTCCTGTCAAAAGCATGACTGATTCTTGACGTATGATTTTTATACGTTTACATGGTATCAAAAATTACAAAACATGAACTGAAGAGTGTTAAACGTTTGAATACATCTCAATCCACAGATGAGAACTATTCCTATTTTCTCGCCTAGAACAACATTTTTATTTGAAAATCTCATCCATCATTTAAACATTTTCGTCTTCCCGCCAAACTTTTCTTTTGACATATTACTCTATGTCCGTTCCGAATCTCACCAAAGTTAGTCCGAAGACTGTTCCATTATGACCGGTTCCAAAACGTATTGCTCATCCAACTAGAATTGCTCGATGATAGGGGTTTGGTTTCGGAACGCTACCTAGGTGTGGTGAATTCACAGATAGTGTTCATAAACTCACACCGAGTTGGTTTTCCTCTCAGAATAAGGAATACAAATAGAAACCTGGCTAAAATAATACGCGGAGAAAGACACCTATCCTTGGTTTTCTTACGACATTCTAGTGCGTTAGAGAGAGATGGATATGTATTAGTTTTTTCTTAATTAGGTAGGTTGTCACTAGTTCGTTACTTTGCTAGTGATGTAACAATGTCGATTATTGACTACGATAAATAAACCAAATCGAAATGAACCGCGACCAATCTCCTTACCACACATTATATCGTATCAAAGTGTGAAAAAAAAGAGAATGCAGGAGGCACCGACCTTTCTGGTGACATCCTCTTGCTTTGGAAGGAGGCCAAGAGAATTAATAGCAAAGTGGTCTCTGTCTACTCCAGTGGGACACATGTTATATTGTGTAAATAAGGAATTAATAAAAGGATATCTTTCGTTTAGCATAATTTTTTTTATTAAGTACAAATTACTATATCGTAGGCAGGTAGTTACATAAGTTAAGTCCAAAATTGTGCTTGTTTCTAGTACAAAAAATGCTGTAGCTTGTATCAGAGATACAACCGTAAACTATTTAAGTGGATACTTTTCAAGTCGCCTCTTAACTTAATCAAATAGATGTTCGTTGATGTCGCGTCTTTGTTCAATCAAGGAGGAAGGAATTAATCGCAACAATAGAAATCATAATAATCATAGACTTATAGGATTTGTAATAATAATATTATGTCAATGATGAGCGATGACAGCGCAATTACTACAGAGGTAATTTCAATTTTTTTTTTATTTCTATTAAATAAACATCAACTTATCTTGAATAAAAACTAATAACAAATAATGAACGATTAAAATACCTAATAACCTGTAATAAGAAATCAAATTATGCGCAGTTCAAGTCAATAAGCATTCCCAAAATTCATTTCACGATAGAACTACCCTGTCAAAGTACTTTTATTGTCAACCACTAAGTACGAAAATGTCTTGATCTGCGGAATTTCTTCGTGAAGTCGATCACGGCAGTAACGTGAACGAACAGGCCTTTCAGAACGATTTGCGAACATAGAAGTATGCACTTTTCTAAACCACAGACATCCATAGGTACTGGTTCTGTTGCCTAAAATTGAAAAATTATAGAGTTAATATACTATAGTATAGTACAAGCACGTACCTACAAACAAGATTGATACTGCAATTATACATAATTATTTAAAGGTTACCAATGTGTCTGTATCTGGTAAATATAACGTTGGTAAGGCATCTGCTTTTAAAAGTCTCCATTTTAAATTTTCGTTTGGTCCAAAAGAATCCGACGTAAAGTGTTTCGAACAAATATGACTGCTTTTTTAAATTGCCCAATTTGGTCAAATTATTCGTCTAAGCCATTCACTTTTTAATTCTTCCCTTTTTGGAAATCTGTAACAAAACAAATATAGCGATATTTATTCGGCATTATTTTTCTTTTAACTCAAGCTGCAATGAGGGATTTTCTTTTCTTTTTTTTTTACTCTTCCCTAGTCGCTGGATAGATGGCGCTGAACTTGGTAAGTTACTGCAAGGAACGGAACGTCACATAATTTTTTGATTATTGCACTTGGATGTAATTTTGAGATCGTTAAACGAAACGTACATAAAAAAGCAATTAATGTCATTGTCACATCACATCACAATGACATTTTGAAAATAAATAAATAATAACAACAAGGAAAAAGAAAAAAATAATTAGCAGTCTTTTTATGAGTATTCTACGCCAGAAAGAAAATGTCCCAAGAGAAAAAGAAGAGAAGTCTGTACCTTGTGGATTTGTATAAAAATGGAGGCATACATCTTTTCCTAAAGATGAAAATCGTAAAGCGCAATGAGTACAAGCCATGGTACATTTTAAACCTGGACGTACCATAACAAAGCATTCGCACATAATATGCTCAGCACACATGTCATCAACCAACGAGCGTTTGTGACGTGACGTGACGTGACGTGACGCAATGTTTTTTTTTTCAATCGTTTTGGCTTTGGCACCTAGCAACGTAGTCAGTTCAACACCATCTACAGAGTTCTTGGAAACTATGTTTTTTTTTTTAATACTCAAAAAGAAAACCTCTCATTAATCTATTATGCTTTATGCACGGCTGCCGCGGGAACCAATGTTCGATAGTTTGCCACACGGACTTTAGTACATCACTATACGAAAAAACATAACCTCTCATAGTCGGCAGAAAATCTATATAAAACAGGCAAATATCGGTGTAGAATTGAACACGAGTATGATTTACAAGAACTACTATTATTGTTACTGAGTTTTAGGTATGATCCTGCAACTTATTAACATAAAAACTATCAGAACTCACCGATGAAATGATATTGCTTCATTGTTGTTTTCTTTTCTTCCTGTATGCGATTTACAGCCTTCAATCGCACAAGACATTTTATTACAATGTTAAAAAAAACAATCAACACAAACAATAATAAATCACACTTTCACGAATTTTGAGAGGAAGAGCACCAAAATATTTAATTTCTCTCGGTGAAGCTGTAAACTTTCGCAAAATGCAATAGACATTTCGATGCCACCAAATTAAGATGTGATGCACGCAACGAACGATATTGCAACACAACGATACAATGATGAGACATATTTAATTTGATGGTATTATAATATTTAAAATACATCCAAATTACATCCATCTGACATTTGTTTGGTTCAATCTAGTGACACACCAGGAAAAAATATAAAGTAAGTGCGGTCCGCTGTTTCATTCACTCGTACACAGGAGTAATTTACGTTAGATGAGTACAATTGCTAATGCCCAGTTCTTATTTTAGTCAGGCTTCTATTTGTATTCCTTATTCTGAGGTTTTCCTAACCGGATCGCAACACTAACCCGTTCAAAAATGAACTCGTGTCTCAACACCGACCGTTCAAAAATGGCAGTGTCGCTACACTGGTGTCGAATTTTTCAACATCAACTCTGAGCAGGGTTCGCAAGGTTCGTATAGGCTCCAAACGTCACCTGACATTCACGTAAATGAAATGACGTTAATTTTTGTACCGAGGGGGTCTTCTCAAAGTTATAGTTGATATATTTACGTTAAATTTCGTACAGAGGGGATCCTCTCAACGTTATTAATGTTATTATACTAAATACTCTCCTACCCAGCTCAGGGTTATATAATGAACGCACTTATAATTATTGTAATCTTTGGGTTCATAGCTATACTTGCTGCCACAGTTTATTCCGCGCTAAAAAGTGTATAGAGTGACTCGGATTGAGCAGCAGAGTAGAGTTCAAATTTATGAACATTGTTCAAGGAGGAAAAAACGCCTCAGCACAACCCGTTTTAAGGAATGGCATCCCTTTTGCACGCGCGAAATTATGTATGTTCTATCCTGTTGCCTGTCAGCAGCAGCAGTGAATCAGCGAATAAACCTGGGCGCGTTCATAAACTAGGGGTCGCGACACGGGCTCTATTGCCATTTCTGTCGCACGCGTTGAAAATTGTATACGCTATCCTGCTGTCGGATATCCTGCTGCCCCCGTTCGGGGGTGGTACTGCTATGCTACTTACTTCGGCTACGTTTCAAAACGTGTGATCTTCGTGCGAAATTTCACTCGTTTTTAAGAAAGAGACAGAGCTATGTACTAGAAAGAGGAAAAGATCTGGTTTTGAAACGCTTGCGAGTGATTCCCGTGAGAAAAGCGTTTTGAAACGGTCTGGAGTAACACACGTCAAGTAAATACATAACCTCAAATCAAAATAAATAAATAAAGTGTAACAAATTATTAAAATAAAAGTATAGATAATCTATAATTATTTTATATTTTCGCTCAGTCAACGGGCAGAGTAACGCCTTACAATTTAGTCTAGCAAAAATGCCTCCAAAATTAACTCAGTGCACGTTTATATAGGCAGGCGTAGCTTCCCCCTCCACTGCGGCTCCAGTAGGCGCTTGCGCGGCGCGCGCGGCTCGAGGCGGCGTGACGTCAGCATGACGCACGGCTATGGCTTAGCTTGGCTTGGCTTGGCTTGGCATGGCTTGGCATGGCTTGGCTTGGCTTGGCTTGGCTTGGCTTGGCTAGGCTAGGCGTTGGTTGTTACAGTCGGCCATCCTGCAACAATTGCTCCCGCAATGGAAACAGAAAAAGTGTGTTTAACTTTCTAAAAGTTCAATCAGATCTTCGGTTTCTAACTGCTCGTCAGAACTGCTAGCACTATCTGACATGGGGCTAAGCTTTTATAGGGACTCAACGCGTCAGATGCTACTAAGACTGCAAAACTCTTATAACCTCACATACCCTTGATACTCCATCGTTACCAATCACCTTGGTAATAATGTAGGGGCCTGAATACAAGTCATCTAATTTTGTATTTACTTTACCCGCACTGCTAGTAGGGGCTTGCTTCTACAAAACGAATTCTCCTTTCCTATAAACTACTGTTTTTACGCCGTTTGTCGTAATTACATTTCATTCGTTCAGAAGCACTCTTAATCCATACACCAGCTTTGGTGCGCTTTGTCTGCACAGATTTTTTTTCGTTACCGGGTCTGCATGGTAAGCTGTGTCGATTTTTCACTCCCAATAATTATCTTCGCGGCCGTAAGCACAGGTTTTTCGCTGTGCCTTCGTGTCGCACAAAGGCGTGATCTAACTCACCCATACCGCGTACTCTTCTCTCCCTCAACGCTCTTCTAAACGCCAATCAAGACTGTGATCTGTTTGCTGATGGATGGCAGAAAATATTGTCAGAGTGTTTGTGTTTTTGTGAGAAGGCCTGTTTCTGACTTTATGTGTTATTCTTATTTATTTTAGTTGATTGTACCATTTTGTGTTTGTGTTACTATCTTTAATTATTGTAATTGGTTTGTCAGTTTTAATTAAAGTAAATAAATAAATAAATAAATAAATAACATCGCAGACTGACCTACCAAATTGTGTAAACATCAGATCGTATGGCTTAAAGCCAGTTGTAGCGTTCACAGTGTTATTTATGCCCCAAACAACGTCCGGTAATGTATTATCCCAGTTGTTTGCGTTTCACTAGAATCAGTAGCCCTTAACGCATCTAAAATAGTGCGTTTAGTTCGTTATACCTGACCATTAGTACGCGGACAAGCGATAGCATTCAATATATGCCGAAATTGTTTCTGTAACGAAAATAGCTTAAAATATCGACTGGTAAAGGCTTTCCCATGATCTGAAACTACGCGTCCGGGGTACCCAAAAAGACTGAACAGTTTTTAAAGTACTCTAATCATTTCTACGGAATTAACGGTGCGCGTTGGCTCGGCTATGACAAATTTACTGAATGAGTCAGTGATAACCAAAATATATTGGTACTTTTTTTTTGTCCTACAAAAGGGTCCGAGATGATCCGCGTGGATCATATTCACAGGCTCTGAAGGTTTAGGAATAGGATGTAGTCTACCCTCTTTTCTACCATATGCCCCTTTCCCATACGCCCAATGTAGGCAGGATGTAACGTATTTCCTTAAAAATCTTGACATTTTAGAAATCCAATAATCAATTTTTATTAGCTCTAAACATCGTTTTAAGCCTATGTGTCCTATCTCATCACGATGCATCTGCACTATCCTTCACTGGGCTAAACTAGGTACTTCTAAGCAATTGCCGTCAAGGGTTTTTTTTTATAGAGCCTGCCATCAATTAACACGTAGTCATTAACTATATCACTGTCAGTGCATCCATTTTCTAAAAGATCAATGGTCAAGATCAAATTTCACTTTTTCGTCCTGACACTGTACTGCATAGAACCAATCGGCAATTTCTAACCTATTCACATTCGCAACGTCAATGGGGTTTCGGTTTAAAGCGTCAACGTGTCTCATTCGTTCTCTAGGCCTATATTCGATTCTGATATCATAATCTTGAATTAACATCCACCATCTTGCTATGCGTGGGATGATATCGCGTTTTGTTAGTGTGTCGCGTACAGCACTGCAATCTGTTACTACTTTCACATGTATACCCACTATATAGACACGAAATCTACGCAACGATTCAACTACTGATAGAGTTTCAAGTTGTGGTACACGCTCTCTTCGCGACTTGTTACTCGGTTAAAATACATAACCGGTCGCAATGTGTCATCGGTTTGCGCTGTAATAATATCCCAGCGATACCTAGTTTGCATGCATCAGTATGAATCTCTGTTGGCAGCGTTCGATCTTACAGAGCAAGTACTGGCTTATTACACAAGAGACTTTTTAACTGTACGAAACTTTTCTCATGTGTTTCATCCCAAATTTTTGTAAAACGGTGTTTAGTAAATTTAAACCAGAGGAAACATCATGTGACGGTAGAAGCAAATCATCCAAAAAAAACGAATATTTCTGGAGGCCCTGATGTTGGCTCGGAGGATTCAATTTGACCAGCATTTCTTATAGATGCTACCATTTTATTGATTAATCGCATGAAAACCGACGGGAAATTTGCTAAACCGAACGGTACACGCAGATATTCAAAATGTCCTTGCGACTTTACAAATCCTGTTTTATGAGTATCCTCAGGGCTTATTTTCAATTGATGGTAGCCTTGCGACATACTTAAGCAAGTAAAATAAGTCTTACCGGCTAATTTCGAAATTTGGTCATCAATATTTGGTAAGGGATACCGATCACGAACCGTCATTGAATTCAAAGCGCGGTAATCTACGCATAACCTACTATCGCCGTTTTTTACGGGAGACGCATAGCTAGACTCTGATTCCTTTACTATCCCAGCATTTAACAATTCCTTTACCTTTGACTTAACAATTTCCTGTTCCGGGTGTGACAAGCGATAAGGGCGGCGGTATATTGGCTGATCATTTGTTAATTTTATTCGCATTTGCACTAAATCCGAACAACCCAACTCATTGGTATTACTAGCAAAACATGATCCATACCGGAATAACAAATCTATCAAAGAATTTCGTTCCTGTTCGCTGATACGGCCTATATTTATTTCATCTATTGCTACACTCCCAATACTTCTTATCTCCGAACTGGCATTGCTAATATTTAAAACGGCTTTGGCTGCAGGCTCAAGACTAATAATGGCATGAGAACTTACTTGGCTGTCTTGGTGATGAGGCGGCGTCTGCTCACAGTCTTCAGCTCGCACCAGCAACTCGCCCGCCTGCAAAGTGAGTCGGTCCCAACGTTGACGATTTTCATGTAGCCTTGACTGCCTCGAAGTACCGTGGCTGGTAGGGAAAACGACTTGGCTCCTAACTCGTAATGGCGCGCGGGTGTAATTACATCACTGTCTTCTTTGTTTCCCAGTATGAAAACTTTGACAATTGAAATTCCAGGTGGCAAACATTCCTTTTCAGCAGTGACAACCTTGAAACGAGTGCTTTCTTCGACGTAGATTCTTGATAAAAAAATCACAATCCTGTTTGAGGGTAGCCGCACCATTATGTACGACGAGTGATACACCTTCTTTACTTATCACCGGCTGGAGACTCTTTTTCAGATAGACGAGATCTTTTCTTGCGTTCAGCGGACTGTCATATAAGATTATTCTCATCATTTTGGATCCTTATGCCACTTCTGATTGTAACAAATTATTAAAATAAAAGTATAGATAATCTATAATTATTTTATATTTTCGCTCAGTCAACGGGCAGAGTAACGCCTTACAATTTAGTCTAGCAAAAATGCCTCCAAAATTAACTCAGTGCACGTTTATATAGGCAGGCGTAGCTTCCCCCTCCACTGCGGCTCCAGTAGGCGCTTGCGCGGCGCGCGCGGCTCGAGGCGGCGTGACGTCAGCATGACGCACGGCTATGGCTTAGCTTGGCTTGGCTTGGCTTGGCTTGGCTTGGCATGACTTGGCATGGCTTGGCATGGCTTGGCTTGGCTTGGCTTGGCTTGGCTTGGCTTGGCTTGGCTTGGCTAGGCTAGGCGTTGGTTGTTACAAAAGTAAAGTACCTAATAAAGAAGGAATTGAACCGATACCTATTGCTTTTAATATGGATGGCATTGCAACCTTTACATTTGCAAGTCATAATCCTGTCGAAGCAGTTTCGATAAATTTTCCCGTATTCGTACGGAAATGTTGAATTCTATTTTCAAAATTCGTCCAAATCCCGAGAAAACTCCGAAATGAAAACTGTCAGGCGAATTTTATCGGTGCCCAGACAGAGTTAGAAATACATTTACATTTATCGAAAGCGTTTCAAAACACTTAGCGTAACTGTCAGGTAACAGTTCGTTTACCCTCGGTTTAACTCGGGTCGATTTTTGAACGATGCAGGGTAAAATTCGCATCGCTCCAAATGATAATCACACGTTACGAAACCTTACAGGTATATAATCTATCTATCCCTCTATAATTTGTGACTGACTGGCTGGATTGGGTAGGTACTGGCAGCAGTGTCTCCATATACACCGTAATTACGGTAGATACACCGTAATCCGGTTCAGTCTACCGTCTACCGTAAACATGTATTACGGTGTCGTATTTTCACCGTAATTTACAAAAGCTTTATACACAGCACTTTCATAAAAAATTTCGACTGCGTGAACCGGAACGCAATTATTTTTTACATTTTATTATGTGGCAGCACTTTGCACTTTACTCGGGAATAACCGAAATAACGACATCAAAACGAAAAAAAGAAATAAACTGTTGACAAAAACAATTAAAGGGAACATTTTCGCCCAACAATCAATAAAAAGAACAGGGGAAACCTGTGTTGATTTTAAGCCTACAAAAGAAATGGTAAACAAAATGAGTGCCTCTATCTACGAAAAAAAAAACCATCGTGTTAGATGACGATTAATTTTTTTTAAATGAATTTGATGATTACCTATAGGATTAGACTATTTTTTCTTTAAAATTAAACACATTGAATAAACGTGTTTTAATTATGAAATTTAATATACATTTCCTTTTAAAAACAATTCCAAATTATTATTTTTTACACTAACAATTCACAGTAATTTACACGGTAATTTTTAAACCTTACACCGTAATTTCTGGTAAAACTACCGTATTTTTACCCTAGCAACACCTCCTTCCTAAAAATTCATATGGAGTAGTATCCCTCTATAATTTGTGATATGGAGACGCCATGGATGTATACCTTAGGTCCATGGGAGACACTGACTGGTAGTGGCAGCAGAGTGTTGCCGTTCTGGCCACTTTGTGGCTTAGATCTAGCAGATTTTCAACAGTTTTAGCCAAAAAATAATCTATTTTAGCCACCAAAACAAATCTAGCTACTTCTAGCCATTTCTGGTATTTTTTTAGACTACCTAAACAATTTATTGTCAGCTACTTAGTGATTTTAAATAATTCTGCGGTTATCACCTTTTACTGAGTAGGCAACACTACCGCGGTCCGTTTCGTACCCTCCGCGCTGCAGTAGTAATCTATGATCGGGGTTTCCCCAATGAATGTTTAAATTTTTACGTAATTCTGATTGGATCAAATGAAAATATACGTTATTACTATTAACATTGAGCCTAGTTTGTTTTGTACTAAGTCAATACTACTCTATTGAGTGTATGTGCCGAAACCAGTGTTGCCACCTTAGCCCTTTACGGGCTAGATCTAGCACTTTTTACTGTAGTTGAACTCGTTTTTTGATGATTTAGCCCGAAAAGAGCAATCTAGCCCTTTTCGTTATGTGTATATTTATAGTTCTGTGAACCTAATTAAAACTAAAACCAGAAACAAAATGGGGCTAAAAGCAATGATATCCATACTACTATTACTATCAGTAATATCAGGGTATTAAAGTAGGTCAAAAATTTAGCCACTTCTAGCCACTTTTCGAAAGATATTTTTCTTACAAAACTAGCCACTTTTTCAATTTAAGCAGCCACAAACTAGACTGTCGTAACGGCAACACTGCCAGCTGTGATCTAACGTAGTATCCATAGATAATACAAGTGGTAATCAAGTGCCTCAAGTGGTAATATTGTCTTTGCGTAGTATAGTATCCCTCTATAACCTTGTACCTATATAATTTGTGTGTGATCTGTTTAAAAGTAGGTAAGTAAGTTTATATTTTGTTTTTAAGCCTATAAAGTAAGCCAAATTATAAATACATTTTGTGTACGAGTATCCAAGGACACTTTGTTTGCCAGAACTCGTAATAAGCGCTCTTCGCTGATTTATATCCTTACCTATTTATTAATATTTTCCCAAATTTGGAACGTTGTAACTTATCTCTTACAATAATTCATGAATTGGTCCTAAAACTTTTACCAAAATCAAGAGTTTAAAAGTCTTGGTGTGTAAATCAAAGATTCCATTATTTACTTTTAAACACTTGTAAATTTTGTGTGTATTTTATTTTGGTAGCCATTTATGGTTCAAGTCATGAAATAATGTGGTTACAAAATTAAAATTTTTGGAAAATGTTAATAAATAAGGGTATTATTTACGAACAGCCCAGATTGGGATTTTGAACGAGCAGAGTGCTATTGTTTACGTACTTATACTCATGTCATGACACAACACAAGTACTTTTTGGGCATTTATGTATTCTGCAGATTTGATAAATTGCAATGTACCATGTCTGTAATTTCTTCATGGTCTTTATTTCGAAATGTGCATTGTGCCGAGTTTATAAAGGCCTTTGATTTTCTTTATCTATAGGTACTTATATTATTTTTCAAATATAAGTTTTAATAAGCATTTTATGTTAAGGGGGTATATTGTCAAAATCGACAAGTTTTGATGTTATTTATGTGCTGTTCGAACCAAGTCCCAAGTTAAATAGATTAGTATAACAATTTTGGGACCTTTTTCTACATTCTCGACTATCAAAAATGTGATTGGAGGAATTCCACTCAATAGAAATAATTGATGAAATGAGGTCTAAATTTACACTTTTTTTTATATTCTGACAAATCGGGATAGCATGCAGACTTCAAAAATATTTATTTACATGGGTTTTAATAATACCTAAATTACCGGTTATGGAAATTTCCATTGCTATTTTAGTTAATTTTGTATTAATTTAAAACAGACTTTTTGTAAATTTTCCCCGATTCCGTCCCTCTCGCACTGCGGGTCTTATGGCTTGAAGTGTTAAGGCATCAAAGCCTTCTTTATGTAATCTATGCCTACCATAGATACATTTTTAATATTGTCAACATGTCTAGTGTCAATGGAGTAACCTAATTAAAGGTGTAACATATTGCACATTCCAATCCTTATTCATCGTAAAGTATCCACCACTTTAACATGAAGTAACAGGGACCTTTGCACGGACGATATATCACCTTAAAGGGTACTCAATCTCTTCCTTTATTAATTATTACCTATCCTATATTCTAAATATTATTAGAGTGCATTACAAACTAGAAAATATTAATCAGAAACAAATCCAAAGACAACATTGTGAGCGTTCTGTATGTGCAGTACAAGTTATGTATATCAAGCGGATGCAACAATAACAGTGGACAAGTATGATGGAAGAATTCGCCGGTCTAGGTAGGAACCTCGGTGACGCAATTGGTAGCGCGCTTGTCTTGTTAACAAGAGGTTGCAGTTTCGAATCCTTTGTTTCTGATTAATATTTTCTGGTTTGTAATGCACTTTAATAATATTTAGATTATTCATAGCGATGGATTTCGCAAAATAAACATAATAATCTTATCCTATATTCTGTTTATCTTTCCATTAGATAAGATTAGGTACCTATTCTTTGTTATGTAGGTAGCAAAGAAATGTATTTATATATGTGTTACATAGTCTTGGACAAAATGTAGCTTGTTTGGCTATCAAACTTTGATAACATTGGAGATGGTAGGTACTATTGCGTTACTTAACAGGAATTTAAGCATTAAAATTTACATGCAAAGAGTGTGTTTGATGTACCTATTGCATTAATAAATAATTTTGGTTACAATTATTTTATGCATGACGTTGTTGTTAAATCAAACAAATACCTATAGATGTGTAAAACATTTTACCCATACTGCAATAAGGTAATTACAACATCAGAAGCGGTTTTATAAGATGTTATAATATTACATTACACCACCGCAATTCTGCGCTGTGATTGGCCGAATTTATTATAAAACCGCTAGAGAACCAATCACGAGCGATAATGGTCTTAATTTTTAAGCCACATCCTCTATCTACTCATTCTAGCTTGTGATTGGTTTCAGGCATCTACATACTAGTTCCTTGAGCTTAGGTACCATGACAAGTGTTTTTTTCTCATTTTTCGTGAAATTGTTTTTGATGGTCGTAGATGAGGTATTGTGTGCAACTGACCATAATTAGAATCGGAGACTCGTGCAAAATTATTACGTAAATTTCGTAAACAAGCACTCATGGTGTCTAAAAAAGGCGGACGGAGTCGCAGCTGAGGAACTACAGTGATGATGATGATGATGATTTAGAGGTGGAACGCCTGCTGGGCACAGGCCGATGGTCGGCTCTCCAGTTGGAGCTATTCCATCCAATTCCCATTGCTTGGAGCTTTGGTATCCTATTGTCCCAGTTGCATTCCCTCCTCAAATCTTCCACTTCTCTTAATATATCTTAATATGTCTGGCACTTGAGGTCTTCTTCTTTAATGTGATCATTACCATATACTTCCCATCTTAGGCTAGAATATATAAAGCATTCGCCTAAGTAGTGCTTACTCGTTTCCTCCTCGCCGCAGTGCGGGCAAGAGGAGTCCTCCTGTACCTTCATTATTGACAGATGTCTGTTCAGCCTACAGTGGCCAGTTAGAATACCCACCAACGTACCTAGGTTGATTCTACTTAGATTAAGAGTGTACCTTACTTTTTTGTAGACGATAGTCAAGGGGAAACATTTTCGACTGTCGACAGCCCTCAATGTAAGGAACTACAGTACCCGGCAGTATATTATGCACATCGGCCATGTTCAGCTTCGTAGAGTGCCATCCCTGTCACCGGACTGTGAGTGCTTTGTGCGACAGAGATGATATACGATGTTCATTATTTACTGCTGGGACCTTTACTGAAGCATAGCAATAGCGGCGGTGGTTTGTAAGTGTGTAAGTGGAATTACTATGGAAATTGGCGTACTATGATGTGAATGTGTGTGTCGGGCTCGTGCGTACAAGGCTCACTATGGGTGCTTCAGTTGTTGGTTAGCGAAACCCGACCGCCTTTTTTTGTCTCTTACATTATTTTGATAGACTCTATTTATATCTTATTTCAGGTTCAACATTCAAGTTCTGGGATTATGGCATCAAATAGATATTCATACTTAAAAATACCCCAAGAAAACAACGAAGATGTCATCTACAACATACACTTAGATGGTCTTGATCTCAGTCTGCTGCCCATTAACCAGCTTTTGAACAGGTAAAAAAACCGGCCAAGTGCGAGTCAGACTCGCGTATCTAGGGTTCCGTATTGTGGATGATAAATTTAATTTTGTAGTTTTTTTCGTCAATTTCTCAACCGCTTTATTTTTCCTGTAATCTTTACGTAAACACATATTACCATGATATTTTTCATATTTTTCGGTCCACCAGTTTTGGAGATAATGGGGAGGACATGCATTTTTTTCATGGTTTTTCAAGGATTTCTCGAAATAGATGCAACTAAATATAGCTAAACTATATATTGTTACAATCAGCTTTTTAATACCTACAATTTAATGCCCATATTGTATTTCTATAATATATATATATATATATTTTATATTTCTCATTTGTGCTCAACTTTTTTTAAATCGCTATAGTTTTCCTGGATTTGGCCAGTTATGATCTGTAATCAACATTTTTTTCATATTTTTCGGTTTCCCAGCTTCGGAGATAAGGACATACATACATATTTTTGTGGTTTGTGGTTTGTGATTTTTTAAAGATTTCTCGAAACCAGTGCCAGTAAATATAGTAGAAGTATATATTTTTACAATCAGCTTTTAATATCTACAATGTTACCCATATTGTATTTTTAGGAAAGGTAATATTTTTTTTTCTTGACTCACTTTGGAATTATTTGGAACAAATTTCAAATTTTGCATATTTTTTTACACCGTGATATTGTGGGAAAATTAATGCTATTTATGTGCCAAATTTTATGTCTTTATCTTTAACGGTGCTAAAGTTATGAGGCTGTGATATACGGACGGACGGACGACGGTGTCTCACCATAAATGTTCCTTTTGTACCCTTTAGGTACTACGGAACCCTAAAAATGAATGTAATTTTGTGCCGAAGGTCTTGCGGCAGAATTATCGTATTCTATGCAGCGCGTATTTGTCGCTAATAATGCTGAAGTTTAAAAGAAACAAAATTTCAAATCTTTAGCAAATCTGTATTTCTTTAGACATATTAATAGTAGTTTATGCTACAAGGGCGCAAAGGAATAAATTACGAGGACCATTTAAAACACGAGCGTAGCGAGTGTTTTAAACGTAACCGAGTAATTTATTGCTTTTACGTCCGTGTATCATACTACGTTTGCTTCTGCTCTGTGAAATGGGAGCTACCCTGTAGGTATACTTTTCGTGCTCTAGTAAAATGATGCGATGTTAGTTATTTTATCCTGCTTGGATTGTTACACGCATGCATACATTTGTTGATATAGGTACTTACTCGTACTTAAGAGAAAGTTAAACACAGCAACCCTTTTTGCATGTATCTTCTCTCTTCTGACTACCTATGTATTTTGTTTATAAAATTATGATTATAATGCAAAAAAAAATGAATTTTGTATTTGAATAATTAAGTATGTGACATGTAAATTTTATTGTTTTTTTTTTTATTTAATGTTTGCATGCTAACTTTTTATTAGCTGAATAAGGCGATTTCTGTGCATAACTTTTTTCCATCATATGATTACCCTGTTCAAAGCAAATAAATGATTTATGATTATGGTTGCTAAATACCTTGGTGCATGCTCGACCAAGCAGAGTTAAACCCGGGTTTCAAGACTAAGGTTAAACGTCAGTTGCTTAGCACAAAGTGCATAACTTAACTTTGTATTTCTTGTTGAGAAGTTAAAAATTGAAAAACATTTTGGTATGTAGCAGTTAACACCAATAATTTAGTAGTAAAGAGGTTTATAAAGCATGAGTTTGAAATTTAATGCACAATTAGTCATGATCTGGTCCAAACAAAGTTAAAACAGCATTTTAAGTTGGTTTTGCGAAGATCATGACTAATTGTGTATGTATTTTCAATCTCTTGCTTTATAAACCTCACTAATACTGAACTATTGGCGTCAAATGGTACAGACCAAAACTTTCAATTTTAAAGGAGACGGTCAGTTCCCCATAAGCAAAATGCCTTAAGAGAGTACACAAATATATTGTGGTCAATGATAAAGAACAAATTCAAAATAACACTGTTTGACTATCCATTTAAAACGGACACCATCTTTTAATAACTTTTTATGATAAATCGTTTTTATTTTGAGGTTATTTTCATATGGCATTGCGAAAATAAACTTAAGCGCGTTTGAAACCTTCATAGTTGTAACAATGTTTCACGATGATTCTGATATATTTAAAAGGGTCATGCTCAAATGTCAGTCGTAATGTGATCTCTATCAAAATCCAGAAGAAAAGCATGAATCGTGAAATAAAAAGCTGTGACTGCCGATTGCGTCACGCATGACTCTATAAAAGCACGCTGGAAGCGTAGGTTGTGGACTACTTGGTAGATGGCGCGCTTTCGTTTCGTTCGGTGTTTGCTCTCATGACCGGCTGCGACATTAAGTACTTATATTATTTTAATATGTGTGTCCGTGTTATTATGAAAGTGAAATTAGCTACGAATAAATCTAACAGAAATTATAGTATAAATTTATTTCATGTACGCGGTTAAGGCCGATTCTGACCGTCTCCTTTCTAAACAAGAAAAACAATGTTAAGTTATGCACTTTGCGCTAAGCTACTGACGTTTAACCTTAACAGGCTGAGGTTCTACCGACTGAGCTGCCTCTGTGATTAATGTATTATAATTATTCTTTACCAGATACAATGGGGAAAACGAGTGTACCTTGTGGGATATCGACGGCAGTTTGAAGGCCATGAAGGAGTATAGTCGGGTAGAAGATGAGATACACAAATTTGAAGTGTACGCTCAGAAAAATGTAGACAGAAATTCAGGTGAGAATTTTCACTTATCTCTTATCATTTCCAGGGGCCTCGTCCGTTTCCTCTGCGTAAATATACATGAAAACTAAGGGACAGAGTTATGCGAGTAAGCTATAAATATTGGCCTATCTTGGATACTGGTTGTTCCTTTCTTCATTGTTCCTTTGTTGACGTGACATATAAAGACGCTGCAGTGGCGTAGCAAAGGGGGGGCGGCGGGGGCGGACCGCACCGGGTGTCTCCTTTTTTGGGGTGACACCCACCCGGTCTCTCAACTTTAAGAACAATGTACTAACAAAAAATAAATAAATCGCTAGCACAAAAAATATGTATTTTTCGGGGATTCCTCCACTAGCACTAGCTCAGCTCTATGTATAATTCGGGGATTCCCACAAAAGAGCCTGACGCTGTCGTGGGGGATTCCCCGTCCCATACTCGCGATCTTTGACGTCTCAGTTGCAACATTTCTCATTTTTTTCATGAAGTGTGTTGTCTGACGCTGACTGTATTTTGTCTCGACCTAAGATGCTAGTTTGAGTTAACCATTTTCTGCTTCCTGTATTAGGTACATCTTAATTATATTAATCTTCAGTCTCGTTTTCAGACCTTGAAATAGCGGTATAAAATGTTAGTTAAGAGTTTAAGTATCTAATTTTATGAAGGGGCAGTGGTGAAGCTGATATAATATCTGATGAAATAAAGTTGAAAATGGCGTCGCGTTTATTTTTATGTCGAGCGATTTTTCGCAGTTATATTTGAATAAAAAATGTAGGTAATATAGGTACAGTAGGGCTTCGCTAATCCGGACCCCCGCTTATCCGGTGATCCCTGTAATCCGGACGGGCGAGCGGGGCTTCTTCGGGCAAATAAATTTCGTTTTTTTTTTAACTTTTTGTTCAATTTGCAGATTTCTTACACGTTTGAATGTAATTTGTGTCGATTCGGCTAACTTATTTGACAGAACTAAACTTAATTTGTCTTGTTCTTTCCGTATCGAAAAGACAAAGACAGAACGTTTAAAATAAGGTTAGTCCTGTCAAACTAGGTAAATTGTGTTTAGCTGAATCGACACCAATGTCTGTTTTGTTTATCTCACTTATCGTTTTTCGATAATTAATTAAATAAACTTAAGGTTAACCATGTATTTTAATACCATTAAAATATTGCATACCACAATCCGGACGCCTCGGTAATCCGCCAAGGGCTTGTTTTTTGCCTATCCGGATTAGCGAAGTCCTACTGTATTTACTATTCCATAAAAATGAAACCGACAATGTGTGTAGGTTAGAATTTGAAATTTTATGGTATATTTAGTGTACATTATCATTAAGGTGAAAAATTGCTTTGACAAGGGAATCAACATGTATTTTTGTTTTTTTTTTGTATGTATTGAAGCATGTTTCTTAATTTCTGACTAAGGCTGCATAAAGGTCTTAAAAAATTATGCCACCGATTGATATTGATAGATAGTATACACTGCTCTAAGAAGAAACAGATTTTATATATTTTAAGGTCCATGCTCATCTCTTTCAGAAATAAATGCAAACTCAAGAAGTATACTTTGCCACTTGTGTAATCTAAATATACCTGCACCATTTATAAAGAACCATATTGCTAGTGATAAACATACAAAATTGTTAAAATTGTCCAATGAAGTTTTGGCAAGAACTACCAAGCAATTAAATGAAATATTGTACATTGAAAAAGGCACCGAAATAGAGAGTGAGACAAATTATTATTGCGAAACGTGTAACATTATAATTAAAAACCATTTAAAGAAAAATCATGAAACAGAAAAGAAGCACATAAGTCTTTTAAAACGAGATCAACTTTTGGGTAAGTTATTCGAAATATATACGGAAGACCCGAAAGAAAATGATGATAAAGTTGATATAAGAGTAGGAAAAGACAAGGTTAAAAAAGTAAATAAAGTAGAAAAAGTAGATAATTGTGAAAAAAAATATTCAAAAAACACTTTTAAGGAAGTCATATTAGATAAAGCACAGACAACCAGCATTCGAAACGAAACCAATGTAAATAATGTATCAAATATTGAATTGAATGTAAAATTTACTCAAAAAAGTACATCAAAAACAGGTAATAAACAAAAATATACTGACTCTAAAACTAAAGCTATTCAAAAAAATATTGAAGTAGCTACAGACAAGAATAAACTATATAAGAACTTAAATTTGGCCGAAGATGCAACCAAAAATGTAGACACCAAAATGAAAACCATAAAAAAAGGTCAAGAGAAAGTAAGTACAGATAATAAAACAAACACAACTTGTTCATCAAGTAGTGACCAAAAACAGAACATCATGACAAATATTATACTATCAGACAACATAATAATAAATCAAGAGTCAAATGTACTACAAAAATATTCAATGAAAACTGAAGCTGATAAAACCAAAATACTCGTAAATGACAAGATTACTGCCCAAGTAACGCTCGGTACAAAGGAGATCGTTAAAAATGATACCCTTCATAAATCAGAGAATACGACAAAATTCAAGATTGTTGATTTTGACGACAATCATTACCAAGTGACGGCTCTAAATGGCGATGTTATAAAAGTGTCAAAGACTAATTGGCACGAAATCAAAGTATATAGAATTGACAATAATAAAATTGAATGCTTTGACTGTATGCTTTGTCGAAAGGAACGCCAGCCAATAACAATGTTGAAGAGTCACCTAGAATATAAAAAACACAAAAAATGTTTGTTGACTCCTGTAGATGATAAACACTGCAGCAGAAAGGTGAGGGTAATCAATATTCTTGTCGATTTGTTTTAAAAATAATTTTGTGCTAATCATAATTCGTGTAGCTCGAATCCTGAGTGTGTTAAGGAGGTGTTCTATTTTTAGCTTTAACTGGACTATATTTCAGGTGACGCGAGTTTCATGTAATTTGCCTATCTACTGCATCTTATGCTACTGCTTTCATGACGATGAGGATTCACATAAATTAAAAGAGAAGCACAAAATTAACTTAAAACAGGCTCAGATTTTTTCACAAGATGCTCAAATAAATTCCAAAATACCAATTAAGGGCCAAGATCTAAACATTAAAACTACGAATGAAACTGATAAAGCTTTAAATTGTCATTTTTGTGAAATTTGTAAAGTAAATGTGCCTAGTAATCCTGACAATATAAGAATACACGATGAAGGTAGAACCCATAAAAAAAATATTCTTAATAATGAGAAAGTTATACAAACCTCTTTATCGAAAGGACAAACAATTTTTTTACAAAATGAGGACGAGAAAGACTCTAGGAATATTGAGGCAAGTACTAGCGCATCCGTTACTAAATCTCAAAACAGCCTCGGACAAAGCAAAACCAAAAAAACACAGAAAGAACAATTTGTGGATATTACAATAACGCAGAAAAACGTAGTAAGCGAAACTATAGCATGTGTAAACGAACAGATTTCTGAAGAAGTTAAAAAAATAACTGGCTTAGCATCAAATAAATCACAAAATGGCCTCAGCGAAAACAAACAATTAGTAAGTCATAAAAATCAAAGAGAACACCAGCTTGGAGATATCATTAAACAGAAAAACTTTAAAACAGAAATCGAAGACATTTCAAAGGAAAATAAGGCTATCACAGGCGCAGATCCTACTAAACCGCAAAAAAACATCAACGACGATAATAATTTAGTTAATAAAAAGAAACAACAACTGGCAGAATCCCGTGTTGCTACAACACAGAAGAACATCTTAAGTGAAAGTAAACGAACAGAAAACAATGAAATTGCAAAGGAAATTAAAGCAAGCACTAGCACAGCAGCTCAAAATGGCCTTGCTGAAAACGAACCATTGAAAAACCAGCAGCAACTTGCAGATATTACTAAAACAAAGGAAAACATAAAAAGCGAAAATGAACAAACTGATGATATTCCAAAGGAATTAATTGAAAACTCAAAGGCGATGAGAGAGATAATTTATCGGATAAACGATGCTGGCGTTATACAATGGATTGTAGACAGATTTAACTCTTTGATTGCTGTGCCCACAATGTCTGGTGATGTATTAATGATATCTAAACTAAACTATCATGGTTTAAAAGTCAAACAGTGGGTACAGTGCTTAATTTGTGACACAGAATATGAGTTCGTTCCATTTGCAAAATTTTTATACAGACATATCGAGAGTAACAGACATATGAATAAATTGAAAATTAAGCCTAAAAACGGCTTGAGATTAGTAAGTATTTTTTTATATTCTTGTCTTGTAAAGGTATATTCTTTTTAGGGTTCCTTACCCAAAGGGTAACCAACGGAACCTTATTACTATGACTCCGCTGTCCGTCTGTCACCAGGCTGTACCTTATGAACCGTGATAGTTAGACAGTTGAAATTTTCACAGATCATGTATTTCTGTTGCCGCTATAACAATAAATACTAAAAAACAGAATAAAATAAATATTTAAGTTTTTATAGATAATGGTACGGAACCCTTCCTGCGCGAGTCCGACTCGCACTTGGCCGGTTTTTTATCTCAATGTCTATAACATTTTTACTTTTAAAGGGTTCCGCACCCGAAGTGTGCCAAACGGTATCCTATAACTAACCCTCCGCTGCATGTCTGTCTGTCTGTCTGTCCGTCTGTCACAGTAGTCTATAGCTTCAACCGTTCTGTATGCTGTATTGTACACGAAACACAATAAAAGAGAATGAGAATGAATAATAATATTATTAAAACTCGCGTGAGCTGACATACTAAATTATTATTACATACGGCTTGAACACTCACGTGTGGTTATTATACGTTAATATTATTAACACTCGCGTGAGCTGACATACTAAATTATTATTACATACGGCTTGAACACTACGCAGCCAACGCTTAGCGCACGAGCAATGCGTGCAGATCGCCGATCGGCGGCTGCCAGTGCCCGTTTGACAACGACGGTGAACGCCGCGTCGTCGTCCTAAGAACGACACTCGCCTTGGTAATGCCGAAATTGTATCGGTGAAACGGTTGGCATATAGTCAACAACAATCACATTTAGAATGAATAATTTATTTTGCAATGTAGGTAAATCATATTAAACTTATCGCAAGTCATAAATAATAGATTATACTAGGATAATAAAAATACTTGTATAAAGACAGATTATCTCTAAAAAGAGATTTCTGCCAGTTTTCCTCTGGGGATGTTAAAACAGTCATATATACAAATACAAAAGTAGATATACAAACGTGTACTAAAATTAATACATAAATATGATACATAGCAAAAATAGTAGTTTATGCTACAAGGGCGCAAAGGAATAAATTACGAGGACGATTTAAAACACGAGCGAAGCGAGTGTTTTAAACGTAACCGAGTAATTTATTGCTCTTACGCCCGTGTATCATACTACGTGTTTCAATGCATAGTGTGAGGAAATAAAACAAATATAATTTTGTGAACTTTAAATTGTGATTGGCTCAAAAGAACTGTATCCAGAGCCGACGAAATTTATGGTACAAAGGAAAGGCTGCAGGTTAGCCAAACATTGTAAATAAATAAAAAAAAATAATAAAAATAAAGCCCTAGGGCAATATAATCGACTTTCTGTTCGGTTTTGATGCATAAAAAGTGGGCCTTTACGAGCTCTTGCATTGAAAAAATATAAATAAACTTTACTTTCTAATACTTAGACGTGTGTTACGTCGAGGACTATGTCCCTACCGACTCCAACAGCCATCACACCACCAAACAGATTGTGCAACCTTTTGAGTTGCTGACGCATCATCGACCGACATATTAAGGCGCTACGAAAAAAAATCGACACTTTAAGAACTTGCATATCTACTTCAGTAAATAATGTATTATTTTGATAAAATAGTTTATTATTTTTGGTTTCTTTTTCTAGGGATCTGTTAAAACCGAAACGCAATTGGAGATATTCGGCTCGATAGAAATATTTATTGAAATGAGGTCTTTATCGACATCAATTCTCCTGCTTTGACAATTTAGAATGACATATGGACTGCAATTATATTTTATTAGATGGGTTTTAACAGTTTCTACGACCTGCCCCCCTATTGTGTATCTTTAGTTGCCAACTGCACGAGGTGCCTATCATCAAAAACATAGCTAAAAACTGAAATTTAAAAAAATTGCCTTTAGTGGGTATTGAACTATTAACAATCTGTATCGTCACTTCAAGTGCGAACATATCCTTAGGACATCGGAATTCGATAGTATATCTATGTTTTTGATGATAGACACCCTGTCCAGAAGGCAACTAGAGATACATAATAGGCCCGCTGGTTAAACGAAATTTTGATAGCATTTTCAGTACATTTTATATTAATAAAAAACCTACTTTTTGCTATTTTTCCACGAATCCGTCCCTCTCGCACTGAGGGTTTTTTCGCATATGGAGTGACAGGGACGCTAAAACTTTTACATATCGCCTTAAGGGGACACCTGACGCTAGAACATCAACAACACCGGGTTTTCAAGGGTTCATTGAAAGAAACTAGGTCTCTCCTCATATTGAAGAAAATATATTTGATTTATCGATCTTTTATCTAGGGATTCCACCTATAAACCATGTTTTAAAATTTATACTTTTGTCAAAATAGAAAAAATGTTTTCCACCCTCTTTTTTTTTGGTTTTCAAACGTTCGTTTCAAAAACACGGTTAAGAGATCAACTTGATTTTTTTTATAAAAAAGACAATAGAAATATGAAGGGATGTTACCTAAATCCAATATTTTTTTCTCTACAAAATATATTTTTATAAGCTAAAAATACACCAATTTGTTGTTTCGCTTCGTGATCACTGGTATTACGCGTCCAAGAACAAGAGGCCAAAGAGCCAAGATATAATCGCCTCTATGAAAAGCAAATAAGGTCTAAGGTCAATTTTGAATTTTGTATTGTATTTTGTATTTAAGGCGATTACCATCGCCAAATTAGCAGCTCGATATTTGTCACTACAAATATCAACGAAAAGGACATTGAAATAACGTTCATATCAGCGCGCAATGCATAGTGGCGGTTACGACGCTCGCTGCGTCCGTGATAGGGCGAAATAGGAGAAAATTATACTTTTCACTTGGACGTGATTACTCGATGGAATAATCTTATGTTATGTTTATAGCTATAAAGTTTATCTATTTATCAAAGCATAGATGAATTCAACCGGCCAAGCCACTCAGGAGCAGTAGGGAATTTGAGGTAAAAAAACACCATTCAGTAAAAAAAAAATTCATGTAGAATTTTTGGTGGTATGAAAAAGAAAAATGTTGCATATGTTGTCTAAGAGTTGATTATTTATAATACATTTTTTCATTATTTTTGGTTTGGCCATAAACGTAGGCTTTAGAAAGTACCCATTTGGCAATAGTAAGGCCCTTAAGTAGATTCTCTTCCGATTTTCTTTTTAAAAACCCTCGCGACGGTCAACTTCCATAATTCGTGATACAGTACATAAAATAATACGTGAGCATAAATAATTACATAATAAAGTAAATGAAAATACTAGATACGTAGGATATCTAACTTTCCCCTTCCCTTTCCGGCACTCTGCTAGACTCTGTTATTACCTACCTACTACCTACTCTGTTATTATGTACCCTATTGTTCGCACAAGCTATGCCCAATCATGTTCTCTTATTCGTCTAGCTAGCTATGGAAACTTCAGGAATTCATTTCGATATAATAGTAGTTTATGCTACTAGGGCGAAAAGGAATAAATTACGAGGACGATTTAAAACACGAGCGTAGCGAGTGTTTTAAACGTAACCGAGTAATTTATTGCTTTTACGCCCGTGTATCATACTAGGTTTTTAGGTGAGGAAATGAAAACAAATATAATCTTGTGAACTTTAAATTATGATTGGCTCAAAAGGATTGTATCCAGAGCCATTAAACAGTGGAAAAAAAGTATAACATCTATGGTACACAGGAAAGGCTGCAGGTTAGCCAACCATTGCAAACAAATTAAAAAAATAAATAATAATAAAGCCCTAGGGCAAAATAATCTACTTTCTGTTCGGTTTTGATGCATAAAAAGTGGGCCTTTACGAGCACTTGCATTGAAAAATAATTAATAAAATATATTGCCCTAATGAATAACCGTAACATCGACCTCTCCAACTATTGAATTTATAATTCTATATTTGTTTTTGGGTCAACATTCTGCAACAAATATCCAAATTTCAGATCTGTAATCCATTTTGTTGACGAGCTGGAAACCCGTGACATACGAACGGACAGACGGATAGCAGAGTGACGCCGTTTTGCCCTTTTGGGTACAGAACCCTAAAAATACAAAAAAAAAATCGTATTCAGAAAATCTTAAATATAAACATAACAATATCTTGATTAAAACACTTGTAATGTTTCACTGTGATAAACGTTTAATAACTTCAAAAATTGTTTTTGCCAACAACAAGGAATATGACGCCATTAAATAACCATGAATTAATAAAGTATTTATTTACATTATAAAAACTTAAAAAAAAATGATTTAGATCTAAACTACTCGTTAGTATAAAAAATAAGAAAAAAAAATTAACTAACCTACGTATCTAAAACAAAAAGTTAAATTAAACGAAAGGTTTTTTCCATTGCACGTTATTATTTACCACCTGCAATCATATTTATTAATTCATAGTTACTTGATTAAATTCTATTAGTCCTTGATAATGCCGTAAGGCGAAACCGGTTGGAGTTATTTAATGTTTTATGCCGACAGTCGCAAGTATTAATCATAATTTAAACATATTTTTCAGGGCCGCCACAACACAGTGCACTGTGTTTTGTGTAACATATCAATTAATTCGATGGAAGTGAATGATCATGTATCTAGAGAAAGACACCGAATGCTTGAGGCAGAAGCGCTGGTTAATCCAAAGAATATGACAGATTTCACAAACCATTTGCCAAATGAAATAAACACAGAATCAGAAGCAAATAAACAAACAGTCAAGCCGGGACATAGTTCCGGAAACTGTTCCGAGCAAGACGACGAAGATTTAAGTAACATAAATCATCAAGAATCAAACGAAAACGGTGATTACATTAGCAAACTGATAAGAAAGTCATACGTTGAAAATGATATTTCATCTTACAAACTTTTGCAGTTCTTTTGGTCATATAAAATTGTAGGCACCGTGAACGGTGGCACATTGAAGCTTCGTTATTCATATTTTCATGGAATTGACATTATTGATGGAACGAATTGCTACTCCTGCTTACTGTGTCAAAAGTATAACAGAACAATATCATTATCAAGTATAACAGATCATATAGAAAGCGAATACCATAAGAGAAAATTGATACAATTTCAAGACTTACATGGATTGAGACAGGTAAGTAACCATTCAAAATTTATTTATTAAGGTTTTTTAACTGTTTTATTATATATTTATATATAGGCTTTTATGGATATTATAGTAAAAATTAAATAAAAAAGAAAACTTTCGACTGACGATGATCCCAAGTGGGTCGAAATATAATAATAAAATAATTTTCTTTTTTATTTAATTGTTACAATAATATCCATAAAAGTCTATATACAAGGTGACTTTTTGATCATCGTCCAAATTCATACTGGTGGCTTGGTAAGTGATCAGTATCATGCATCAATAACAATTTTGGTGAAATTCGTAAAATGAAATTTCGACTCCCCATAGTGATTCACTCGGGACTGGAACTGAATTTATATGGGAAGCCGAAATTTCATTTTACGAATTTCACAAAAATTGTTACTGATCCAAGATACTGATCACTTATCACGCCTCCAGTATGAATTTGGACGATGATCAAAAAGTCACCTTGTATATGTATATGTATAATAAAACAGTTAAAAAAAGCTTTTATTAAGTAAAAATATTTATTTATTAAGGACCTCCAACTGCATACTCATACATTAGTCTATACATTAGTCCTGCAGAGTTATACAAATTATAGGAGCACACAGCCCTCGCATTATGTTACAATGTTAACAAACAAAAACATACTCATACATTAGTCTATACATTAGTCCTGCAGAGTTATACAAATTATAGGAGCACACAGCCCACGCATTATGTTACAATGTTAACAAACAAAAACATACTCATACATTAGTCTATACATTAGTCCTGCAGTTATACAAATTATAGGAGCACACAGCCCTCGCATTATGTTACAATGTTAACAAACAAAAACATACTCATACATTAGTCTATACATTAGTCCTGCAGAGTTATACAAATTATAGGAGCACACAGCCCTCGCATTATGTTACAATGTTAACAAACAAAAACATACTCATACATTAGTCTATACATTAGTCCTGCAGAGTTATACAAATTATAGGAGCACACAGCCCTCGCATTATGTTACAATGTTAACAAACAAAAACATACTCATACATTAGTCTATACATTAGTCCTGCAGAGTTATACAAATTATAGGAGCACACAGCCCTCGCATTATGTTACAATGTTAACAAACAAAAACATACTCATACATTAGTCTATACATTAGTCCTGCAGAGTTATACAAATTATAGGAGCACACAGCCCTCGCATTATGTTACAATGTTAACAAACAAAAACATACTCATACATTAGTCTATACATTAGTCCTGCAGAGTTATACAAATTATAGGAGCACACAGCCCTCGCATTATGTTACAATGTTAACAAACAAAAACATACTCATACATTAGTCTATACATTAGTCCTGCAGAGTTATACAAATTATAGGAGCACACAGCACTCGCATTATGTTACAATGTTAACAAACAAAAGAAAATAAAATAAAATATATAAACATGCTAAATTTTATAAATTACTACTAAATCATGAAAATATAAACTATAACCTAAACCGATTACTTAAAATAAAAGAAAACATAAATTAAGCTTGAAGCCTTACTTGAAGCTTAATTATGTGATAAGTTCTTAAATCATTTTAAGGGTTCCGTAGTCAACAACAAGGAACCCTTATAGTTTCACCATTTCCGTCTGTCTGTCTGTCTGTCCGTCCGCGGCTTAGCTTAGTGACTATTAGTACTAGAAAGCTGTAATTTGGTATATATATTTATCACGCCGATAAAGTAGTACAGTAAAATTTTGAAACATTTTTTTTTTAGGTTACCTCCTCTTCACGTAAAGTGGGGATGATTTTTTTTCTCGTCTTTCCCCTAGTGTGGGATGTCGTTGGATAGGTAATTTAAAATATTGGGGGTGTGAGCGAAGACCATTTTTTGATCCAGGGTTCCGTTTGCGAAATATTAAGCTTAAAAGTGTTCATTTTTGTTAGAGTCAAGTGTCCCCCCACCTGTCAGCGAAACGGTTGTATTTGGAGACGTGAAAAAAACGTAATAAAACTGTATAACGAAATTAAAAGGAAAACTATCACAGCTAAGTAGGCTTTACCGAGTACAGATCGCGCCAAACTTTTAGTCCCCTCTAAACACGGGGCGATTCGCATCAGCAGGAACAAAACGTATGGGCCGTTCTTGGGAAGAGCAACTTCCGAGCGGACTAGAAGTTTGGCGCGATCTATATTAGTCGACAAACTTATAAAATGTACTTGGAGAAGAAGTGCGCGTATTGTGCAGGGCAACTACGGAACCCTACACTGCGCGTGGCCCGACAAACACTTGGCCGGTTTTTTAAATTACAGAAAATAAAGTAAAATATAGATTAGGAAATTTTTGATATGCTTCACCATAATTTTCTTAAGGTTTCATATGAAAACGGAACGTAAAAAATAAAAAACCTAAAAAATTAACACTTTTAAGCTTAATATTTCGCAAACGAAACCCTGGATCGATAAAAGGTCTTCTCACACCCCCAATATTTTTATATTCCTTTCCTTTTTTACGACACCCCACACTAGGGGCGAGACGAAAAAAAAAATCATCCCCACCTTACGTGCAGGGGAGGAACCCTAAAAAAATCTTTTTCAAAATTTTACTGTACCACTTTATCAGCGAGAAAAATATGTATACCTATGCCAAATTACAGCTATCTAGTACAAATAGTCTCTAAGCTAAGCCGCGGACAGACAGACAGACGGACATGGCGAAACTATAAGGGTTCCTTATTGTTGACTACGGAACCCAAAAAAGGCTTTGGACATTCATCGTTTAAGGCGTGACCAAATATCATCCTGTTTCATTTCGCTATAAGGTGACGCACTATAAAACTTGCGAGGACAATACAATCGTGCCGATTTCGTCGCGGGCGCAAAATTGTAAACTCGTTTCAGGAGAAACCGCTTTTGGCACGACTGTGGACCTTTTCAAACATTATTGTTGGTTCTGAATAACATTTTTGATGTTTAACTCGTATTAAATTTTTGATTTTATCTTCTAAAACAATAAAAGCACATTCGGCTACACTTTTGGTAAAAACTGTTTGTTGTTAAGGCCCTGCCATTCCAAAATGAGCATTTTCTTTAATTAATATTGTCAGTTCGATATCTCCTTCAAATACAAGTTAAATATATGTTACAAAAGAGGATATACTCTAAACACAAGTTGATCTAAAAACGTAATTAAGTTAACTTCATTCAATAGAAAAAAATCACAAAGTAAGCTCGGCAAATTGCGAATAAATGTGTTTATAGCAAAGGTGTTCAACGGAGAGAATTAAAACTTTTCCTGAATTTTCTTTACAGATATATAAAGACACTTATTGACCCATTTTTATTTATTTCTCAATACTATTTCAGAAATTCCAGAAAAACCACGCAAATTTACCGATTATGCGTGCTCGCAGCGCACGAAGCGAGCGTTCTAATGTAGACTTTCTGACAATATCATTGAGTTCAAAATTACTTAATACGATTATTGTGTTGGATGCGTAGGGCCTTAAGATATTACTCAAATTTCATGGTTTTTAAACAAAATTTAATGCACAATTAGTCATGATTTACAAAGTTAAAACAGCATTTTAAGTTGGTTTTGAAAAGATCATGACTAATTGTGTATACAATTTCAAACTCTTGCTTTATAAACCTCACTAATACTGGACGCCCATACCAGGCGCCCATGGAGGTACCTTAGCGCAATACTGAGTTCCCAATTCCCAGGGAGAAGGGCTTTACCCACCTCTGCTTTGTATAATCTATTAACTACGACTATATGGCAAAATTAAACAATTATTTATTAAAAATGTATACTTGCGATTGTCGGCACTTGGTGAAACTTGAAACACATCTTGAGTTAAAAGCACTTGTACAGTAGTTTCACTTTATTATGTTTTCTCCCAACTGGTTTCGGATTTTACACCATTTTCAATCAATGATAAATCATTGTTTACTATGCTCAGAGCTATAGCACTTTATATTCTCTGGCTATAGTGCCTGGAGTAAATGAAATATTTTAATTAACATCTTCCTATAATATTATTAAAACTCGCGTGAGCTGACATACAAAATTTTTATTACATACGGCTTGAACACTCACGTGTGATTGTTGTTGACTATATGCCAACCGTTTCACCGATACAATTTCGGCATTATCAAGGCGAGTGTCATTCTTAGAACGACGACGCGGCGTTCACCGTCGTTGTCAAACGGGCACTGGCACTCTGGCAGCCGCCGATCGGCGAGCTGCACGCATTGCTCGTGCGCTAAGCGTTGGCTGCATCGTCGAAATTGTATCGATGAAACGGTTGGCATATAATCAACGACAATGTTTACTGGGTCAATCTAAGCAGATTTTAGCCCGGTAGCCGTCCACCCCCCCCCCCCCCCATTGTGGGTGGGGGGATATGCACTCAAAGTTCATATCGTCTTCAATTTAATCGTAAGATGAAGATGTTAGGTAGGTACTTACAAATCATTGATATTCTATAGACAACTCCTTGCTTTAATTTAAATTTTAATGTTGTTATACTATTACTAAAGAGGTCAATGTTTGTATGGTTTTTGTTATAATAATCAAGACTACATATTATGATTTTTGTATAATTTGTGAGAGGTATCGAGAATACCCATCTTTATATGCACATTCAAAATATTATTATTTGTTTTTTTTTTTCAGATTCGCACCGATTTCTTTCATTGCGCACTGTGTAATGTCTCTTTTCGGTTCAAATCTACATTTGAGCACGTTTCTAGCTCGATGCATCAGGAAATTTTGGGCAAAGACCCTGAACCCCAGCTATACTGTAAAGACGAAACTACTGAACCAAATGTGCCCCCAGAACCGGAGACAAAAAGTAACGAAACGAGTTCCTGTGTCATTATTTAAGAAAGAAAGGATGTCAATAACATATCAACAATGCACATAGGAATCTTCGCTAGACCTCGGCAAAGATCGTAGTTCCGAACGCTTTGTTTATTAGATTTTAAGGAAAATTACCATAACAGGGAAAAGTGAACAAGTCTATTTAATAAGTTAAACAATACAAAAGCGTATTATTGCAATCAATCGTTATTTACCTAAACGTTAATTTATATATAAAATAGCGTCATATATAGCTATAAGTTAGGGTTTCGAGGCATTGGCGGATACAGGAGGGGCCATGGAGGCCATGGAACCCTAAAACATCAAGAAATTCCTTATTATATCAGGTCTTTTAATATGAAATTGCAGTTTTCTATAGAGAATTTGAAGGAAACTCAATTTTAAGTACTAACATTTTTGCATTTTTAATAGGAATGACAAATTCAAATAGTGTAATCTTTTGTCTATAAATGAGACAACATTAAGCTAACAGCAATATTCATTAAATTTTTGAAAAGTGTCAGCTGTAAAAAATTATTACGAATCTTATCATGGAAATGATACTGTTTTAGAAGATTTAGTTTTGGTTATCAAACTGACATTAAAAAACAAATTTAATACGTAGATGTAAAACCTTGATTCAAACAAAAAACAAATAATGGAAATAGCTATTGAATTACAGGAACTATGAACTCATGAATCTGTAAGAAACTTTCGACAATTTCGTATGTAAAGGTCTATTAAAATGTTTCCACACGTTTTAAAATAACTCCTAATTATAACTCTTATTTTCTCTTAAATGAGCTTCCAAATGATAGGGCTCTTACAATTAAAGATTCGGCTATATTCGTAAATACGAAAACTGGCGAGGATTTCTATCAGATCTGTGACAGAGCTACACTTACTTAATTACTCAACAACAACAATACAACTTTATTTGTACACCATATAAAAAGGAACAGAAATATAAATACTTAATTTTATCTAACTTATTATGTAGCACAAACAGGCGGCCTTATCGCTTAAAGCGATCTCTTCCAGACAACCTTTGGGTGGATGAAACTGTTTAGAATGATTGCTGAAATGGTGGTGTACTATTTTTAATAATAGATATATTTTAATATTAATAGATAAACGTATTAATATATAATCAAAATCAAAATCAAAATCATTTATTTATACCAGAAATAGCTTAACCTAAAAATGTACAATTAATAGAACATAGTTAATAAATTTAACTTTCTTACAAAATATTGGTAGGTATGCACAACAATATACATATATTCACATATGAGTATAGACATTAGTGTAGTATAGGTACTATACATTACAGGTATAATAATATAGCGGATTTTTAAGTACCTACTAGTTGCAAATGTTAAGCCTTGTTAATATGAGCCCTGAGACCTAAGCTAGTTTGAGAACAAACTGTATTTTAGGTCTCAGTTTCTCCCCATTTATGTTTATTGATATTACTTATGTTAGTTAATGATAATAAGATGCAGGTGTACAAAACAGGAAACAATTAATTTTTTAGGAATTAGAAGAAGTGTTTCTGTGGCTTTGTAATCTAGCTTACTAAGCCATTTTGTACATTCTATATTTAGTGTATGAGTTGTCATATCGTCGATTTTAATAATTTTATTCACAATGTTATATAAATAAGGTCCAAGAAAGAAGAAAAATCGTTGTGCTGATGCTGTTCTACAAAATGGGGTTGTATACACAATGTCATCGCGTCTTTGGGACTTTAGTTTGTGACTGCTGTAATCTGAGCTGCGATGTTGTTTTAGCAGAAGTTTATGAATGAAAAGCTGCCTGACAGTAAGTAGATTGAATTCACTATACAAAGCGAAAGTACAAGTTTTAAACGGTTTGAAAAACATAACCTTTAGTATAGTTCTTTGTGCTCTTTCTAGGTTTAGTAGATAGGTTTTATCAGCACCCCCCCAAACAAGCACACAATAGCCCAAGATCGACTGGCATAATGATAAATATATCGACCGCAAAAGCTGTAAACCGGCCACGTGTCTAAGGTGTTTAAAGATGTAGATAAGTTTACGTATCCTACAGGTTAAATAGTCTATGTGTGCGTGAAATGTGAGGTGCTGATCAAGACACACACCGAGGTACTTAATATAATGATAAATACATAATAATAAAATATATAAAAAGCAATGAAAAATAATATATATGTGTATATGTCATGAAATAAATTGTTAACTGGAAAAAAAACTCAGTTTTATATTGTGACATTTTTACTGAATTTTTGTAGTTTTTTATAGGTAAATAAAAATAAATTAATTCTTAGACTTACCACTTCTTACTTACCACTTGCTGAACGGTGAAGGAAAACATTGGGAACCTGCATGCCCTAAAAAGCGTGTATTAAAAGGGCTCCTCACACCACCCATCACGTTGGGACTTAATAATCGTCAGTGAAAGGTGGGTGTACCGAGCGTGTACTGTGACTAGCATTTCACAGTTCGCAACAACTCTGACAGCTTCACGTCGTGACGATATACAATATGTACAAGGTGAATTTGTGAACATCGTCCAAATTCATACTCGAGCCTTGGTAAGTGAACCAATAACGATTATTGTAAAATTCATAAATGAAATTTCGACTCCCATGTCACATCGATAAAATTCTACGAAATTCACAAAAATTGTTATCGATTTATGATGCTGATCACTTACCAAGTCTCCAGTATGAATTAGGACGGTGATCAAAAAGTCACCTTGTATATACCTTTATATATTTTATTTTTTTTTTTATTTTTTTTTATTTTATTATATATACAAGGTGACTGTAAAAAATTAAAAGTACCAAAATAATAATAATTTTCATGTGGGCTCAGATATCAGCCGGTGAACGCGTCATCGCGCACACAGCTCACGGCGGCTTGGTACTTTTAATTAACGCTGGCAACCCCTTCCCACCACCCGATCGATTAAAATTTTTTTTTGGGTGCACAGGGAGTACAGAGCAACTGTTTGAAAAAAAAAATTAAAGTCGCTGAACCCACATTTTTTTCCCCACCACACTACACCCGCACCACCGTCCACGGCCTGCCAGCACGAAGATTATCGGAAAAAGTTGTTCAGGGAAGTAGCTAACGGAGTTTGAATACAGCTGAAGCCACATGACCGATTTGGTCGCTAGCTCTTAGAATAATCTGTTGTTTGATACATGTTGGTCGGGTAGCTACCTAACATAGGTAGCTACCCGACCAATCGCATAGCTATGTAACTTTTCTATGGAACAGCTGATTTTTTTTCGCGATTCGAGGTTTCGCTCCATAATAAAAGTTGTTCGTATGGACGAGTACCTATCGCCAGTTTCTGGCTTCCGCAACTTCTTAATATTATTATTAAAACTCGCATGAGCTGACATACTAAATTATTATTACATACGGCTTGAACACTCACGTGTGACTCATGGTATAATTCGGCCATGGTGTGACTGTTCGGCGGCTGTCAGTGCCCGTTTGACAACGACGGTGAACGCCGCGTCGTCGTCCTGAGAACGACACTCGCCTTGATAATGCCGAAATTGTATCGGTGAAACGGTTGGCATATAGTCAACAACAATCACACGTGAGTGTTCAAGCCGTATGTTATAATATTTCATCTTAATACTTGCATATCGGTACACAATTCAATGTCAAACCACACCAGACTCTGTAAGGAATTTAAGGGAGCTACGGAAAAAGCGACACTTGCATATCTACTTCAGTAAATAATGTATTATTTTGATAAAATAGTATATTATTTTTGGAATATTTTTCTAAGGATCTGTTAAAACAGAAACGCGATTGGAGAAATTCGGCTCGATAGAAATATTTATTGAAATGAGGTCCTTTTCGACACTAATTTTCTGGTTTAACAATTTAGAATGACATAAGGACTGCAATTATATTTTATTAGATGGGTTTTAACTGTATCTAGGACCTGGTTAAACGATATTTTGACAGCACCCTTAGTACATTTTATATTAATAAAAAACCGACTTTTTGCTACTTTTCCACAAATCCGTCCCTCTCGCACTGAGGGTTTTTTCGCATATAGAGTAACAGGGACGCTAAAACTTTCACATATCGCTTTAAGGAACGTATTTTCACTTCATTCACGGCATTCTGGCCTTGTAGCATAGTGTTTAATCGCGCGCGACGCCACTAGTTGAATCATATGTGCAAGGAGCGTGACATATTGTTTAATCGCAAAAACATCGTGTCGCGCTCCTCGCACCTGTGATTCAACTAAGCACTATGCTACGCCCGCTGGTGGTTTATGACTTAAAAACTGGAGTGAAAGCCGTAATCATATTTCTTAAGCTTTATTGAAATTCCTGTTGAACCGTTCGCATCGTTCCCTCTCCAATGACCGTCCCAGATTCTCCCGACATTGGATGTAGGTGACGATCACGTCCTCATCCGTAGGTTCCTCGATGTGTCCCACTGGTAAGGACTTGATGTACGGAGCCGACAGGAGGCAGGGGAAACGGGACACCAGTTCCAGTTCTGTTAATAATATATTCATAATATGATAAGAGTTAGATTGAGATATATTTCGGGTCATTCGGGCCCGGCATCAGTCACATGTGATTGCGAATGACCCGAAATATATCTTACTAAAATTTGATTTAACCTTATAATATTTTCAATGGATGTGCTCGTAAAGGCCCACTTTTTATGCATCAAAACCGAACAAAAAGTCGATTATTTTGCCCTAGGGCTTTATTAGTATTATTTTTTAAATTCATTTACAATGGTTGGCTAACCTGCAGACTTTCCTGTGTACCATAGATGTTATACTTTTTTTTCCACTGTTTAACGGCTCTGGATACAGTCCTTTTGAGCCAATTATAATTTAAAGTTCACAAGATTATATTTGTTTTCATTTCCTCACACTATGCATTGAAAAACGTAGTATGATACACGGGCGTAAAAGCAATAAATTACTCGGTTACGTTTAAAACACTCGCTACGCTCGTGTTTTGAATCGTCCTCGTAATTTATTCCTTTGCGCCCTTGTAGCATAAACTATTAATATAATCGGGTCTACCGCGATCAATTTTTACCTTTTTTACGAAAAGGGGACACCCGACGTTTCGAGACAGTTGCATGTCTCGTGGTCTGCGGGAAACTGGTAAAAAAGGTAAAAATTGATCGCGGTAGACCCGATTATATATATTATAAAATGCGCCCAAAGCTGAGCGCGAGGTGCAGCTTGCGCCGCCCCTCGCAGCCTGCCGCCCCGTTTTGCCCTAGGGTCAATTCGCCACTGAGGAGAGGGAAGCACACATGTCACAACGATAAAGGGCGCGTGAAGTTAGTCACAGATGGTGACGCAGTCGCAGGCGATATTGGCTAACATGAGCGCGCCTTCTATATCCAGTCTATGACTGTAACAAAGATTTACAGTGCTCCCAAAGTGATAATGCGCATACAAATCTTCGCCACTGTTCGGCAAAGTTCGTATTTCCTTACACTTTCTATACAATCAATACGGTCACGTGGTGCGTCCGGTCGCTCGGCTATAGATTTGTATGCGCGTTGTTACTTTGGGAGTACTATAGGTACGTCTTTAATCTACTGACTACCAACTCTGAGATCAAGCGGTTTGAACATCTTGACCTCACGCCGCGATCGCGCTCAGTCAAGTCTCTCGAAAAAGCCGCCACACGCCACGCGCCGGGCGTCACCGACCAATTCAAATATGTCGGCAGCACGCAATCGAACATATTGTACTGTCTTCGGATGCCTCAATTACCTACTCAACAAGAAAGGTGAATAAGAATTGATGGCATATATAAATAATAATGTGAAATAAACCGTATTTTCTTTGTTTACATTTAACATAGGTACGTATGATCATAACTGTTTGTTAATTATTCAAGGTGTTTTCAATAAATATTTTTTCTCTCTTAAACGTGGAGTTGATATGGTTGAAATCGCAAAGATTTTTTAATTTTAGACTAAGAGTCAATGTTTGATTATTATGTACTTTAATGAATTTAACTAATTAATTTAGGTAAGAATCAATTTTTAAGCAAAGGCGTCGCCAGGGGGGGTAAGATGACATAAATTGTAGGTAAAATAAACAAATTTCAAGTTTTTAATATTCTTGGGCTTCTCGCGAATTTTTCGACTACTTTATTATTAAAATCTCAAAAGTTTTTCGAATCTCTAGGGGGGACAGCTACCCCCTTCCCCTCTTTGACGATGCCCATATTTTTAAAGTAAAGTTCAGGAGCCAATATTTTTCTTACAATAATTAAGATAAGCAAGTAAGATTTCTTTATGAGTTATATTGTTTATTATGTATGATATGAATGTATGTTTGTTTGTAGTAGGTATGTATGTTTGGATGTTTCACTACGTCGTCGATTGATAGCTCATTTGTCATAATCAGCTTCAAAACATTTTAAGTATTGATTTTTTATTAGCTACGAAACTAAAAGAAGGGACAACCCTGCAACAGTAGGTATTTAAGTCTTGTACGGGGCGTGAGTTAAACTACTGTTCTGGTTTTACTATGGTTGCGGCTTCAAATCTTGTACCTCACATATACTCACTCTCGCTATTATTCTGGCAAGAGAACATCCTCATGTGACAGTCGCTCTGGAAGGTTCTGTAGACGCCGTGTGAGCATCGCGCACACAGCATCACAGCCCGTGCCGGGCACACCTTTGGACACTTTGCCTTGTATTCTTCCATGTTTACTGGAACGATTATAAATAAAACAAACTTAGGAACGGTATTCTCGAAGGTAAAGCTGTATTTAGAACAAGATATGGAGGCCCTTGGCCCTCAATTTCGGCCTCGAGCCAAATCAAATCAAAATAATTTATTTCTAAACACAAAGATACTTTGTATTTTTACAATTTACAATCAATAGTATTCTTCTGGCCCCACACTAAGCAAGCTTGACTCGTGCGTACCAACCTTGGACGAATAAACTAGGTACCAACATAAGAGATTTCCAGTTGTATAATTTTCGCACAGGTAACAAAGTTAGCATAATTACAAACAAATAAAAAACCGGCCAAGTGCGTTTCAGGCCACGCGCAGTGTAGGGTTCCGTAGTTGCCCTGCACAATATGCGGACTTCTTCTCCAAGTACATTTTATATGTTTGTCGACTAATACAGATCGCGCCAAAAAGTTGCTCTTCCCAAGAACGGCCCATACATTTTGTTCCTGCTGATGCGAATCGCCCCGTGTTTAGAGGGGACTAAAAGTTTGGTGCGATCGTACTCGTTAACTTGTAAAGCCTACTTAGCTGTGATAGTTTTCCTTTTAATTTCGTTATGTATACTACAGCTGTGATTTTTTTCACGTCTCCAAAAATGGCTCGCTTGATCTCGAGACAGTAGCGTTAGTAGGTTTATTGTTCGTTTTATTGAAGAACAGGAAATTTAAACGAAGATACCGTGAAAAGTGGTGGAAAAGTGAAAGATTACCGCAATTATCTGCGAATGGATGAAAAAAAGTATCTCAAACTGTTATCAGCGGTGAAAGCAGGATACAATTACGAAAAAAGCTATATCGCCTCATGAAAAACTAACATTGACGTTAAGATACGTTAAAATACTGACGCCTGCACAGGCAACCGCCACACACGCACCGGTTTACCTGTACAGGTTTACTGCGCAGGTATACCAACCGGTAAAAAATACAAGATTTTCTATTTTCTGGTTTGCCTGGACAGGCGTGGAAACCTGCACAGTTGTTTCACATACACGCATAGGTTTAACTGTACAGGCATACCTGTCAGGTATAACCTAGCGTGTATGGCCTGCTTAAGAGGCAGCGCTTTAGCAGCTTTTAACGCCTTAAAACTTTCCTTCCCAAATAGTTAAGGTGCTACGGAAAAAAATTGACACTTTTAAAACTTGCATATCTACTTCAGTAAATAATTTTAACAAAATAGTATATTATTTTTGGAATCTTTTTGTAGGGATCTACTAAAATAGAAAAATTCGGCTCGATACAAATATTTATTGAAATGAGGTGTTTCTCAACACCAATTCTCCTGGTTTGACAATTTGAAATGACATGGACTGCAATTATATTTTATTAGATGGGTTCTATCAATATCTAGGACTTGGTTAATTGAAATTTTGAAAGCAACTTTAGTACATTTTATATGAATAAAAAACCGACTTTTTGCTATTTTTCCTCGAAACTGTCCCTCTCGCACTGACGGTGTTTTCACATGGACGCTAAAACTTTGACATATCGCCTTAAGAGGAGGCCTTCCTTTTTCAACAGTTTTTGAACGATTATACTAAATCTACCACAGACGCAATCAATATAAAACTTTTACATATGTTTTTTCAAACCTTTATCTTTACGTTGTAAGTAGTGTTACCTAATTGGAAAACTTTCGCTCGATAGAGTTTATTTTTGAAAATAGTCTCTTTTTGGGTGTTTTTTTGGTTTTGTGTTTAATCCATGTGATTTTTATATATCATATTTTACTATCAATACGAAAATCTTGTTTATTAACCGTTATAAGTTCAAAAATGACTTAAATGCAATACTGTAATTTTAGTCGTAAAACTCGTTCGGAATCGTTTCGCGCGCATTTTGCCGCACGCGATTTTCAACTTTATGTAAGTTAGTCTACGGGTTATTATTGCAAAGCCGCTGTGCGCCTAAGGAAGGAGCCTACAACAAAGGAGAATATGAAGAGTAACTTACCCTCTTCTACTGCTTTACTTAACTTTGTTTCATCCAACTTGACAGGAGCCTGCGATGACGTTTCTTCCTTGGTCTGTGAAGTCGAAAAAAAAAAACTTAAACATATCTTCTCCAAAACATTCAAGATCACATCCAGCTTACACATTGGACTTTGTACCTATCTTACATTCTTCACTATAATGTGTGTAACTAACTGCAAATATATAAACCAATCGTGGTCTTGACTGTACCCTTCTACCTATATATAAACCTGAGCTAATCTCTAGTATATTTGGCTGTCTTCCCCAGGTAGCAAGAGAGACGAAAAAAGACGCCACCTAAAGGTCATTTTAGGGTCTGTACTTTATTCGCCGAATATTTACATCACCCTGACGTCATTTTAGCGTCTGGTTGTACCTTGTACTCAACGGAACGTCCGTGTAACGTCAATTTTGGCCCGATTCTGTGTTGGTTATGATTATGACGACGTAGATACGTCCATTTAGTATCAATTCTATGACGTCCCATGTTGGTACTAGCAACGTCTATTTAGGGCCAGTTCTGTGACGTCTTGTGTTGGTCACGAAATAGGTCATATAATAACGTCTCAATGCTGACGTAAATTGTACGTCTTAAAAACGTCATTTTAGATCAGAGTATGACGCCTCTATAATGACGATATTTTAAGGTTATCGTAAGTTTAAAACCACATAAGTAAATAATATATAGTATACAAGGTGACTTTTTGATCATCGTCCAAATTCATACTGGAGGCTTGGTAAGTGATCAGTATCATTGATCAATAAAAACTTTTATAAAATTCGTAAAATGAAATTTCGACTTCCCATAGTGATTTACTCGTAACTGGAAGTGAATTTCTATAGGAAGCCGAAATTTCATTTTACAATTTTCACAAAAATTGTTATTGATCTAAGATACTGATCACTTATAAAGCCTCCAGTATGAATTTGGACGATGATCAAAAAGTCACCTTGTATATATTTACCAAAATACGGTTATATTTATAATTCACAAAACTAGATTGATAGATATTAGTGTTGACTATCTGAAGAAAATTGTCTATTTATTTATTTATTTATTTAGGAACACCAACAAGAAATACAATAAACTTACTTAAATGGAATAATCTGAAAATGTATAACTACAGCTATTTGTTTTCTTAATTAAAGGCATCCACATCATGCACCAGTCTAGTAACATAAAATAAAAGAACATAGTTTATTTACACCTGATATGTTTTATCTTATAATTACTGATCCAAACGTTTTATATATCAAGTACTGTGGTCGAGTGGTTACAGCGTCCGGAAACATCGTCAGCGTGATCATTCAATTCTATGTTAGAATCCTATATAATATAATAGAATAGAATAGAATGACACTTATTTCGACCAACTTATGGATCATAATTATAACATACATACACAATACACACACATACACATAAGAACACAATAAATCAAAAAATAAACATATAATAATGACACATCAATAATTTAAAAACTACAAAAACACTAAAACATTATTTTGACGGTAGTTAGTACATGAACCATGCTGCAATGATTCAGGTATTGACAGTCGAACCGTTCCGCAAATTCGTTTAAGGCGATTCCCGTCGCCAAATTAGCAGCTCGATGTTTGTCTGTATGAATATCGACGGAAACGACATTGAAATAACGTTCAAATCAGTGCACAATGCGTGGTGGCTGTTACGACGCTCGCTGCGTCCTTGAGAGGACAAAATAGGAGAAAATAATACTTTTCACATGGGCGTCATTGTTCGATTGAATAATTCTATGTTATATTTATAGCTATTAAGTTTATCTATTTATCAAAGCATACATGAATTAAATCACCTAAGCCGCTTAGGAGCAGTAGGAAATTCAAGCCAAAAAACACCGTTCAGTTGAAACAATTTTTCATATAGAAGTTTTGGTGGTACGAAAAAGAAAAATGTTGCATATGTTGTCCTAGAGTTGATAATCCATAATACATTTTTTCAATATTTTTGGTTTGGCCATAAAAGACGAGTAGGCTTTAGAAAGTACCCATTTGGCGGTATTAAGGGCCTTAAGATACAGTTGCGGCTGGCCCGCACCTTGCGCAGCAGTAATGTATCCATAAAATATACAAACGCTCTTTTTAATTTTCTTTTATTACCCTATTTCAAGGCCTAATAGTTACCATTGACGAGAAAACAAGAAAATTTATGATTCTTACCGGTAATTGTTCAGGTATTTTTGAAGACTCAATGATTTGAGAAGATACATTGTCTTTGCTAGCAGTTTCATTAGCGGAAGTCGTTGCGTCACTCGCTTCGGGTACCACTTTTTTTTCTTCGGACTTATCAGCATCAGCTTTTGGCCCACCTAGAGCAAAGAATATAAAGTATTACCACAGAAGATATTATTCCGTAAGGATTATTATTATTATTATTATTTATAAAATAAAATAAAACAGAGAGTTTATAATATAAAGTACTCTGGTCGAGCGGTTACAGCGTCCGGAAACATCGTCAGCGTGATCAATCAGTGCTAGGTTCAAATCCTATAGCTACCAATAAAATATTCAAACGCTTTTTTTCATTTTCTTTTTTTAATTATAACATTAATATTTTTTGCGTTTTTATTAATAATGGAAAAATTTATGAGAACGATATACTATGCAAAATAATGAAATCGTCATGTGTTGGTCCTCAATAGATATAATGTAAGTAATAGGATGACGTCTTGACGCTGTGACAAATTGACGGACTTTTCTAAACCACACGATGTCATTATGTTATGTGACGTCACTTACATCTAGATTAAGAGGATATATATATATATAGATATATATAATATATATATATATAATATATATATATATAAATTGCAACGTCTATCTGCCTGTATAGCCCTTAATTATTTGGGAACTACTCAATACATTTTGATGCAGTTTTCATTGTGAGGTAAAGCATATTTTCTGGAAAATTTAAGGGTAGTTATATAATATGCTTATTAAGGGTATTTATATGACAGCTCATTATATAAATATAGTAATAAAATGTAAAGAAGATCGAAAATGTTGCTTTATCATTACAAAAAAATTATGCAAATGTCAAAGTGTAAAATATACAATACAATAATGATCAATGTCCAAAACATTCAGCATTTTTGCAGTGGAAACTGACGTTTTCATTATTGTAATAGTATCTACTTATTTTCAACGAAATTTTGAGAGTATGCGCAAATTCTCCGGCAGTGAATGGTACATAATATTTTGTGAAATTTGACATTGACAGATGCAGCGTTCCGAATTGGACATTCAGCGTTTTAATTGCTCACACACATTTCACAATGTTATCGCAGTGACTCTCAGCGTTGTTGCTGTGGAAAGATTTTTGTTTTTATATATCTCTTGACTGACAGCATTCTAGTGTACGATACTCAAAGCTACCAAAGTAAATAATAAAATTTAAAAAATATTTGGTCAATTCCTCGTTCTAGCTTTGTATTGTACCTTACAATTTGCTCAAGTTGGGAAACTGCACATTTCCAACTCAGGATGGTTTAATGTCTTTAGGTTCCCATAGCAATAACAAGGAAACAAGAAAAAAAGTCGTGTACACGGAGGCACTGAACTTATATAAGGTTTTTCAATTTAAATTGAAAGTAATTTAGGAGGTGATTCAGCATCGATAATACATCACATTCCACTGCAAAGCACTTTTTTTTGCGTGAACTTTTTTTTCACTTCTCAGTACAAAGTGGTCCGATCAGCTGACTCAGTTTGTATGGACAAGTGAAGAAAAAGTTCGCGCAAAAAAAAGTACTTTTCAGTGGAATGTGATGTATTAACGATATTACAAAAAATAATATTTTGTCGCTCGAAAAATAATGTTCCTTTTTATTTATTTCCACGAAAATCTCTTCAACGCGAGGAGAGCTGCGGTTAAAAGCTAGAATGTTAATAAAACAGAAAACACCAGCGATGTTCCTAGAATAAAAAGTAAATATTTAGGCGGTGCACGAGTCGAATTCATACTTGCACAGATATTTCAAGTGAATGACTAACTACATATTATTATTTTATTCTGACTTACCTTCGTAAGATGGGAGCCCGCCAATGATTTGTTCTTTTAAAACGGGCTCAGCCTGCTCATCCTTCTCTTCGTTTTGATTCACGGCACTTTGCGGTGAGGTATCTGGAGTATCTTCAGTTTGAAGTGTTGTTCCACCATCCGTAAACCCACCATTCGGTTGATCAACAATATTATCTTTGTTTTCTGGAACATTATTTTTAAATTAAGAACGACCTTAACACATCGCTGCATGTTTGTGACGTCATTTCCAGATTGATCTTAACATTATTTTTTAACGTGTTGGTAATAATTGGCTATGCCCATATGATCTTACTTTTTCCAAAAAGGCTACACAAAAAAATTATAGGCAGTCATGGAAACTGCCGACAGAAGTGAAAACTTCAATGTCAAAATAGTATGTCTGTCATCTTAGAGCATGTCTTACATCGTTTTTTTCTATAAAAAACCTTGTTTTTATTAAGAACGTTCTAAACATATCGTTCCATGTTTGCAACGTCTTTGTGAAACAGGACATTTCTAACTCTCTTTAGGTTCCCACGGAAATCCTATGACATAACAAATAAGGTTGTGTACACGAAGGCACTGAATTAATATACCGATTTTGTTATACTAAAAAAAGTATTTATTTTCGGTTGAAAAATAATATTCCTTTTCTCTTTAATTCCATGAAAATCTCACGAATTCATACTTGCACAAATTTTTCTAGTAGTATTTCACGTGAATAACTAACTACACACTATTATTTTATTCTGACTGACCTTTGGAAGATGCGGGCTCACCAATGATTTGTTCTTCCAAAACAGGCTCAGTATGCCCATCCTCCTCTTCGTTTAGTGTCACGGCATCGTGCGGTGTGGTATTCGTAGTATCTTCAATTTGAAGTGTTGTTCCTTCATCCGCATACCCATCATTTGGTTGATCAACGTTATCATCTTTATTTTCTAGAACAAACATTTTTTTATTAATGAACGTCCTAAACACATCGTTCCATGTTTGTGACGTCTTTTCCAGATTGATCTTTTGGGAAACGGGACATTTCCAACTCTCTCTAGGTTTCCATGGAAATTTTGTGACACAACTAATAAAGTTGTGTACACGGAGGCACTGAAGTAATATAATGATTTAGTTATACTAAAAAAAAAACTTTATTGTCGCTTGAAAAATAATATTCCTTTTTTCTTTATTTCTACGAAAATCTATTCATTGCGAGCAGAGCTGGGCGCAAAAGCTAATATATGAATAAAACATAAAACTATAGCGACGTTCACAACATAAAAAGTTAGGATTTTTAGCGGTGCACGGTTCAAATTCATATTTGCACAGATTTTTTTAGTAGTACCTATTTCGCGTGAATTACTAACTACGCACTATTATTTTATTCTGACTGACCTTTGGAAGATGCGAGTTCACCAATGGTTTGTTCTTCCAAAACGGGCTCAGTATGCCCATCCTCCTCTAATTTTAGTTTCACAGCATCCTGCGGTAAGGTATTCGTAGTATCTTCAATTTGAAGTGTTGTTTCTTCATCCGCATACCCATTATTCGGTTGATCAACAATATCATCTTTATTTTCTAGAACAAACATTGTTTTATTAAGAACATACTAAACATACCGTTCCATGTTTGTGACGTATTTTCCAAGTTGATCTTTCGGGAAACGGGACATTTCGAACTCTCTCTAGGTTCCCATGGAAATCTTATGACAACAAATAAAGTTATAAATTAACATCAACATTAAATTAAGCTGTGTACACGGAGGCACTGAATAAATATACTGATTTTGTTATACTACAAAAATATATATTTATTGTCGCTCGAAAAATAATGTTCCTTTCTTCTTTATTTTCATGAAAATCTCTTCAATAAGAGCAGAGCCGCGGGAAAAAGATAGTATGTGAATAAAACATAAAACTATAGTAATGTTCCTAGCATAAAAAGTTAGGATTTTAGGCGATGCACGATTCGAACTCATACCTGCACCAATTGTTCTAGTAGTATTTCACGTGAATTACTAACTACACACCACTATTTTACTCTGACTGACCTTTGGAAGATGTGGGCTTACCAATGATTTGTTCTTTCAAAACAGGCTCAGTATGCCCATCCTCCTCTTTGTTTAGTGTCGCGGCATCCTGCGGTAAGGTATTCGTAGTAACTTCAATTTGAAGTGTTGTTTCTTCATCCGCATACCCATCATTCGGCTGATCAACTTTATCATCTTTATTTTCTAGAACAAACATTTTGTTTATTAATGAACGTCCTAAACACATCGTTCCATATTTGTGACGTCTTTTCCAAGTTGATCTTTTGGGAAACGGGACATTTCCAACTCTCTCTAGGTTCTCATAGAAATCTTATGACATAACAAATAAAGTTGTGTACACGGAGGCACTGATACTGATACTGATTTAGTTATACTAAAAAAAATATCTTTATTGTCACTTGAAAAATAATATTCTTTTTTTCTTCATTTCCATGAAAATCTCTTCAACGTGAGCAGAACTGCGGGCAAAAGCTAGTATGTGAATAAAACATTAAACTATAGCGATGTTCCCAACATAAAAAGTTAGAATTTTAGGCGGTGCACGAGTCAAATTCTTACTGGCACAGATTTTCTAGTAGTACCTATTTCACGTGAATTACTAACTACACCCTAGTATTTTATTCTGACTGACCTTTGGAAGATGCGGGTTTTCCAATGATTTGTTCTTCCAAAACGGGCTCAGCCTGCCCATCCTTCTCTTTGTTTAGTTTGCCGGCATCTTGCTGTGAGGTATCTGGAGTATCTTCTGTTTGAAGTGCCGTTCCACCATTCGCTTGATGAATATTATCTTTATTTTCTAGAACGAACATTTTTTATTAAAAACGACCTAAACACATAGCTGCATGTTTGTGACGTCCTCAACATATAATAACAATATTTTTTGCGTTTTCATTAATAATGGAAAATTTTACGATAACGATATACTTGCAAAATAATTAAACCGTCACTAATTCATCTGAATTTCAGTCCTCAATGGACGTAATTTTTCCGTAATAAGATGACGTCTTGAGGCTGTGAAAAATGTATGTACTTTTCTGAAGAACCCGACGTCATTATGTGACGTCACTTACGTTTTAATATGACTTTAAATGTACGTCGTTATGACGAAGATTTTGCTACCTGGGATAGCTCTCCCATGGAGGGGGGGTTCAGCTTTCCCATATGAATTCCTAATTCCAATTCCTTCCCAATTCCTAAGAAAATTTAGATTTTACATTTCTAGTAGCGGCGCGGCGGTAGCTCAGGCGGTAGAACGCTGGCCTCTCAATCTTGAGACCTAGGTTCGATCGACGGTCGGGCATGCACCAATGACTTTTTCGGATTTCATGTACATAGTTTTTGTATTACCTTATACTTATCACTTGCTGAACGGTGAAACAAAACATCGTGAGGGAAACTGCGTGCCCTAAAAAGCGTGTATTTGTGCCCGAAGAAGGGCGATACCACCATTGGAACGTAATACTCGTCTGTGAGCACGCGATAACGAACAATGACGATGACGGAGGCGATGGCAGCGTCATCTTTATCTTTAAGGCGTATGACCACGCTAAATAAGCAACTCTATGTGTGTCGGTACAAATATCAACGGAAACGACATTCAAATAATGTTCATTTCAGCGTGCCTTGAAAAGTGGCTGTTACGACAACCACTGCGTCTCTGGCTAGCGCAAAATAGGAGAAAATAATACTTTTCACATGGACGCCGTGAACGAAAAAAAAAAATTGCATATAAATTAGATATAAAAATTTCCTATAATTTGGTGAAATAATAATTAAAATCGCTTTAGGCGTTTGGAAGGAGTAAGAGAATTCTTGTGTTAATCATGTGAAACTTTCGATGACTTTCGATTTTTTTTGTCAAAACTTACAATAAGAAAACAGTTTATGAAACTTAAAATTTATTTTTGACTCTATAATGCCTATCATATATTTTTATGAAAGTTTTAGGACCACCCGTGTGGGAGGAGTAGGCCTTCAAAGACAGGTCCAAATTGCAGTTGGCGTATCCATTCGCCTTAAAACCAGAGTCTATCAACACTATCTACAGCTACAGAATCAGTCACCACACCTGTAATTTTCACTTTGTCCCTCAGTCATCCTTCTCGTAACCACTGATATATTGTTGTATATTTATTTATGTAGAGCATATACACTAATATGTATATTATATTTATGTATATTTTTGTATTTATATATGTTTATGTAGATATTATATTTTCTCAAAAATATGTTGTAATGCTTTAATTACATATTGCATAGACATGCCAGAAAGTACTTCATCCTGTAGAGCTATTTCAAGTCTCCAGGAAATCTGAATAACTGTTCAGGAAATTCGTATGAAAATCCATTACATACCATGTTTTTTTTTACTATCCGTGTCTATGTTTTAAATGACTAAAGAGTTTGGCGATCATACGTATCAGCCAGTATAATGGCCAGTATAAAAAGAAAAAAAACATTACAATTTCATGTTCTAAAAACGTTTTGCTATATTTTATAATTGAAAATATATTATTTTTATTGATTTTATAGTTATATTTAAAACCATTGAACACTTAAAATTTAACCTCAATTTTATGAAGAGGGCTGGCCGTATACATTTGCCCAACGAAAAAAAAAAAAAGAAAAAAAAATTAAAAGCGGGAAATTTTGTTGTTGCATAATATTTTCATTTAAAGTTTTTTGTGTAAATAAATTACAAAATGAGTTCAGAAGAAGGCTCTGATATAGATTGTACTCCTCCAGATCTAAAAGCGGAAGCGGAATTAGCAAAAAAACAACTTGCTTCCGCCAAAATCTAAGGAAGGACATTTAAACAAATTATGAAAGTTCATCAAGTGGAAAGCAGAAAAACACACGAACAGTTGGTCGGAAAATGTGTTTTTGGCTTATTTCAGTCACCTTAGCCAAACAAAGCAGCCTTCCACTTTATGGGCGATGTATTCCATGCTCCGATGTGTTGTGCTCAATAAGAATAAAATAAACTTGAAAAATGATAACAATTTGACGGCATGGCTAACAATCAGATGGCTATATAAGCAAGAAGTCTAAAATATTTCAAGCCAACATATAGATGATAAATATCTAGTTATAAAGGTAAAAAAAGGATGTAATATTATTTTATGGCTCTAAAGTTATAAATAGGCCTTAAATTCATTATTAAAATTGAGTTTTTTGTTGTAGGTTGTTCTTATCATGGGAGTAAAAACGGTGTATGTAAAAGTCTGGAGCTTGGGAATCTAACTACAAAAGACGTCAAACATCGCGATAGCATTATTTTAGTAAAATTGCGTGACACATAAAACAAACTCGATCGATTGTTTGTTATTCAAGATGAGTTTGTTAACGTAATAAAAAACTTATATAATTTGAAAATATCTCGTTTTATTTTTGAGAAAAGCACTATACATGCTTCGACCATAATTAGCTATCCTGGACTCGTATATAAAAGTCCTCGCCCTACGGGCTCGGCCTTTTAACTTACTCGTCCAGGATATCTTTAATTACTGGTCTCAGATGTAATGTACTATTGTTAGGTATATTATTATGCAGATATTATTAAAAGTTAATATTTATAAATAAATTAATTAATTTACTTATTTGGCACTACCCTTGTAATCTCCACATCACCAAAGATTAACTGGTAGAGAATGCTAATTATCATTAAGCTCGCCTTTGTGCATTGTAAACTTATTTTGTGCAATAAAGAATTTACATACATACAACGATGACGATGACAATGACAAAATTAGCGTTTAGCACGCCCGCATCGCCGCAGCGATGAAATGTGCAACGGGTTGCAAAGAGTTATAAACAACCGTTTCGCATGACTTTGACAAGCATCGATGCAAGTACCAAATATCGCAAACAATTTGCTCTCTGCATCGATGCAAGTACCAAATATCGCAAACAATTTGCTCTCTGCATCGTATACTTACAAGCCACTAGCTTATCTGTTCCGGTGGCGACGACTGTTATTCAGTGAATTTTAGTTAAAGTAAAAGTTTTTAGTAAAAGCCATTTTAGTTTGGCCCAAACATCGAGGAGATTTTTTCTCTATGGGCCCAAATAAACAAATTAGTTTGTGGCTTTCTTGGTTATCTGTCATTTTGACAGGTAAAAAAAATGGTCATTTATCATTCTCACACATCCATATCGCCGCGACCCGTTGCAGAGTTCATCGCTGCAGTTGCATCGTGTGCGTTAAACGCGACAAATGATGATGGTTATAAATAAGCAAGGAATATAATACCATAAAAATGCTAACCTGCGGAGAACATGGGTTTGTCGAACATTTTCTCGTCAAGAACTGGAGAAGTAAGTAAACCACCAGCATCATCATCCAACTTGACAGGTTTTTCTGTGGAAAATACAGATGAAGAGTTGAGATTAAGGTTGAGGAGTATGAAAAATCTTCTTCTGCTTTTGTATCCATATAAAATGCAACGATGGTCGCTTATCTTCAATTCGCTGCTTCAAACAAAAAATAAAAAATGTCTATTAAATAAATAAAAAGACAAATAACAACATAACTTCTTAAGCATATTGTAATTTTAAAGATTATTTTTTATTTCTTGATTTATTGGTAATATATAGCATGATTTTCTATGTCAATCATTGTTATTTTTTTGCTTGTCTCTTTATGTTTCAAGTTGTTTTCAAAAGACCTAAACAATGTAAGTATCGTAAGTTATAAGTAAGTAAGTTATATGTAATGTAAGTCGCACTTTCCGATTGTAAACCCAAGTTGTATTTTGTTTTTGTGTAGGTAATATTATAAATAAAGTCATTGTTTTACATTTTATACACCAATTTATGTTTAATATAAGTACTAGGCATCCGCTGAAAATCAGCGCCGTAGTCCTGTCATGGCATTACGCTGAGCGGAGACCTTTTTGGTACATTCTGTGCTAATTTCATAAATAAACATGATTCTATTCTATTCTATTCTAACCTGAACAGTATCATGAAATTATTACCGTTTCATCACATTGCATTCACGTAAAATTTCGTTTGGAATGTATTAGTTTCGCTACTGTCCGCTTGAAGCGGTTTTCAGATTCTATATGAAATTTTGCGCGAACGCAACCGTAATTTTGCGTGAACGCAACCGTAATAAAACGGTAATGCATGAGTTCACGCTTAGGAGGTTTCTGGAGGAAGAATTTAAGAGTGCTATCATTGCGCTATATTTAAAGGGAGCTGAGTAGTCTCGCTTTAGTCTGTATCTATTCATACTTGCGAACCACAACGGATTCGAATGCAGTCCTAACTGGCTGAATGAACCTGTTTACTTACAAACGGACTAATTCATCCAAAGTAAGATAAGCCCCCCTTAATTCTTCAGTATAAGTTTAGTTTTATCAATCAAATTACGACGTGACGCCGTGATAGCAATATTCTCCGTACCTTGTGGTTTCTCTTTGTTATTATCCTCATTAACTGCAAGTTTAGCAGGTTGTTCATTTTCGAATTGCTGATCATGGCCCTCTGCTGATGTTTTGTCTCCTACAACTTTCTCTGACGTCTTTAAATCGTCTGCAAAAAATATTCAAGGGTGTCTTACTTCCAAACAGTTCAAATGTTGAGTTCAGAATGTTCTTTGCGCACTTCTGATTTATAACCTTATTTTCAGAAATACGAAAGTAAAAAGAAATCAACAACTACTTTTATTTTAGTCCAAAATGTATTTGCCCGCGCACACCAATAACCGAAGTTGTTCAAAAATATGTTTACCTGGGTCAAGCTATTCAGCTGTGTAAAACAACTTCGACTCCGAGGCTGACAGAAGAATATGCTTGGGGTGGGCAGCATTCGGGAAGTTGCGTCACATATTTACGTCGCCAATACCGCAGTGCATAACCAGTGCGTCCTTCCAGTGATGACGTACGGCGCTGAGACGTGGTCTCTTACCAAAGGCTTGATCCACCGATTTAAGGTCGCTCAACGAGCTATGGAGCGGGCTATGCTTGGGATATCTTTGATGGATAAATTCCAAAAAATTCAATTCAATTAAATTTGTTTCGGATTTTATCCATCAAAGATATCCCAAGCATAGCTCGCTCCATAGCTCGTTGAGCGACCTTAAATCGGCGAATCAAGCCTTTGGTAAGAGACCACGTCTCAGCGCCGTACGTCATCACTGGAAGGACGCACTGGTTATAATAAGCTAATAAACTGTCAAACAAGTGCAAGTGTATTTATTCATTGTATAACGCAGCACAAAACTGGCCTTATTGCTAAGGAGTTTTACCAAGGGGTCGTCCATAAATTATTAGGGGGCGATTTCGTCCAGTGTCACTAAGGGTCACGTGGGGGAAGGGGGGGTCCTAAAAATGTCACGTGACTTTTAGATACTTTCTAATAAATTTCTAATGATAAAAGTCACATGATATTGGATTGAAAGGAGGGGGGTGAACAAAAATGTCACGAAGATGTCACTAGAGAGCGTTAGGGGTCACAATTCAGCCAAATATGCGTCACGTGATTTATGGACGGCCCCAACACAAAATAACCACTTACAGACGGTTCACTCCGCATAACTAGCGAAAACAGGCGCACGCACACATAGACGCGTACGTACGACGATCTCGGTCGAAGTCGGCCGAATGTCAATACGAAATTCTGCCGAGATCATCATACGTATGCGACTATGCATGTCAGGGTGGAGTGAAAATCCACTTTTTTCGATTTTCATATTGTAATAGTGGAATAACTTTGAAGCGATCTATAAAGAGCTTCAATAAAAAAAAAAAAAACATTGGATTACATCTTCTACCCCCGCATTGAATTCAAAGTTTTATAAAATGTAAGAAAGAAAAAAAAATGTGTTCGTTTTTATTTTATTTTGTATTTTTTTTAGTTAAAGCCTTATTTAAGTAATTCACTAAAAATAAGGTCATAAAATTCTGTTGTTCCTAGGTCGTAAGAAAGAAAAACTCTGGTAAAAATGGTTTAACTGAGAAATTCCATGAACAAACACAGTTTTTATTTTAATATTTTTTATCTTATTTTATTTAAGCCCTTTATAGATAGCTTCAAAGTAATTCCACTATTACAATATGAAAATCGAAAAAAGTGGATTTTCGCTCCACCCTAATGCATGTGTGCGTCTGTATTCGCTCGTTGTATGGTGTCGGCCTTCTGGCAGTATCTATTTTGTGCCCAAGGAGTCTGATTGCTCTGTGGATCCCTATGACGTACCGTCAGTGAACATAGGTTTATCAAACATCTCCTCCCTTAGCATTGGCTCAGCTAGTAAACCTTTTATAGACTTGCCGACTTCACCACCTTGTAAATTGGATGCTGGTTTGTCATCTTCACTTATTCCGGCCACATTTTGTGAAACTGTTAATCAATATAATTGTTTAAGTTTTGAATTTTGTACAACAGCCGGGAAAACACCGAAGCTTCAACTGTCAGGCAAATTTAATGGTGCCCAGGCAGCAAGTGCGATAATACACTTCCCTGGACGCGTTTCAAAACACTTTCGTGCAATTGTCAGGTGTCGATTCGGTGTAGGACGATTTAATAGTTATTTGTGCAACAAGAGAGCAAGTATTTTTTTTGTTGCGAGTGCCGAGTTTGAATCCCGAGCAAGCGAAGGATTCTATAATTGAATCACGAGCGTATTAGCTAGTGATTCTAAGTTAGAATCCTGAGCGAGGTGAGGGATTCAAAGGCACAAGAAACAGAATTGCTCTCGTGTGACACATACAACTTTTCACCTCACTAGCGAGAAAACAGAGATGTAAAGACACCATCTTTTCGACCGAAATTATAAGAATTCAATAGTGTTTTTCTTTTGGAAAAGAAAAAAAAATCGGAAAATCTTTGATAAACCGATCGAAAACGCAAAACATAACCATCACGCGGGAGTTTTACTCAATCTATCCGTTTCCGGATTCCATACACAGGATTTCGAAAAGTTTACCTTGTCTATGGTATCCGACAAGCTGTATAGCTGTATAGCTTCCCAAAGTGTTTGGAATACATAGAGTGAAAGAGATAGCCGCCATGCTGATGTTTGCTGTCTGTCTTTCTCTTGAGCAAAGGATATGGAGTTTTTGAACAATTCGCAGTGTTCTTAATTTGAATCACTTTTCTTCACTGTTTAAAACCAGTGAGCAAAAATCAATTTTGCTCACGGTTTTTAAGCAACAAAGGCGCGCTTTTCGAGCTAGTGAGGTGAAAACTTAATTTAAGCGTTCTGTCTTTTTCTTTCTGTATCGAAAATACAAACACATTCAGAACGCTTAAAATAAGGTTTGTCCTGTCAAATAAGTTAAGTTGTGTTACACCGAATCCACACCATTAGCTCGTTTACCCTCGGATTCACTCGTGTCGATTTATGAACGCTGTAGGTTGAAATTCGCATCAATCCTCGTTTTGAAACGGAACTTAAGGCTAGACGGTAACTTTTTACCGCGATTTCGTGTCCTGGCTCTTAACGTTTTATTGCTATCCTATTTAGCCTACATACCAAACTAATGTATTTTTCAAATGTTTATGAACTACCACGGGGTCAATATAGCCGATTCCAAAGGCTTTAATTTTAATTTTAGTCCTGTCAAAACTAAATTTCATTCATTACAAAATAGACCTTAAAAGTTAGAAACAGAATCTAAATTACTTTGGAATAATTTTATGTTCGACAGCACTAAAACTAAAATTAAAGCCTTCAGAATCGGCTACAATATGTTCAAATTCTTAAAAAAAAATTATATTTGAGAAAAATCTGGAAAAATTTGGAGCACAAAATACAAGATTTCTGAGTACTTTGTTGTATTTTTGAAACATGTTGATTACCCAACATTTCAATACGGATAGGAAGTATAGGTTGGGCGATAGATAAAGTTATTTTAATTTTTATTCGATTTTATCCATTAGCGTATCCATTTTTTTTCTCGATGATTGTGATACTTGTGTCAAATCTGAAAAATTATAATGTAGGTAGTTCAACTCCTTAACTACCTACACAAATTTTATTTGTTAAAAATATTTTGTTTTAATATGCTAAATTGTCCAAACGCGAGAGCATGTTTGGCGCAACCGACCCTTAATAGTAAATGATTTCTTACCTGTAGGTCCTGTAGGACCATTCAGTTTTTTGGACATTTGTGGTCCTTTACCAGCTCTTAACGTGAGAAGAGCTTTTTCTGAAATAAAGAAAATGTGATATTTATTATATTAGTATACACTACACACATAGTTATGTATCGTGGATCTGACAGGCCTTATCATTTTTAGGGTTCCGTACCCAAAGGGTAACCAACGGGACCCTAGGTATTACTAAGACTCCGCTGTCCGTCTGTCACCAGGCTGTATCTCAAGAACCGTAATAGTTAGACAGTTGAAATTGTCACAGATGATGTATTTTTGGTGCCGCTATAACAACAAACACTAAAAAACAGAATAAAATAAATATTCAAGGGGGCCGGCGGCTCCCATACAACACACGTGATTTTTTTGTCGGTTTTATAGATAATGGTACGGAACCCTTGGTGCGCGAGTCCGATTCGCACTTGGCCGGTTTTATTTAAACTACCGAGGATGCCTCGCTCCACTCCGCTTCGTTTAGCTCCAGAATTTATGATCAAACACCAACAACCTAAAATACCGCCACATTAAGCTTGTCGTCGCACCTATTTTAGGCTTTTTATTGAAAAACATTTGTAAATTTCTTAACTCCCTTACGTTCATGTTAACTCCGATAAAAAAGAAAAAGCTTTGACAGCAGTTTGACAATTGAAACCGTACGTTTTAAACTGTCAAACGAATATAATTTTCTTATGCAATTGCAGCCCAGATAGCCGTTCATAAAATAACACTTTCGTCAGGTTTCAACACTGACAGCAAGATAGCGTATACAAATTACAATGCGTGTGACAGAGATGGCATTAGAACCCGTGCGCAACCCCTAATTTACAACACGGCATTAAAATCGAGTACCGTCACCGTTTGATGGCAAATACATACTTTACACCATAAAGTATTAATTAATTAAAAAGTAATTCGAGGGAGAGTAAGAGGACAGCTCACAGGCAAAAAACCAAGAGGCCCACCAAGCCTGGGACCGATGGATGGCGGTATATCCATCTCTAATAGCCAGGCCCTATATGGAACAGACTGGTGACGGGCAGCGGCGTCACTAGTGCGAGGGTTCCGGCACTGCGCTCACCAACCCGCCTGCCCAGCGTGTGTGAGTATGGGCAATTCTTCCAGGATGACCGCCGGGAGTGGCAAAGTCCTGGAAAGGCTTATGTCCAGCAGTGGACGAACTAGGCTGATAGATGATGATGGATGACCACAAAGGATGGAAATTAAAAGCGGTTGATGGAGGGAAACATCAAGTACATATTGAGAAAATAATATGTTTTTAATTAGTAAAATTGTATGCGAAAAATAATGAAATCAAATTCAAAAAGATAAATCTTTTTTAAATCAAATTAATCTTTAAAAAAATACTTACAAGCCGTACTTACCTTAGAAAAAGCGCCTTGCACCATTGACGTACTAACAAATAGACATCGGATCTGCACTCAAAAGTGTCCGAACCAAAAGAGTGTCAAACAAAACCAAGATTATGTTTATTTTGCGAAATCCATCGCTATGAATACTCTAAATATTATTTAGAGTGCATTACAAACTAGAAAATATCAATCAGAAACAAATCCAAAGACAAGAATTTGAAAAAAATCCCCGGGCCCGGATTCGAACCTGCGACCTCTTGTTATCAAGACAAGCGCGCTACATAACGCCCTCGTGAGCGTTCTGTATGTGCAGTACAAGCTAGTTTATCAAGCAGATGCAAAAATAACAGTGGACTAGTATGATGGAAGAATTCGCCGGTCTAGGTAGGAACCTCGCTGGCGCAATTGGTAGCGCGCTTGTCTTGATAACAAGACGTCGCAGGTTCGAATCCTGGCCCGGGGAATTGATATTTTCTAGTTTGTAATGCACTCTAAATAATATTTAGTGTCAAATCCATTGAAAACTAAAAAAGCGTGTCAATCGAACGTCAATCAAAATTGAGCAATGTAGCAATGACATACGATTCAAATTAAAATGTTTTGTTTCTTAATATTTTGACACTTCACTAAGGACACTTTTTTCGTTAATCTTGTACTAGACCCGAGGTCCATGGTTTGGTATGTCAATGCTTGCCAAACGTAACACACGAACAGACAGAAAGAGAAAAAGATTCTTTAAGGTTTCCGTTTTCGAGGATGTGTTACGGAACGCTAAAAATTAAAATTTTCTTACTTCGATCACAATTCCTTGTGGAGCATTTAGCTTTGCCTCGGCTTACGCAGTAGCAAATATTGCAGTTGTTTCTAAAAACTGAGCCACGTGTTGTACAGTTTTTGCTTTGCCCGCCGAAATAATTCTCAAAAATATCTAAAATTGCAAACAAATACAAATTTTAGAGGTTATTTTCATGTGCAAGTGGAACTCACTCGTTGACTGAGTGTGGGTCCCTCCTATCTTAGACACTAAAAATAAATATATCGACAATTCAGAACATTTATAGTCAGATTGGAATGCTAAGCTCTATGAAAGCCGCACGCTAAAATAATAGTAGTTTATGCTACTAGGGCGAAAAGGAATAAATTACGAGGACGATTTAAAACACGAGCGTAGCTACGTTTTTCAATGCATAGTGCGAGGAAATGAAAACAAATATAATCTTGTGAACTTTAAATTATAATTGGCTCAAAAGGACTGTATCCAGAGCCGTTAAACAGTGGAAAAAAAAAGTATAACATCTATGGTACACAGGAAAGGCTGCAGGTTAGCCAACCATTGTAAATAAATAAAAAAAATAATAATAATAAAGCCCTAGGGCAAAATAATCGACTTTTTGTTCGGTTTTGATGCATAAAAAGTGGGCCTTTACGAGCACATGCATTGAAAAGGCTTTTTATGTATCTCTATCTCTATTAAAAACTTATTTTTTTTCACGTGCATTTATACTTATCTATGTGCATCGCTGTCTCGATGACAAGCGTTAATGATGACAAATAAAAAAGTAAAAAAGGTAAAGAATTTGAAGGTCACTGGCCTTGTTGTAGGAAGTAAGTGATATGGTTATAGCTTCTTAGTTTACAACTAGCGCCACCTACATTAGAGTTTTGAAATAATGTTCATTTTAATGTTTGTTTTCCGGAAATCAGAAATTTCTGAACCGCTGTATTTTTATGAGAAATGTCTTACCGCCCTGCACTTTTCTCGCATCGCTCGGTTTTTGTTTTTCTGAAAACAAGGTGTATGGTGAGATTGATAGATTAGATTGTGCCGCTAAGAAAAATATATGGTGTAACGACAGCATAAAACATATTATACGGCCGACATTACACTCAAACAGGTGGTAGAGCTAATGCCGGGCTCGACTGTGGAGGAACCACCATCTTACTTGGAGACCCCAAGAAGTAATTCGAGGGAGAATAAGAGGACAGCTCACAGGCAAAAAACCAGGAGGCCCACCATGCCTGGGACCGATGGATGGCGGTATATCCATCCCTAATAGCCGGGCCTTATATGGAACAGACTGGTGACGGGCAGTGGCGTCACTGGTGCGAGGGTTCGTTCCGGCACCACGCTCACCAACCCGCCTGCCCAGCGTGTGTGAGTATGGGCAATTCTTCCAGGATGACCGCCGGATGTGGCAAAGTCCTGGAAAGGCTTATGTCCAGCAGTGGACGAACTAGGCTGATGGATGGATGGATTACTGTATTTAAGGGGCAGGTAGTCACCAACGACCTTGAGTCGACCTGTGTCGGTACAATTATCGACAGAAACTATATTGAAATAACGTTCATATCAGCGCGCACTGCATTAGAACTCGCTGGGCAAAATAGGAAAAATATCCAGCAGTGGAAGAGCTAGGCCGATGGATGGATTACCATACGGCAACATTATTGGGATTCGGCGAATGTCATTTTGTTCTAGTGAATTTCTCAACCGCTATATTTTTCCTGTAATCTATACGTAAGCACATATTAACATGATTATTTTCATATTTTTCGCTCCACCAGATAAAGGGGGGGGGACATGCATTTTTTCGTGATTATTTGAGGATTCCTCGAAGAAGATGCAAGTTAATATAGCCAAATTATATATTTTTACAAGTTTCTTAAAGATTTTTCGAAATTAGTGTTAGTAAATATAGTTAAAGTATATATTTTTACAATTAGCTCTTTAATATCTACAATTTGATACCCATATTGTATTTTTCGTTTTTTTTTCTCGTTTTGATTGGAACTGTTTAAAAAAACTTCAATTTTTTTTTAACACTTTGTTATATGGGCAAAGTAATGCTCTTTTGTGCCAAATTTCAATTAATTCAATAAAATTCAATTTTATCTTTAACGGTCCTAAAGTTATGAGTACGGTGATGTACGGATGGACGGACGGACAACGGAGTCTCACCGTAGGTACCACTACGGAGCCCTAAAAAACAACAGGAATTTCAAGCTCTGAAAGAAGTACAAGTGTATGATGAAGTACAAGTGCTAAAAAGAGACTATATCGAAAAATAAAATAACATTTAATAAAAGTTACCGGCATACTCATTCTCACTTTTTATTGAACGCCCTACGTAGCTTCTCAAGAATGTGAAATGATCGCTGATTTATCAGAACTATTTCTTAATTCTATTAATTTATTTTGAAAAAATCTTTGAATTTTTATTCAACAAAACACAAATTGGGTGACAGATAAGTTTAGCAGAAACATATTCAGTAGCAAGGAACTTTTTTTTAAGCATGTGAGCAACGTTGTACTGTACATTCTCACAAACTTTCGAATCCATTTACTCCACTATTAAACGTCATCTACGTATTTCATTTTTGGGTAAATGTTTATTGAGTATTTGATTAAGATTCTCACTGAAGGAAGACGCGATTGGATGAAATTTTCTCGATAGAATTTAATTCCGAAAAGACCTCTAAATTGTTTAATTTTTTTCTATAACTCTGAAATCCTAACCAATTTCATTGTGAAATTGCATTCAAAATGTGGATATTATGTATTTGTAAAGTCTCGTTGAAAATCTTTTTGACAAAATAGCTTAGTACATTTGATATTAATAAAAAACTGACGTTTTGCTACTTTTTCACGAATCCGTCCCAATCGCACTGAGGGTTTTTTAGCATTTGAAGTAACAGGGACGCTAAAACTTTTACGTATCGCCTTAAGGGCCTTACTATTGCCAAATGGGTACTTTCTAAAGCCTACTCCTCGTTTATGGCCAAACCAAAAATAATGAAAAAATGTATTATAAATAATCAACTCTTAGACAACATATGCAACAGTTTTGTTTTTCATACCACCAAAACTTCTACATGAATTTTTTTTTTTACTGAATGGTGTTTTTTGACCTCAAATTCCCTACTGCTCCTGAGTGGCTTGGCCGATTGAATTCATCTATGCTTTGATAAATAGATAAGCTTTATAGCTATAAACATAACATAAGATTATTCAATCGAGTAATCACGTCCAAGTGAAAAGTATAATTTTCTCCTATTTCGCCCTATCAAGGACGCAGCGAGCGTCGTAACAGCCACTATGCATTGCGCGCTGATATGAACGTTATTCCAATGTCGTTTCCGTTGATATTTGTAGTGACAAATATCGAGCTGCTAATTTGGCGATGGTAATCGCCTTAAGGAGCCGTCGTGACTTTGAAAAGGGAGTTAGTCAAAACTGTTCATACATACCTTCTTTAGCAAGATTTCTTTTCTTTCTTATTTCATTTTCTTCTAAAAAAAAGTATGGTAAGAGTTAGTATCAGTATGCTTTTACCCCTTTTTACCTTTTTGATGTTAAAAATAGCTGTATTACTACTATTAATACTACTAATTACTACTATTAGCTGGATTAAGGTGGTAGAGCAGATGCCAGGCTCGACTGTGGAGGTACCACCATCTCACTTGGAGACCCTCTCGAAGTAATTCGGGGGAGAGTAAGAGGACACCTCACAGGTAAAAAAACCAGGAGGCCCACCATGCCTGGGACCGATGGATGGCGGTATATCCATCCCTAATAGCCGGGCCTTATACGGAATAGACTGGTGACGGACAGCGGCGTCACTGGTGCGAGGGTTCCGGTACCGCGCTCTCCAACCCGCCTGCCCAGCGTGTGTGAGTATGGGCAATTCTTCCAGGATGACCGCCGGGAGTGGTAAAGTCCTGGAAAGGCTTATGTCCAGCAGTGGACGAACTAGGCTGATTGATGGATGGATGGATTACTGTATTTAAGGGGCAGGTAGTCGCCAACGACCTTGAGTCGACCTCTGTCGCCACAAATATCGCCAGAAACTATATTGAAATAACTTTCATATCAGCGCGCACTGCATTATAACTCGCTGGGCAAAATATGAAAGAAATAACACTTTTCACATACACGCGATGGACGAAAAAAATTCCATACATAATTTAAGCAATGTTTTCCTTGAATAGTTATTCGTGCAAGAACCATACAAATATCATTAATGGTTTCAAAGAAATAACCAATTTTAGTTAATTTTAGTCTAAAAACAGCTTGACTTTGAACAATATTTTCATGCTATTTCTTATACGCGAGAATAATATATTGACGTTAAAAAGAAAACTATCACAGCTAAGAAGGCTTTACAAGTTATAGAGTAATAGTCGACCAACTTAATGATACATCGCCCGGAGTCCGGCTAGCAGGACTTAGAGACCTTCCTGTAGGATGCAACATTTTTGATCACAGTTCCTTAATCTAATATAGAAATTTCGATGAGAAAATACTGTATTTCTGTCTCTTTTGTGGATAAGAAAAAACGGTTGCTAAGCGCCACCTGCCTTTAGTCAGCAAGCGATGGCGCAAAGGTATTACCGCATTTTCGCCCGGGCGACGTGTTTCGATGTTGTTACATTCAGGGTCAAGGTCACCGTACTGCCAGAAGGACCAGTAAATTTTTCATACAAAACACGTACTGCCAGCATGACTAAAGGTTGCTTTCGGCAGGACGTTTCGCGCAAACAACTCGTCCTTCCAAAAGAACTTCCAGCAAGACAAACCGTCGGGCGATCTATCATTAAAATGAAAATTTTGTACAAATTCCATTGAAAATTACTTAGACGAAGTTGTTAGTTGCGTAAAACAGGTAGCAAATATAAGTTTATGAACCTGTTATGTCCGCAAATTGTGACATCTACGGAACTCAAAATTGCGCGTGGCCCGACACGCACTCGGCCGATTTTTTACTGTAGGGTACGCAAGCTTAGCAAATTTTAAAATCTGTCCACTTTCCATAACTGATCACGATTGAAACGGTTTTCGAAATAGTGTCGAAAAAAATAAAATATCAAAGAAAATACCTCGCGACATGTAAATCTGTCGTTTACGACGGCGAAGTTCACGGCTTACTGGAAGAAAAACATGATAATTGTTTTTTTTATTGTTATTACAAAAACCACAGCCTTAAACCACAGTATAAGGAAGTTAGACAGTAGTTTAACTTGGCGGTGTCCTTGAAATCAATACCTAGGGATCGTTCAACAATTACGTGATCAATTTTGGCCGTTTTTTTTAACCCCCCCCCATGTGATCACAGCGTAATCTTTTCTTTTTAACCCCCCTCCCCTCTCCTTGATTACGTAATCTTCGTCCGGGCTTAAAATGTTAGCTGTTTATTAGCACTGAAACGTATGTCATGTTTCTATGGGTCTAAATGACCTAAATTTGTGAAGAGGGTGTGTCATTTGTCAATCTAAATCTACGTTTAACAGGAACAAATTAAACAGGAACGTAAATTTACGTTTGACAGGAATATGTACCTACACATTTTAATATTTATTTACATCTGTCATTAAGAAGATAAAATTATTAATAGACTTCAAAATTGGACGTAATTATTTAAATATAATTTATTTATTTTCGGAAACCCCCCCCCACCAAATAAACAAATAATCCAGATGTATATACAAGCACCCGACACCCCCCCCCCCCCCCTTCCGGAGATCACTTAAGCCTGTACCTGAGCCTAGAGCATGACCAACTCCAGTCTATCTAGGATTCGTTTGAAGAAATTCGGACTCTCCTTGTATTGAAAAAAACATATTTGGTTTATAAATCTTTTCTCTAGGGATGTTACGTAAAAACAATATACTAAGATTTATACTTTTGTCAAAAAAAAATGTTTTGCACCCTCTCTTTTTTTGGTTATCAAACGTTCGCTTCAAGAACGCGGTAAAGAAATCAACTTGATTTTTTTTTCATAAAATAGGTAATAGAAATATGAAGGTATATCACCTAAATTCAATATTTTTTTCCCTACAAAATTTTCAGTATTAGCTAAAAACACACCAATTTGTTGTTTCGCTGCGTGATCACTAGTATTACGCGTTCAAGAAAAAGAGGCCAAAGAGCCAACATATAATCGCCTCTATGACAAGCAAATAAAGTCTTTGCCGTAGGACTTATTGTGCTGGACGGGTAATAAAAAAAGTTGCTAGGGTATGCCATCTTCTTAATTGTTGAATGATCTCCTACGGCCGCTCGGTGCCTAAACACGCGCTAGGGCTGCCTACGTATTTGATAATGCTATATTAAATTGTCGCATTATTTAATTTAAACAGCCATACAATGCACAACATATTCTATAATTTCGTGCCATAATTTACGAAAATGCGCGGGAGTTTTTAAAATTTTGTTAAAAACGGCCGCTTTGGCATAAGTTACAATTTTAGCTCATTAAAGACGTTGTCTATGAAAACTATGCTATTTAAAAATAGTTCATTGCTATATCTACATATTTACTTGAGCAGATTTTCAATAATTATTCTAGTAAGTAAATAATGATTTTTTTTTCTAAAGTGGCAGCACTTCTGCAGCATATAGCGCCTTAAGTAAATGTCTAGAAACACTTTTCGGCAGTACTTTCGCATATTGTATAACGCCTTAATTTTAGAAAGGAATGACATGATTACCTTCTTCCGTGAGAGCATCGTTATTGCCATCCCAGGTTAGGGATCCACCGCCCCAAGATCCGGATTCCACTGCAAAAATTTAAACTAGCGTTATTCCCAAAGTCAAACTAAGGGTAGGTACTTCTCAAAGTCAAACTAGTGGTTACTTCTGAAAGTCAAACCTGCGGGTAACCTCCAAAGTCGAAGTATACATAAGAAAATTCCGAAAGTCAAACCAACGGGTAGCTCCGTAATTCCCAAGGTCAAACTAGAGGTTAATTCTAAAAGTCAAAAATGAGTGTAATTTTCAAATTCAAACTAGAGGATAATTCCCAAAAACCGGCCAAGTGCGAGGCGGACGCACGAAGGGTTGCGTACCATTATCTATAAAAAGGGCAAAAAAAACATGTCTGTTGTATGGGAGCCACCTAAAATATTTATTTTATTCTGTTTTTTAGTATTTATTGTTATAGCGGCAACAGAAATACATCATCTATGAAAATTCAACTGTCTAACTATCACGGTTCATGAGATACAGCCTGGTGACAGACGGACAGACGGACAGACAAACGGACAGCGGGGTCTTAGTAATAGGGTCCCGTTGGTTAATCTTGAGATACGGAACCCTAAAAAGAAGGCTATTTCCAGTAATCTCGACTATATAGAATGAAGGTTCGTTTTGTGCCGAACTTTGACTAACTTCGTTACTTTATTTAAGGTTCGTATACTGGATGTATTTACCGGTCTAAATATAATTGTGTCATTAAAAGTTTAGATAATATGTAACAAAGAGCCTTGATGATGGTGTTAAACCGAAACCGAAACTGTGAAACTAGTGCAACTGTTGCGGTTAGTCAATGAGGGCTACTATCGACGTCAGGTGGCGCCACTGAGGCGACAGGTATAGAGAAACGTCAAATGCCTGCGAAACGGCGAAAGCTATGGCTTTTTATTAATTATTTGTGTATTAGTCGAGATAAATTCATAGTTTCAGGTTTATTATTCAAGGTACGGTGCAATGAAAGTAAATGAATTAAGATTAGAGCTAAAGAAAAGAGGGACCAAAACAAAACTTAAGTCCTCCTTTCGTTTTCGAACATAACGGATCTGCACATCATTGCGGCATTGTTTATTCGCATTTAAGAAAGAAAAAAAATATATTATTATATTGATAAGCAAAACAAAAAATCGAACTTCTGTGTAAATCTAACCTAACAAACCTTTGACATATACCTTATGTGCCAGTGGCGCCAATTGGTGGCCTTTATAAAAGTAGACCCCATTGTGTTGTTATCCAAGTTTCACCAAGCGCTCTGGTGTCCTGTCCATAGACACAAAATAGATACTACCAGAAGGCCAACTCCATACGACGAGCGAAAACAGACGCACATGTGCATAGACGCGTACGTATGATTATGCGGAGTGAACCTTCTGTAAGTGGTTATTTTCCACCATAGACAACCAAAATCACCCCTTTTGCTTCTGGTTCCAAATCTTTGCACAGGCAAGTTCTACAATGACTTTGACTCCTATTTTCTACTAATAAGTTTCCAAATGCTAGTGAATGGTAAGGGCTCTTAGAATGAATAATTCCGTCATTTTTAAGATTACGAAAACTAGTGAAGACGTTATAGGTAATTATTATATCCTGGTCTAAACCAGAGAGCTATGAATAAGGAGTAGAAATGCCATGAAAGCCGTGACTGCGACGCACCGATTTGATCAGTACGTCAAGAAATAACCCGCGGGCCTCTCATTTCTCAACCGAACGCGTTAGAAGAAACGTCAAACATATTGTAAAAATGGTGTATTGCAGCGTGGCAAATTGTTCTAACTCTTCAAATAACGCAAATAAGACATCCAAAGAAATTTCGTTTCACTCGTAAGTAATTTAAACATGTATTAACTGTGATATATACAGAATAAACCTTGCGGTAAATAAAATTTCAAGCTTACCATGAAATATTGTCTAAACCAACAAATTAATTTAGAAAGCATTAAAATTTGTTCTTACTTACAGATTTCAACTTCCAAAGATCTCTTCATTCTTCGTTTTGGTACCAAATTTTCTGCGAATGAGACAAATTAAGAGGATGGAATACTCTAGCAACTTTTTTATTACCCGTCCAGCACAATAAGTCTAATGGCAAAGACTTTATTGTGTTATTTATAATATAAAAAACAATTTGAGTTTAAAACAAAATAAGCCTATAAAACAAACTAAACTGTTAAAAATAGATATATTACAAACTAAACTAAATAAAAATAAATTTACACTAAGACTTTATTTGCTTTTCATTGAGGCGATTATATGTTGGCTCTTTGGCCTCTTTTTCTTAGACGCGTAATACTAGTGACCACGCAGCGAAACAACAAATTGGTGTGTTTTTAGCTAATACTGAAATATTTTGTAGGGAAAAAAATATTGAATTTAGGTGATGTACCTTCATATTTTTATTACCTATTTTATGAAATAAAAATCAAGTTGATCTCTTAACCGCGTTCTTCAAGCGAACGTTTGAAAATAAAATAAAAAAGAGGGTGCAAAACATTTTTTTTTGACAAAGGTATAAATCTTAGTACATTGTTTATACGTAAGATCCCTGGAGAAAAGATTAATAAACCAAATATATTTTTTTCAATACAAGGAGAGTCCGAATTTCTTCAAACGAATCCTAGTAGGTCATGCTCTAGGCTCAGCTTTGACAAAGAAAATACAACAGTGGTGCTTTTATTTCTCAATGTTTTTTTTTTATCGTTTGTTCAGAAAACCAACAGCGATTACATGATGAAATATCACAATAGTTTACACAGCAAGGCCAATAACAGGTTTTCACTTGAAAATTCAATACTTGGTCTATACTATAGAGAGGTAAATCAGGTAATATTTTATTTCGTAAAGTAGATCATAAAACGTCTAACAGGTGTACGAATAATTAATAAATTTGGATACTTATTTAATAAATTTAATTTAATAAAAATAAATTTATTTATTTTAATAAAAATAAATTTATTTATTTTAATAAAAATAAATTTATTTATTTTAATAAAAATAAATTTATTTATTTTAATAAAAATAAATTTATTTATTTTAATAAAAATAAATTTAATTGTATGGATAAAAAAGATTCTGCGAGGCAACGACTGAAACGATTCCATAAAAACTGAGGTACTCACTAATATACCTCTTCTTCAATATACCGTGGTCACAATATTTCAGAGGGACTACGGACGCTTCGATACCTGTCAAATTAAATACAGGAGATTAACAAGTTGTAAATAGTAACTAGAATGATTAAAAAACAAAAAAATACCTAACCTTACTATAGTCAGTTTTTTTTTTTTTTTTTAGTAATTTCTTACTATTAAGTAACGTTGGAGACCAATGTAGGCGAAAACCTGAGTTATGGCCTCCAGCGCCTTCTCACAGGCCAAGTTAACATTGAGATACAGAAATAGAAATAAATTATCCATTGGCGGATACAGGGGAACAAGAATTTGTGCGTGAAGTATCGTAGTTGAAACATGGGTGTACGAGTATTGAATGTGACTTCAAAGTCCACACACGGAAGCATCTCTGATGCTCTCTCTGCACCGCCTCGGTTTTATGTCATGAGTTTTTTTTCTTTATGCATAAAAAGAGAAACATACACTACAGTGAAGATGTGCACCCCATCTCACGGATTTCAAAATAAGTGTTGCCATTTGTTGCGATGGGGTGCACAAGTTCACGGTAGAATATTGGTAGAATTTTTAAATTGGAATAAAATATTTGCAGAATTAAACAAACAAAAATTATAAACAAAACCATAGATAAATAAAGGAAGGATAGATTGCTATCTCCTTGTACTGTTCGCAATACTAAAAAAAACGTTGCTAGATGGCGTTACTTGTCTCGCTGGAAATAAAATTTGTCTGAAATCGACGAAATATAGCATTTTACTGTTCTGGTTCATCATATTTATTTATTTTATGAATAAAAACACAAAATTTTCATAACACCGCATCAGAAAATAGTGAATTCTTAATCAGGTGTTTCTAACATTTTTTTTCATTAAACTTTCGGTGGTAAGCTGGCAATCTAACTAAGCGTGCAGATGGTTATTCTGGATTCCGGTAGATGGCGCACAACGACCAATTAAACAAAATATGTGCATTAAAATACGCTTTATTTACCTAACACACACTACTCATACATACCGGTATATAACTTTACTCTTTGACTCAACTGTCATGCACGGTTGAGCGATTTATCCTCAGATTTATCGTATGCCATGTGTCGCGTATTGTCGTAGGTATTCTAGCAAATTTTGTTTTTGTAGGCGCAGTATAGTTGCTACACACACACACACATCGAATTTCTTTTTATCAACTGTTCGATAGATGGCACTAGGTATGTCACAATTTATCTAGTATAGTAGCGACATCAAAAATAATAAGTCGAACTACTAGGTACCGGCGAAAATAATAAGTTTTACGCGGGCTTTGTTCTAATGTATGGAGTGAGCAATCTATCCTTCCTTTATTTATCTGTGACAAAACTAACGTAAAACTAACAAATGGCAACACTTATTTTGAAATCCGTGAGATGGGGTGCACATCTTCACTGTAGTGAAACATACAATTATTTTATGCAAATTTTCAATATCTATTGAACTGTTTTTGAGCGTTTTTAAGTACAAAACTAACTAGCAGCTAGCTGGTGTACCAATTAGTTACGAAATTCGGAAGAGTCTTGTAGAACTCGGTGAACAAACTGAATAAGTCGCTGGCCCGCGATAGGCAGAGATACGGGGTCGAACCTCGCCTGAGCCCCCGCACGGCAGTGCCCCCGCCAAGACGAGTCAAAGGAAGCAGATCACTACGTATCTTTTCTTGAAAAGTTACGTCGTATTTTCAAACCCTCATAGCTTTGGTCTGGATAATACTAGAAAGCCCAAATTCTCGGGATAAGATGTAGTGAAACATGCTAAAGTCTAGCTTTTATACTTTGGATTTTATTAATAATACGTTGATTTCGCCAGTCTCTCACTGACTCACTCACTCAAACCAGATGATGATCTGGGTACTTCCAGAAGTCCTAGACAGCTGAAATTTGGTATGCTTGCTAGGATTTGCACACAAGAAACGAAAAAATTCAAAAATCTGTGACTTTTACCCTCCAACTTCCCAAAAAGAAGAGTGCAGATCTGTATCAAGCTTACAAAAAGAAACGAAATCCCGCCAAAAACATTTCATAACGCGTTTACTGTTAAAAAGTTATTAGACTTCATGAAGAACCAAGCCCTTAACTCTACAAAGCATCATGGTAAAAAAGTATGACTTGGCTGTTTCATGAAACTATTGTATGATGCAAAATTACAGATCAGTGACTTAGTTTTACCATGAATCCTTTGGAGGGCCAACCCATACTTTTTGACCAAGATGTAGGGTTTGTAGAGTTAGGCCTTGTATAGTAGGGGAGATGATGGGTAAACAAAATATTATTATATTTAGTTTATCATTTAGATTATCAAAAAATATTGGACATGTATTTTTTCTTTTTATCAATCACAAAAAAATGAAAGAGATAAAACGCGTCAAAGTTTGGGAGTGGGGGCTGGTGACGTCACGCCTAGGTAGAAAGTGTACTTAAGCGTGACGTCACGCAGAACTTTAGCGGGCTATATCTTCATCATTTTTTGTTTAATTGACAAAAGAAAAAATACGTGTCTAATATTTTTTGGACTACCTAATTAGAATTTTTTAGTCAAGTTAGACATGAGATCTGATAACTTTTTAACAGTAAAAGCGTTTTGAGCTTGTAAGTCTTGGCAACCTTACCATAAATACAAATGTACATACCTGTTCCACATCTACTGTACTCCAATTCACACTTATTAAGTAAACGCATGTAGAATGTGTCGTTTGTGCCCTTTTTAGGATTATTCCTCACAATTTTCGTGCAAACTGGCTCTTCGATGCTGGGGCATACAATTTGTTTACATTTATCACTAATAAGTTTTGGAGAAATAAGTACGTTTTGTTCAATTGACTTCAGGGCTGGCTCCTGGCTAGGCTTTTGCTGAATGCTGCATGTGGATGGTTGGAGAACTAAAAATAATGTAAGTAGGTATCTTTATATATTCGTTGGAATCACAGAACTATTAATAGGAATAGAAAGGCCAAGAAAGCCGTGACTGCGACGCACCGATATGACCAATACGTCAAGACATAATCCGCGGGCCTATCATTTCTCAACCGAACGCGTTAGAACAAACATATTGTAAAAATGGTGTATTGCAGCGTGGCAAATTGTTCTTACTCTTCAAATAACGCAAATAAGACATCCAAAGAAATTTCATTTCACTCGTAAGTAATTTAAACATGTATTTACTGTGATATTTACAGAATAAACCTCGCGGTAAATAAAATTTCAACCTTACCATAAAATATTTAGCGTTGTAGCGAGTAGCGTTGAAATTAGACAATATTTTGTCCATTGCAGTGTCACACATTGACTTAGAATATTAACGCCGCAATGCATATTTTTACAAACATTATCAACACGGACCTAATTGTATCATAGAATACGGTGTTATTTTGGCTGTATGAAGACGGGTGAATCTATGTGTGCGCCGCGTATGTTTACTAACTAGGTAATACTACATTATTCCAAAAAGTTCCAAATAGAGGTTCTCGTATAAAATTTGTATCACGCCATCCCCGTGGTTGGAATTAAAAACCTTTCAATTGGCTAGGATTTTTCGCAAAATTTATTTGGTTATGTATTATTCCACATAATATATAAGCTGAATTTAATGATTTTCAGATTTATTCCTTCACTTCTATAAAAAGACCTCCCTTTGTACATAAAGTCGATGATTGTAGGTACCTAATAATAATTTTTCAGCAAATTTTTATAAACGATATCTGATTGGCTGAAAATACAGGAGTTTTTCATATTTGTATGTCACTTTAGTGCTCAGATTTATATATCTGAGGTGTAGTGGTAGAGTACCAGATTTTATCATCATATTATGTCTTGTGGTTCGAATCCACGACAGAAGTTTTCGTTTTAATCAAAGATACGAAAATTGTTTTTACAAAAATGTCAAAATGAAAATTTGAAAAATGTCTTGCAACAAAATGTTGAAAATAGTGGCAACGTTTAAAAATGCTTTTTGCCTGCAAACTCCACAGGAATTTTTCAACCAATCAAAGATCGTTCAAAACTCTGTAGGTAGACCTCAGAAAGGTAGACCTCAGACCGAGAGGTAGACAACAAGTATCCCTCTATAATTTGTGGTAGACAATATTGTCGTGTTTAACCATCACGCATCGCCGCAGCGATGAACTGAGCAACGGGTTGCGGCTATGGATCTGTGTTAAACGACCATTTTTACCTGTCAAAGTGACAGATAACTTATTATAGAGGCACAAATTTATCTATTCCGTTGGGCCAAACTAAAATGGCTTCTATAATGAGCGTTTTTCCTTATGTCAAATTTAGTGTTAAATAAGATTCCTAGATGGCACTGTCGTATTCTTTAGCAACAGAATCAAACCAAAATTTGCACGGATTCCAAACAAACTTTGACATTGATTGCTACGAAACACATTTTATCTATGGTGACATGGAAAGCGCCATCTGGAGGAAACCTAAGAACTAAGAAAAAAAAACAACGAGAAAAACGGTCATTACTGTGTGACAGTCTTCGCCACCGAAACAGATCAGTTTGTGGCTCTGTATACGAATACGATGTTGATGTAAAATGTTTGCGATACCTGATGCTTGTTAAAATGTTCGTTTAATAACTCTTTGCAACTCGTTGCACACTTCATCGCTGCGGGGATGCGTGGCCGTTAAACGCGACAATTGCTTGTTTGCCATATGCCACTGCTAAATATCGCTGGCCATGGCGAAGTACCTTCTCTATAGCACAGTATAGATTAAGTAACAGTATTACATCTGGGGCAGTGTCCTTGAAACAACGCTCGGTATACGCTCGCATTAGGGCTGACAACATAAATGCGCGGGAATCGGGTGGCGTCTTACACTCTCCGCGTTCTTACTATTAGCAATTGTTCACCTATTTTGTATATATAGCATAAGGTCGGTTTTGGAAACGGGCCTCAACTGAAAATCAGCGCAGTGGCTTGCCTCTGCATTATGCTGAGTTGAGGACCTTTTCCACTACCACAGCACTTACATTATTTATTAGTTTTAGTTGTGTTATTATTTTTTTTCTTTTTTAATTGTTAAATGTGTATTTTTGTTTTCTTTGTCGTGTAATGCTGTGGAAATGGAATAAAGAAGTTATCTATCTATCTATCTATCTATCTACTTAAGCCGAATGACCACGCTAAATAAGCAACTCGATGTGTGTCGGTACAAATATCAACGGAAACGACATTGAAATAATGTTCATTTCAGCGTGCCTTGAAAAGTGGCTGTTACGACAACCACTGCGTCTCCGGCTAGCGCAAAAAAGGAGAAAATAATACTTTTCACATGGACGCCATGAACGGAAAAAAAATTTTGAACTTGAATTTTTTTGATCTAAAAATTTCCTATAATTTGGTGAAATAATAATTAAAATCGCTTTAGGCGTTTAGAAGGAGTAAGAGAATTCCTGTGTTAATCATGTGAAACTTTCGATGACTTTCGATTTTTTTTGTCAAAACTTACAATATAAAAACAGTTTATGAAACTTAAAATTTATTTTTGACTCTATAATGCCTATCATATATTTTTATGAAAGTTTTTGGACCACCCGTGTGGGAGGAGTAGGCCTTCAAAGACATGTCCAAATTGCAGTTGGCGTATCCATTCGCCTTAGCTGCGGCGCACCCCTACATACTAAGTATGAGGTGTGAACCGAGATTTGGAAGCGCGCGTTTCGGCCGTTTTACATGAAGATATAATACTTTTTTACTTACCTATACTGTGTCTATAGGTTTGTATTTTCAATCACTCAGTGAGTGGTAGATATTTATAGGTATATACACAGGGTGGAAAAAATTAATGGGCCCTGGAGGAAAACTACCTTAAATCCTTTAGTTAGCTCATTTTACTGAAAGGAAACATTCCTTTATTTTTTAAAAGAAACAAAACTGCATTCAAAGATCTTCTAAAATTCGCTTGTTTCACCCGGGAATCGAACCAATTAAAAATGAAAAAAATAAACCCTCGCTATTTTATTATACGAATCGGTAGGATTATTGTTTAGAATAAAATGTGTCTAATAAACATTTGGTCTTACACTCGTCTGTTGTACGAGATACCCACGAAATTGAATATTTATTACAAGTTCTTTGTTAACAATACCTAATAAAATACTATTCACTTGTAACAAGTAAATGACACGTTTTAATTTTCTTATCTCTCTAACATCCAAAGACATCGTATGAAGTACAAGCTTGCTAATGTTATTTACCTTAAGTACCTTGTTGAAGACTTCGATAAGAAAATCGTTATAAAGCACAGCACAATTCCTTCTTGCACTAGGCGTACTGACGAAAAGTTTAAAAAGGGAAACTATTTTTTTTTTGAAACGCGGTGCAACAAATTTAAAATTCGAATGATAACTTTCAACATTTTTAAAATCGATAAAACTATTCGTTCGAATTTCAAATTTAGTTTTGTTTTGCTTTCATTCCGTGCTTTCAATGGCGTATCAAGAACAATTTTATTTATTAAAAGCTTGTTTTCACTTTTTTTTATTTCAAAGACCAAATATTTATTAGACAAATTTTATCCTGAATGATATTCCTACCAATTCGTATAATAAAATAGCGAGGGTTTATTTTTTAGTGTTTAGTTGGTTCGATTCCCGGGTGAGACAAGCGAATTTTAGAAGATCTTTGAATGCAGTTTTGTTTCTTTTAAAAAATAAAGGAATGTTTCTTTTCAGCAAAATGAGCTAACTAAAGGATTTAAGGTAGTTCCCCTCCAGGGCCCTTAAATTTTTTCCACCCTGTATATTGGAAGTATGTATTTTTGTAAAAATTCACCTTCACTTATTTCCACAGTACACCCAGCGTAAAAACTTAAGACCAAAAAACAGACTAGACAGACCCTTCTCTAAATTACAGATGATACATTCAGGTCCATTTGCGATGTCAGTAAAAATATATAATAAAATCCCAGATATAATAAAATGTATTGATAACCAACAGAAATTTAAAAATATATTAAAAAGCATCTTATTTAAGAAATGCTATTATACTCTGCAAGAGTTTTTACAGGATGAGTTTTTAGACGTTAAATGATACGAGTAAATAATAATGTCTTAAGGAAAAATTTTATTTTATATAAATATTAACATAATTAATATTATGTTAAATTATATTTAAGTTAGTTAAACCATAGACGATTAGTCTATGGTTAAACTAAAATTTGCAATGCCCTAACTGGGCCATGTTTGAAACTCTGTGATTAATACAACATCTATCTCCATACAACAACATGAGCAATAAAGATTTCAGATTTGAGATTTATAGATAGACAAGAATAACAATTTAAAAGGTCGCAGGTATCTTTCTATTGCGTTGAACAACAAACATGATTTTCTTACATTAGTATGAGGCTATATATTTTATCGAAAACACAATTGAAGGAAAAGTGGAGGGGAAAAGAAAGAGAGGCAGACCTAGGAGAACATTCATGGATCAGATTAAAGAGAAAGTAAATGTCGTGTCGAAGATGTGCAGAATGTTTTCCTGCCTAACCCTCCAGTGGATAAAAGGACACAGTAGATCGCTGGGCAACGACGCAGCAGATGAACTGGCGAAAAAAGGCGCAAGGTTAAAACCAGTAGGTGCTGAACCCCTGGTTGCCTTGCCCTTTAACCCGATACGAACATGGCTGCGTGAAAGAACCAGCTCTCAACATGCTGAGCAATGGGCAAGCATGACAGCCTGCAGACAGACGAAAGCGGTTTTACCTACCGTGGACCGTCGTCTGACAAAGAAACTACTATGTCTTAATAGATCCAACCTTCGCATGATGGTAGGGCTAATCACAGGACACAGTAACACTTCTATATTATAGGTCTAACGGACAGCCCTCTATGCAGAGCTTGTATGGAGGTCGAAGAAACGCCGACCCACGTGACATTGGATTGCGTAGGAGTCAGCACACAACGGGCTAAGATCCTCGGTGAACCGAGGACGCTCCGCCAGTCCTGTGGCGACCTAGGTCGCCTCTTGGGATTTTGGCGTGAGCTGGGCTGGCTAGAATAGACGGCCCGACACTTTTCCACGCACAAAGGTCCAAAAAAGAGACTAGGAGCGAAAACCGAGCCCACCAAGAAGAAGATGTGCAGAAGTGAATGGTGAGGACTCCGCGGAGAAGAGCACAACTTATAAATTAAATTGAATTGAGGCTATGTATAGACCTTAGTACTCGATATTAATTTCAACTTGATAGCTCAATCAATGCTTGAGAAAAAGGGCCTTTACACAATACAAAGACACATACACGGGCAACAAAAAGATCCTACTTATAAGAGTTCCGTTTTTCCATTACGAGATACGGAACCGTTAAAATGCTCACCTAAAGGTAATATGAGAAACACTATCCGGTCCCACATTTTATCAAATTAACAAAGAGTCTAGAAGAATCATTGACGGCCTTTATGTGTTTGCGTAAAAGAATTTAATTTTCAACTGCCGATAAGAGATGTTAGGACGCAGCAATAAAATATTTATGGCCAACTACGAAATACTTACCTAAAAAAGTAAAATTTGGCTTTTTCATTCGCTCGCTACAACACGAACTAGTATTTCGTCCCGAACTGTGAACTCGCGGACTTCATCTTACAACCCCATATCTTAGCAACATATCTCGGCTCATGTTCGAACTTTAAGAGGAGGCCTTACATGGGCAAGGGCGGATCCAGGGGGGGAGGTCATGACATGAGACCTAGGTTTGGCGTAGACCAAACTAGTTTTGGGTTGTCATAAAAAAACCTATCGGCTCTCTTCTGCGCTGGAGGCATATATATTATTGTGGCTGGAGGACTTGTCCCCAAATTGATTTTGACAGGTAACAGCGGGTCTACCGCGTAATTCTCATTTTCATCAACATCAACTTGAGATTGAAATTTGACGTGCGTGCGACGACGCCCGCCTAACATGCCATCTCTTTTGCACGCGTTGAATTTCGCATGCATTTGCCTGAAGTTGATACAAATGAGAATTACGCGGTAGAGCCCCAGATATATCGCCGTCAATCGGTCCCAGGCATGGTTGACCACCTGGTTGTGCCTCTCGAGGTAGATGAGATATGACTGTAAAAATCTTTTAAATTTTTGAATTTTAATGTACTTAGTGAAAGTAATGCAATGTTGAAACTTTGAAAGTAATGTTTCGTATATTTATTTATTTTTATTCTGATTTAATTTTAATTTGATATTCTTATAATTTTATATGGACAAATATTGTAAATATTTTAGTCTGAAATAAATGGTTTTATTTGATTTGAGAGCTGTCCTCTTACTCTCCCCCGAATAACATAAAAAAACTAAAATAGCGAGCAAAATTTCAAATACCAAATCTCTATATATTGTTAAAACACACCTAATAAAATATGTTTGAGTTCTGTATATGGTTCCTATTCGTCAAACGAGGAGAAAAAATGTGTTTGAAGACCTCATTTCAACAATTATTTCTATCGAGGAAAATTTATCCAAACATGTTTTCCAATTTCAAAACCCTAGATTATATAGTCAAAATGCATATACCAGAAATTTATTAAAATTTTCCGTGTATTTCATGAAATACACAAAAAAGAAGCACGTCTATTTTTTTACATATCGCCTTAAAATACGTCACTGGCTATATAGACAATAACTCGGGCGCAATAGAAGAGCTGCCCGGCGCAGAAGCGACATCCTGCCCTCTCGGATGTATCCGCTTCATATGCGTCCTCACTGCGGACTTCTGAGAGAATCTTGAGAAGCAGACGGTACACTCGAATGGTTTCTCTTTGGTATGGGTACGTGAATGAAGTTCTAGCTCTCGCTTGCTCTGAAATATGTACAGAAATGGTATTCAAACTTAAGGTTAAATGTCAGTCGCTTAGCGCAAAGTACATAACTTAACTTTGTTTTTTAATTTATACTTTTTGATCAATATATATTTGTCTCTTTTTTATAAGATTTTTAATGTAGTTTTGGTTGATTAAAAACTAATAATAAAAAGGTAAAAATAATAATTTAACTCAAGATATATTTCGGGCCCTACTGGGCCCGGCATCAGTTGAGAATCTCACTGATGCCGGGCCCAGTGGGGCCCAAAATATATCTTGAGTTAAATTATTATTTTTACCTTTTTATTATTAGTTTTTAATCAACCAAAACTACATTAATTTATACTTGCGATTGTCAGCACTTGGTGAAACTTGGAAAGCATCTTTAATAAAACTCACCGGTTATTCAAAACCGGTTGGGTGTATAACTATTAATTAAATGTGTGAAATAGTGTACAAGTGAGTTTTATTAAAGATAACTTTGTTTTTCTTGTTTAGAAGTTAAAATTGAAAAACAATGAATGAATGAATGAATAAACACTTTATTATTGCACAGAAAAATTAAAATAAAACACAGAATACAGAATAACAAAAGGCAAGGGCGGACTTATTCTTTAAAGAAATTTCTTCCAGTCAACCGATGGCGTGGAGAAAGAAAAAAAATTAAAAGTGAAGTTATCACATTTGTGCAAAAAGAAAAATAATCTTCTTCAAGCCTAATACACTACATACTAATACATACACAAATACATAAATACATACATACAAATAAAGTAGCATAGTCAGTCTAGTCAGAGAGATGAAAGGTAATAATTTTTCAGGTTAAATCTAAAAGAGGACACAGAAGGAAGATTTATGAGGGTTTGCGGAATATTGAAAAAAAAAAAAACATTTTAGTATATGGCAGTTGACGCCAATAGTTCAGTATTAGTGAGGCTTATAAAGCATGACTTTGAAGTTTAATGCAGAATTAGTCATGATCTTGTCCAAACAAAGTTAAAACATCATTTCAAGTTGGTTTTGAAAAGATCATGACTAATTGTGTACACAATTTCAAACTCTTGCTTTATAAACCTCACTAATACTGAACTATTGGCGTCAATTGCCACATACCAAAATGATTTTAATTTTTTCATTTCTTACATATATTATATTAAATTAATTCCTTTCTCTAACCTACAAAAAACGCAAGCCCAGACCGAGTCAATTACTATCCATCCATCATCCATCACCCATCAACCTAGTTCGTCCACTGCTGGACATAAGCCTTTCCAGGACTTTGCCACTCCCGGCGGTCATCCTGGAAGAATTGCCGATACTCACACACGCTGGGCAGGCGGGTTGGTGAGCGCGGTGCCGGAACCCTCGCACCAGTGACGCCGCTGCCCGTCACCAGTCTGTGACAATTACTATGGGAGGTCTATATTTTATTCTGCGAAATTAGCAAAAAGTGATATTCCTCGGTCTGAACCCTTTGTGCTGTACTTGCGATGCTCCAAGCAGCGCGTGCAGTTCAACAAGTCGTGAGGATATGACAAGGTACTAACCGCGAACAGCTTCCCGCAGTGAGGACAGACCTTGTCCTTCTCCGGTCTGAACCCTTCGTGCTGGTACTTGCTGTGCTCCAAGTAGCGCGTGCAGTTCAACACATCTTGAGGATATGACAAGGTACTAACCGCGAACAGCTTCCCGCAGTGAGGACAGACCTTGTCCTTCTCCGGTCTGAACCCTTCGTGCTGGTACTTGCGGTGCTCCAAGTAGCGCGTGCAGTTCAACAAGTCGTGAGGATATGACAAGGTACTAACCGCGAACAGCTTCCCGCAGTGAGGACAGACCTTGTCCTTCTCCGGTCTGAACCCTTCGTGCTGGTACTTGCTGTGCTCCAAGTAGCGCGTGCAGTTCAACACATCTTGAGGATATGACAAGGTACTAACCGCGAACAGCTTCCCGCAGTGAGGACAGACCTTGTCCTTCTCCGGTCTGAACCCTTCGTGCTGGTACTTGCGGTGCTCCAAGTAGCGCGTGCAGTTCAACAAGTCGTGAGGATATGACAAGGTACTAACCGCGAACAGCTTCCCGCAGTGAGGACAGACCTTGTCCTTCTCCGGTCTGAACCCTTCGTGCTGGTACTTGCTGTGCTCCAAGTAGCGCGTGCAGTTCAACACATCTTGAGGATATGACAAGGTACTAACCGCGAACAGCTTCCCGCAGTGAGGACAGACCTTGTCCTTCTCCGGTCTGAACCCTTCGTGCTGGTACTTGCTGTGCTCCAAGTAGCGCGTGCAGTTCAACACATCTTGAGGATATGACAAGGTACTAACCGCGAACAGCTTCCCGCAGTGAGGACAGACCTTGTCCTTCTCCGGTCTGAACCCTTCGTGCTGGTACTTGCGGTGCTCCAAGTAGCGCGTGCAGTTCAACAAGTCGTGAGGATATGACAAGGTACTAACCGCGAACAGCTTCCCGCAGTGAGGACAGACCTTGTCCTTCTCCGGTCTGAACCCTTCGTGCTGGTACTTGCTGTGCTCCAAGTAGCGCGTGCAGTTCAACACATCTTGAGGATATGACAAGGTACTAACCGCGAACAGCTTCCCGCAGTGAGGACAGACCTTGTCCTTCTCCGGTCTGAACCCTTCGTGCTGGTACTTGCTGTGCTCCAAGTAGCGCGTGCAGTTCAACACATCTTGAGGATATGACAAGGTACTAACCGCGAACAGCTTCCCGCAGTGAGGACAGACCTTGTCCTTCTCCGGTCTGAACCCTTCGTGCTGGTACTTGCGGTGCTCCAAGTAGCGCGTGCAGTTCAACAAGTCGTGAGGATATGACAAGGTACTAACCGCGAACAGCTTCCCGCAGTGAGGACAGACCTTGTCCTTCTCCGGTCTGAACCCTTCGTGCTGGTACTTGGTGCAGTTCAACACATCGTGAGGATATGACAAGGTACTAACCGCGAACAGCTTCCCGCAGTGAGGACAGACCTTGTCCTTCTCCGGTTTGAACCCGTCGTGCTGGTACTTGCGGTGCTCCAAGTAGCGCGTGCAGTTCAACAAGTCGTGAGGATATGACAAGGTACTAACCGCGAACAGCTTCCCGCAGTGAGGACAGACCTTGTCCTTCTCCGGTCTGAACCCTTCGTGCTGGTACTTGGTGCAGTTCAACACATCGTGAGGATATGACAAGGTACTAACCGCGAACAGCTTCCCGCAGTGAGGACAGACCTTGTCCTTCTCCGGTCTGAACCCTTCGTGCTGGTACTTGGTGCAGTTCAACACATCGTGAGGATATGACAAGGTACTAACCGCGAACAGCTTCCCGCAGTGAGGACAGACCTTGTCCTTCTCCGGTCTGAACCCTTCGTGCTGGTACTTGGTGCAGTTCAACACATCGTGAGGATATGACAAGGTACTAACCGCGAACAGCTTCCCGCAGTGAGGACAGACCTTGTCCTTCTCCGGTCTGAACCCTTCGTGCTGGTACTTGGTGCAGTTCAACACATCGTGAGGATATGACAAGGTACTAACCGCGAACAGCTTCCCGCAGTGAGGACAGACCTTGTCCTTCTCCGGTTTGAACCCGTCGTGCTGGTACTTGCGGTGCTCCAAGTAGCGCGTGCGGTTCAAGAAGTACTGGAACAAGCAATGAATTAATTAATTTTTGAGAATAACTATTTATGCAATATTGGAAATTTAACGCCTTCACTCGCCCAGATGAAGGCAGTCTAAATCTGCTGAAACTGGTCGGCTTTCTCGATCATAACACGTATTGAGGTGAGCCATTTTTATATAAATCATGAATTATCCTCAAGTTTCATTTATTTCTATAATTGGAAATTTGTTTTAATTTTTTTATAATTGGCTTGTGTGACAGGCCCGACAGAAAACCAGCGCGTTGCGGTTATTATCGAAATGCTTATGTTGAGTCGAACTATTTCGCTGCTTCAACAAAATTATTTTATAAGGTTTATTTTTAATAGTGTTGTTTTATTTAAGATGTGTGTTTATATTTTATTTTATTTAATAATAGATTATGCACTAAGGGAATAAAGCAGTGTCTTACGTCACGGGCGGCATATTGAACCCTGAGCGTAACGAGGGACTCTAGAGTTAGCTCCTGAGCGTAGCGAGGGAGTTATATAGAGTCCTGAGTAAAGCGAGGGGTTCAAGCTGCCCAAGACAAAGACAGGCTTTATTCCAGAGGAGCATACTCTACTTTTCACACCTTCTGCGAGACAATGAAAAGCTCGACATTTTTTATCAACATTAATAATTCAATAAAATTCACTGACAATCACAGCACCAAACGCCGTCTTTTGTTTCACATTCTTTGTAAACGCTTTTTTTCTTTTTGTTTATATAACACGAATTCTGCTTATGGTGGCCAATTCGATTTTCGAACAAACCTCTTTACAATCCCATATGGGCATTTGTTTTCCGCGAGTTTCCACACGAATTTGACGTTCCAAATTTAAATCACTTTAATCCCTAAGGATTTTCCTATAACTTTATATCCCTTGAGATATAATGCGTTACTTTACGTTGAGGTTGCATGATATGTAATTGGACATTTCGAGCAGGTGGTGTGAAATAGTACATTGTTCACCGAGGGAAGAAAGGGGAAGATTACCAACGAGGGTGTAGTTTGAGGCCCGAGGCGAAGCCAAGGGCCTCAATACACACGAGTTGGGAATCGCACTTTCTCCCGAGTGATACATAGTGCTTTATACTACACCTGCGAGGAAATAGTATCATTTTACTTTTAATCAAGATACAATAAAAGAAACCAACTGACTCGCGTGCGATTGTAACTTTTTTTTTTTTTTTCATTTTCCCACTAAGTGGAAAGGCAAAGGGATCTTAGCCCATACAGCCATGTTTGACGTTATAGTTTTTTATGTTTATATGCACTATCCTCTTCTGTTGAGGATCATCTGAAAGGTCTGTCCTGTCTAAGTCACTGTCCTGTCGTTTCCGCTATAATGATAGCCTTGTAACGCAAATACAACAGGGTTAGAAAAAACACACGAAAAGGCACAGCCCGCACTTTTGTTCCATTGAACAACACACTACACAGGTTACGGCGATTTTAATTCACAATATCCTATCACTATTGTTGATCAAAACACCCAAAATGCAATATTTTTTCAATAAAACAATAAAACGACGCCATCACGTCTTCGCGCCTTTTTTCCAACCTTTTATTTCCTTCTTATTTTTTATTATGTGCAGGAAAAGCAAGTGGCCAGTATCATTTTTCGAGTTTTATGTACGAGTTCGCAAAATAATACTGGCCACTTGGGCACTTGCTCATTCTTTATGTTATTTAAAAAAAAAAAAAGCACGTTAACAATGGATTTGCATATACTTTTTCTGCCCGCTCAAGCACGTTAACAATGAATTTTCATACACTTTTGCCGCCCGCATATTTGTATGACAGTAATGACGTACTTTCTGCATCGTTTTCAACAAAGAAAGAAGGTACTTTCCGAGCAGGTGTAGTATAAATATATGTATATATGTGTACATGTTTGTTTGCAGCTAATAAATTATATCTTATCTAATTACCTATCTAATAACTGGAAACTTTTAAGGACATTGATTTTATTTATTTACTATGATAGTACCCCGTTCCAGACCTACTAATAATTGAGATGGTATTTCTGTTGACGTTTCGGACGTGACGTAACCCATCACAAAACGGCGCGTTTAAATCCAGGTGATGACAGATGTCAAAAAGCGGAAGTAGCCATTGGCGCGCGCGCGCTTTGCTTCCTTAATGGCGTTTCTGTTCAAGTTTTGATTTTAAGATAGATCTAGTTAATTTTGGATCGAGTTAACTGTTATCCTAACTTTGAACCATACAACTTTAACTCTCTACCTTAAACTTGGCTAAATATTAGGTCTTTACATATGAAATTGCTGTTTTCTATAGATAATTTGAAAGAAACTAAATTTTTAGTACTGAAATTTTTGCATTTTTTTTGGATTGACAAATCCAGATTATGAAATTTCTTATTTGTATGAATAAGACAACATTCAACTAACAGCAACATTAATTTAATTTTTGAAAAGTTTCAGCTGTAAAAAAATATTACGAATCTTATCACGGAAATGGATGGCATTTAGGACGAACTGTTTTTGAAGATTTAATTTTTCTAATCAAACTAAAAAAACAAACAAAATTTAATACGTAGATGTGAACCTTGAAATCAACTTTCAAACGAAAAACAAATAGTTGAAATAGCTATTGAATTACACGAATTATGAACTCATGAATCTGTAAGAAAATTTCGGCAATTTCATAGGGAAAGCCTATTATAAATCTCAATTGGTGATTTTACTTGTGCATATTATCAAAATCAGGTGGTAGAGCTGATGCCGGGATCGACTGTGGAGGTACCACCATCTTACTTGGAGACCCCCTCGAAGTAATTCGGGGGAGAGTAAGAGGACAGCTCACAGGCAAAAAACCAGGAGGCCCACCATGCCTGGGACCGATGGATGGCGGTATATCCATCCCTAATAGCCGGGCCTTATATGGAACAGACTGGTGACGTGCAGCGGCGTCACTGGTGCGAGGGTTCCGGCACCGCGCTCACCAACCCGCCTGCCCAGCGTGTGTGAGTATGGGCAATTCTTCCAGGATGACCGCCGGGAGTGGCAAAGCCCTGAAAAGGCTTATGTCCAGCAGTGGACGAACTAGGCTGATGGATGGATGGATGAGGTCTAGTTACTCTAGGTTATGTGCCGATCAATTTAAAGAAACTGGTTTCGTAACAACATCAAAGACAACAGGTACCCTTTCAAACATTGTGTTTCATAAATATCATGCCCATATCTCAAGCATTATTTACATTATTCACCAAATTACTACCAAAATTAACATCTATCAGCACAGTGACAAGACGCAAACACTCAGCGCCCTCTACCGTAACCCCTTGGCCACAGCTTCAGGCTTCGAGAGGCGCGCCAAGTGGCGCCGGCGGAGAGAACAATGTATGAAGTTGTATAGAGCCAGCCATGGGACGCCGCTCGCGCGTCTTGTCCGGCTTCGAGTGACTTGCGCTTTCGCGACGGCGGTGAGGCGGGCGGTTGAAACAGTGATCGAGCGCACACGACGAACCTAGTGTCGAGCGCTTTGAGCGAGCGAGCGCGGTATACATGAAGGCGCCGTCGGGTGTCGTGGCAGGGCAAAGCCCGTCGCAAAAACCACCTGGAAGCGCAGCAAGAAGCGCCGCCAGAAGACTGAAGCTGTGGCCCTGGCGTAAAAGCTTTTGGTTTACTTTCCAGTGTTTCCAAATCAACTACCACAGAATATGCTAGAGTGGTGTAAAAAATATGCCAGAAATATGCTTACTTTCTTTTTAAAATGCCAAAAAATATGCCAATATAATTTTGCGTTGTTAGTATTTACTAAACATATCTTAATCAACAACAGCTGATGTGAAAGGCTACAAGCCAGAGTAGTAACTTTCTTTGGCACCGACACAGCGTAGTTCAACAATAAAGCCGATTCTGAAGGCTTTAATTTTAGTTTTAGTGCTGTCAAGACTTAAATTTTTCCAAAGTAATTAAGCCTCTGTTCTTAACACTTATGAACTATTTTGCAATGATGAAAATTTTGTTTTGACAGCACTAAAACTAAAATTAAAGCCTTCAGAATCGGCTACATTGTCTGCTACAGTGTAAGAATAACAGCACTTTCCTGTGGGCCTATTATGTATCTCTAGTTGCCTTCTGTACTGGGTGCCTATCATCAAAAACATAGATATACCATCGAATTCCGATTTCCTAAGGATATGTTCGCACTTTAAGTGACGACACAGATTGTTAATAGTTCAATACCCACTAAAGGCAATTTTGAAATTTCAGTTTTTAACTATGTTTTTGGTGATAGGCACCTAGTACAGTTGGCAACTAAAGATACAGAATAGGGGGACTGCTCTCTTCAGGCTAAATCTGACGTATAAAATGGCATTCAGGGTTCTCATCACCAAACGATTTCGAAGTTTTGTTTGACGAGACTCATTTGGCTAAATACACGTTCAGTATCCACGTTTGAATGCGGCAATGTTAAAAGAGATATTGCAAAAAAAAAACATAAACCTGCGAAGGGGTTATTATCAGCTGCATCTTTACTAAATTGCATAACTTCATTCTAGAACATGCTAGTGAGGTGGGGAAATTTATGGAGTTATCAATATCGATTTTTATTAGAAGAAATATTGTGATTTATATTCTTTTCATGTTTCATAAAAATATGCTAAAAGCTAAAAAGATATGCTAAACAAGAATATATGCCAAATTTAGCATATAATATGCTAAATTGGTAACACTGTTTTTTTTCCAATGGTCAAAAGGAGAACCTACCTTATTGCATTCCTCACAGAAGAATTTCGTAACTTTGAGATGCACTGCCCGATAGTGGTTCACCATAGAGTAGTTGCGTGTATACTTCTTGTGGCATTCCGGGCATTCCGCTTGGTATCTGTAAATAACAGTATCTTCTTTTAAACACAAATTAAAAGAGCACATTCTTTCTTATGAGTAATATTTAGATTATATATTTGAAACTATTTATGTATATATTAATAGATATCTGAATATATAAAACATAATTCATAATAATTTATTTGTCAAACATAGGTACAATAATTGGATACACATAAGTTTAAAATGGCCTCTCTATGTTTCGCCTTAAAGGCACACAAATATTTTAAAGTAAGTACTTAAAGCTAGATTAAAGTCATAATAAAAAAAATACAATGTTAAATTTCAAGAAATACTTACAATAAAAAAAATAAATATATATATATATAACATAACATAAAAAGTATTTATTTTCAAACACAAAGTCACAATTGTTTTGAAGCAACTGGGTCCCAAAAAGTTAATACTGAGATTCAGGAACCAGTTTCTCCTCTTATATTATAAATTATACAGATCAAAGTGTTAGCGTAATAATTATTTACAAAAAAATACAAACAGGAATGTGGTTAGTAAGTACATAGAAATCTTATAATATCATATTAGTGGGTTAGTATTACCATTAGGTTTTAATTTTTCCAAAAAAGAAGGTGAATTAATTAATTAGGCAAACTATGTAGAATAACAAATAGAAGAAAAAGGTATGAATTTGAGTATGAGGGTGAGTAATGTGTGAATGGTATATATATATATATAGGTACTTCTACATTAGTATATATATATATATACTTCTACATTATTTATTTATGTTCATTATATTTGTTATCTTATCTATTTTATTCATTGTTTAGATATATATTTAGTATAGATTATTTATTTAGTTGACAATTATGTTTAAGTTGTACGCTTGCTGCCAACCTCTTTAATTTTAACTTTCGTTGGCTGGAAGAAACCTCTTGCAGAGGTAAGCTCGCCTTTGTGCGTATTATTTTCAATTTTGTAATTTTATTTTAAGTTTTTTTTTGTGTGTACTATAAAGGATATAATAATAATAATGGACGTGATTTTTTTTTAAATTTATTTATTTAAATTATTACACAGGAAACAAATCATATATTTTAAAACAATGCCCTGCAAAACTGTACAAACAGTTTGACTGCAGGAATGAGTCTGGTGAGTAACAAAAAAAAAAAAACATTTTCTATTATTTAAAATTAAAATATAAAAGAGAAAAAACGAAAAAATAATACTTTGTTTATGCTTAATTATTGAGTGTCTCTAAAATATACTTTTAAAGAGACCTCCTAAACTTATGTTTATTTGGCTCGTTTCGGATATCCTCGGGTAAACTATTTAGCAGATATGGTAGGCGTTTTCTTAAAGTCCTGTCACCAAAGTAGTTATTTACTTTAGGTAATTCAAATTTACCCTATATTTTAATAATTTTACCCAAATAACACATTAAAAAATTTATACTTGCGATTGTCGGCACTTTGTGAAACTTGAAACACATCTAGAGTTAAAAGCAGTAGTTTCACTTTGTTTATGTTTTCTACCAACCGGTTTCGGACTTAACACCATTTTCAAGGAAAGATGTTAATTTAAATACATTTCATTTCATACATTTCTTTCAGTCTTTTACAAACAGAATCTATTGTCTCTGATAGAAATAATTTAATTTTGTACTTTTTTGTTAAGATTTTGTTTTAGTATTATTTCTTTGCTCATTGTGTTGTTTTTTTTAACCTTAATTTTAATGGGGTCTACTTTTATAAAGGCCACCAGTTGGCGCCACTGGCACGTAAGGTATATGTCAAAGGTTTGTTAGGTTAGATTTACATAGAAGTTCGATTTTTTGTTTTGCTTATCCATATAATATTATTATTTTTTTCTTTCTTAAATGTGAATAAACAATGCCGCAATGATGTGCAGTTCCATTATGTTCCAAAACGAAAGGAGGACTTAAGTTTTGTTTTAGTCCCTCTTTTCTTTAGCTCTAATCTTAATTCATTTACTTTCATTGCACCGTACCTTGAATAATAAACCTGAAACTATGAATTTATGTCGACTAATACACAAATAACTAATAAAAAGCCATAGCTTTCGCCGTTTCGCGGGCATTTGACGTTTCTCTATACCTGTCGCCTCAGTGGCGCCACCTGACGTCGATAGTAGCCCTCATTAGTTTTTAACAGTTTTACGTTTTGCGAAACTTGTTTCACTTATGTAGCAAAAATACTATTATTGTTTAATTAAGTATGTTGTGTCTGCCTGTTATTGGGTATGCACTCTAATTTTAATTGTTAAAGCTATTTTTATACATATGTCATAGTGTAATATCTGTTGGCAAACCTAATAAATAAAATAAAAAATAAAAAAAATTACTCCAGGCAACGAACTAAAATTTGATGGAAATCTATCTCAGTACATCCCTTCCTAGGATTATGGCCCCACGACACGGAGGGTGTGTGTGCGAGTATACTACACGTACTTAGCTCACTACGATAATCGCAATATGATTGGCTAGTGATTATCACGCCATTCCGATTCCAGCCAATCATAGACTTGAGTCGGACCGAAAATAATGGACCTAGTCGTAGTCTTTATGCTATTGTATTAAAGACGAAAATGCAAAAAGCACTACACGTGATGTGTCAATCGTTTATAAGGTTATTTCGTTTTTAGAGTTTTTGGTTTTAAATTTATGAAAATTTCAAATACTTACGAAAACTGGGATTTATTATCTAACTTCATTTTGTCGTTCGGTATTGTGCTCTTTGCTGTACGAGTTTGGTTTGGCTTGACCGGACGGAGTATATTGCATGATGTACGTACTTGTGTCGTTTGTTATAAATATATCATCACGACATGAATCTCCGAAGGGGTGCCAGAAGTGTGAACTGTGAAACTGTGTGTCGTTTGTTATTGTGCTCTATGCTTTACTTGATATGTTGTTTGAAGGCGAGCTTGCTCCAGCTTGACCTGACCGGGTATATTGTGCAATGACCATAGTCTTGTACGCTTTGCTGTATTCGATGTTTTGTTTGAGCGCGAGTTTGCTCCAGCTTGACCTGACAGACTACATTGTGTAATGAACGTACTTGTGACGTTTGTTACTTTGCGCTTTGCTGTACTTGATGTATTGTTTTGAACGCGAGCTTACTTTGGCTTGACCGGATTCATGTGGTTACGATATATTCGTCTTGACCGGTCGATATCTGGTCAAGCCAAATATCGACCGGTCAAGACGAATATATCGTCACGACATGAATCTCCGATGAGGTGTCAGAGGTGGTCCCAAGTGTGAAATGTGAAACTGTGTAGTTTCTTATTGTGCTTTTTGCTTTACTTGATATGTTGTTTGAACGCGAGCTTGCTCCAGCTTGAACTGACCGGGTACATTGTACAATGCACGTATTTGTGTCTTTTTTATTATGAGCTTTGCTGTACTTGATGTGTTATTTGAACGGGAGCTCAATCCGGCTTGACCTGACGGAGTAAAATTTACAATGAACGTACTTGTGTCGTTTGTTACTGTGCGCTTTGCTGTACTCGATGTGTTGTTTGAGCGCGGGCTCGCTCTCGAACTGCTGGTCACAATCCACGCAGTACGCCAGTTCCGGCTTGAACGTGTCTGGGTGCTCGACCTGATGGAGTATAAGGATTTAATTTGGCAATGGTACTATCATAGACTAAACATTACTACGTATAGACTAGCAGTCCCCATACATCAGTCACAAAAAAGGTGTAAAATTCTAACGAAATCTAGATGGCGTTGCTAAATCTTCTAACGAATACGATGCTAAAAAAGACCGATTGGTGTCACTTAAAAAAATAATTATGAATCTTATCACGGAAATGGATGGCATTTAGGACGGACTGTTTTTTCATCAACTTTCAAACAAAAAATTCGGTATTCTAACGACTTGGCTTCTCTTACTGATTTTATCGTACTAGCATTGTGATTTGTGTGATTGAACAGTGGGCGAAATGTGTAGCTCATGTCCTAAAAATGAAAGAACTGGATGGGATAATAGATACGGCCAACGACGCTGTGACGGAACCATTTGTAATTAACGTGGGCGATTTGACTAGCGATTCATCAGAATATTTTAGCGATGAATCAAATAAAGAAAATTAATTAAGCACCTAACATATTTTAATCACATACATACCCATCTCTAGATAGTTCACCTATTCATAGACAAAGACAACATGGCGCTTTGTTTACCTAGTCCACAATTTCTATTGACGGCTACTTTATAACCTCACAGCCGTTCTCGGCTACAGCGACAGCTTCTTTAACTCCTGTCAAGTTTGACAGCTAAGCTGTCCAGCTCTCTGATGTGCTCTCAAAAGACTCACGTAATCAATTTTTGCATTAAATGTACGCCTACATAGAGCGCATGTCAGCACACCATTTATGTGATTTATATAAAAACGGCTCACCTAAACACGTGTTATGATCGGGAAAGCCAACCAGTTTCAGCAGATTTAGACTGCCTTCATCTGGGCGAGTGAAGACGTTTACGCGACGAAATTACGCTTCACACATGCAGATGGTATTGGTATCTAATACTATAAGTTCCGCTTATTTATCGTTGTTTGGTGACACTCCGGTAATTAATAACGCAAGCCCGGAAGTAACTAATTGTGCGGACGCCCTACTGGTCCGACCACCAATACCGTCTGCATCGATGTCATCCCGAGCCCTGCGAGCCGCAGCCCGCAGTGTGAGGCGTAACGTCGTCGCGTAAACGTCTTCACTCGCCCACATGAAGGCAGTCTAAATCTGCTGAAACTGGTCGGCTTTCCCGATCATAACACATATTGACCAAAACCTACATATTAAACTTTTTTTTTTTGAGCAACATTGTTTTTATAATGAGAGCAGCCTGCGAAGCCTAATCTTGTGTTTTATTTTTCTTTTGTTGTATATCTTTTTTTTATATAATCAATACGTGTAGTGCCTTATTAGTTGTATATTACTATGTGTAGCCTTTTTCACGTGAGAAAAGGGTCTTCCTGAAAACCAGCGCTGTGCTGTAAATCTTGAATTTACACGCATAGCATGTTCCCTTTTGTCGCCAGCAAAGTCACTGAATGCATTGTAAAGGAAATAACAGTAAGTGGGAGTGGATACATACAGCCAAGTCTGTGCAAAAACTCAGATTAGTTGGCGAAACTAGACGGTACGATCAGAAATCAGTTTTCCCACCTGGTTATGTACTATGAGGATAGCTCTATTCTTAAACTGCTTGTTGCAAACTCTGCACTCTGTACCGCCATGTTTATTGCTGAAAAAAATAATGCATAATTTTACTAAGCAAATAATAATAAAGGTAATACAATGATAATACATAATTATGGAACGAAGTCGAAGGGAGAGCTCGACCAGGTGCTTCATTGTCTAACTTCAACATCTATCACTGTCGCTTTCGAAAGTACGCGTGATTGGTTAGAAACGACGTGTCACATCATTCCCACGTGCATTCAGGCAGCTTTCCATTGTTCATTTCTTCTCATTTATTGCATATTATGTTTATTACATCAGTATTAATGTTGTTATAGTATATATTTTTTTATATATATAAGGTCTTTCAATTTAAAAGGAAAGTAATTTAGGAGGTGATTCAGTATCGGTAATACATCACATTCCACTGCAAAAAGTACTCCTAAATTACTTTCCATTTAAATTGAAAGACCTTATATGTCAACTACCTACACTACATTCTTTTATTTTAAAATTATTTGTTTTATTTTATCTAATCTTTGCTACTTAGAGTAATCAGCGTGCTCTCATTCACCGTGGCTGGTTCTGGCAGAATAACCAGCGTTGCAGATCCGTCTGCAAAACTATGCTGAGTCAGAACCTTTTTGCCGTCACGGTCTCACGCCACTCGCGTTTAAGGTAGATTAAGTACATGTACTGCTTTTGTTTTGTTTCAATGTGTGATAATGTTAAGTGTTACTTAGTGTTAAATTATTTTGTTTTAATTTTTTAATTTAAATTTTGAAATTTTCTTCATGTCTTATGTCTTCTTTTTCTGTGTTGTGTGTGATTGTGACTGTAAATAAACGATTTTTCTATTCTTTTTCTATTCATTTTTAGCCAATCACGATACCTTTGAAAGCAATAGCGATGGAGATTGAAATTAGACAACAAGGCTGCAGGCGCCCTAGAAGGACGTATGTTGACCAAATTGGCGAGATACTGAAGAGGGGCAGTGTCAAAAGTGGTGGAGCTGATGCCGGGAGGTACCACCATCTTACTTGGAGACCCCCTCGAAGTAATTCAGGGGAGAGTAAGAGGACAGCTCACAGGCAAAAAACCAGGAGGCCCACCATGCCTGGGACCGATGGATGGCGGTATATCCATCCCTAATAGCCGGGCCTTATATAGAACAGACTGGTGAGGGGCAGCGTCACTGATGCGAGGGTTCCGGCACCGCGCTCACCAACCCGCCTGCCCAGCGTGTGTGAGTGTGGGCAATTCTTCCAGGATGACCGCCGGGAGTGGCAGTCCTGGAAAGGCTTATGTCCAACAGTGGACGAACTAGGCTGATAGATGGAATGTCAAAAGTACCCGGAATAGAAGAGCTTGACTAAAAGCCAAGGAATTTTTTCAAAAATATTTGTGCTTTTAAATTTGTTTTCAATGCAAGTGCTCCTAAAGGCCCACTTTAAATACATCAAAACCGAACAGAAAGTCGATTATTTTGTCGTAGGGCTTTATTATTATTTTTTTATTTATTTACGAGAAGTTGGCTAACCTGCAACCTTTTCTGTGTACCATAAATGTTATACTTTTTTTCCACTGTTTAACGGCTCTGGATACAGTCCTTTTGAGCCAATTACAATTTAAAGTTCACAAAATTATATTTGTTTTATTTCCTCACACTATGCATTGAAAAACGTAGTATGATACACGGGCGTAAGAGCAATAAATTACTCGGTTACGTTTAAAACGCTCGCTACGCTCGTGTTTTAAATCGTCCTCGTAATTTATTCCTTCGCGCCCTTGTAGCATAAACTACTATAATGTGTATGTAGAAAATATGATAAGTGCGAGGGTGAGGGAGAGGGTGTGAAACGGTGTGTAAGAGGGTATTTGTATGTATGTTTTGAACAAAGATTTGGTGACATAATGATTTATAAAGTGATATACAAACTGAATTTTTGAACATCGTCCAAATCCATACTTGAGCCTTGGTAAGTGATCAGCATCATGAACCAATAACGATTTGCATAAAATTTATAAAACGAAATTTCGACTTACCTTAGTGATTCACTTAGGACTGGGAGTGAATTACTATGGGAAGTCGAAATTTCATAATGCGAATTTCACAAAAATTGTTATCGATTCATGATGCTGATCACTTACCAAGCCTCCAGTATAAATTTGGACGATGATGAAAAAGTCACCTTGTATAGTATGATATACAAGGTGACTTTTTGATCATCGTCCAAGTTCATGCTGGTGGCTTGGTAAGTGATCAGTATCATGGATCAATAACAATTTTGGTGAAATGCGTAAAATGAAATTTCGACTCCCCATAGTGATTCAGTCGGGACTGGAAGTGAATTTCTATGGGAAGCCGAAATTTCATTTTAGGAATTTCACAAAAATTGTTATTGATCCAAGATACTCACTCACTTATCAAGCCTCCAGTATGAATTTGGACGATGATCAAAAAGTCACCTTGTATAAATATGATACAATAGATAAAAATATATATTTATAGCACACTGTGCGTAAAATGACCGCTTTACGCACGATTCGGCATTTTCCGCACTTTTGCCATAAAAAATTAAAAAATGTACTATTATATATGATGTAAAGTTACTTACTACAAATGACTCCTAATATTCGTCTTGCTGGAACATAGTTTACCACACATATCGCATTGGAACTTCGTGTGCATGTCTTCGTGATGTTTGTTGAATACCTCCATGTTCCTGGGAAAAAACACTCAAGTGTTAGTGGGACTCAAAATATTGGGTGACTTTTGTTTATGCTGCCAAAAGCATAAAGGGGAGACGGTAAGTGGTCAGGGGCTCTACCGCGTAATTCTCACTTGTATCAACTTCAAGCAAATGCATGCGAAATTCAACGCGTGCAAAAGAGATGGCATGTCAGGCGGGCGTCGTCGCACGCACGACAAATTTCCATCTCAAGTTGATGTTGATGAAAATGAGAATTACGCGGTAGACCCGCTGGATAGCTCAGAGGTTAGAGCAATCGCCCGGCAAGCGAGAGGTCCCGGGTTCGATTCCCGGTTCAGAGCTCCTCACATCCAGATTTACTTTTATTTCTGCGTTTCTATACTGCAATGATATAATGTTAATTTTGTATTAATTTAAAACCGCCTTTTTGTCAATTTTCTTCAAATCCGTCCCTCTCGCACTGCGGGTCATTCCGCCTGGAGTAACGGGGACTTTTGCACGGACGATATATCTCCTTAATAGATTCATGACATGCGCAAAAATTTTCAATTCTCGTAGGTAGTGCATTTTGCCTGCAAACTCCACAGGAATTTCAATCTCAAGTTGATGTTGATGAAAATGAGAATTACGCGGTAGACCCGCAGGACCTAGGTTCAATTACCTTTTTTGTGAAAAACGCAAACGGGATCCCTATATGTGGTCAAAACAAAATTCAAATATGTGCAGGCAGTTTCTACGTTTATAGAGTACAAAAAAAAATTGAGGAATGAGGACTCAAAAAATATTCAAAATTCAAAAAGTTTATTTTGCAAAGTAGGTATATAAGGTCTTTCAATTTAAATGGAAAGTAATATAGGAAGTGATTCAGTATCGTTAATACATCACATTCCACTGCAAAGCATTTTTTTTGGGCGAACTTTTTTTTCACTTCTCAGTACAAAGTGGTCCAATCAGCTGACTCAGTTTGTATGGACAAGTGAAGAAAAAGTTCGCGCAAAAAAAATTACTTTGCAGTGGAATGTGATGTATTAACGATACTGAACAACCTCCTAAATTACTTTCCATTTAAATTGAAAGACCTTATATATAATACACGTTTCACAAGTCAAATTTTAATCTTATAAAAATATATGTAATAAAATAATAAATGTACATGAACTAGATTAAATGTTTATTTAATTTATGTAGCAATATGTATACGATTAAAATTATAGGTAAAATATTATTATACAAGGTGAAATCCAATCAAACGCCCGAACCCATACCGGAGACCCGGCCAGGGACCAGGAATAAGGTTCAATGATTGCCAACCGAGCCCCCAGCACGAATCCAGGCGGCCGACCAAATCCCATCCTATATACTACATAGTAATAGGTTACATATATAAATACATGCCTACCTCCGCCCATTCGAGTAGTCTTGCTAAGAAGAACGGGCAAGAAACTTGGCAAAATCATGTCTTTTTTTCAACATAAACTTATACTATACATCAAATTACTTATATCTACTTTAACCAAGGGATAAGAAAATACAAGACAGCAGGAATTCAGGTTAATGAAAAAAGAAAAACATATATATGTTTGTCTACCTGTCTCATATAGTCTATTTCCTTTTACAGTCTGTAATTAATTAATGTTAACTCTTTAGGGGGATCAAAAGTTAGGAAATTATACAAATTAATTAAATTATTACCTACTATCATCACAATCAGTATTGGGAACAATATAGGTATATATGTATATATTGTTCCCAATACTGATTTTGATGATAGTAGGTAATAATTTAATTAATTTGTATAATTTCCTAACTTTTGATCCCTCTAAAGAGTTAACATTAATTAGTTACAGACTGTAAATTGGGCTACCCAGAAGTAAAAACCTCATTCCAATCCGACCAGCAGTTTTTTACATTAATCGCATTCACACAGACCATAGAGATCATAATACCTACTATTGTTACATACATAACAATTTAACAAATTATTGAGCTTTTTAATATAATTATTTATATTGATTTTTTTTTTATTTTTATTAATTTATATTTATTTTGTAATGTATTTTACAGCACATAGGTGTAATTATAATATGTATTTTATTCATTATTTATTTGTTTATGTACATTGGTTTTGTAGTTAGTTAAATTAGTGTGTTTTCGTTTATTATTTGGTAGTAAGTATTAAGTTTTGTACACATATGATTACTGTTTTCTTTTTATATATTCCTGAGGGCCAATTATGTATCTTTAGTTGCCATCTGGACCGGGTGTCTATCATCAAAAACATAGATATACTATCGAATTCCGATTGTCTAAGGATAAGTTCGCACTTGAAGTGACGTCACAGTTCGTAAATAGTTCAATACCCACTAATGGCAATTTTGAAAGTTCCGTTTTTATCTATGTTTTTGATGATCGGCACCCAGTCCAGTTGGCAACTAAAGATACAGAATAGAGGGGCTGGTCTTCTTTCGGTTTGCTGGAAGAAATCTCTCATAGAGATAAGCTCGCCGCTGTACACTAATTTGTAATGATTACGTGTGTAATTAAATATTTTGTGTACAATAAAGATAAATATGAATAATCATTTTCTTATTTTAATATTTTAATGTATGAATTGAATAAACTTAAGTTACCTACCTGCATATTGATTGATGGATAACTTGAAGTATGGGACGGGGCAAACTGAAAACCAGAGTTTGTCCCATTTCGTCGCATATTAGTTGTAATTATTGTTTTAATGTTGTGGCAAATAAATATATTTTCAATGCAAGTGCTCGTAAAGGCCCACTTTTTATGCATCAGAACCGAAAAGAAAGTCGATTATTTTGCCCTAAGGCTTTATTATTACTTTTTATTTTTATTTATTTGCAATGGTTGGCTAACCTGCAGCCTTTCCTGTGTACCATAAATGTTGTACTTTTTTGTTTAACGGCTCTGGATACAGTCCTTTTGAGACAATCATAATTAAAAGTTCACAAGATTATATTTGTTTTATTTCCTCACACTATGCATTTAAAAACGAAGTATGACACACGGGCGTAAGAGCAATAAATTACTCGGTTACGTTTAAATTATTCCTTTTCGCAATTGTAGCATAAACTACTATTCTATTTCTATTTCTAAATACAAAATTAAAAAAAAAAATAACAATAAAAATCAATCACTCACTGGAAGCATAGTTTACACCGGAGACACTTGACAGTGTTCTCATGGTACATGACTATGTGGGCATTCATGTTGTGTTTGTAGTAGCACTTGTAACCGCACACCCCGCACTGGTGCGCGAAGTAATGGAACCGGATGTGCTGGCCTAGCCGGAAACGGTTTATGAACCTGCAGTGGCAAATCTCGCATTCGTAGCGGCCGCTTTCCTAGAATATAATAAGGTAAGAAGTGTAGTGAGGATGAATGAAAACAGAGCGACGAAAGAAATTTATAATTTATAATCAGTACAGCTCGCGTATTGTAAAAAGAATACGTCTGAAGTTAGGCAATGAACCTGCGCACAACACGATTATCGGTCTCTTTGGCGGTAAGGAGTAGGGCGCGACCGGGGAACTGGGGGAAATCCCCAAACATCTCCGCCGCACGGCTCCGCCCCCTAAGCTATGGCCTTAGTATAAGGAATACTATTGGCTGTTTGTTTCCCGCACATTTCGCGATTGGCTCCTCAGTCGACGTTTGTTTGCTGTGCTGCGTTCAAGCGTCCATTTCGCTCTCAAAGTACAGTCGCACACAAAAGTGAACGTGATGGTTTTACACAGAAAAGAAAGAAAGATGATTTACGATGTATTGTGTTGTATGAAGAAAGACGATAGAAACAAAAGTTTGACACAGTGCAATTATGTTGTCAGTTTTAAATAAAAATTGTATAGCGAAATAGGTTTTTTTCTAGACTGTAGTTTCCTACACATTATGCACCTACTCGTACATAGAACCTGTCTAATCCTAAATAGTCTTTAAGTATTATGTGTTTTGTGTTGTGTTCTGTTGAATAAAAATCTTTTTATTTATTTATTTTATTTATTGACTTACTTCATTAGGTTGAATAATTATGCAATATCACCCGTCAGCTTGTAGTGACCGCAATCACTTTTATGTGCGACTGTATACATGCGTAAACTCATCCACGGCTAGCTTCAGACGTATTCTTTTTACAATACGCGAGCTGTACGCACAGCAGGGTTGCCATCCGTACGAGGTTTCTCGTACAAGTACGAGATTTAGAGGTCCCGGTACGAGGTACGAGCTCACATCCATCCTCGTACGAAATTGTACGAGATTCATGAATACAAATTTAAATTTTAATTCGTGGATACAAATTATATCTATACCACTGAGAGTGTAAGTTTTATGCAGCGTTTTCCGGCAATCATTCGCTACCGCTAAGGAATTCCCCCGATATTAAACTTCAAAAATTTCATTTTTTTATGTTTGTAGCAATGGGTATGTTTGCACACTCGCTTGTGAAACACTGAACTCGAAGATGGAACAGATAATGATGCTATAGTATAGAGGATATTATATTTGATAACTCAGTTCTTCAGTTAGGTGCATTAATTTTAATTACCTAAGATACATTAAGTATTAAAGTTTCATATTATACTTTGTTTGATTACGTTCGTAACCGTAATTGTAATATTTATTTCAAACTCCTGATCTATGAATTACAACTCAAATGAAAACAAAACAGAAACAAATTAAAAAAAAACTAAAATTATAAAACTTATAAGTAACTATTAACAAAATGCCAAAACTGCATAAAATATTGTCTATCATAACTTGATTTACAATTTAAAATATGGTAGTAAATTAATGGTCGGTTGTTTAAAAGGTGTGTACGAGGTTGTGTTGCCAAAGTACGAGATTTTCGACCCTGTCTGTACGAGGAGAAGCCATCGGTGTCTGGCAACCCTGACGCACAGTCGCCCACAGTCAGTCTCCGTTAGTGCGCACACTATGCTAACTCAACGCACTGTTGTCGTTAGAACCAGAATGTGATTTGTTTGCTGATAGATTTTTTTATTTTGAAAAAATCTTTTTTCAAGAATACCCGATTTCATTTTGCGGTTATTCCATTAAATCCCGAAAATCTCATTCCCAGAGCTGGCAACCCTAAAGACAGGCGTTGCTATATGTAACAAGTAGACATCGGATCTGCGCTCAAAAGTGTCCGAACAAAGAGTGTCAAAACCATTGAAAACTAAAAAAGCGTGTCACTCGCATGTCAATCAAGATTGAGCCATGCATCAATGACATACGATTCAAATTAAAATGTTTTGTTTCTTAATATTTTGACACTTCACTAAGGACACTTTTTTCGTTAATCTTGTACTAGACCCGAGGTCCATGGTTTATATGTCAATGTATGTATAGACTTAAGATTCGCTGCGCTTAAAAGACGTACATAGCGTGTAAGAGATGTCCTGCCTTTATGAACACCTTGCAAGAGAGAAAGAGATGCACAACAAAGAACAGCTGTGTCAATGTTTTTTTCAAGTAACTGCCCATAGCTACCCGCTTGCTTGAGTATGATTGCGGATTTTATAATAATATTTAAATAATACGTAACTAAATTGACAAATAGTGATTGGTTTATCTTGTGCAGTAAATGTGATGTGACAAGGAGAAATATCCCAAATAATTACACATTTCACAGGTAAATATGATTTTGTCATTAGAATGTTTCGAACCACATTTTGCCCAATTTCTCGTATTAATCGATCCAAAAAAAAGTTTTTTCAGTAACGTATTGATTTTCTTTGTTATACAAGGTGACTTTTTGATCATCGTCCAAATTCATACTGGAGGCTTGATAAGTGTTCAGTATCTTGGATCAGTAACAATTTTTGTGAAATTCGTAAAATGAAATTTCGCCTTCCCATATAAATTCAATTCCAGTCCCGAGTGAATCACTATGGGGAGTCGAAATTTCATTTTACGAATTTCACCAAAATTGTTATTGATGCATGATACTGATCACTTACTAAGCCACCAGTATGAATCTGGACGATGATCAAAAAGTCACCTTGTATTTAGTAGTTATATTCAGCATTGTCCGCAATATTTAGTAAAATAGTAAATCTAATAGTAATGTCATAGTAATTTTTTGGTATCATTTTCTCTACTACATTGTTTATCTTGTACATTCTAAATCTATGATAGTATGTATCAAAATCGTCACCTCAGAATGGTACTGCCCATTGTGTGTTCTATATTCTTTTACAGAGTTAGTTCCCCATTGACAATTAACGCACTTGTAGAGGGACTTGACATACGCTTCATTCTCCCTATCCGTCTCCAACCAAGCTTGCAAAGCCTCATCTTCAATTTTGAACTTCTTGAACCTAACATTCTTTCTTTTCGTTTTAATATCCTTGATTAATTTGTATTTAGGGTTCACTTTGGGTTTTTTTCTTGTCGGTTCTGCACTAGCTGTCTCTGGTTCATTTGGTTCGGAGAGATCATCTTCATCGTCCCAGTATTCGTTGAGTTCTTCTTTCTTCACATGTATTGGTAAATCGTAAGCTAAGGGTACCTCGACAATGAGCTCGTGGGCTTCTGTTTTTATTTGTTGAATAGCGACACCTAGCTCATTATGATGCAAACTGATTACGTTGGTATTGACAGGAGATTTGGATAATTTTGATAGAGTACGCGGTAATGATTTGACCTGAAATAAGAAAAAAATATTAATGAAGAAAAACTAAAGAAGAAACTCTACCCTCTACCAATGGCGTGCATAGAACTTTTTTCCGGAAAAGCAACCAGAAGGACAAGCTTGACAATAAAAAAAAATAAGAAAATTTAAATAACACTTTGAAAAAAAAAAGTTGATATAAAAATGTTCACTCTAGGGTAGACAGTGTCTACTCTGGCGTCATACAAACTTTTTTTTTCAAAGTGTTATTTAAATTTTTTTATTTTTTTTATTGTCAAACTTGACCTTCTGATTGTTTTCCCGGAAAAAAGTTCTATGCACGCCACTGCCCTCTACCCTTTGTGCAATTGTTGCAATTTTGTGTGCAATTTTTTCTAATATCATTGACTAATACAAAAAAAAACAAAGTAATTTAGCTTAACACTGTTAATTTATTTAGCAATGAAGAAAATTTAAATGTTAACAACTACTACACATTTGTTTGTTGTTTATTATATTTAATAGCTAGTGTTCCTTGATAATGCCGTAAGGCGAAACCGGTTGGAGTAATATAAAGTGATATTGTGAAACAGTACAAGTGTTTTTATCAAGATTATGATGATGTTTCTGTTAGAAAAAGCAAAGATGTTGTCTATGCTCTACACTGGATGTCTTATCTATGAATCATACAAGTGACCATAGATAAGTATAATCAAGTGACAGTTCTCGCTCTCTACACGATTTCTCGTTCGCCTTGTGTTTGTGTCGTCCAATTTTGTAATCAATAAGAATCTAATTGAATCTTATATAATAACATTTGACGCTGATGTACTATAGTTTATTTCATAAATAAATAAACGTATATTGAAAGTGCCTGACGGTTTTATTTCTCGTTCTTTGTAAGACGACACGCAAATATATCTGCACAACCTGCTCAGCCATATTCAACAGTTTCACCAAGTGCCGACAATCGCAAGAAGAAAATATAGTTTTGACAGCACTTATACTAAAATTAAAGCCTTCATAATCTGCTATAAGTTCACTGCAATAAACAAAATAATACCTGAGTCAGCATATCAGTAGCATTCAAGAATTTCTGCACAGAGTTGGCTTTGTTCTTAAACATAATTATCTTTTTCAAGATTGCTTCACATTCCCAACACACGAACGCTTGTTCCATGTTTAGATTCTGAAAAAAAAGAATTTTAAAAATAGGTTATTTGGAGCATGATAGAGGTGGGACGCCTGCTGGGCACAGGCGGATGGTCGGCTTTCTAGTTGGAGCTATTCCATCCAATTCCCATTGCTTGGAGCTTTGGTATCCTATTGTCCCAGTTGCATTCCCTCCTCAAATCTTCCACTTCTCTTAATATGTCTGAGTACCCAAGGCACTTGAGGTCTTCTTCTTTAATGTGATCATTACCAAATTTTAATACTTCCCATCTTAGGCTAGAATATATAAAGCATTCACCTAAATAGTGCTTACTCGTTTCCTCCTCGCCGCAGTGTGGGCAAGAGGAGCATAAAAGTTTATTATTAAACCATGATTCAAATATTGTAGTTATAAGAAATCACTTCTTAGACCTAGTAAAGTAGTATACCATTTGTATTCACGTAACGTACACAAATTTTTACAATTTCTGTCACTTTCAAGTGTCAACGTTCATGTCGCATTCAAAAGTGGGCGTGAGAAGTTTGATAGCAGTTTAAGCAAAATAAGCGCCATGCGGAACGCGCTGTAAATCTTCATTAAATATAGTTTCACCGTGTTTGGTTTTCATATTTTCCTGAATTTTCAACAAAGTTACATCTGCCATGGTCGTGGGGTGACGGTTAATTTTTACCTTTACTCCTTGCTTTGCTTGTGCACATTTTAAGCGGGAGGGCGGGCGGTGCTTAAGTCTGCATTTTGAATAGCATGGTAAGAGTGTTTAGCGGAATATTGCAAATTATTAATATTTCCACAAATTTATGATGGACTTCCGCAAAATAATGCCTTTTTCAATAAATTTTTACTAATGTTTAACTTTACGTTATTTAATTAATTATCGAAAAGAAAGACAAGAAAGACACACAAAAGTGAGACAAACAAGACAGACAAGAGTACAAATGTAATGAATCCTAATGTGGGGATTAGAGTTTACAAAAGACACACTTGTCAAATAATATAGAAATAGTGCATAAAATATTTTTGTATACATATTATCTTTTTGGTTGCAAATAAACATATTTTTATTTTTTTATTTTTAATGTAAAAAAGTACAAAACATGTAAGGAATCTGCACGTTTGACATGAAGTTAAACAAATGGATGTTTACATTTTATACTTTTCTTCTGCTTCCAGTTTTCAAAAACAGTCTCTAAGTCAAAGGAGAAACATAACTTTGTGGCTATCAAATTCGCTATCTTCAGCCCCTTTCAGTCTCCTGCCTCCCTCACCGCCCCACTCGCCTGCAGCGATCACCGAATAAGCGGGAGTCAAGATTAGCGAGGCCCTACTGTAATAATGTAAATGTAGTGTTCAGTTAATTTTAAATAAAAAGGTGATTTTCAGTTACATATTCATTTTATATTTGGCCTGACCTTGTGGATGTTAGGGGAAATATACAGTTACTTACTTTTGTTGCAACAGTGGCCTATGTCACAAAAAATAGTTAATTTGTTGTTACTTTCCAAAATAATCTACTTCATCACAAAGAATGTACCATAGTACATAAAAAATACATCTGTAGCCTAAGCATGAAAACATCTCCGTATAGTTGTGTTTCAAACTATATCAAAATCATATGGAATCTGGGATACCGCTCTAAGCTGACAGTAGCGGAAATAGCAGCTACGTATGGAAACTAAGTTTAGTATCAAACGCAACTATACGAAGAAGTTTTCTTGCTTAGGCTACTGGACACTAAATTCAAGTCTAATATAATTACTATGTATTAAATTTAAATTCATGAACATTCAAACCTCAGGCCTCAAAGCTTAGGCCACTTTTGCGCTGACCGCCTCAATTCCAATGGCCAAAATACAACTTTTAGCTAAGAACAATGTAAAACCAATAGTTTTACTATATGTATAAACGTATTTTTAGTGATATTATGGTAGCTTCAAAATAATTGGATTTTCCGTAAGAGTAATATGTTAGAAAAATTACCTAACTCTTATGGAAAATATTTAAGTATAAAAAACACTTTATATGCTCCTTCCTTCGGAAAGTACATTATTTGATTTAACATACATACCGGATTGAAAATATCCAAGATGTAGAACAAAACATCAGCGAGTTGCCCGGTTCGGGAGAGCCGCCTATCTGTGGCGAAGCACCCCACGCAGAACTGTGGTGGTATATAGCCTTTCTCAGATTTAATAGATACTTCTGTCATTATGTGTAGCAGAGGAATCAGACGAAGAGATTGTGGATAATATCCCGGAAAAAATTAAAGAACGATAGAAATACTTAGGTAGGTATGTATCGATCGAGAACAGTGTTGCCAACTAAAAAAGTTCAAATTATCGGGTTTCCACGTCAAAATTATCGTTTTGACGGCAAAATTATCGTACAACCAAGAGCTGTGTTTAATTTGATCGTCAGGCAACTTCCGCCTAAATGTCATTTTTTACACGTGTTGAATTTGTATGTTATGCCATCCTGCTGTAAATTTTAGGCGTACGTCCCCGATGATCAAACTAAACGCAGCCAAGGAGTTTGCATACGAATTTGAGAACATGTGCCAGAAAAAAAAAACCTACTGTTTTGGCCAGTTTTTGAAACGGTTGATTTTTGCGGGATATGGACTAGTAATAAAATTTGTAATTTTATAATACTAGCCCTTATGTTAGATACACAGTCAAAGAGAATTAATGAAACTACAAAATATTAAATAATAATACTATCTATTTTACACTCGTGCTTGCGTTTCAAAATCAACAAAACAACACAAGCACAACACTCACACAGCGACAATGTCGTCTGAATCTGATTGTTTTCTCGTATTTACATACACAAACGCATAGTACGAGTGAGGAAGAAAGAAAGTTGTCTGCTGGTGTTTTAATAGCGTTTAATTTAACACACAATCTTAACACAAATGCGTTCCGTTTACTTAGTTTTAGCGTTTTGATGCTTTTTTATTCAATGCTCAAAATTATCGTACGTTTAACGTAATTTATATAGTTGGTATCGTACATCGTACCCATGGCTAAATTATCGTACGCCCCCATAATTATCGTACGGGTTGGCAACACTGATCGAGAAGATCGGCAACGGGTCCGTATAATGCACGTTTAAATAATATACGTTTAGTAATGCACGGCCTGTAATTCATTTACATGTACATGGTTTCTAGAGGCGTACATTATTCTCAGTAACTAGTAACTACTGGACAGACAGGTGCTTTACGTCTCGTTTATAGTGCGTTTCAAAAATAGTTCCCATTGTTGCAGAATACTTTGTGGGAAAGCGTTTCGGAGCTCTGGTAATTATAATAGATTACATAAAGGAATATTTTTGTATGAAAATAGACTGTTTTATTTGAACTCCAGACAGTGACAAGCTGACACACAGAAAACCTCAGACCACCAACCCTCTATGAACGTTACTGGAGCTGGCCAGTGTCTTACACCCATGCCGTTATGTTGAAAGCAGCAATATCATCCAATCCATAGACATCCATCCATCCATCAGCCTAGTTCGTCACGGCGGCCATCCTGAAAGAATTGCCCACAGCCCCACACGCTGTGCAGGTGGATTGGTGAGCGCGGTGCCAGAATCCTCACACCAGTGACGCCACTGCCCGTCATCAGTCTGTTCCATATAGGGCCCGGCTATTAGGGATGGATATACCGCCATCCATCGCATCGGTCCCAGGCATAGTGGGCCTCCGGTTTTTTCCCTGTGAGCTGTCCTCTTACTCTCCCCCGAAACTTACTTCGAGGGCGTCTCCAAATAAGATGGTGATACCTCCACAGTCAAACCCAGCATCAGCTCTACCAACTCTGACAAGACATAATTACAATTTTGTTAGCTCGGTAGCGGCTGTAGCTCAGGCGTATAACGCTGGCTTCTCAATTTAGAGTTCCAGGATCGATTCCCGATCGGCATCAATGAGCCTTTCGGAATTGTTGTGCATAGTATTTGTTCTTACTTACCACTTGTTGAACAATGAAGGAAAACATTGCAAGGAAACCTGCATGCCCTAAAAAGCGTATATTTGTGCCCTAAGTACGGCGATAGGACTCACCACCCATCACGTTGGGACGTTATAATCGTCGGTAAAACGCGGGTGTATCAAGTATGGCCTGTGACTTGCATTTCACAGTTCACACCCGGAACACCTCTGACACCCCCTCGGGGATTAATTTCGTGACTATACATTTATTTTTATATTTACAGTTGTCCACAAAGCCTTTATTAAAATACTAGTTTCAGATCTCCACAATACCTCTAAAGAAATAATAACAATAATTACTTGATGTTTTTTCTTGAGCGGTTTTGCAGCCGTATTGTGAAAAATCCGCCTTTTTATAATTATGTAATCGAAACAGAACACTTAAATTCAAAATTCACTCTAGTCATTCAACAAAACCTTACATACTACCTATGTACTCGTATTATGTATGCTGCCATCGTAAAGATACCAGTGGTTTCTGTAAACGAGAATTTCAAAAATTTTGAATTTATAAAGCACTTAATTCTGGTACATGTACCATAATACATGGTGCTCATTACCACTCTGGAAAACAAAAACCACATTTCATGTTCCGAATTGGTATAGGAACTTGCTTTTCGTGTTCCGAATTGACCAGTGTCAGTTCAAAAAATCTTGGAATAACAAATAAACAACAACGAGATCACAGCACTGGTGGCCACTAGAGAACTAACAAGGTATTTTACTAGCGATTTACAATGAAATGAGCAGGCACAACAACAATAAATGCTGCCGTTTAATAATAACTACCTACTCCAGTCGTCTCGAGTTTTTTGCGCAATCGCTAGAAAATAGGAAAACCCGTTAGATTGATTACCAAGGTACAAAGTAATCTACCAAAATCATTTCTGTTATAGCTTTTTAAATGGACAATAGATATTTTTGCAGTCCACAAAAATAAAATTTGGCTCAAAAAGGAATTGTATCCAGATCCGCAAAACAAGACTCTGCGTATAAAAAAGCTTCATAGGCATGTGATTCTTTATTCTGAGTGCGTGACCAATATACTCTCCCTGCGTTCCGAAATAGAATTATATCGCTAAAATCGATTACGAAAGACCTCGGACGAAGCATTAATGCTTTGATGCTTCGTCCGAGCGAAAGACAAGTATGAAGAGAATGGCTTATGATCCATTGTAATTCTATTTCGGACCGCGGGGTCTACGTGCGTGGCTGCGTGTGTTGTCGTATGTAGGTATCACATTCACATATCCCTCTATAATTTGTGCACATATTTTAGTTGTCTTGGTGAAAATATCCTCTGCACAGAACACTTTTTAGCTTTTTACCATCCTCTGCCAAAACGAAGTGGTTATTTGATTAAGACCTGGCATTATTGCCCTTACCGGATAAGACACACACGATCTAATGACTTGGCAAAACTGCCTTAATACCTGGATTTTACGTCAATAACCTGATTTTACTTGAATTTACTTAATGAAGACTTGGCCTAGTTGCCTTACTTGGAAAAGACATTAAAGACTTGGCTATTGGATGGCCTTAACCTGCTAAAATATGAAGATTTGGCCCAAGTTGCCTTACACTGATAAACACAACTTATGACAAGGCTGTATGGTCTGAAACCTTTGCCTGCCTGACAAGGGCGAAAAAAAAAAAAAAAAAAAAAAAAAAAAAAAAAAAAAAAAAAACGGTTGGAAAAAAGGCGCAAAGATGTGATGGCGTCGTTATCTTGTTTTATTGAAAAAATATTGCATTTTTTGGGTGTTTTGATCAACAATAGTGGTAGAATATTGTGAATTAAAATCGCCGTAACCTGTGTTGTGTTGTTCAATGGAACAAAAGTGCGGGCTGTGCCTTTTCGTGTGTTTTTTCTAACCGTGTTGTATTTGCGTTATAAGGTTATCAGTATAGCGGAAACGACATGACAGTGACTTAGACAGGACAGACCTTTCAGATGATCCTCAATAGAAGAGGATAGTGCATATAAACATATAATAACTATAAAGTCAGACGTGGCTGTATGGGCTAGATCCTTTTGCCTTTCTACTTAGTGGGAAAATGAAACAAAAAAAAAAAAAAAAAAACGAAGTGGTTATATTGATTATCCCTCTATAATTTGTGTTATATTGCCTCTGCCTAGAAAGTGGTTGTGTGACTTGTATGTAAGCGAATAATGTTATTGGGATAAGCAGTTTTTCACTAAACCTGAAACATCCTTACCGCTGACGCCACAGTTATAATGTTAATTTAACTATTTAGGTTTATTAACGCCCACTCCTAATTTAACCTTACATGTTTCTTTACAAAATTAGGATATTATTACATAAAAAACTTGAAAGTTCGCTCTTTTACTTTCCGACTTTTCCGCACTAAAGCACAAGCTTGTGTTACTATAAGTTTACAGCAGAAAAAGAACAAGTCACACATAAATTGAAAGAGGCTCCTTTTTCGGCTGAGCATTGGAGCCGTTTTTTGAACGAAAACATGGATGCTAAAACTCCCGAAGTGGTAGGAGGAATCAATGATGCAGGTACATTTACCTATTTGCATATAACATAGCCTGACATCCAGATAGTCGTTCATAACCTCACACCGGGTTGAATATTTATGATTTTAATATTCAGTTGTATATTGAACATTTGAAAACCAGCACAGCACCAAGTGATTTTGTTGAAATGTATTCCAAATAGTGTTTATTCATCTTTCCCTGTTACGTAGTGCCTGCTCATACTTTTGACCTCACTAGGGCTGGACAAAAAAATAACAAAATTGAAACAATAGATTATGGGACATAATAATATATACAGGGGTCGTTACTCGAAGTGTTACCAATTCAAAATGCAGTAATTTTGACAATTTTGCTTCTTTTTATTTATAAACTTCAATATATAGAAAAAAAAAAACATTTAAAATTAAAAAGAAAAAGTTATTGTTCGATGTGGCCACCTTTAGCATGGATAACAGCATTGAGTCTGGCCGAGAACAAGCTATACGAATGTGGTCTGCTGATATTTTGTTCCATTCTCGGTGAAGAGCAATCTTTAAGGCGTTGACGGTCTCATATTTTTTGCTGACACTTTGGCCTCTAGAATTGACCATAAGGAAAAATCCATTGGGCTTAAGTCCGGCGAATATGGTGGCCATTGTTGCGAAGAAATGAAGCTCAGAAGCTTTCTTGCAAAAAAAATTGTTCACGGGCTTTGTGGGATGGTGCCGAGTGTTGCTGAAATGTTCAATGGTTTCTACCGAATTTCTTACGTGCCCAAGGTAACAAAGCATCGTTTAAAATCTTTTCACGGTAGATTTGCTGGTTTATCTTTGCACCCTGCTCAATGAAAACGAGAGGTGAACATCCCGTAGCAGTTACCGCAGCCCAAACCATCACTGATGCTGGTGCTTGCTTTCGCAGAGCAATTCGTTGGTCTTAATTGTTGTTTGATCTACTCTTGCCTTCTACTAAATGCCTTTTACTGCCTACTAAATGCCTTCTTATTCTTATTCTTATTCTTATTCTCTTTAACCATACGCGATCATTTTGTCTGTTCACATATTGCTGAACCGTAAAAAAATTTTCATCGGAAACTACCAAATTTTCAAGCTTGCTATCAACGTGCAAGTGCTTTAACTCCTTAGCTCTTTCTAGGCAAACTGCCTTTTGTGCAAGTGTCAAGTCTTGCACTTTTTGTATTTGTAAGGCTTCAGTTGTAGTTTTTTTTAATATGCGTCCTATGCTCCGGGCAGATACATTAAGACTTTTCGCCAATTTAACTGCGCTTTGTCATGGATTTCGTTCAATTCTAGCCTTTACCTTTCGAACCATTTCTGATGATGTTGCTGTTGTTGGATGTCCACCTCCATGGCGTTTCTTGATGCTACCCGTATCATTGTAACGCGTGATAGTCCGATACACAAACATTATATTCAGATGTAAATGTCATAGCGCATTAACAATGCCTGGTTGCGATTTTCCAGCCAAATACAAAGTAATGACACTGTGGCATTTGAATTCCATCTGGATAACTTTTTTTAGCAGCGACGAAAAACAATGAGCTTCTGTACGTAGGGCGGCTGATATGTAATCTCCTTGGTCAGAAATATATACAAAAATAATGCTGGCTGGTATGGATTTATATTCGTTTGTTATTCTATTTTCAAAATGTATTACATTCATTTGTTTATTGCATCACGTTTATTTGTCTCCTACAATTGTTTCGAACATGTCGGTAGAAAAAGTGAAAATGGATAAAATCGAGCAGCGTGCGGTGATTAAGTTTTTGACTAAAGAAGGGAATACGCCTTCGGAGATCAGACAGCGTATGTCACATGTGTTTGGCAGTTCGTGATCTTCCGAATTTGTTATAAAGTTTTGGTCAAGGCAGTTTAAATTAGGTCGTGAGAGCCTCGAAGATGATCCTCGTAGCGGAAGACCAGTTTCGGCCGTCACCGATGAAAATGTAGCCAGGGTGAAAAAAAAATATATTAGAGGACCGACGAGTGAAGCAGTGGGAGATAGCTAGAGATGTGGGCGTCAGTAAAGAGCGAGTCAATGAAATAATTCATGAGCATTTGAACATGTCCAAGGTTAGTGCACGTTGGGTCCCTAGAATGTTGACTGCATTTGACATGGAGAGGCGTGTCAAATGTTGCGAAGAGTTTTTGTACATGAGTCGAGGGAAAGAGGAAGAAATAATTTCTAGAATTGTAACATGTGATGAGACTTGGATTCGACAATGAGACCCGGAAAGTAAGCAATAGTCGTTACAGTGGAAATTTAAGGATGAGAAGCCGCCTCGGAAATTTAAGGTCTGTCCATCGGCCGGTAGACTTATGGCTACAATCTTTTGGGACACAGAAGGGATTTTGCTCATAGATTATTTACCGAAAAAAACTACAATGAATGCTGATTATTACTCAAACTTATTATATCAACTAAGAGAGACAATAAAAGAAAAACGGCGAGGTAAACTAAGCAAAGGAATTCTGATTTTGCACGATAACGCACCAGTGCATACCGCACGCACAACAAAGCTAGCAATTAAAGACAATGGCTTCGAAACCATTGACCACCCCCCTTATAGTCCAGATCTAGCCCCCTGTGACTATTTTCTGTTTAGACTTCTCAAGAAAGACCTCAGGCGACGAAGATTTATGACCGATGACGAAATGAAGGCAGCGGTTTCTGACTATTTTGACGACAAACCTTTTTTTTTTTTAATGGCTTAAATTCAATATTTGAAAAATTTAATAAGTGCATTTTACTAGCAGAGGACTATATAGAAAAATAAAAAAAAACTATCCAGTTACGTCTTTTATTTCATAGTTAGGTAGGTTACTTTTCAGCCTCCCCTCGTATGTTTAGGAACAATACAATAGACTTACGACTGTGAAAAAATCGGCGCCATATTGTAAACAGTTTGTTTGCTATAGCAACTTAAAGTTGGTAACACTTCGAGTGCCTACCCCTGTATTTCATCTGTCCCATTAGAATTAATAAACCTACCTAGTGTACCTATTTTACAAAATAAACTTTTTGAATCTGAATTTGAAACTCTATGTTAGAGTGAAAAGTGAATCTAAATTTGTCTAGCTCCCAGGTTTTAAATACAGACAGAGACTATTTTTGTATCTTGGTAAAAACATTTTTTAAAATATTTATTGTGTTAGAGAAGTAAAGTATTTTGAATTTTTTCAGATACCATGTATGAATCGATAATTAAAATAGGTGAAGAAAACTTTCAAATGATAGAAGTGTCTACTGCACCTGAAATCAAATATTTTGTAAGTAAGGTATGTAGATAATTAAATATACAATAAATATAAACTACTATTTATATTTCTTGTACCATCTTTGGGTTGACTGGTAGAGAATGCTTTATGCATTAAGTCCGCCATTTTGTACTTTTGAATTGTGCAATAAAGAATTTATGATGATGATGATGATGATGATGATAATTTATTTGTTAAATAGCAACTTTCAGGGTTCTGTCACTAGCAGAATCCTTTGAAAAGCTTTAGTGTCGGTCCGTCCGCACCATAACTCAACAATAGCTAGGCCATTTCAGCTGTGATATGTATAAGCTGGCTTGCAAAACATTACATTTAAAAACCAAGCAAAGGAATTGTTTGTTTACAGCACAACTTCAAAATAGCTAGTCTTAAAGACTATAGTTTGGCCTGTAGCATAAAGTTAATTTTTGAACTGTTGCCTTAAATTGTAAGAAGTGTCTAGTCTGCCACAAGTGGCCGTCTAGCAGAAAAGAAAATCCTGCCACTAGTGGTCGTTTAACAAAACTAAGTTACTAGTCTGCAACCAGAGCAGATATTCGAATTTTTATTGTATCTATGTGGAGGAGAGGTTTTTGAATTGTGTATTTTTTTTGTAAAATCATAACTTCACTTTTCGGGCTAAAATCGATTAATGACCTGAAGTAACTTCTGCAACTGCTTCGGCGCTGCGGTAAGTACAGCCCCTCCACCCTTGCATAACAAAGTGCGGGTGGGGGCTGCCCTACCTCCGCGCCTCTAGGGGTAGTAGCCACAAGACTGGGTGGATTCGGGGTGCTCTGATTCGGTTTTGAAACAGATTCAACATTTGTTTCATCCATGAAGTTGAAGTGCCATTCAGATAAGGATTACGTTCCAACGGTAATTAACTTGCGGCAGGATAACCGTTTCTGCTATTCAGCCACCAATAGCTATACTCACTACGTTCAACCAAAGTGTATTGAATATTGTGGTAGAATTATTATTTTTGTTATTCTGCCACTATTTTGCTAAACAGCCGCTAGTGGCAGGCTAGACACTTTGTAAATTATATTTATTCTTCCTCAGAATACTGTAGAGGACAACAGTCCCCTGCTAAATAGGAGTTCCATCAAACAAGAACCAAAGTTATCACCAGACTTGGAGCTGATAAGGGCACAAGTACCATCATGGCCGGTAATCCTGCAAGGATTACCCACTTACACAAACACAGGTAACATTAAACAACATAATTTATGTAATCAGAATAGAATGTGACTTTATATATCACGAATAAGTAGGATAGCCTTATTGGGCATCGGCACATATACCTAAATGAGGTACATGTGCCGTTGCTATAGTGTCAAGCTCTTATTTAATTATCTTTCTATTATTTATTTATTTATTACCATAAAATTTGTATGACATTACAGATATCCATTGCGTTATACAAATGAAAACAGACACAGAATCACAAAACATATTAGATTACATCAACAACATAAAAAAATCGTACATTTTCAGGGATTAACTGATTTCGGTCGCGGCTCCCTGTATCGTCTAAATACAATGCCCTCGGGCCAAAACTTTGGATCCCGGTATATCTATTTGTACTGTTCCGGAAGCCGGAGCACGAAAGACCCAAAGTTTGTCGTTCTCGGTGACCGCAGCTCCCCCAGCACAAGCTGAGATAAATCCTGGACTCGTCTGCTTTGGTCAAAGCGGGACAGGTATATCGCCGTCAAAGGCACTGCCGCACGGAGAGTTGTTTTTGTGGCAGCAGCGGAAGCGGTATTATGTATGTTCTATCGAGGAAATATCCGCAGACCCACTTTTCGCCCGTATTGCAATGACGATAAGAGCAAAAAAGGGGTCTGCGGCCATTTCTTTGATGGTACATACGCACATATTACTATGTTAATTTCAAATAACAACAACAAAACATTGTGCAAATTTGTGTGTGAGAGATGGAGGGAATGTGTGAGAGATGGAGGGAATGTGTGAGAGATGGAGGGTGTGTGTGAGATCTGGAGGGTGTGTGTGAAAGATGGAGGGTGTGTGTGAGACATGGAGGGTGTGTGTGAGACGTGGAGGGTGTGTGTGAGAGATGGAGGGTGTGTGTGAGAAATGGAGGGTGTGTGTGAGAGATGGACGGTGTCTGTGAGATGGAGGGTGTGTGAGAGATGAAACAAAATGTATAAAATTTACGTTACCAAATGTAATTCAAGTGGATGGTAATTTGCTTTTGCAGGGGTCCAAGCTGGAGTTAGTTAACGAAACTAAGTTTTTGGGCATTACGGTAGACTCTCGTCTTCAGTGGGGTCCCCACATAGAAGCCCTATGTGGTAGACTTAGTTCGGCCGCATACGCTGTTAGATTCATAAGGCAAATTACTGATACTGCTAGACTGTCTATTTTAGTTACTTTCACAGCATTATGTCATACGGCATGCTGTTATGGGGTAGAGCCGCGGATACAGACGCAGTCTTTGTTTTGCAGAAGAGAGCAATTCGGGCTATTTATAATATGAAGCACCGGGATTCATTAAGAGAAAAGTTCAAAGAAATTAATATATTAACGGTTCCTTGTGAATATATTTACCAAGTCATTAGATATGTCAGAAAAAATGTTGAGTCTTTCCCAAGACTTGGTGAGCAACATTGTAAGGAAACCAGAAATAAGCATAAACTGGCTTTTCCAAAAATCAGACTCGCCAAAGTGAGTACCTCTTTCGTAGGACATGGTATAAGATTTTACAATAAACTTCCAAAGGAGGTCCTAAAGCAGGGCCTACTGAAAAAGGCATATTATAAAATAAATGAATATTTGGATGATGGTGAAGCATGGTGTTACAGTGATAATGATATTTGTCATGATGGTAGGTTATAATTTAATTAATTAGTATAATTACTTAACTTGTGATTCCTCTAAAGAGTTAACATTAATTAATTACAGACTGTAAAAGGAAATAGACTATATGAGACAGGTAGGCAAAGATAATAATTTGGTTAAAGTAGATATGAGGCATTTGTTGTATAGTATAAGTTTTATGTTAAAAAAAAAGACATGATCTTGCTAAGTTTCTTGCCCCTTCTTCTTAGCAAGACTAATCGAATGGGCGGAGGTAGGCATGTATTTATATATGTAACCTATTATTAGTATGTAGTATATCGGATGGGATTTGGTCGGCCGCCTGGATTCGTGCTGGGGGCTCGGTTGGTGATCATTGAACCTTGTTCCTGATCCCTGGCCGGGTCTCCGGTGTGGGTTCGGGCGGCTGATTGGATTTCACCTTGTATAATATAATATATATTTTACCTATAATTTTAATCGTATATATATTGCTACATAAATTAAATAAACGTTTAATCTAGTTCATGTACATTTATTATTTTATTACATATATTTTTTTTATATAAGATTAAATTTTGACTTGTGAAACGTGTATTTTATATACCTACTTTGCAAAATAAACTATTTGAATTTGAATTTGATGGAGGGTGTGTGTGAGATGGAGGGTGTGTGAGAGATGAAGGGTGTGTGTGAGAGATGAAGGGTGTGTGTGAGAGATGAAGGGTGTGTGTGAGAGATGAAGGATGTGTGTGAGTGATGGATACAAATTAAGAATGGGACTACGGTGCAAAAATTTTTCAGAAACAATAATTTTACGTAGGTTTCCATTTAGCATTTAAGAGGAGGAAGAGACTTTATTTAGACAAGTAGACTCTCCGTGTCCTCATAACTTAGAGACTTCAGAGTCACTTCACGTTTTCATACGACCATACGAGTAGTTTTTTTTTATGAGCTATTTCGCAGCCGGACTATGAAAAACCCGCCTTTTTGTAATTAATCGAAACAGAACACTTAAATTCAAAACTTACTCAATAGTTATTCAACAAATTTCTAAATCTAATTTACAGAAACCAATGGAAACTTTGCGATGGCAGCATTTACAATACATAGGTAATAAGGTTTTGTTGAATAACTATTGATTGAATTTTGAATTTAAGTGTTCTGTCTCGATTAATTAGAAAAAGCCAGGTTTTTCATAATCCGGCTGCGAAATCGCTCTTAAATTTTTTGCGATGATATAAATTTTAAGAAATTTTACACCCGCACGTACGTTTGAAATTGCAGGCAAAATGGTAAGAGGCAAATAACTAGTACAGTATATTTTTTTATAATTTCATCTAAAATTCTAAAACTTTACTATTATATTAGTTTTTGTAGTCTCTTTTGTAAATTTGCTAAAATTAAGTTATTAAAAATATATTGTTAAAATTAAGTTTATGGTTACTAAATCTCTCCCTTCGTAGCTGTCTATTATTAAGTTTGCAATTTATTGTGTCGTACATGTATCTTGGTAGACCGAAGAGTTGACCACCATCTTACTTGCAAATACCCCCAAAGTTATTCGGGGAAGAGTAAGAGAACAGCTCTCAAACAGGCACTTCCAGCCCACCATGCTCTGGACCAATTGATGGCGGTATGTCCATCCTCAATTGCCGGGCCTTCAAAAAGAGACTGGTTACGGGCAGCGATATCACTAATGCAAGGATTTTGGAACCGCGCTCACCAACCTTGGAGTGATTTTCGACCACAAACTGAGATTTGACACTCATGTTGTATGTCATCTTATATTTATTTATTTATGTACCCATTTATCACAAATTTTATGTATTCATTGTTATTTATGTATTCTATAACTAAGATATATATCTATATACATAATAAAATTATATATATAAGTACATCATAAGTATTAAATCATATTTAGTTTTTTTTTTTTTTCGGGTAAGGTTAAGTTACCTAGTCATTAGTTATTTAGAGTAACTTTAATTACTTTGTCATTGTAGTTTTTAATTTCTCCTGCACGCCTATCAACTACTATTTATATTTCTTGTACCATCTTTGGGTCGACTGGTAGAGAATGCTTTATGCATTAAGTCCGCCATTTTGTACTTTTTAATTGTGCAATAAAGAATTTATGATGATGATGATGATGATGATGATGATGATGATGATGATGATGATGATGATGATGATGATGATGTTAGATCACAATGCAGTAAAGTCATAAGAACACTTTTCCAATGTAGAAGGGCAGTGGGTAGTAAATGGGGTCTGACGCCTAGCATAGTGCACTGGATATACAAGGCCATCATTCTACCACGACTGCTATATGGAGCAATTGTATGATGGCCAAGAACAGACATACAATCCACAAGAAAAGACCTAGACAAGGTGCAAATATTGGCATGCCTCATGGTCACTAGAGCCCTAAGAAAAACTCCAACCAAGGCTCTGGAAGTGATAACAGGACTAAATCCCTTGCACATTGAGGTCAAAAAGAGAACTACCGAGCAATGGTACAGAATGAAAATAAACAACTTTACTTTATGGATAAATGGGCAACTTTATGGATAAAGGGCATCCATAGCAGATAAATCAGGCTGTAATTTCGAAATGCTCCTTGCCAATAACGAGCTGATAAAGAAAGAAATATTATTCGATAAAAATTGGTGGGTATTCTAACTGGCCACTGTAGGCTGAACAAACATCTGTCAATAATGAAGGTACAGGAGGACTCCTCTTGCCCGCACTGCGGCGAGGAGGAAACGAGTAAGCACTACTTAGGCGAATGCTTTATATATTCTAGCCTAAGATGGGAACTATTTGGTAATGATCACATTAAAGAAGAAGACCTCAAGTGCCTTGGGTACTCAGACATATTAAGATATATTAAGAGAAGCGGAAGATTTGAGGAGGGAATGCAACTGGGAAAATTGAAATTGAATTGAAAATTGAAAAATAGTTTATTTATCACATAAAAAAATCACAAATACAGCACAGGAAAAAGAAAAACATTAAAATCATAATTATTAATTTAAAAAAAAAAAACATAAATATTCATATGTGATAAAAAGGGGCAGACTCAGCATCTGTTGTGTGAGCTGAAGATCAGCAATATAACGCTGGTTTTCGGCCTGTCCCTTTTCAGACCTCAATTTAATTTTCAAATTGCAGGTAGGTGTCTAGCTTACATCATGCTACATTTTCAGCTAGCCATAATCACACAATTTTTTTATAATAGTTTTAATATTAAACAAAAAAAGGTCAGTTAAAAAATAAGTAATTTCTATGTAAAATTTCAATTTTAAAATGATACAATAAAATAAATAATGTCACAAAATAAAAAGAAAAAAATACAAAATACATTATATTAATCAAATCAAATCAAATCAAATCAAAAATATTTATTTCAGACCAGTTTAGTCCATATTTAGACAATACAATAATTACAATAATTATAAGGCATTACAAATACTAATAATAATAATAATAATAATAATAATAATAATAATTTTAATTTGGAGCGCCCAAACCTGCAGCTCCGGACATATGGCAGTACACCCAATGTCCCATAAATGGACAGTCCTCTCTATTCGCGAGAGTGTTTAGGATGCTGTTGAGACTGCAATTGACCCTTTCTCTTAGTGAGGCTATGCGTTTACGAACGAGAGCATGAAAACCATCAGTTCCAGCCTCCGCAAACATTCCTGACGCGCTACAAAATCTGGGCAGTCTCAACATCACCCTAAACGCGTTATTATATTGCACACGCAGAGCATTGAAGGTCCTCTGCGTATATTTGATCCACAGGTTGCCCGTGTAAAGTGACTGACAGTATGCTTTAAACAGCGTTATTTTAACTGGTTTCGTACATCTTGCAAACCTGCGGGCCAGCATGTTGCAACGAACCGCCAACGCCCTGCGCTCTCTTTCTATATCAACGTCATCGTTGAGGTTCTCGGTAACCCAGTGACCCAGGTATTTAAACTGCGTTACCCTTTGAAGAGGACAATGATCAAGTGTGATGGACGGTAAGGAGGTGTGTGTTTTCTTTCCTGCCTTGAAAACAAGCAGCTCGCTTTTTTTAGCATTATACCTGAGCCCATGGGCCTTCGCATAGGATTCACATATACCTATAAGCTTTTTCAATGCTACAATAGATGGCGCCAACAGGACCATATCGTCGGCATAACTTATATTGTTGACAATCTGTCCATCAATTGAGCATCCCACATTGGCTTTACATAGCTGTGCTATCAAGTCGTCGACGTACAGATTGAACAGCTTAGGCGAAGATAATCCACCTTGTCTGACCCCACAATTCAATTTGTACGGCTCCGACATTGCGTCTCTCCACCTGACATTGTTAATCTGGTTTCCGTACCAGTACCCAAGAAGATTGATGGTAGTGAGAGGTACATTAGAGTCTTTTAACTTACTCCATAACAGTGGATAGGAAACAAGATCAAAGGCTTTACTAAGATCTAGAAAGCACGCATAAACTGGGTGTCTTTCTGTCTGTATAATAGCGGACAGTTTGCTTTAGACACAGAATAGCACTTTCCGTCGATAAGTTAGGTCTAAAACCGAACTGGCCATCTTGAAAATGGAGATGCTTCGCTAAGTGTCTATCGAGCAAACTATCTAGTACCTTAGCTATTATAGTGGGCAGAGATATTGGTCTATAGTTGTTAATATCCGCATTATCGCCCGTTTTGGTTTTAACAATAGGCACAATAATAGTCCTCATCAACTCCGTGGGCAGGTAGGAGTGACCAAGACAAAGATTAAAAAACATGGACAGAACACGAGGGAGGTGCACGCCCGCATGTTGCAGATGCTCGATGCTGAGGCTATCGTGTCCAGGAGACTTACCCCTCGTCATGTTCTTTATTACGATAGCAACTTCTTTAGCACTAAATCTAACCTGCGGTTCTTGGCCAGACTCCTCAGCATCGAACATCGGCTGCGGCTCGTTTAAGGGGGACTCTACCCGAAAATGATGTTTAAATAGGTTGGCTATTCTACTCGGTTCTGTCTCACCTTCAACACTCACAGGAAGAGCGGACCTGGGGTTCAGTTTGTTAGTCTGCTTCCAAAATCTACTGAAGTCCTTTACTTTATGACATGTAGCAATAATATCCATTTGAATTTGCTCCTGGTTTTGCTGACACCATTTTAATTTTGCTTTAAACGTTTTTCGAGTATTGCACATATAATCATAAATGCTTCCCGCTCCAGGCCTACCGTGAAGCACCCACATCCGAAAACCAAGCCGAGCCTCACAATGAGCAATTTTGCCCAGCCCAGCAGGCGTCCCACCTCTAAATCATCATCATCATCACCAACCCGCCTGCTCAGCGTGTGTGAGTATGGGCATTTCTTCCAGGAGGACCGCAAACAGTAGTGAAATCTTGAAAAAGCCTATGTCCAGCGGTGGATGAACCAGGCTGATGGATGGATGGATTATTACTTTTATTATCCACCAAAGGCAACGTTTTGCTACGCACTATAGGTACGCACGTAATCAGCTTTTAACGGACAGATGAATATCATGATCTTCATCAGAGTGGTCACAGCAACAATCCTCTGCTAGACATACATCTCTCCCAAAGCTTACCACAAAATCAAAAAGGATATTATGTTTTTCAGATATAAAGCAAGAACTTAGGGATGTTGATCAAACCGACCCTGAAGACGTCACCACACAATTGATCCCAGAAGGAAGTGAACAACCCGAAATGGAGGATGTGAAATATGTTGTAAGCAACGTCTTTGAAGATTTACCGAAGTCCCAGAGTTTTGTTTGGTGTAGCGACACGCGTTCTAATATTGTCTCTTTCACACACCTTGAAAATTGTATTCGCTATGCTGCTATCAGTGTTAGAAGCTGGCGAAATTGTTAATTTATGAACTCTGTGTAGTTCTGCGCCTGCTTGCACTGACGCCTTGCTAAAGACCGAATTAAAGGAGTAGTGTCCATAGGGGGCACAATAGTTTGGTGTCCAGACTGCGTGCCACGGAAATTAGAGACAGATAGAGGAGACTTAGTCATAGGGTCCCGTTTGGCATTATTCAGGTACGGAACCCAAAAAGGGAAATGTGAGTACAACTCTTACAGAGAGGGTTCCGTATGTTGTAATTTTGTCTGTTCATAATAGTTACAAACTATTACTTCTTTGATACATAATGTTGTGTTTCAGAACACACAAGACTATCTGGACATCGGTGAGACGGTGATCAATAAGCAGGACAGAGCGATTAATGAGCAGGACAGAGCGATTAGTGAGCAGGACATAGCAAGACCAGGACCCTCCTCAAAAAGTGAGTTAATACAATTTTTTCATGATTTCTGAACACATTCCGAATAAGGATACCTAAACTAGACTTATACATAGTTCAGAATGATTATATTAATTTTATTGGAAATAATAACACAGTATGATAAAAATAAATATCTGTTAGTGATTGGGAGCGATGCTTTTACAGCACTAAACGGCCTTTTCATGTACTTTACTCCCTGACTAACAAAGTGTAGGCAGGGACTAGATATCTCTACCTGCTGCGATCCAGACACACGAGCACTTCATAATAATGTCACCAATTTGGTCAGCATACCTACTTCTAAGGTCAGCTACTACTTAGCCGTAACTGTTGAGTTAGACATGGGGTTAGGGCTAGGTCAGCTACTACTGTGCAGTAACTGTTGAGTTAAACATGAGGTTAGGGCTAGGTCAGCTACTACTGTGCAGTAACTGTTGAGTTAGACTTGAGGTTAGGGCTGGATCAGCTACTACTGTGCAGTAACTGTTGAGTTAGACATGAGGTTAGGGCTAGGTCAGCTACTACTGTGCAGTAACTATTGAGTTAGACATGAGGATAGGGCTAGGTCAGCTACTACTGTGCAGTAACTGTTGAGTTAGACATGAGGTTAGGGCTAGGTCAGCTACTACTGTGCAGTAACTGTTGAGTTAGACATGAGGTTAGGGCTAGATCAGCTACTACTGTGCAGTAACTATTGAGTTAGACATGAGGTTAGGGCTAGGTCAGCTGCTACTGTGCAGTAACTGTTGAGTTATACATGAGGTTAGGGCTAGGTCAGCTACTACTGTGCAGTAAATGTTGAGTTAGACATGAGGTTAGGGCTAGGTCAGCTACTACTGTGCAGTAACTGTTGAGTTAGGCATGAGGTTAGGGCTAGGTCAGCTGCTACTTTGTAGTAACTGTTGAGTTAAACATGAGGTTAGGGCTAGGTCAGCTACTACTGTGCAGTAACTGTTGAGTTAGACATGAGGTTAGGGCTAGGAAATATTATAAGACATATATATGTATTTGAATTTAGAAATCCGCTGACATCTATTGATATAATAATAATAAAAAGGATATTTTAAATCATGAACCAGACTTTTAAAGGAGAATTTAGTCAGCCGGCGCTAGATGGCGTTATCATGCAGAGTGCTCCGATACTAAATATTTTGTTATATTAAACTGTAAATTTGGATTTGATTTGTTTAATAATACAGTTCGCTCTGCAGTCTTAGCGAGTCTGATTTTTGGAAAAGCCAGTTTATGCTTATTTCTGGTTTCCTTACAATGTTGCTTACCAAGCCTTGGGAAAGACTCAACATTTTTTCTGACATATCTAAGGACTTGGTAAATATATTCACAAGGAACCGTTAATATATTAATTTATTTGAACTTTTCTCTTAATGAATCCCGGTGCTTCATATTATAAATAGCCCGAATTGCTCTCTTCTGCAAAACAAAGACTGCGTCTGTATCCGCGGCTCTACCCCATAACAGCATGCCGTATGACAAAATGCTGTGAAAGTAACTAAAATAGACTAGTCTAGCAGTATCTACATCAGTAATTTGCCTTATGCGTCTAACAGCGTATGCGGCCGAACTAAGTCTACCACATAGGGCTTATATGTGGGGACCCCACTGAAGACGAGAGTCTACCGTAATGCCTAAAAACTTAGTTTCGTTAACTAACTCTAGCTTGGACCCCTGCAAAAGCAAATTACCATCCACTTGAATTACATTTGGTAACGTAAATTTTATACATTTTGTCTTTTTTGCGTTTAAAACTAAATTATTTACAGTAAACCAATCAAGCACCAGTGATAAAGTTGTATTCGCGCCGTCAAGGATATCTTTACAAGGGTTGTGTGTGCGTAGTCTTATGCTACACACATAAAAATATAATTCTATACAAATTAATTCATTTTTATTATTTACAAGTACAATTTTAATGTCATAATCAGTGCATTTTATACTGGACCCCTAATTCACCTGGACAAATTGAAATTTCACTGATAACTTCACTGGAACATCACTTTTAGTTCAAAGATGGACCCCTACACTGAACTGTCAAAAAACATGCAAGATTTAGCTGCTATGTTCCTGGATAGGATGGGCAGCTATGACAAGGATTTGCGCGATGCCAAATCTACAGCTACAGTCACAGCTACAGATACACCCTTTGACTTGTCTTCGCTGTCAGGTGAGTTCGCGCAGTTTAAAGCATTTGTATGGAAATCTTTGTCAATGATGAAGTCGCAGATTGAGCTACTATCACTGGGCTTAGATAGGCATGAGGTAGCATCCCGAAGGAAAGTTCTTTTATTCCATGGGATAGCTGGAACAGAAGAAAATCCATCAGTCACTATCTCAAGACTATTATCCGACAAAATGAAATTGTCAGAACCCACAACTACTGATATTGCTGTGTGTCATCGTCTTGGCAAAAATAAGGAGAAAGCCAGACCTTTATTGGTACGCTTCACAAACTACTCTTCAAGAAATACTGTGTGGAGTTCCAAATCTGTTCTCAAAGGCAGCGGAATAACAATCTCTGAGTTTCTAACGAAGGGAAGGCACGACACATTTATGGCTGCTCGCAATCACTTCGGCATACACAAGTGCTGGACATCCGAAGGGAAAATCATATTGCTGCTGCCAGACAAATCTAAGTGCAAGATAGAACTGATGTCAGAACTGGAGGCAATTGCGAAGAAGTTTCCTTCGTCGGAAGGCTCTCAGGGCGAGCAAAAGTCCAAGAAGCCGCTCAATCCTCAACAGGAACCAGCGAAACACAATGGGAGGTCAAAGCGAACAGCAGCTAGCTCCACCACGAACAAGAAAACTTGAGTCATTTCATTTTGTTTCCTTCATCTTTTCGGTTTCGTCTTAGACAAGTACAAAAATGTATCTTTAAACGGTACGGATTACCTTTTTTGTAGTAGGGTAGTTTTCGTAAAATAATTTTGTTATTATCAATACCTATTGTGTTTAAAATATCTTGTTTTGTTTCTGTCAATGTCAAATGTGTCAAATATCAGTGACAAGTCGGGGATACGTTCGTAAACTCGGTGTAGCAAAAGATATCAGCCGTCAAGCATGTGTAACTTTGTTTTTTTCTGTCTTTTTTGCATGCGTATAATAATAATAAACGTTACCTATTCTGCTGTCAGTGAACCGCTTGTTTTTGAACGTCTCTCTGGCGGCCTTCTTGCATATTTTCAAATGACGTCTCATTTTTAATTCGTGCTGCTGTTTATTGGAATACTTACAGTAAAATTATGCAACATGCAACTTTACCATGACAACATTGTACACGCATTTTCTTACTGCAGTCCACGGGAAAAAGGGGTCAAGTTGAAAAAGCATCGTCTTTTAAGCTTAAATTATTTGTTGTTAATTTTTAATATTGTTAAATATTTTATACTTATTTATTTATTTTTATTTTTATTAATTATGTCTGATATTTTAAGTAGTAGCACTGACAGTATTTATTTCTCTTTTTCTTCTTCCGAAGGTCTTTTGAGTGCGGATAGTGATTCATCTGATTTGCCTGATCTCGGCAATAAGCTTCATACCACCTTTAGTCCAGTCCCGAAAAACTTCAATGTCGTCCATATAAATGCGCAAAGTATTAATGCACATTACCCGGATTTATTGGCATCATTCACTACCAGGCATATCCATGCAATCTGTATCTCTGAATCTCATCTTCGGCCAACGCTCCCTTCGACGCTGTATCCCATCTCTGGTTATCGACTTATTAGACGGGACAGGACTCATACTACTGGTGGTGGTGTCGCAGTATATTTACGTGCTGACCTAGACTGCAAGGTTGTCTCAGAGTCTGATCCCGGAAGTCCTACGGAACATTTATTTTTAGAAATATCTCTTCGCCACACGAAACTTCTTTTATGTGTCTTTTATAGCCCCTATTTTTCTTCACTTCAAACAACTCTTGAAGCTTTTAGGTCACATTATGAGCAAATTATCCTGATGGGAGATTTTAATACCTGTCTCATCAAAAATGACCATAGGACAAAATCACTACAGTCAATGATGAAATCTCTTAATTTGAATATTTTACCTTTTGGTCCAACTCATTTTCAGCCTGGCTCTCCCCCTTCACTCCTTGATTTGATTATTACCTCGTCTCCGGCTCATACGGTTTTCCATGGCCAATTCAATGCTGCTGGTTTTTCTCATCACGATCTCATTTTCCTGTCATATAATCTTCGTCCACCTAAATTCAAACATAAGGTTCTTCTTCTTCGTAATTTCAGTGGTATGGATCTCGAAGCGCTAAGAGCTGATGTGAGTCAGATTGATTGGTCCTCAATAACTAAAAACGCATCAGTTAACGAAAAGGTCGAGCATTTCAACACTATCATTATAGCACTATATGATAAGCATGCTCCCTTAAAGCAGACTAGGGTAAAGCATCTCCCAGCACCGTGGCTCACACCGGAGATTAAGACACTTATGGCACAAAGGGACAGGGCTCAGGTTAGATTCAGGCTGGATCCCTCCCCTCAGAATGTCAAACGGTTCAAGCTGCTGCGTAACCACTGCAATAGTGCCTGTAGGCATGCTAGACGTCAGCATATATACGAATCCATTGAAAACTGTGCTCCTCACAATCTTTGGAGATTCCTAAAAACCCTTGGTGTTGGCAAGCCAAAGTCCGGTCCTCTCTCAAACCTTGATTTAAATGCTATTAATGGTCATTTTAGTAGTTCACCTTCCTTCTTATCTAACTTTCCAAAATCTAACACCTTGAACACCCTTCACAATTCCATTCTGTCGACCAACTATCCACCTTTTCAGTTCCATGAGATTACTTTTTTGGATGTTCGGAAGATTCTTCGCTCTATAACAACCAAGGCAGTAGGTGACGATAGGCTCAGTAAAGATATGTTCCTGCCAATTTCCGATGTAGTTTCTCCAATAATAGCAGATATTATTAACTGTTCCCTGTCCTCTGGTTCCTTTCCCAGTCCCTGGAAGAAAGCCCATATTATCCCTCTCCCTAAAAAGTCCAATCCTGCTTCTTTCTCTGATTTTCGTCCTATATTCATTCTTCCTATTCTCTCCAAAATCCTTGAGCATATTGTTCATGAGCAATTTGCTAATTTCCTGTCCCATAACCAACTCCTGAATCCTTATCAATCTGGTTTTCGTCCGGGACACAGCACTGTTACAGCTCTCGTCAATGTGACAGATGACTTGAGACTAAATATAGAGCAAAAGAATCTTACCGTCCTAACGCTCTTAGACTTCAGCAACGCCTTCAATACTGTTGACTTCGACATACTTGTTGGCGTGCTGAGGTCTCTCAATGTATCTCCATTGGTAATTTCATGGTTCAATTCCTATCTCCGTGGTAGACAGCAGCTGGTTAAAATTGACACTTCCAAATCCGATTGGTGTAACCTAACAACCGGCGTCCCACAGGGTGGCGTTCTTTCTCCTCTCCTATTTTCAATTTTTATCAATTCTATTACTGCTTCCCTCTCCTCCTCTTTTCATCTATATGCTGACGACTTGCAGTTGTACGCAGCCGCACCACCACATGACATAAACAGGGCAGTGGACACCATTAACTCTGATCTCATGGCCATTAGTGAATGGACGCTACGTTTCGGTTTACAGGTCAACCCAAAGAAGTCACAGGCTATCATCATTGGTAGTGACTATTACGTCTCCCGCTTGGACATGTCCAACGTTTCAGATGTTGTTTTTGATGGAGAAGTAGTGCCTTACTGTACGACTGTGAGGAATTTGGGTTTGTGGATAGACCAAACTCTGTCTTGGTCTCCACATGTCAATGAAGTAAGTCGTAAAGTTTTCGGCTCATATCACTCTCTTAAGCGCTTACAGAAGTTTCTGCCACAGGAAACGAAAATAACGTTAGCTCAATCTCTTCTTCTTCCCCTACTAGATTATGCCGATGTTGCTTATCTAGATCCCACTGAAGAGCTGCTTGATAGGCTGGAGCGTCTTCAGAACTTGTGTATCCGATTCATATACGGACTGCGCAAGTATGATCACGTCTCCGACTTTCGATCCAGGTTGAAGTGGCTCCCTATTCGTCTTCGCAGGAACTTACATATCCTTTCCCTTTTATATAATGTTCTTCACAACCCCGTCTACCCCAATTATTTAAAAGAAAGAGTTGTCCTTCGCACTGACCGTAGCAACAGAACGCTTCGCTCCTGTCACCTTTCCGATCTGGCAATGCCTGCCCACACCACTGATCGTTTCACCAAATCCTTCACGGTCAATGCTGTTCGACTCTGGAATGAACTTCCGCAAAACCTCAAAGATCATCCTTCTGTGTCCTCTTTTAGATACAACTTGAAAACATTTTACCTCTCATCTCTCTGAATGACTTACTGACTAAGCTACTGTTTGTCTGTATATATGTATCTGTGTATTTATGTATGTATTTGTATGTAGTATATTTTTATGTTTATGTTATAGGTTTAAAATAACTTTTACATATTGTTATGCACTGATTAAGTTAAATTTTCAAGATAAAAATGTGTTTATGTTTTCCCAAGGTTGACTGGAAGAAATTTCGTTTAGGAATAAGTCCGCCCTTGCCTTCTATCTGTTCTTTGTGTGTATCTTGTCTTTTTATTTGTGTGCAATAAAGTGTTTATTCATTCATTCATTCATTTTTACGTCTATTAACTTTAAAAATGAGTGACGTGTCGTCTGCGAATAATACTATCTTCGTTAAGTCTTTAACTAAATAAGGAAGGTCATTTATGTAAATTAAAAACAGCAAGGGCCCTAATATGGAACCCTGCGGGACACCCATTTTAACTAATGCTCCACATGATTTTACCCCGTTAATGTCTACCTTTTGAATACGATCACTAAGATATGACTTCAATAACGCCAAAGATTTGCCCTTCACTCCGTAGTGATCCAATTTACATAAGAGTGTTTCATGATTAACGCAATCAAAGGCTTTCGAGAGGTCACAAAATACACCAAATGCATCTTGCTTTTCTTCCCAAGCATCAAAAATGTGCTTAACTAAAGCAACTCCTGCATCTGTGGTTGACCTCCCTCTAGTGAATCCATATTGTTCACAGTGAAGCAACTTATTTAATTAAAATGAAATAACAATTGATTAAAAACTATTTTTTCAAAAACCTTACTCAATACCGGTAAAACTGACACAGGTCTATAGTTTGAAGGGTCCCCGTTGTCACCTGATTTAAAAAGGGGGATCAATTTACTAAACTTCATTAAGTCAGGAAAGATACCATCATCTACACATTTATTAAAAATTAATGCCAAATAAGGAGCTATTAAATCAATAACAGGACTTATAACTTTCACAGATAGGCCCCATAAGTCCTCGGTTTTTTTCAAGTTAAGCGATTTAAATACTTTAATTACAGTTAATGAATTAATATGTTTAAAAGCAAATACAGAAAGACACTGAGGTTGTTCACGCCACCAGCGTGACGTTCGCGCATGCGTATGACTAATTACGCGGCGCAGCGCTGGCGCCACCTGACAGCGCAAGCGACTGGTGCGCCGGCGGTTCGATCGTCCTGTTCCGCTCGGGCCATCGTACAGTTCACACGTGTGCACACATTCGCGCCGCCAATACGCCGAAATATCGCGTATCCTGTGATCATATCAGTGCTGTGTTTATTACTCCACATTACTCCAAGACAATTCTGCACATCCCTGTCCAAGGCGCCGTTTCAACCTGCCCAACAAGAAGGCTCAGCCCGTCAGCGCATTCGTCGGCTCGCCCACAACATTCAGAACAGGTCAGTGCACCCACAATTTTCCAGTGTCAATCCTCAAATCCCTTCAGCTCTGCATTCCTGTAACCCCGCGGTTACATTTTGATCCTTCGAGACCGTTTACGGAAAAATTTTGGCCCTTCGAACCGTTAGAACCAGCCCCCCTCTATTTACTACAGTCCATTTTCAATCCAAGAAAAAATTTTGGTCCGTCGAGCGGAACATTTTTGGTTTATATCACCCCCCGCCTCCCCCCCGCCGGCCCATAACTTTGTTTGAACCAGCCCCCGTCGATTTACTACAGTCCATTTTCACCCGGTTACATATTTTGACCCCCTCCCCGGCCCTTTTTTCCGGCAAAAAACATTTTGTGATTTTGAGAATACCTGTTTCGGGTAGGTGATTATTCCGTTCGCGCCGCCTAGAACATTCCATTTATCTGTATAGAACCGGCCCCCCCCGCCCCCGGCACAGAATAAACTCACTTTCATCCCGTTTGTTATTATTGTTCAGCTCAGATAGTATAATTATATCCATTCAGCCCAATTGTTTGTTACAGTCCACTATATTTCTTTTGGTGCCAGTATAAATTTGCCTTTGTTTCGTGTATTTACGTATCTACGTTACATATATACAGAAGTTATTACGTTACGTACGTTTACGTTTACGTATTATTACGTTACCAAAGCTTGATTTGCATCATTGGATTGTCCACTCATTTAGATCCGATTTCGGCTAGGTAAATACATTCTTTGTTTGTTTACGCACTCAAAGCATTAGGTAGGTATTTTATTCTATAAATAGAATTTTCGACGACTGATGTTTTTGTTGTAAATATACTGACGTGTAGGCAAGAACTAACGCGTATTGTCGGCACATGATTTCAAGGCAAATAACATAAAAGTGATCAGCCCTTTTCGATATCTTATGTTACGGTAATCTCGTGTCGCAGTAATATATTGCCGGACAGTTTTTTCGTGTTATTGTCTGCTTTTTTAACCGGGTACATATAGCACAAATATAGTAAACAATTTTTTTTTTCTTCTTCTCTTCTCATCTCTGATCTTATTGTTAATGGTACACATATAGGGTGTTCCACGTTGGTGTATCAGCTCATATACAGGTTGTTTAAAAAAAAAATTTTTTTTTTTTTTTCTCTCTCTGTCGTGTTTATTTAAGGGTTCCGTGTTCCGTTTGAACATAACATTTGTTACTTCGGCCCGCGCAAGTTACAAGCTATCCGCACGTAAGAGTTAGTAACGCTCAAGTTTTAATAACTCATTTTCAACATTAAAATGCCTTCAAAAAAGCAAGCGAACATATTTCGCGATCGTATCTTTTCGTATCTATAGTGGTACGAAAACTCCAAGGTGAGCTCCGTACTCTCTTCGAGCGGAAGTACGGATCTCAGCCAACTCTGCCCACTCTGGCTAACCTCATGGAGTTCTTGGAAGAGCACGCGCGCTGCAAAGAGAATGAGTCTTCGTCCCTTGCGTCACAGGATGCTCATTCATCAGCACGGCTCGGCCCTTCAGGAAGGCTCGCTCAGCTCAATCAGCTGGTTCAGCCCACTCGAGGTTCCCGTCAGCCTTATACGGCTACTCGAGAATTCCGCCCCATAGCTCCGCTTAGGAGCCGGCAAGAATATCGCTCTCCTCAACCTGCTCCCCATAGGCCGTTCTTGGCATTTGGTGACGCCCTAACCTACTCGGCCCAACCGTCTTCATCACACACACACTCATCACACACATACTCATCTGCTCACAATAGTGCACCTGTGCACATACTCATCTGCTCACAATAGTGCACCTGTGCACATACTCATCTGCTCACAATAGTGCACCTGTGCACATACTCATCTGCTCACAATAGTGCACCTGTGCACATACTCATCTGCTCACAATAGTGCACCTGTGCACATACTCATCTGCTCACAATAGACGCACCTGTGCACATACTCATCTGCTCACAATAGAAGCACTCAGCACACTCAGCACGCTCATCACACATTCACTCATCACATACACACTCAGCTCATTTTCACTCAATGACTTCAACTCCAACAGAGAATTCTTGTAACTCCGCACAACGTGTAGTGAACGTCACTAAAACACCAATTTTGTTGCCAACCGTCTCACTTAAAATAGCAGACGTACATGGTCAATTGAAGTTCAGAACTTCCTCAGGTCAAACAATGATGCAATCACTAACAAGCTCGCGAATCAGCACATAACTTGGTTACTGAACCCGCCTAAAGGGCCTTGGTTCGGCGCTCTGCACGAAATAAACGTAAAATCCACCAAGCAACTACTTTATCGCGTGATAGGTGAACAGCACCTCACTTTTGAGGAATTTTCTACTCTTTTGGCTCGAATTGAGGCTGTACTCAACTCAAGACCCCTCTGCCCAATTTCATCCGACCCTACGGACTTTGAACCTCTCACGGCCGGACATTTCATTATTGGTCGTCCGCTCACCGCTCTACCTGAGCAGTCTTTTGACGACAGACCCATATCTGCTCTTAAACGGTTTCAACTCATTCAAGCGCTCTCTCAGCGCTTTTGGACTCTCTGGTCCAGATCCTACCTCCATACCCTGCAAACCCGCTCCAAATGGCTCTCCCCTTCTTCCCCTCCTCAAGTGAGTGAACTGGTCCTCATCAAAGAGGATGACCTGCCTCCGCTCCAATGGAAGTTGGGGAGAATTCTCCGCACGATACCTGGCAAGGATGGAGTGATCCGAGTTGTGGATCTGGACACAGCCCATGGAAATCTGCGACGACCTGTGTTCAAGATAGCCAGGTTGCCGTTGGATTCAGCTCAAGAGGAGTCGCAGCCCCGGCCCCCCCAGGATGTTCACGCCACCAGCGTGACGTTCGCGCATGCGTATGACTAATTACGCGGCGCAGCGCTGGCGCCACCTGACAGCGCAAGCGACTGGTGCGCCGGCGGTTCGATCGTCCTGTTCCGCTCGGGCCATCGTACAGTTCACACGTGTGCACACATTCGCGCCGCCAATACGCCGAAATATCGCGTGTCCTGTGATCATATCAGTGCTGTGTTTATTACTCCACATTACTCCAAGACAATTCTGCACATCCCTGTCCAAGGCGCCGTTTCAACCTGCCCAACAAGAAGGCTCAGCCCGTCAGCGCATTCGTCGGCTCGCCCACAACATTAAGAACAGGTCAGTGCACCCACAATTTTCCAGTGTCAATCCTCAAATCCCTTCAGCTCTGCATTCCTGTAACCCCGCGGTTACAGAGGTACGTGATCTATTAAAAGATCCTGCGCAAGCCCAGGGCTTGAATTTAAATCTTTAGTTGTTAAGGAAGGAATTTCAGTAAAGAATTGTTCAAAGGCATTCGCAACTTCTTTATCTCCTGTAACGACTTCATTGTTAATACTTAACTTAAGTTCGTTATCTCGTTTCTTACTTTTCCCAGTTTCAGTATTTATGATGTTCCATACTGTTTTTACTTTGTTATCAGACCTTTTAAGTTTTTTATTCAAGTAGATACTTTTTGCTTTTAAACACACCAATTTAAAGATGCGTGAGTAATTTTTCACGAATTCAGTAAATTTAACATTATCATTGTAGGACTTTATGTCGTATAATTCGTATAAATGATTTCTGCTCTTGTAAATACCTGGTGTCGCCCAGTCACTGAAGGTGATTTTACTTTTGTTAGAAAGTTTTTGCATCTTAAACGTATTTTAGAACTCTTTGGAGACTATGTTGAAAAGGTCTGTAAAGAGAGCGTTTGGATCGTCTTGGAGAAGATTAAAATGTGCTAATTTAACTTCTAGATTTGCTTTGAAACAATCTACTTTGAGAGTTGTAATAGGTCTGCAAAAGACTTTTTTGGGCAATTGTTTTACGCTTTGTTTAATGGTTATAGTTTGGCCACTGTGATCGGACTGCAAGCGGTTGATTACTTTATTGTCTGAATATTCACAATCACAGAATATATTGTCGAGCCATGACGCAGTATCCCGAGTAATTCGAGTAGGTTCTAAGAACACATTAGACAAATTAAATGATTTGAATAAATGTAATAATTTTGAGCGCATAATCGATTTTTCTAGTAAATCTACGTTAAAATCTCCACATATAATAACTGTTTTCTTTGTATCAAATAATAACTTTAAATATGAAATTATAGCCCAATAAAAGGCAAAATATGTAAGTCGCGATCTCGAAAGATATTGATAAATATGTGGCAAGGAAATGTGAAATTTCGCGACAAAAAGCCGTGCGCGAGTTTACCTTGCTCGAACCCTATTGCCTAGACTCAAGTCGCGCACGCGCATCTCGCATAAACAGTGTATTCGCCATGCTCGCTTGACGCGACAAACGACTGAGGTGGGTGTGATATTACTTATTTTGACAGATTGCGTCTTAAAAATAGTGACAAACGTTGTCCTGCTACGGGGCCTGTACCCGTTTTGTGTGGTGGTATGGAACCATTTGTGCGTGAATTCGACTTACACTTGGCCAGTTCTTTCATGTAGCTAATCTCTAGTCTCGGGATACTAGTCGCCGCGGGGTGTTAAGCCGCCTAAGAATTACCAGAAGCACGCTTTAGATTCCTAAATAATTTTTCGAATTTAGGACCAAAAACTGGCACTTTTGCCCTGCTTTTATGTGAAAGAGTGCACAAATATGCATATCTCTTATACAAACTGTCTCAAATTGTTAATCGCGAAACAGTTATATCTGCATACCACGGCTTCGTTGCCTCCGCACTTCGATATGGTATCATATTTTGGGGCAACTCAACCGAAAAATTAAATAAATTTAAAGCCCAAAAACGATGCATTAGGTCAATATGTGGACTAAAAACAACGGACTCTTGCCAACCTTTTTTTAAATTGCTCAAGATACTGACTTTTCCGTCTTTATACATTTATGAGATGGCAGTTTTTGTGAAGTCAAACCCTAACTTATTTACTAAGGTCTCCGAGTCGCACCATGCTAGTACTGTAAGATCACAATTTAGACATGCATTATCTCTTCGATCAGCAAAAACTGCCTTAATGCACAAAAGTACCTTCTGTATGGGACCTAAAATTTACAACGCAATTCCAAATGACATAAAAGATTTAGATATAATTTTATTTTAGAAGAAATTATTTAATTTGCTAATTGATAAGTGTTATTATACAATTAATGATTATTTAAATGCTAATTCTTCCTTTTGACATGTGTAATATAATAATTTATAATTGCTTATTGATAAGTGCAGACATTGTACAATTAATGATTATTTAAATGCTAATTCTTTCTTTTGACATGTGTAATATAATCATCTATTGTAAGTAATATTCATAACGTTTCATAAATGTCTATTTTTTGTTTAATGAGCATTATTAAAGTTGCATGTGTTTAATATTTGTATGCTATACTTTAAGGCAGAACATAGCGGTCAAACACGAAACAACCACCATCTTGTAAAAAATATAATGATACACCTATGTTTAACAAATAAACGATTGATTCTGATTCTGATTCTGATTCTTTTTAATAAAAAATAATTCTCTCACATGTCATTTTCTTTCTAGGTGATGTGAAATACCAAACAAATATCCCCACGAATAAGAAAACCGCACTTCTCACAAGAGAAAAGCAATTTGAATGTGACATTTGTGGTTACAAGTGCAGACGACAACGTGGTGTTATAGAGAGACACATGCGAACGCATACAGATGTGAAGCCGTACAAATGTGAGATTTGTGACTACAAATGCAACTACCGAAATAGCTTAAACCGACACAAGAGAACGCATACGGGAGAGAAGCCGTATAAATGTGAGATTTGTGATTACAAATGCACGGAACAAAGTACTCTAAAGCGGCACAAGAGAATGCATACGGGAGAAAAGCCGTATAAATGTGAGATTTGTGACTACAAATGCAGGCAACAAAGTGGCCTAAAGGGGCACATGGGAAAGCATACAGGAGAAAAGCCGTATAAATGTGAGATTTGTGACTACAAATGCACGGAACAAAGTAGCCTAAAGCGGCACAAGACAATGCATACGGGAGAAAAGCCGTATAAATGTGAGATTTGTGATTACAAATGCACGGGACAAAGTAGCCTAAAGCGGCACAAGAGAATACATACGGGAGAAAAGCCGTATAAATGTGAGATTTGTGACTATAAATGCAGGCAACAAAGTAGCCTAAAGGGGCACATGAGAAGGCATACAGGAGAAAAGCCGTATAAATGTGAGATTTGTGACTACAAATGCAGGGTCCGAAGTAGCCTAAAGCGGCACATGAGAATGCATACGGGAGAAAAGCCGTATAAATGTGAGAATGTGACTTTATTCATGAAATTATGCCATGATTAAGCAGGATAACTTTATCGGGCATCGGTACATGTACCTAAATGAGGTATATGTGTCGATGCTATGGTATCCAGCTCTTCTTTTATTATCTTCCTATTATGTATCAATAACAAAACATTGTGCAAATATGTGTGTGAGAGATGGAGGGAGTGTGTGAGAGATGAAGAGGGTGTGTGTGAGAGATGGAGTGTGTGTGTGAGAGATGTAGGGTGTGTGTGAGATATGGAGGGTGTGTGAGAGAGATGGAGGGTGTGTGTGAGAGATGGGGGTGTTTGTGAGAGATGGAGGGTGTGTGTGAGAGATGGGGGTGTTTGTGAGAGATGGAGGGTGTGTGTGAGAGATTGAGGTTGTGTGTGAGAGATCGAGGGTGTGTGTGAGTGATGGATAAAAGTTAAGAATGGGACTACGGTGCAAAAATTTTGCACAAACAATCATTTTACGTAGGTTTCCATTTAGCATTTAAGAGGAGGAAGAGACTTTATTTAGACAAGTAGACTCTCCGTGTCCTCATTACTTAGAGACTTCATAGTCACTTCACGTTTTCATGCGAGTAATCTTATTTTATGAGCTATTTCGCAGCCGGATTATGAAAAACCCGCCTTTTTCTAATTAATCAGAACAGAAAACTGAAATTCAAAATTCACTCAATAGTTATTCAACAAAACTTTATTATCTATGTATTGTATATGCTGCCATCGCAAAGTTTCCATAGGTTTCTGTAAATTAGAAATTCCTTTTGAAAATCTAATTTACAGAAACCAATGGAAACTTTGCGATTGCAGCATACACAATACTACCTATGTATAAGGTTTTGTGGAATAACTATTGAGTGAATTTTGAATTTAAGTGTTCTGTCTCGATTAATTAGAAAAAGGCAGGTTTTTCACAATCCGGCTCCGAAACAGCTTTTGAATTTTTTGCGATGTTGAAAATTTAAAGAAATTTTTGACCCGCACGCACTTTTGAAATTGCAGGCAAAATGGCAAAAGGCAAACATGTAGTACAGTATATTTTTTTATAATTTCATCTAAAATTCTAAAACTTTACTTTTATATTTGTTTTTGTAGTCTCTTTTTTAAATTTGCTATATTGTTAAAATTAAGTTTTTGGTTACTAAATCTCGCCCTTCATAGCTGTCTATTATTAAGTTTGTAATTTATTGTGTCGTACATGTATCTTGGTAGACCGAAGAGTTGACCACCATCTTACTTGCAAATACCCCCGAAGTTATTCTGGGAAGAGTAAGAGAACAGCTCTCAAACAGGCACTTCCAGCCCACCATGCTCTGGACCAATTGATGGCGGTATGTCCATCCTCAATTGTTGGGCCTTCAAAAAGAGACTGGTTACGGGCAGCGATATCACTGGTGCAAGGATTTCGGAACCGCGCTCACTAACACGCCTGCTCAGCGTGTGTAAGTATGGGCATTTCTTCCAGGAGGACCGCCAACAGTAGTGAAATCTTGGAAAACCCTATGTCCAGCAGTGGACGAACCAGGCTGATGGATGGATGGATTATTACTTTTATTATCCAACAACGGCAACGTTTTGCTACGCACTAAATATACGTACACACGTAATCGGCTTTTCACGGAAAGATGAATATCATGATCTTCATCAGAGTGGTCACAGCAACAATCCTCTGCTAGACATACATCTCTCCCGAAGCTTACCACAAAATCAAAAAGGATATTATGTTTTGATTATGATGGATGGATGGATTATTACTTTTATTATCCAACAACGGCAACGTTTTGCTACGCACTAAATATACGTACACACGTAATCGGCTTTTCACGGAAAGATGAATATCATGATCTTCATCAGAGTGGTCACAGCAACAATCCTCTGCTAGACATACATCTATCCCGAAGCTTACCACAAAATCAAAAAGGATATTATGTTTTTCAGATATAAAGCAAGAACTTATGGATGTTGATCAAACCGAGCCTGAAGACGTCACCACACAATTGATCCCAGAGGGAAGTGAACAACCCGAAATGGAGGATGTGAAATATGTTGTAAGCAACGTCTTTGAAGATTTACCGAAGTCCCAGAGTTTTGTTTGGTGTAGCGACACGCGTTCTAATATTGTCTCTTTCACACACCTTGAAAATTGTATTCGCTATGCTGCTATCAGTGTTAGAAGCTGGCGAAATTGTTAATTTATGAACTCTGTGTAGTTCTGCGCCTGCTTGCACTGACGCTTTGCTAAAGACCGAATTAAAGGAGTAGTGTCCATAGGGGGCACAATAGTTTGGTGTCCAGACTGCGTGCCATGGAAATTAGAGACAGATAGAGGAGACTTAGTTATAGGGTCCCGTTTGGCATTATTCAGGTACGGAACCCAAAAAGGGAAATGTGAGTTCAACTCTTACAGAGAGGGTTCCGTATGTTGTAATTTTGTCTGTTCATAATAGTTACAAACTATTACTTCTTTGATACATAATGTTGTGTTTCAGAACACACAAGACTATCTGGACATCGGTGAGACGGTGATCAATAAGCAGGACAGAGCGATTAATGAGCAGGACAGAGCGATTAGTGAGCAGGACATAGCAAGACCAGGACCCTCCTCAAAAAGTGAGTTAATACAATTTTTTCATGATTTGTGAACACATTCCGAATAAGGATACCTAAACTAGACTTATACATAGTTCAGAAAGATTATATTAATTTTATTGGAAATAATAACACAGTATGACAAAAATAAATATCTGTTAGTTATTGGGAGCGGTGCTTTTACAGCACTAAACGGCCTTTTAATGTACTTTACTCCCTGACTAACAAAGTGTAGGCAGGGACTAGATATCTCTACCTGCTGCGATCCAGACACACGAGCACTTCATAATAATGTCACCAATTTGGTCAGCATACCTACTTCTAAGGTCAGCTACTACTTAGCCGTAACTGTTGAGTTAGACATGAGGTTAGGGCTAGGTCAGCTACTACTGTGCAGTAACTATTGAGTTAGACATGAGGTTAGGGCTAGGTCAGCTGCTACTGTGCAGTAACTGTTGAGTTAGACATGAGGTTAGGGCTAGGTCAGCTACTACTGTGCAGTAACTGTTGAGTTAGACATGAGGTTAGGGCTAGGTCAGCTACTACTGTGCAGTAACTGTTGAGTTAGACATGAGGTTAGGGCTAGGTCAGCTACTACTGTGCAGTAACTGTTGAGTTAGACATGAGGTTAGGGCTAGGTCAGCTACTACTGTGCAGTAACTGTTGAGTTAGACATGAGGTTAGGGCTAGGTCAGCTACTACTGTGCAGTTACTATTGAGTTAGACGTGAGGTTAGGGCTAGGTCAGCTGCTACTGTGCAGTAACTGTTGAGTTAGACACGAGGTTAGGGCTAGGTCAGCTTCTACTGTGCAGTAACTGTTGAGTTAGACATGAGGTTAGGGCTAGGTCAGCTACAACTGTGCAGTAACTGTTGAGTTAGACATGAGGTTAGGGCTAGGTCAGCTACTACTGTGCAGTTACTGTTTAGTTAGACATCAGGTTAGGGCTAGGAAATATTATAAGACATATATATGTATTTGAAGTTAGAAATCCGCTGACATCTATTGATATAATAATAATAAAAAGGATATTTTAAATCATGAACCAGACTTTTAAAGGAGAATTTAGTCAGCCGGCGCTAGATGGCGTTATCATGCAGAGTGCTCCGATACTAAATATTTTGTTATATTAAACTGTAAATTTGGATTTGATTTGTTTAATAATACCGTTCGCTCTGCATATTTCTACTAGCGTCAGGTGATTCGACAGTCGCCGAATAAATATGTTATATATATGTATGTTTATATAGGAATGTTGAGGCTTGTGTCAGAATATCCATATAAATGTAAATTCGCTATAATTATCTAACCATTGCTGGTCTTACACGGTAAATTATGATATGAATTGTTATGTATAAATATTATGATTGATCATGATTTAATAAAATAAATTTGTGTCACGATGCACCGAGAGCAAGCGTGTTTCCGGCGGCAGTCGTGGCGCGACATTTTCCACGAGGTGACGTGGTTTTAGCGGCTAAAGAATTTGTATCATGAATCATGACAGAAGTACTACTTATTATTGTTTATTTTATAGGGAACAATGTTAAAATTATTCTTTTACGTAGATCGTGATTAAAATAATGTTACATGATTTATATATGATATTTAGATACAATTGTTATAATTGTGGATAAAAAGTAACGACACGATGCTTCACAAAGTAGCCTAGTTCCGGCGGCGCGGCGAGGCAGCCGAGTGGGCGTACCATGCCAAGACATTTTTATAAAAACAGAATTGGTCTGAGAATGACATCCACTTCTTTAACGGCGGGCAAACAGACGGTTGGGGTGATCTTTTGTTTACGAATAAACTAAGTGGTGGAATTTGGCGTGATGTCAAAACAAAATCGAGTTAGTTTTCTTTTTAGTCAGTCTTGGTGAGAAAATGGATAGTGATCAAAGAGTAAAATAATATTACTAGTGATTAAAATATAATTCAGTGTTCAAAGTGATACACACTAGCTTTTGAAATAATTCAAAATTCAAAATTCAAAAAGTTTATTTTGCAAAGTAGGTATATATAATACACGTTTCACAAGTCAAATTTTAATCTTATAAAAATATATGTAATAAAATAATAAATGTACATGAACTACTTAGATTAAATGTTTTTTTTAATTTATGTAGCAATATATATACGATTAAAATTATAGGTAAAATATTATTATACAAGATGAAATCCAATCAACCGCCCGAACCCATACCGGAGACCCGGCCAGGGACCAGGAACAGGTTCAATGATCACCAACCGAGCCCCCAGCACGAATCCAGGCAGCCGACCAAATCCCATCCTATATACTACATAGTAATAGGTTACATATATAAATACATGCCTACCTCCGCCCATTCGATTAGTCTTGCTAAGAAGAACGGGCAAGAAACTTGGCAAGATCATGTCTTTTTTTTTTTAACATAAACTTATACTATACATCAAATTACTTATATCTACTTTAACCAAGGGATAAGAAAATACAAGACAGCAGGAATTCAGGTTAATGAAAAAAGAAAAACATATATATCTTTGCCTACCTGTCTCATATAGTCTATTTCCTTTTACAGTCTGTAATTAATTAATGTTAACTCTTAAGAGGAATCAAAAGTTAGGAAATTATATTAATTAATTAAATTATTACCTACTTTCATTAAAATCAGTATCACTATAACACCATGCTTCACCATCATCCAAATATTCATTTATTTTATAATATGCCTTTTTCAGTAGGCCCTGCTTAATATACTGTTTAAACTTATTCTCTGACAAAGTAAGGACCTCCTTTGGAAGTTTATTGTAAAATCTTATACCATGTCCTACGAAAGAGGTACTCACTTTGGCGAGTCTGATTTTTGGAAAAGCCAGTTTATACTTATTTCTGGTTTCCTTACAATGTTGCTCACCAAGCCTTGGGAGAGACTCAACATTTTTTCTGACATATCTAAGGACTTGGTAAATATATTCACAAGGAACAGTTAATATATTAATTTCTTTGAACTTTTCTCTTAATGAATCCCGGTGCTTCATATTATAAATAGCCCGAATTGCTCTCTTCTGCAAAACAAAGACTGCGTCTGTATCCGCGGCTCTACCCCATAACAGCATGCCGTATGACAAAATGCTGTGAAAGTAACTAAAATAGACTAGTCTAGCAGTATCTACATCAGTAATTTGCCTTATGCGTCTAACAGCGTATGCGGCCGAACTAAGTCTACCACATAGGGCTTCTATGTGGGGACCCCACTGAAGACGAGAGTCTACCGTAATGCCCAAGTCTACCGTAGAGTCTACCGTAATTATCGAATGGTTTAGATATCTACTATGTTTCATGGTCGTTTTAACCTGCAAAAAATTCATAGTGTGGTATAAAGAGAAAAAAAGCCGTGGAAAAAGAGTAGTAAACACAGATTATATATATGGAAGGTTCGACTCCTGACATAATACCAAATAAAAAATATTATCTAAAATAAGAAATATATCACAGAATACCATAGCGTCATTTAACACGAGCAAACCAATGTTATGAAACGTGATACTCTAGCGATGACTCTTATTGCCGCTGTGATAGAGCTGTATTTATTTAGTAGATCATTAATTAATTGTTGCGGTTGCATATCGCATACTGAAGTTGTATAGATTTTTGCTTCGAGTGTCGGTGATTCATTATTATTGTTACATTCGGATTGTTTGCGCATATTTCTTGAGTTGAGCCATTCCGGCCCGTCCCACCAAAGCGCCTGCCAGTGCGAAGGCTAATGTCCTCTTGATGCACAATTAGCTGGGTTTTCTTTTGATCTTACATGTCTTCACTTATTAACTGAACCTACCTCTTAAATTTGTTTGACTTTGTGCACTACATACGTTTTTCATCTGTTTATGTCTCCGTTAAGTCAGCCTAATACAACCATGCAATCTGTCCAAGCTGTTACCGGAATATCTTGTTTCGTGAAACTATGACAGATATAAATTTCTATGTTTGAACACTTGGTGATTTATCCAAAAGCAAGGAGATATAAATGTTAATCTTGTTTATTTACGCTGTTCTTTATTTTGCTGAAAACTCCTCCACACAGCTCCAAACGGTGCAGAGATTGTTTTGTAGTTTGTTGCTACTTTTGTTGTTGCAGCCAAAAATTTCAAAAGGTTAGATGAGCCCTGGAACCTAAAATCTATTTCATTGTTTTTGAATGCGTGCGTTAACATAATGCCGACGCGCGCACACTTATGAGTACGCAATCTGTCTACCTAGGGTCAGCAAACTGATCAGACCACTAAAGTTGTTTAAATGATTAACTTTAAGTGCACTTAAGGCGTCCAACTATCACTGTGTTCAGATGAGCACTGATTCCAAACGCGTGAGCGTCACCCATTTAAAGGTGGAAACATTTTGGTGCTGTCATACTACGGTAAGGGCATATCTTTCATTTTTTAAATCTCTGGTTGCAGCTATCAAGTTTGCTGTTGTTTTGCCGTAATTATTTTTAATTATGGCGTATACTGCACAGGCTTTTTGCGAACTATCGAAAAATGCGTGCAGGCTAAAGGTTTTGTTTTCTTTTGAAAACCCGAGCCACCTTTTTTATTTTTAATTGATCAATGTTTTGCAGGTCGTTTCAAATATTAAGCCACTCCTTTTTTATGTTTTCAGGGACTCCCTCATCCTATTGAATGAGGGTTTGGTTGTATATATATCTTGAAATACATTTTTCATTTTTATTGTTATTGGTAATTACCAGCTCTAGAGGTTAAATAAATAATGTTGAAATGTTACTCGATATATTTGTTTTATAAGTTTTTATTATGATGAAAAAACACAAATTCGTAAAGTTTTTGGTGTTTCAGCCTCTGTTAATTCAAAGTTGTTTGGACTCCTTATGTGTTCTGGAAGATCTTCAACTAGTCTTGGATCGTTGCTTGCCCATTTTCTGAGGTTAAATCCACCTGCTCATCAACATATGAGTTGGTTGCATGTCTTAGCTTCTTTGACAGTATCTTCTCCAAATAAGGCATCATCGACAAAGAAGTCATTTTCGAGGATTGTCCTTGTCTTTGGGTATCTATCTCCCTCATTCATTGAGCAGTCTGCCCTTTCTGATAAGACGGCGTGGGTGAACACGGGCTGAGCTGTACTTGGCGCAAGTTCCTTTGATCCGTGTTCAAAAAGCCGACAACAGATGGATTGTGCATGATTTCCCAAACCGAACCGAGCTAGGCCAGTTAAACGGCGTGTCGTTGTCGGCTCGGCCAGCGCTATCATTACGGGCCGTTTACATGCACCTATAAATGGTCTGTCATAGCAGGGGCCGAGCCAAGGTTTTCAAAGGTTCTCAACCTAACATAAAGCTAAAATCTTACTGAAAAAATGGTAACGAACTACGATTTTTACACACAGACTTTAACAAGAAAAGGATTCGTTTTAATAGTAATAAATAAATCGCATTAAGTTGATGTGCAAAACTGAAGGCAGTCTGTTACAGCCTAACTTTTTTGCCTTTTTTTTCTAGTTGATAACATTGAATTGAATCAGTAAATGGAGAAATATCGAGAACTGCACTAGTTTCACATAAAATTCCAAGAAATTCAAACAAAACTCATCTATTTTAGCAGATGCTCATCAAAAACAACGTTTATTTAAGAAAATAAAATAACATAATATTAAAAATAAACTCACATTCAAATAGTTTATTTTGCAAAGCAGGTATAGATATATACACTTTTTACACGTCAAATTTAATCTAATAAAGAAAATATATTTAATAAAATAATAAATGTACATGAACTAAATTAAAGGTTTATTTAATCTATGTAGCAATATATTTCGATTAAAATGATAGGTAAAATATATATTATACAAGGTAAAATCCAATCAGCCGCCCGAACCCATACCGGAGACCCGGCCAGGGACCAGGAACATTGTGAATGTTTGCAGCAAATACTGAGTCGGAGCCCTTTTACTATTGTAATATGTCCATAATTATGTATCTGTCTCATTTTTATTATTGTTAAAACTTGTTCCGTGTCTTTTATTGTTAATGTAAATGTTTAATTGTGTTGAATGTGAATTGTGTACGTATTGTAATAGTGAATTAATGTTTTATCTATCTATCTATCTATCTAACAAGGTTCAATGATCACCAACCGAGCCCCCAGCACGAATCCAGGCGGCCGACCAAATCCCATCCTATATACTACATACTAATAGGTTACATATATAAATACATGCCTACCTCCGCCCATTCGATTAGTCTTGCTAAAAAGAAGGGCAAGAAACTTAGTAAGATCATGTTTTTTTTTTAACATAGAACTTATACTATACAATATATGACTTGTATCTACTTTAACCAAGGGATAAGAAAATACAAGACAGCAGGAATTCAGGTTAACGAAAAAAAGAAAAACATATATATCTTTGTCTACCTGTCTCATATAGTCCTTTTCCTTTTACAGTCTGTAATCAATTATGTTTACACCTAAGAGGAATCATAACTTAAGAAATTATACTATTTAATTAAATTATAACTTACTATCATTATCACTGTAACACCATGCTTCACCATCATCTAAATATTCATTTATTTTATAATATGCCTTTTTCAATAGGCCCTGCTTAATATACAGTTTAAACTTATTCTCTGACAAAGTAAGGACCTCCTTTGGAAGTTTATTGTAAAATCTTATACCATGTCCTACGAAAGAGGTACTCACCTTAGCGAGTCTGATTTTTGGAAAAGCCAGTTTATGCTTATTTCTGGTTTCCTTACAATGTTGCTTACCAAGCCTTGGGAAAGACTCAACATTTTTTCTGACATATCTAAGGACTTTGTAAATATATTCACAAGGAACCGTTAATATATTAATTTCTTTGAACTTTTGTCTTAATGAATCCCGGTGCTTCATATTATAAATAGCCCGAATTGCTCTCTTCTGCAAAACAAAGACTTCGTCTGTATCCGTTGCTCTACCCCATAACAGCATGCCGTATGACATAATGCTGTGAAAGTAACTAAAATAGACAGTCTAGCAGTATCAGTAATTTGCCTTATGCGTCTAACAGCGTATGCGGCCGAACTAAGTCTACCACATAGGGCTTATATGTGGGGACCCCACTGAAGACGAGAGTCTACCGTAATGCCTAAAAACTTAGTTTCGTTAACTAACTCTAGCTTGGACCCCTGCAAAAGCAAATTACCATCCACTTGAATTACATTTGGTAACGTAAATTTTATACATTTTGTCTTTTTTGCGTTTAAAACTAAATTATTTACAGTAAACCAATCAAGCACCAGTGATAAAGTTGTATTCGCGCCGTCAAGGATATCTTTACGTCTATTAACTTTAAAAATGAGTGACGTGTCGTCTGCGAATAATACTATCTTCGTTAAGTCTTTAACTAAATAAGGAAGGTCATTTATGTAAATTAAAAACAGCAAGGGCCCTAATATGGAACCCTGCGGGACACCCATTTTAACTAATGCTCCACATGATTTTACCCCGTTAATGTCTACTTTTTGAATACGATCAATAAGATATGACTTCAATAACGCCAAAGATTTGCCCTTCACTCCGTAGTGATCCAATTTACATAAGAGTGTTTCATGATTAACGCAATCAAAGGCTTTCGAGAGGTCACAAAATACACCAAATGCATCTTGCTTTTCTTTCCAAGCATCAAAAATGTGCTTAACTAAAGCAACTCCTGCATCTGTGGTTGACCTCCCTCTAGTGAATCCATATTGTTCAAAGTGAAGCAACTTATTTAATTAAAATGAAATAACAATTGATTAAAAACTATTTTTTCAAAAACCTTACTCAATACTGGTAAAACTGACACAGGTCTATAGTTTGAAGGGTCCCCGTTGTCGCCTGATTTAAAAAGGGGGATCAATTTACTAAACTTCATTAAGTCAGGAAAGATACCATCATCTACACATTTATTAAAAATTAATGCCAAATAAGGAGCTATTAAATCAATAACAGAACTTATAACTTTCACAGATAGGCCCCATAAGTCCTCGGTTTTTTTCAAGTTAAGCGATTTAAATACTTTAATTACAGTTAATGAATTAATATGTTTAAAAGCAAATACAGAAAGACACTGAGGTACGTGATCTATTAAAAGATCCTGCGCAATCCCAGGGCTTGAATTTAAATCTTTAGTTGTTAAAGAAGGAATTTCAGTAAAGAATTGTTCAAAGGCATTCGCAACTTCTTTATCTCCTGTAACGACTTCATTGTTAATACTTAACTTAAGTTCGTTATCTCGTTTCTTACTTTTCCCAGTTTCAGTATTTATGATGTTCCATACTGTTTTTACTTTGTTATCGGACCTTTTAAGTTTTTTATTCAAGTAGATACTTTTTGCTTTTAAACACACCAATTTAAAGATGCGTGAGTAATTTTTCACGAATTCAGTAAATTTAACATTATCATTGTGTAATGAAGTGATCTTCCGGATGCCCGGCTAAAGGTTCCTGATCACCTCGTTACTAGAAATAAATGTTGTCTCGTCCTAAGTTTCCTTATGGGACTGGAGACTTATGTGTTTCGTTATGGGGAAACTTATTTATAATATAAAATAAACAACCCGATTGAACAAAACAATATATATTTTATAGTTACTTTCTTTACAAACTTATATTATATCTTTACGCTGTGTGGGTCTTTGAATTTAAACTGATACCGAATCTAGGCGGAGACTTTACTGGTGGTGGATATATGCAGGTAAGGGAACAGACTTCAGACTTGTATCTGGGCGACGCGGAACCCCCACTCGCCCTAAGTCTTTAGTAAGTTCTCCGGCCTGAATAGAACGCCTGGTCAGTAAGCCCTTGCCTAGAACACACGCTAATAGTAACTTTACTTTTCTGGACTAATTACGACAGAGTATAAATCTTCACGGCAGGCGACTCGGAACCCCCAAGCGCCCGAAGATTTATACACATAAATTACCGAACTCTTGGTTTAGGACTTTACAAAGTTGACCACACCTTACAGTCACCTTATCAAACTTTTAAGTACTGGAAAGAAACATATTTTAATGTCTTCAATTAACATAACATAATATGAAATATTAAAAGTCTTTTGAAAAGGAACTATCTCTTATAAATCTTACTCGGAATTATTCTAAGTCTCTGACACACTTGATTCGACTGAACACAAAGTCTTTAGCACTTTAGTTTAACTTTTACCCGCGTGGCTTTTCTAAATTCGCCTAAGTGTTTTCTACTGGGGCTTTTACTTCTTACCATCCGTGGAGTCCGTCGTCTTAAGTCTTTTCCTGAGGCTTAGGAGTTTCTTACCACGCAGCGGCCTCCAGCGGCTATGTCCTTTTTACCGAGGACTCTGACGAATGGCGGAGAGTAATCGCCCGTAGACTAAGTCCAACTTGGGCGCAGACACTTTTAAATATCGGTGGGGGTCGAAGTCGGTATCCCCAATACGACCTGGTCCACCAAGTGTCCTGAGCAGCGAGCGACTGCTGCCGACTGAGCGTGCAGCTCGGTTTTATTAAACTTCCGCCCACTGCGGGGGGACCTCACCTTCCCTTAGCTTGTCTGGGCCGGTTGGTGGTGGATGCGTCGCGCGGCAGTGGCGCCTCTTGTGGCAAGGTTCGGGAACTATTCTACGCGCGGTGTTCATTTTCAAATACTCTCAGTTTCCCGCCTTGCTTAATGCTTGGAGAATATAACGCTACGTTATAATTGTAGGACTTTATGTCGTATAATTCGTATAAATGATTTCTGCTTTTGTAAATACCTGGTGTCGCCCAGTCACTGAAGGTGATTTTACTTTTGTTAGAAAGTTTTTGCATCTTAAACGTATTTTAGAACTCTTTGGAGACTATGTTGAAAAGGTCTGTAAAGAGAGCGTTTGGATCGTCTTGGAGAAGATTAAAATGTGCTAATTTAACTTCTAGATTTGCTTTGAAACAATCTACTTTGAGAGTTGTAATAGGTCTGCAAAAGACTTTTTTGGGCAATTGTTTTACGCTTTGTTTAATGGTTATAGTTTGGCCACTGTGATCGGACTGCAAGCGGTTGATTACTTTATTGTCTGAATATTCACAATCACAGAATATATTGTCGAGCCATGACGCAGTATCCCGAGTAATTCGAGTAGGTTCTAAGAACACATTAGACAAATTAAATGATTTGAATAAATGTAATAATTTTGAGCGCATAATCGATTTTTCTAGTAAATCTACGTTAAAATCTCCACATATAATAACTGTTTTCTTTGTATCAAATAATAACTTTAAATATGAAATTATAGCCCAATAAAAGGCAAAATATGTAAGTCGCGATCTCGAAAGATATTGATAAATATGTGGCAAGGAAATGTGAAATTTCGCGACAAAAAGCCGTGCGCGAGTTTACCTTGCTCGAACCCTATTGCCTAGACTCAAGTCGCGCACGCGCATCTCGCATAAACAGTGTATTCGCCATGCTCGCTTGACGCGACAAACGACTGAGGTGGGTGTGATATTACTTATTTTGACAGATTGCGTCTTAAAAATAGTGACAAACGTTGTCCTGCTACGGGGCCTGTACCCGTTTTGTGTGGTGGTATGGAACCATTTGTGCGTGAGTTCGACTTACACTTGGCCAGTTCTTTCATGTAGCTAATTGTGTAAGGGCCGTCTCTCATTACGATACGTACACACGACTCTCTAGTCTCGGGATACTAGTCGCCGCGGGGTATTAAGCCGCCTAAGAATTACCAGAAGCACGCTTTAGATTCCTAAATAATTTTTCGAATTTAGGACCAAAAACTGGCACTTTTGCCCTGCTTTTATGTGAAAGAGTGCACAAATATGCATATCTCTTATACAAACTGTCTCAAATTGTTAATCGCGAAACAGTTATATCTGCATACCACGGCTTCGTTGCCTCCGCACTTCGATATGGTATCATATTTTGGGGCAACTCAACCGAAAAAGAAAATGTATTTAAAGCCCAAAAACGATGCATTAGGTCAATATGTGGACTAAAAACAACGGACTCTTGCCAACCTTTTTTTAAATCTCTCAAGATACTGACTTTTCCGTCTTTATACATTTATGAGATGGCAGTTTTTGTGAAGTCAAACCCTAACTTATTTACTAAGGTCTCAGAGTCGCACCATGCTAGTACTGTAAGATCACAATTTAGACATGCATTATCTCTTCGATCAGCAAAAACTGCCTTAAGGGGAACGAAAATACAAACAGAAATAAAATGTCAGCTTTCGGATGATTTTGTTGCAATAATTAGGTTACGTATAGCCATAAAAAAAATACATATTTTTGGTTGAACTTTAAGGTATTCATTTTCCACAAACCACGTTAATCGATTCATATTTGTACTGTCAATGAATTTTTTTGTAACCCTCTATTGCACACTTCTTATCGATTTTGTTTCAGGTATAGCTTTCGCGATTTTGTTGGTTTTTTTTAAATAAAATTAGTGTGAATGATATCTATTCATTTTCCAAATACCACGTTATTCGGGTCAAAAAAAGCACCCCCTTTTTCCAAAAATACGTAAATCCACTGATGCAGTCAGCGGCAGCAAGATATTGTCAGTCTACGCCTAGCGTTGGCGCCCGTAAGACGTGGAACCTGTGCCCTTTTTTGCAAGCTATAAATATCTCCCAAAACTACTTCAAAACACATTGAAATTAATTTTATATAGTAATATTTCGAGGAGCATCATATTCCTGCCGTTAAAAACTCAACAAAATATGCGTATGAGTGATTTAGCTACATCGTGCCATAGTCATAACAACCTAACTGAATGAATTTGGAATGAATTCATACTTTTATGCGGGAAAATAATATATGTTACTCTAAAAGAATAATTTTGTGATCGTTATTGAAACCCAAATTAATTTACTTATACTTACTGAGATCTGTAACAAAGGTCAATGACCTTTTTGTGAAATTACCCTCTAGTATTGGCTCACCATTTCAGGTCCAATAAGTAAAGTTTTTTGCAAATTATATAGGTACACTTACTTGGGATAAATCGTATTTAAAATATAGAAATTTATTTTGAAATATTTACAGTGCATGGCAAAATTATTAGATCGTAGATAATCCTGTCGGTACATGTTCAGGTTCTGTTACGCAAAATGAAAACAATGAAACTATGAATGAAATTATCCCTATGTTTGTCTGTCTGTCCGTTTGTCTAGACAATTTTGTCTGGGTAAAATTAATAAATACCAATATTAACGGCCCTCTATAGAGCTGTAAAAACATACTTTTGACGTTTTTATTTATACTACGTTTTAGGTTTTCACGTTTTTTTTTTTTACGTTTTTCATACAAATTTTCTCACTATGAAAATGTAGGGATAAGCACTCGAGATAATATTTTGCATTTAAAAGTCAACACAGAAAGGAATTGTTGAACAAATAATGTAAAAAATATGAAAACCATGTTGTTCTATTCTAAAGGGATTAATTATCTACTGTTCAATTTGGCGATAGCTTTGTTTATTTTTTTCCTTGAATTATTTTTTACTAAGATAACAAATAATTTAATACAAGGTTTTCCTTAAGAGTTCCCTTTACCCCTGTATTTTTCTTAAAATTCATACAATAGGTATAAACCGAATGTGAAGTCTACAGCTTATTTTCTTCATATCTTTTTTCATGAGTATATTCTAGTGATATCTAACTACGTCTCTATACAGCCCAAAAAGCAAAATTTGATAAAACACCATCATAATAGCTGTCAGGATATCGTCAATATTGCCTCATTTTTACGCTAAGTTTAACAAGTTTGTATATTTTTATCTATACTGGAAATAAAAAGAGAGAAATACAGGCGTCGTTCATGTTAAGATGACTAAGTTTACACACTTTGCTAAGTATAAACAGTTACCGTTTCATGAAAAACTGTTTTTACCTGAAACCATTTCACAAATTCAATTAACTTATTTTGAATATCTTATCATCTTGCACTTCTTGATGAGAAATACAATTTCAATAAGTAAAAATACAACTTTTAGTTAAGAAAACTTATAGTTAAATGTCTGCTGTATGCATAAACATATTTTTAATTATATAACAATAGTAATAAAATAATTGGCTTATCCGTCGTCGTGATACCAGCCGTAAATTTCTTAAATAATCTGATATCACGCTTATGGAAAACCCAATTATTTTGAAGATACCATAATATCATTAAAATATGTTTATGCATATAGCAAACTTTTAACAATAAATTGTCTTAGCTAAAAGTTGTACTTTACCGTTATAATTATTTCTTAATATTTTGTTACAAATTCGGAGAAATAGCCCTTAAGGAAAACCTTGTATGAAAATATTTGTTACCTTTGTAACAAAGAAAAAAATAATAATAAACAAAGCTATCGCCACATTGAACAAAGAGTAAATTATTAATCCCTTTAGAATAGAGCGATATGGTTTTTATATTTTTTACATTATTTGTTCTACAGTTCCTTTCTGTGCTTTCTTTCAAATGCAAAATATTATGTCAAGTGTTGATCTCTATATTTTCATAAGGAGAACATTTGTATGAAAAAGTTAAACAAAAGGCCATAAAAACGTTATAATATGTATGTTTTACAGGGCTGTAAATATTAGAATTTATTGATTTTACCCAGAAAAATTGCCTAGACAAACGCACAAACAGACAAACATAGGGACAACAAATTAATCCTAAAAGAGTTTTGTTTTTTAATTTTGCGTAAAGGGACCTGAACATTTCAAACTATGATACAAATAAATTTCTATATTTTAAACACTTGGCGATTTATCCCAAGGGTAAACAGGTGTCCCAAAAGTCAACGCTTTCCCTTGGAAGGCTGGTAGGCCAGCTCATGACTGACCAGAATATCAAATTATGACATCAGCAAAAAGTAGATAGTCTTCGAGGTGATGGTACTTTTATAAATTCGAATAGATTTTTGAGAGTCAAAGCTAACCAGTTCTAAATTCTAAGAATAAAATTTTTGTTGCGCAACTCTGAATAGTCCTGCTATTGATAAAGTCAAAAATAAACCTTGAAATGCTGTAACATCAGGAAGAAAAAATAAAAACCCAATTTATGAGCAATTTTTTGTAATTAGGTTAGTTCGACACCACACCCTGAAAAAAAATGTTCGATATTAGTTTTGCAAATTGTCTTAAATAACGGCTCATCAAATATTTTTCAAATGATCTGGCAATTTCTGTGTATTACTTTTGAAAAACAAGTTATTGCTATTTTACTACCAAAGGAGCTGCGTATTTTTTTAAATAATTAGAATTTAGAATGAAAGAGTGGCGGGCAGTAAAAATATTTGACGTTCATTAGAAATGCCATTTAACACGCGTTAGAGTGAGATAAATAGTGACGCTATTTAAAATTAGTTGGAATGAGATAGTTACGCAGTTAAACGTAGTTGAATGAGAGAGGCATAATTGATATAGGCTACAGTGAGATAGATAGTGACGTGGTGCATTCCTTCTGAGAATATTTGTTAGTTTCCACTTTTTGTAATAACAACTTTAGTAAAAAATTTTTGTAAAGAAATTTTTGGTCCAATTTATTTATTTATTTAGTCCAATGCCGGGACGAATTTGCCCCGCGCGCAAACGTAACATGAATAAGCCACGCCCGGAACTGGTTTTTGTCTTGGCTATGTCATACTCTTAATGCACAAAAGTGCCTTCTGTATGGGACCTAAAATTTACAATGCAATTCCAAATGACATAAAAGATTTAGATATAATTTTATTTAAGAAGAAATTATTTAATTTGCTTATTGATAAGTGTTATTATACAATTAATGATTATTTAAATGCTAATTCTTCCTTTTGACATGTGTAATATAATAATTTATAATTGCTTATTGATAAGTGCAGACATTGTACAATTAATGATTATTTAAATGCTAATTCTTTCTTTTGACATGTGTAATATAATCATCTATTGTAACTAATATTCATAACGTTTCATAAATGTCTATTTTTTGTTTAATGAGCATTATTAAAGTTGCATGTGTTTAATATTTGTATGCTATACTTTAAGGCAGAACATAGCGGTCAAACACGAAACAACCACCATCTTGTAAAAAATATAATGATACACCTATGTTTAACAAATAAACGATTGATTCTGATTCTGATTATTTTTCATAAAAAATAATTCTCTCACCATGTCATTTTCTTTCTAGGTGATGTGAAATACCAAACAAATATCCCCACGAATAAGAAATCCGCACTTCTCACAAGAGAAAAGCAATTTGAATGTGACATTTGTGGTTACAAGTGCAGACGACAACGTGGTGTTATAGAGAGACACATGCGAACGCATACAGATGTGAAGCCGTACAAATGTGAGATTTGTGACTACAAATGCAACTACCGAAGTAACTTAAACCGACACAAGAGAACGCATACGGGAGAGAAGCCGTATAAATGTGAGATTTGTGACTACAAATGCAGGCAACAAAGTGGCCTAAAGGGGCACATGGGATGGCATACAGGAGAAAAGCCGTATAAATGTGAGATTTGTGACTACAAATGCAGGCAACAAAGTGGCATAAAGGGGCACATGCGAAGGCATACAGGAGAAAAGCCGTATAAATGTGATATTTGTGACTACAAATGCACGGAACAATGTACCCTAAAGCGGCACAAGAGAATGCATACGGGAGAAAAGCCGTATAAATGTGAGATTTGTGACTACAAATGCATGCAACAAAGAAGCCTAAAGGGGCACATGAGAAAGCATACAGGAGAAAAGCCGTATAAATGTGAGATTTGTGACTACAAATGCAGGGTCCGAAAAAGCCTAAAGCGGCACATGAGAATGCATACGGGAGAAAAGCCGTATAAATGTGAGATTTGTGACTACAAATGCATGGAACAAAGTAGCCTAAAGCAGCACCAGAGAATGCATACGGGAGAAAAGCCGTATAAATGTGAGATTTGTGACTACAAATGCACGTTTCAAAGTAGCCTAAAGCGGCACCAGAGAATGCATACGGGAGAAAAGCCGTATAAATGTGAGATTTGTGACTACGAATGCAGGCAACAAAGTAGGCTAAAGGGGCACATGAGAATGCATACGGGAGAAAAGCCGTATAAATGTGAGATTTGTGACTACAAATGCAGGCAACAAAGTAGCCTAAAGGGGCACATGGGAAGGCATACAGGAGAAAAGCCGTATAAATGTGAGATTTGTGACTACAAATGCACGGAACAAAGTAGGCTAAAGCGGCACAAGAGAATGCATACGGGAGAAAAGCCGTATATATGTGAGATTTGTGATTACAAATGCACGGGACAAAGTAGCCTAAAGCGGCACAAGAGAATGCATACGGGAGAAAAGCCGTATAAATGTGAGATTTGTGACTACAAATGCAGGCAACAAAGTAGCCTAAAGGGGCACATGAGAAAGCATACAGGAGAAAAGCCGTATAAATGCGAGATTTGTGACTACAAATGCAGGGTCCGAAAAAGCCTAAAGCGGCACATGAGAATGCATACGGGAGAAAAGCCGTATAAATGTGAGATTTGTGACTATCAGTGTACATTAGCCACTAGTTTAAAGTTACACATGAGAACGCATACAGGAGAGAAGCCGTATAAATGTGAGAATGTGACTATTCATGAAATTATGCCATGATTAAGCAGGATAACCTTATCGGGCATCGGTACATGTACCTAAATGAGGTATATGTGTCGATGCTATGGTATCCAGCTCTTCTTTTATTATCTTCCTATTATGTATCAATAACAAAACATTGTGCAAATATGTGTGTGAGAGATGGAGGGAGTGTGTGAGAGATGGAGGGAGTGTGTGAGAGCTGAAGAGGGTGTGTGTGAGAGATGGAGGGTGTGTGTGAGAGATGTAGGGTGTGTGTGAGATATGGAGGGTGTGTGTGAGAGATGGAGGGTGTGTGTGAGAGATGGAGGGTGTGTGTGAGAGATGGGGGTGTTTGTGAGAGATGGAGGGTGTGTGTGAGAGATGGGGGTGTTTGTGAGAGATGGAGGGTGTGTGTGAGAGATTGAGGTTGTGTGTGAGAGATCGAGGGTGTGTGTGAAAGATCGAGGGTGTGTGTGAGTGATGGATAAAAGTTAAGAATGGGACTACGGTGCAGAAATTTTGCAGAAACAATAATTTTACGTAGGTTTCCATTTAGCATTTAAGAGGAGGAAGAGACTTTATTTAGACAAGTAGACTCTCCGTGTCCTCATTACTTAGAGACTTCAGAGTCACTTCACGTTTTCATGCGAGTAATCTTATTTTATGAGCTATTTCGCAGCCGGATTATGAAAAACCCGCCTTTTTCTAATTAATCAGAACAGAAAACTGAAATTCAAAATTCACTTAATAGTTATTCAACAAAACTTTATTATCTATGTATTGTATATGCTGCCATCGCAAAGTTGTCATAGGTTTCTGTAAATTAGAAATTCCTTTTGAAAATCTAATTTACAGAAACCAATGGAAACTTTTCGATTGCAGCATACACAATACTACCTATGTATAAGGTTTTGTTGAATAACTATTGAGTGAATTTTGAATGTAAGTGTTCTGTCTCGATTAATTAGAAAAAGGCAGGTTTTTCACAATCCGGCTCCGAAACAGCTTTTGAATTTTTTGCGATGTTGGAAATTTAAAGAAATTTTTGACCCGCACGCACTTTTGAAATTGCAGGCAAAATGGCAAAAGGCAAACATGAAGTACAGTATATTTTTTTATAATTTCATCTAAAATTCTAAAACTTTACTATTATATTTGTTTTTGTAGTCTCTTTTTTAAATTTGCTATATTGTTAAAATTAAGTTTTTGGTTACTAAATCTCGCCCTTCATAGCTGTCTATTATTAAGTTTGTAATTTATAGTGTCGTACATGTATCTTGGTAGACCGAAGAGTTGACCACCATCTTACTTGCAAATACCCCCAAAGTTATTCGGGGAAGAGTAAGAGAACAGCTCTCAAACAGGCACTTCCAGCCCACCATGCTTTGGACCAATTGATGGCGGTATGTCCATCCTCAATTGCTGGGCCTTCAAAAAGAGACTGGTTACGGGCAGCGATATCACTGGTGCAAGGATTTCGGAACCGCGCTCACTAACACGCCTGCTCAGCGTGTGGGGGTCTTGGGCATTTCTTGCAGGAGGACCGCCAACAGTAGTGAAATCTTGGAAAACCCTATGTCCAGCAGTGGATGAACCAGGCTGATGGGTGGATGGATTATTACTTTTATTATCCAACAACGGCAACGTTTTGCTACGCACTAAATATACGTACACACGTAATCGGCTTTTCACGGAAAGATGAATATCATGATCTTCATCAGAGTGGTCACAGCAACAATCCTCTGCTAAACATACATCTCTCCCGAAGCTTACCACAAAATCAAAAAGGATATTATGTTTTTCAGATATAAAGCAAGAACTTATGGATGTTGATCAAACCGAACCTGAAGACGTCACCACACAATTGATCCCAGAAGGAAGTGAACAACCCGAAATGGAGGATGTGAAATATGTTGTAAGCAACGTCTTTGAAGATTTACCGAAGTCCCAGAGTTTTGTTTGGTGTAGCGACACGCGTTCTAATATTGTCTCTTTCACACACCTTGAAAATTGTATTCGCTATGCTGCTATCAGTGTTAGAAGATGGCGAAATTGTTAATTTATGAACTCTGTGTAGTTCTGCGCCTGCTTGCACTGACGCTTTGCTAAAGACCGAATTAAAGGAGTAGTGTCCATAGGGGGCACAATAGTTTGGTGTCCAGACTGCGTGCCATGGAAATTAGAGACAGATAGAGGAGACTTAGTTATAGGGTCCCGTTTGGCATAAGTCAGGTACGGAACCCAAAAAGGGAAATGTGAGTTCAACTCTTACAGAGAGGGTTCCGTATGTTGTAATTTTGTCTGTTCATAATAGTTACAAACTATTGCTTCTTTGATACATAATGTTGTGTTTCAGAACACACAAGACTATCTGGACATCGGTGAGACGGTGATCAATAAGCAGGACAGAGCGATTAATGAGCAGGACAGAGCGATTAGTGAGCAGGACATAGCAAGACCAGGACCCTCCTCAAAAAGTGAGTTAATACAATTTTTTCATGATTTCTGAACACATTCCGAATAAGGATACCTAAACTAGACTTATACATAGTTCAGAAAGATTATATTAATTTTATTGGAAATAATAACACAGTATGACAAAAATAAATATCTGTTAGTGATTGGGAGCGGTGCTTTTACAGCACTAAACGGCCTTTTCATGTACTTTACTCCCTGACTAACAAAGTGTAGGCAGGGACTAGATATCTCTACCTGCTGCGATCCAGACACACGAGCACTTCATAATAATGTCACCAATTTGGTCAGCATACCTACTTCTAAGGTCAGCTACTACTTAGCCGTAACTGTTGAGTTAGACATGGGGTTAGGGCTAGGTCAGCTACTACTGTGCAGTAACTGTTGAGTTAAACATGAGGTTAGGGCTAGGTCAGCTACTACTGTGCAGTAACTGTTGAGTTAGACATGAGGTTAGGGCTAGATCAGCTACTACTGTGCAGTAACTATTGAGTTAGACATGAGGTTAGGGCTAGGTCAGCTGCTACTGTGCAGTAACTGTTGAGTTATACATGAGGTTAGGGCTAGGTCAGCTACTACTGTGCAGTAACTGTTGAGTTAGACATGAGGTTAGGGCCAGGTCAGCTACTACTGTGCAGTAACTGTTGAGTTAGGCATGAGGTTAGGGCTAGGTCAGCTGCTACTGTGTAGTAACTGTTGAGTTAAACATGAGGTTAGGGCTAGGTCAGCTACTACTGTGCAGTAACTGTTGAGTTAGACATGAGGTTAGGGCTAGGTCAGCTTAGTACTGTGCAGTAACTGTTGAGTTAGACATGAGGTTAGGGCTAAGTCAGCTACTACTGTGCAGTAACTGTTGAGTTAGACATGAGGTTAGGGCTAGGTCAGCTACTACTGTGCAGTAACTGTTGAGTTATACATGAGGTTAGGGCTAGGTCAGCTACTACTGTGCAGTAACTGTTGAGTTAAACATGAGGTTAGGGCTAGGTCAGCTACTACTGTGCAGTAACTGTTGAGTTAGACATGAGGTTAGGGCTAGGTCAGCTACTACTGTGCAGTAACTGTTGAGTTAGACATGAGGTTAGGGCTAGGTCAGCTACTACTGTGCAGTAACTGTTGAGTTAGACATGAGGTTAGGGCTAGGTCAGCTACTACTATGCAGTAACTGTTGAGTTAGACATGAGGTTAGGGCTAGGTCAGCTACTACTGTGCAGTAACTATTGAGTTATACATGAGGTTATGGCTAGGTCAGCTACTACTGAGCAGTAACTGTTGAGTTATACATGAGGTTAGAGCTAGGTCAGCTACTACTGTGCAGTAACTGTTGAGTTAGACATGAGGTTAGGGCTGGGTCAGCTACTACTGTGCAGTAACTGTTGAGTTAGACATGAGGCTAGGGCTAGGTCAGCTACTACTGTTCAGTAACTGTTGAGGTAGACATGAGGTTAGGGCTAGGTCAGCTACTACTGTGCAGTAACTGTTGAGTTATACATGAGGTTAGGGCTAGTTCAGCTACTACTGTGCAGTAACTGTTGAGTTAGACATGAGGTTAGGGCTGGGTCAGCTACTACTGTGCAGTAACTGTTGAGTTAGACATGAGGCTAGGGCTAGGTCAGCTACTACTGTGCAGTAACTGTTGAGGTAGACATGAGGTTAGGGCTAGGTCAGCTACTACTGTGCAGTAACTGTTGAGTTAGACATGAGGTTAGGGCTAGGTCAGCTACTACTGTGCAGTAACTGTTGAGTTAGGCATGAGGTTAGGGCTAGGTCAGCTACTACTGTGCAGTAACTGTTGAGTTAGACATGAGGTTAGGGCTAGGTCAGCTACTACTGTGCAGTAACTGTTGAGTTAGACATAAGGTTAGGGCTAGGTCAGCTACTACTGTGCAGTAACTGTTGAGTTAGGCATGAGGTTAGGGCTAGGTCAGCTACTACTGTGCAGTAACTGTTGAGTTAGACATGAGGTTAGGGCTAGGTCAGCTACTACTGTGCAGTAACTGTTGAGTTATACATGAGGTTAGGGCTAGGTCAGCTACTACTGTGCAGTAACTTTTGAGTTAGACATTAGGTTAGGGCTAGGTCAGCTACTACTTGCAGTAACTGTTGAGTTATACATGAGGTTAGGGCTAGGTCAGCTAATACTGTGCAGTAACTGTTGAGCTAAACATGAGGTTAGGGCTAGGTCAGCTACTACTGTGCAGTAACTATTGAGTTAGACATGAGGTTAGGGCTAGGTCAGCTGCTACTGTGCAGTAACTGTTGAGTTATACATGAGGTTAGGGCTGGGTCAGCTACTACTGTGCAGTAACTGTTGAGTTAGACATGAGGCTAGGGCTAGGTCAGCTACTACTGTGCAGTAACTGTTGAGTTATACATGAGGTTAGGGCTAGGTCAGCTACTACTGTGCAGTAACTGTTGAGTTAGACATGAGGTTAGGGCTAGGTCAGCTACTACTGTGCAGTAACTGTTGAGTTAGACATGAGGTTAGGGCTAGGTCAGCTACTACTGTGCAGTAACTGTTGAGTTAGGCATGAGGTTAGGGCTAGGTCAGCTACTACTGTGCAGTAACTGTTGAGTTAGACATGAGGTTAGGGCTAGGTCAGCTACTACAGTGCAGTAACTGTTGAGTTAGACATAAGGTTAGGGCTAGGTCAGCTACTACTGTGCAGTAACTGTTGAGTTAGACATGAGGTTAGGGCTAGGTCAGCTACTACTGTGCAGTAACTGTTGAGTTATACATGAGGTTAGGGCTAGGTCAGCTACTACTGTGCAGTAACTGTTGAGTAAGACATGAGGTTAGGGCTAGGTCAGCTACTACTGTGCAGTAACTGTTGAGTTAAACATGAGGTTAGGGCTAGGTCAGCTACTACTGTGCAGTAACTGTTGAGTTAAACATGAGGTTAGGGCTAGGTCAGCTACTACTGTGCAGTAACTGTTGAGTTAGACATGAGGTTAGGGCTAGGTCAGCTACTACTGTGCAGTAACTGTTGAGTTAGACATGAGGTTAGGGCTAGGTCAGCTACTACTGTGCAGTAACTGTTGAGTTAGACATGAGGTTAGGGCTAGGTCAGCTACTAGTGTGCAGTAACTGTTGAGTTAGACATGAGGTTAGGGCTAGGTCAGCTACTACTGTGCAGTAACTGTTGAGTTAAACATGAGGTTAGGGCTAGGTCAGCTACTACTGTGCAGTAACTGGTGAGTTAAACATGAGTTTAGGGCTAGGTCAGCTACTACTGTGCAGTAACTGTTGAGTTAGACATGAGGTTAGGGCTAGGTCAGCTACTACTGTGCAGTAACTGTTGAGTTAAACATGAGGTTAGGGCTAGGTCAGCTACTACTGTGCAGTAACTGTTGAGTTAGACATGAGGTTAGGGCTAGGTCAGCTACTAGTGTGCAGTAACTGTTGAGTTAGACATGAGGTTAGGGCTAGGTCAGCTACTACTGTGCAGTAACTGTTGAGTTAAACATGAGGTTAGTGCTAGGTCAGCTACTACTGTGCAGTAACTGTTGAGTTAAACATGAGGTTAGGGCTAGGTCAGCTACTACTGTGCAGTAACTGTTGAGTTAGACATGAGGTTAGGGCTAGGTCAGCTACTACTGTGCAGTAACTGTTGAGTTAAACATGAGGTTAGGGCTAGGTCAGCTACTACTGTGCAGTAACTGTTGAGTTAGACATGAGGTTAGGGCTAGGTCAGCTACTACTGTGCAGTAACTGTTAAGTTAGACATGAGGTTAGGGCTAGGTCAACTACTACTGTGCAGTAACTGTTGAGTTAGACATGAGGTTAGGGCTAGGTGAGCTACTACTGTGCAGTAACTATTGAGTTATACATGAGTTTAGGGCTAGGTCGGCTACTACTGTGCAGTAACTGTTGAGTTAGACATGAGGTTAGGGCTAGGTCAGCTACTACTGTGCAGTAACTGTTGAGTTATACATGAGGTTAGGGCTAGGTCAGCTACTACTGTGCAGTAACTGTTGAGTTAGACATGAGGTTAGGGCTAGGTCAGCTACTACTGTGCAGTAACTGGTTAGGGCTAGGTCAGCTACTACTGTGCAGTAACTGTTGAGTTATACATGAGGTTAGGGCTAGGTCAGCTACTACTGTGCAGTAACTGTTGAGTTAGACATGAGGTTAGGGCTAGGTCAGCTACTACTGTGCAGTAACTGTTGAGTTAGGCATGAGGTTAGGGCTAGGTCAGCTACTACTGTGCAGTAACTGTTGAGTTATACATGAGGTTAGGGCTAGGTCAGCTACTACTGTGCAGTAACTGTTGAGTTAGGCATGAGGTTAGGGCTAGGTCAGCTACTACTGTGCAGTAACTGTTGAGTTAGGCATAAGGTTAGGGCTTGGTCAGCTACTACTGAGCAGTAACTGTTGAGTTAGACATGAGGTTAGGGCTAGGTCAGTTACTACTGAGCAGTAACTGTTGAGTTATACATGAGGTTAGGGCTAGGTCAGCTACTACTGTGCAGTAACTGTTGAGTTAGGCATGAGGTTAGGGCTAGGTCAGCTACTACTGTGCAGTAACTGTTGAGTTAGGCATAAGGTTAGGGCTTGGTCAGTTACTACTGAGCAGTAACTGTTGAGTTAGACATGAGGTTAGGGCTAGGTCAGTTACTACTGAGCAGTAACTGTTGAGTTAGACATGAGGTTAGAGCTAGTGGTAGTAGTGAGACGTTATTTGCGTTGATAGAAGCCATAGTAAACGGTATTCTGTAAAAATTTCAACTGGCTAGTACTATACTTATATAAGGTTGTATAGATTTTTGCTTCGAGTGTCAATGATTAATTATTATTATTACATTCGGATTGTTACGGCATATTTCCTGATTTGAGCCATTCCGGCCCGTCCCACCAAAGCGCCTGCCAGCTGCGAAGGCAAAAGTCCTCTTGATGCACAATCAGCTAGGTTTTCTTTTGATCTCACATGTCTTCTTTTATTAGCTGAAACTACCTCTTAAATTTGTTTGACTTTGTGCACTACATACGATTTTCATCTGTTTATGTCTCCGTTAAGGGTCGGTGTCGCCAAACATGCTCTCGCGTTTGGACAATTTAGCATATAATAACTCAAAATATTTTAAACAAGTAAAATTCTTGTAGTTAGTTAAGAAATCGAACTTCAATATTTATATTTTAGATTTGAAATAAGTCTTATAACTTTCGAGAAAAAAAATCGGAAACATCACTAAAATCACGGAAAACAGCCTTTGGCGTTTGGACAATCATGATATACGAGTATCTACTAATCCAACTAAAAAATAGAATGATATTTTTTAGAGTTAAGAAGTCAAACTAGCTTATTTTTATTATTTATTTAAACCTCTTTCCTTTCGTTATTTTATAAAAAATACTCAAACACTCAACATTTTCCCGCGTGATTTCTCTATACAAATTAGTATGGTATTCGAGACAGCTCAACTGACGAAATATAATAGCAAGCGCATCCCTTGTGGCCTCAGTACCGCCGCAAGCTTCAGAGTGGGAGTACGTAGCTCGTTGCCACGGAAATCGTACGCGTAATTTCGTGTAAAGACATAAAAAATCCTGCACAGTGAGACAGAAATTGATCAAGTAAGCCACCATGGATTGTTTTTTCGTGGGTAGTAAGTTTGTATCGATATGAACTTTTCCTTTTGGTAGTAGGTGCTGCTTCTATTCTATATTAGTGTTTTTATGTTTTTTTCTAACTAGATTTTTTTTCTAGGCAATAACATATACAAACGTAACGTAATATACAAATTGACATTTTCCAGAACGAGCACGGGAGCGCGAAGTTCGTAGTGATGTACTTGGACACTAGGGATGGGAAAAAGTTCCTAGGGATGTACTTTGACATTTTATTGACTTTGACACTAGGGATGGGAAAAATTGTCATTTTTCAGAACGAGCACGCGAGCGCGAATTTCGTAGTGATTTAGTTGGACACTAGGGATGGAAAAATGGGACGCAGCAAAATGCCACAGCATCACCATAAAAACCTTTAAAACGACACCTATATTTCAAAGTACTAAATAATATGTTGCGACAGCCATTTTGAACTTCACAACGATGTCAAATTCATGGAAAATTAAATTTTGAAGTGACATCCATATCGTAAATATAAAAGTATAAATTTTCAAGCAAAATTGCGGCTCAACCGGTCGAGCCGTTCTTGAATTGTGCCGCAGACGGTAGACAAGAAGATTCACTTAAAGGTTTCCGTTTCAGATGGTACCCTAATTTCCCATTTTACCCGACATTTTATTATTTGACTACACGCTAGCTCAAGTCAGCTCAACCGCCACTATTTCTTGAATTACAAGCAAGAGCACTTAGAGAACCCTAAAAATGTGACAGTTATTTCTCATATTCGTAATTTTGAATAAAACTTTAGTGGATAGTATGGCGGCCGCGGCGGCGGCGCGAGCCCACTGTGCATGCATACAAGTGTGCGTGAGAGCTGTTACCGCGGTGTGCAAGCGTCGATATACGACGATATATAAGCCACTCCTTTTTTATGTTTTCAGGGACTCCCTCATCCTCTAAAAATGTGACAGGTTTTTTCTCATATTCGTAATTTTGAATAAAACTTTAGTGGATAGCATGGCGGCTGCGGCGGCGGCGCGAGCCCACTGTGCATTCATACAAGTGTGCGTGAGAGCTGTTACCGCTGTGTGCAAGCGTCGATATACGACGATATATAAGCCACTCCTTTTTTATGTTTTCAGGGACTCCCTCATCCTATTGAATGAGGGTTTAGTTGTATATTGTCTTTTCGATACAGAAAGAAAAAGACAGAACGCTCAAATTAAGTTAAGTCCTGTCGAATAAGTTAAGTCGTGTTGCGCCGAATCGACACCTATATGTCTTGAAATACATTTTTCATTTTAATTGTTATTGGTAATAACCAGCCCAAGGGGTTAAATAATGTTGAAATGTTACTCGATATGTTTGTTTGATAAGTTTTTTATTATGATGAAAAAACACAAATTCGTCAAGTTTTAGATTCCACCTAAGACCTAAAGTTTTAGATGTTTCAGCCTCTGCAAATTCAAAGTTGTTTGGACTCTTTATGTGTTCTGGAAGATCTTCAACTAGTCTTAGATCGTTGCTTGCCCATTTTTTTAGGTTAAATCCACCTGCTCACAAACATACGAGTTGGTCGCATGATGTCTTAGCTTCTTTCACAGTATCTTCTCCAAATAAGGCATCATCGACAAAGAAGCTATTTTCGAGGATTGTCCTTGTCTTTGGGTATCTGTCTCCCTCATTCATGGAGCAGTCCGCCCTTTTTGATAAGATGGCGTGGGTGAACATGGGCTGAGCCGTTCTTGGCACGCGTTCCTTTGATCAGTGTTCAAAAAGCCGACAACAGATGGATTGTGCATGATTTCCCAAACCGAAACGGACTAGGTCAGTTAAACGGCGTGTCGTTGTCGGCTCGGCCAGCTCTATCATCACGGACCATTTACATGCACCTATAAATGGTCTGACTTAGCAGGGGCCAAGGTTTTTTAAGGTTCTCAACCTAAGTAACCTAACATAAAGCTAAAATCTTACTGAAAAATGGTAACGAACTACGAACTTTACACACAGACTTTGATAAGAAATGGATTCACGCGATGTTGCATTTGTTTTAATAGTGATAAATAAATCGTATTGTGTTGATGCAAAGAACTGAAGGCAGCCTCTTACAGCCTAACTTTGGTGTTTTTTTTCTACTTGGCAACATTTCATTGAATCGGTACATGGAGAACTATCGAAAACTATAGGTTTCACATAAAATTCCAAGAAATTAAAACAAAATTCCTCTATTTTAGCAGATGCTCATCACAAACAATGTTTATTTAAGAAAATAAGTTGCTAAAATAACATTATCCAAAAAATGTATGAAATTAGAGCCCAATAAATGGCAAAATATGTAAATTTACATTATATCATTGCAGTATAGAAACGCAGAAATAAAAGTAAATCTGGATGTGAGGAGCTCTGAACCGGGAATCGAACCCGGGACCTCTCGCTGGATAAATCGCCAAGTGTTCAAACATAGAAATTTATTTCTGCCATAGTTTCAAAATATGTAAGTCGCGATCCCTGATAAATATGTGGCAAAGAAATGAGAAATTTCGCGACAAAAAGCCGCGCGCGAGTTTACCGTGCTCGAACCCTATTGTCTAGATTGAAGTCGCGCACGCGCATGTCGCATAAACAGCGTATTCGTCATGCTCGCTTGACGCGACAAACGACTTAGGTGGGAGAGGTATTGCTTATTTTGACAGATTGCGCCTTGAAAATAGTGACAAAAGTTGTCCTGCTACCATTTGTGCGTGAGTTCGACTCACACTTGGCCAGTTCTTTCATGTAGCTAAATGTAAAAGAATTACCAGAAGTACGCTTTCGATTCCTAAATGTTTCGAATTTAGGACCAAAAACTGGCACTTTTGCCCTGCTTTTTAATAAAAAATAATTCTCTTACCACGTCATTTTCTTTCTAGGTGATGTGAGATACCAAACAAATATCCCTACGAATAAGAAAACCACACTTATCGCAGGAGAAAAGCAATTTGAATGTGACATACGTGGTGAAATAAAGAGACACATGCGAACGCATACAGGTGTGAAGCCGTATAAATGTGAGATTTGTGACCATAAGTGTACACTACTCCGTAATTTAAAGGTACACATGCGAACGCATACAGGAGAGAAGCCGTATAAATGTGAGATTTGTGACTTTAAGTGTACAGGTAATTTAAAGAGACACATGCGAACGCATACAGGAGAGAAGCCGTACAAATGTGACCTTTGTGACTACAAATGCAGGGATCAAAGTAGCCTAAAGCGGCACATGAGAATTTGTGACTACAAATGCAGCAACCGAAGTAACTTTAACCGACACGTGAGAACGCATACAGGAGAGGAGCCGTATAAATGTGAGATTTGTGACTTTAAGTGTACACTACTCAGTAATTTAAAGATACACATGCGAACGCATACAGGAGAGAAGCCGTATAAATGTGAGATTTGTGACTATAAGTGTACACAACTCGGTAATTTAAAGAGACACATGCGAATGCATACAGGAGAGAAGCCGTACAAATGTGACCTTTGTGACTACAAATGCAGGGATCAAAGTTGCCTAAAGCGGCACATGAGAATGCATACATGAGAAAAGCCGTATAAATGTGAGGTTTGTGACTATCAGTGTACATTAGCCACTAGTTTAAAGTTACACATGAGAACGCATACAGGCGAGTGATTTGTGACTACAAATGCAGCCAACAAGGTGGCCTAAAGAAGCACGTGAGTATGCATACGAGAAAAAAGCCGTATAAATGTGAGATATGTGACTACAAGTGCAAGGCACCAAGTAACTTAAAGCCACACATGAAAACGCATGCAGGAGAGAAGCTGTACAAATGTGAGATTTGTGACTAAAATGTAGGGAGCAAAGTAGCCTAAAGCGGCACATGAGAATACATACAGGAGAAAAGCCGTATAAATGTGAGATTTGTGACTATAAGTGTACAGCACTCAGTAGTTTAATGGCACATATGCGAACGCATACAGGAGAGAAGCTGTACAAATGTGACCTTTGTGACTTCAAGTGCAAGGCACCAAGTAACTTACAGCGACACATGAAAACGCATGCAGGAGAGAAACCGTACAAATTTTTAACTTCAAATGCAGAGCCCAAACTAACATAAAAAGACACATCAAAACCCATACGAAAAAGCCGTAAATGCAAAATAAATTATTAATGTAAAGAGGCACATGAGATCGCACACAAGATGCACCACTAAAGAAGTCCCTTGTGAGATTACTTATAGAGAACGAATAATAAAGCAAATGCCTTAATTCGTGGAAATTGTCGTTTACTATAGCTTTAGTCTGTGTATAAATGTTATAATGGCTTATAACATAACTCTTATGAGTCATTACGTTTAGGATCACTTGTAATTTTTTAATTGTTTCGATAATAATGTTTTGTAAAGTTTTACAAAGATCGCCAAACTGCAAAACAGTTTGTTGGCGAAGCGTTTATATAATTCCGGGTAATTACTTATTATGTCTAATGAATGTATCTACTAATACAGCAAAATCGCAATTTAACAATCTACGAGTACATTTTTATCTATGTGTTTATAACTTGTTTATTATTTTAATGTTAACGATATACTTTTGAGTTTCAGTTTTATGGTGCTCATTTTTAGTTTGTTTTCATCCAGCAAGAGGAGTAGCTGTTACATAACTTCAAGTATTGTCAAGTACTGTCTAGTTCTTTCCCCGTAATAATTTTTTTCGGCCCGTAGTATAGTGTTTAATCGCGCGCGATGCGACTTATTTAAACCACACGTGCGAAGTGCGTGACACGATGCTGTTTCGAGTAAACAGTACGTCACGCTCCTTGCACTTGTGATTCAACTATAGTCCGTGTTTTTATACTTTACTTAAGTGATAAACAACAATGGCGTACCAACAAAATTTGACATATCGTAGGGATGGGTAGCGATGCGCGATGACGGATATTTTTATCGATTGTCTCGATTAATCGCGATTATTTTTTCGAAGTCGACTAAATTTTATATACCAATTTATGTTTAATATAAGTACTAGGCATCCGTTAAAAATCCGTTTAAGCTGAGCGGAGACCTTTTTGGTACATTTTGTGCTAATTTTATGTTTTAACTATAATTTAATGTTCCATATATATATTATGTTCCAAATAATAATGATTTTATTCTATTCTATAATCGACAAAAACATTTCGTCATCTCGCATATCATTCTTTCATTCACGTTACGTTATCCCATCCCTAAAACGATATGTCAAACTCTTCTGTGAATTTATTTTGTCTCTGTACAGGAATTCCGTAAAAGTACGATTTTACCTCAAAGTTATTAAATTAATGAGTTATAATAATAATAGGTAAGTATATGTTTATATAAATAATTGGAAACATAATATATTATTTTAGCTTTAGATAAATTATCTTTCGGACCATAGGTCCTGAATCATATAGTCCATGAACCCGATGTTGGGGTTCGGGATACAGTGTGGGCGACTTCAAACCGGTGGCGGTCCTGGTGACGTTACGCTCGTGGTGACGTCAGTGAAGGTCTATAAGTAAATTCTGCATAAACAAACATATTATACAGAGAAGAAAACCGCCTTCCATTGCTCTTTACCCAATTTGAATACTCTTGTTCACGCCACCAGCGTGACGTTCGCGCATGCGCATGACTAATTTCGCGGCGCAGCGCTGGCGCCACCTCGCACGCCAGCAACACAGCGTGGCGCTGAAGCGCGCGCTCGGCGCTGGCTCTCTCTCTTCCGCGCGGGACATCGTCCGAACCACACGTGTGCACACACGCGCCGCCGACACAACCAATATCGCGTACCTACCAGTGTTGTGTTCATATTATATACCAGTGTTGTGTTCACATTACTCCAAGACAATCCTGCACATTCCTGCCCAAGGCGCCAGCTCCATCAGCCCAACAAGGAGGGACGCCACGCGGCGCATTCATCCACAATCATCATCAAAGGTCAGTCAGTTTACCCACAATTCTCCGATCAATACTCAAATCCCATCAGCTCTGCATTCCTGTAACCTCGCCGTTACATTTCTGGTCCTTCGAGTCCGTTATCGAAAATTTCGGAAAATTTCTGGTCCTTCGAGTCCGTTATCAAATAATTTCGAAAATTTCTGGTCCTTCGAGTCCGTTATCAAAAATTTCGAAAATATTTGATCCTTCGAACCGTTAGTGAATCAGCCCCCGTCGATTTACTACAGTCCATTTTCACCCGGTTACATATTTTGGCCCCCTCCCCGGCCCTTTTTCCGGCAAAAAATATTTTGTGGTCTCGAATACCTATTTCGGGTAGGTCATTACCGCGCCCGCGCCGCCTAGAACATTCCATTTATCTGTATAGAACCGGCCCCCCCCGCCCCCGCCACACAATAAACTCACTTTCATCCCGTTTATTATTATTATTCAGCTCAGATAATATAATTATATCCATTCAGCCCAATTGTTTGTTACAGTCCACTATATTTCTTTGTTAAACCCCCCTCCGTCACTCCCAGGGATTAATTATCAGCCCTTATAAAACCCATACGTAAAATTAATTAAACTCATAGTCATACGTATTACGTTATTATTGCGTTATTACGTTACGTATTACCAAAGCTTGATTTGCATCATTGGATTGTCCACTCATTTAGATCCGATTTCGGCTAGGTAAATACATTCTTTGTTTGTTTACGCACTCAAAGAAGTAGGTAGGTATTTTATTCTATAAATAGAATTTACCACGGCTGTTGTTTTTTGTAAGCAAGAACTAACGCGTATTATCGGCACATGATTTCAAGGCTGCACTCGGCCCAAAGATCCCCATCACCCACTCGCCAACAAAATTATTCGGCTCAACCTTCTTCCCCTACTGGTGGTATGCCATGCCCATACTGCAAGAATAGGGGACATAAGCTCATCGCCTGCCCACAATTTAATAACCAACCGGTTCAAGGTCGGTGGGATTTTGTGAACTCACGCAACCGGTGCCGACGCTGTTTGGGTCCTCACTATGAGAACGAGTGCAGGTCTACACGTGCATGCAAGGAGTGTGGGCGGACTGACCACCACACTTCACTGCATCGCCATGGGGCCATGTCTCCGACACGCTCATCTGCTCATTTGCTGCCTCCGTCTCTACGTGAGCAGCCCAGACAGCGCTCAGCGCATGAGCCTCAACACCATTCGGCACATGTTACACAGGCATACACGTCCCATCCCAACCCGCCCACTCAATCGCGATCGCCAAGTAGGTCTCGGGTAGGTAGGCAACAATGACTACCTACAATAACAGAGCACTATGAAGGCGAGGACGACCAGCACTCAGCACACTCATCACACACACACTCATCGCATACACACTCAGCTCATTTTCACTCCATGACTTCAACTCCAACAGAAAATTACTGTAACTCCGCACAACGTGTAGTGAACGTCACTAACACACCAATTTTGTTGCCAACCGTCTCACTTAAAATAGCAGACGTACATGGTCAATTTCACTCAGCACGAGCCCTGTTAGACTGTGGAAGTATGCTGACTCTTTGTTCTCAGCGCATGGCCAGAATTTTAAATTTACCATTAAAACATACATCACTAAAAATCGCAGGAGTTGGAAATCAGCACACACAAAACTCAAAGGCATCAATCACAATTGTATGCCGACCTACATACCGTGACACACCAACGATCACGGCCACAGCCCATATATTGAAGAACGTAACTGGGTACCTACCGTTAGAAAAGGTTCCAGATCTCGCTCAGTTAACAGGTCACCCACCGATTCCTCTTGCTGATCGAGAATATCACACACCAGCTCCGGTTGATCTAATACTAGGATCTGACGTTCTTGGTCAAGTGTTAGACGGAACCAAGGTTTCGCTCGGCCATGGCAAGCCCATAGCCTTCGGCACGATATTCGATTTTACATTGATAGGACCTTTCGAAAGTTTACATACCTCACCCACGAATCAGGTCAATTCAGTTCACATTGTCGGCTCTCACACGGACTCAGAGCATTCCACTCATGACATTCACAAAAGTCTTGAGAGGTTTTGGGAATCTGAGGAACCCCAAACCTACAAGCATACCAGCCCATTAGAGGATCAGTGTGAGGACATTTTCCGCACTACAACTACTCGTGAACCATCAGGTCAATATATGGTTACACTGCCCTTTCTGCACAACGCGCCGACATTAGGTTCCACTCATGCTATTGCGCTACGCAGGTTTCTCAATTTAGAGAAGAAGCTGCTAGCGAACCCGCCCTTCCGCTCGAAATACGTAGAGTTCATGTCAGATTACATAAAATTGGGACATATGTCGCCGTGTCACCCCAATACCTTTGCTCATAAATCCCATTTCTATATCCCACATCATGGCATATTTAAGCCAGGATCAGAAAAGTTACGCTGCGTCTTTGACGGAAGTTGTAAAAGCTCAAATGGCGTCAATTTAAATGATTGTCTCCATACAGGTCCAGCTCTTCAACAAGATATTGTTGACATTATCATGTCCTTCAGGATCCACTCACAAGTTTTCAGCACAGACATCCGAATGATGTTCAGAAATATCCTCATTCACCCAGAGCAAAGACCTTTTCAACTCATTCTCTGGCGGTCTTCACCCGACCAGCCCCTGCTCACGTATGCCCTTAATACCGTCACATATGGATTAAGGTCCAGCCCATATCATGCCATCCGCACTTTACTCCAATTGGCTGATGACGAAGGTCATCGCTACCCCCACGCTGCTCAGGTCCTCCGCAAATGAATATTTGTGGACGACATTCTCTCAGGTGCAGATTCTGTGGAATCTGCTCAGTCGCTCCAAAGCGATCTGATCGAGTTACTCGCCCTAGGTGGCTTCCAGCTCAGTAAATGGACCTCCAACTCGCCCCAGCTCCTTGAACGGTTCCCAGATGACCAGTGTGACATGCCCAAGGACTTTGACTTCAGTCCCGACTCTAATTCCATTAAGGTTCTGGGAATACAGTGGATTCCTCAAACTGATGAGTTCACTTATCGCATTTCTCTGCCCACTCATGCTCAAGTCACAAAGCGCTCCATTCTCAGTACAGTAGCGTCTCTCTATGACCCCAATGGCTGGGTTACTCCAGTCATCTTCCGCGCAAAGATTCTTCTGCAGAAGCTTTGGCTTCTGAAAATAGGATGGGATGAGCCTATCTCTGAAGAAGTCCACACAGAGTGGCAACACATTTCAGAGGATCTTCCTCAGCTCTCAAACCTCCGTTTACCTCGACACATTTGTAAGTATAAGCCCACGTCTACTTACTCACTTCACGGGTTCGCGGACGCATCAGAGGCTGGCTTTGGTGCCGTTATCTACCTTCATGAGCGCAATACCACTGGACATGTCAATGTACACCTAATCATTGGCAAGTCCAAGGCCGCACCCATTAAGACTCGCCTCTCAATCCCGAAATTGGAGTTGTCAGCCGCGACTCTTTTATCTCAGCTCATGACTCGAGTGTCAGCCCAACTGTCAGCTCATATAGCCATTCAAACACACACATGCTGGTCAGATAGCACAATAGTGTTGGCATGGCTCAATACCCCACCTCACCGATTACAGACTTTCGAGGCCAATCGAGTGGCTAAGATCACAGCTACTTCAACTAGCAATACGTGGAGGCATGTGCCCACGAACCTCAACCCTGCTGACTGTGCAAGCAGAGGCATGTCTGCCCAGTCTCTCTCACTTCATGACCTTTGGTGGTCACCCAGTTGGCTCAAAGAACCTACCTGCACTTGGCCCAAGATGCCACCCGCTCTAGGCCATCATGCTCTCCCAGGCCTTAAGCCCAAAAAGGTACCAGCACACATAGCAGTCCCAGATATCGATCTGGACTTGCTCGCTCGCTACAGCTCACTTGACAAGCTCGTCGGAGTGACGGCTTGTATTCAAAGGTTCATATTCAATTGTCGGCACAGCCCAGATGCACGGCGCTCTGGTCCGTTGACAGCTAATGAACGCAGGGACGCTCTGTTGCACTGGGTCCGCTCTGTTCAGCACAATGAGTTTGCTGAAGACATTAATCGTATCCAGACTGATAAAGTTTGTCCCGTTCGGCTCCAGCGCCTCTCGCCCTTCATAAAGGACGGCCTCTTGAGAGTCGGTGGTCGTCTCTTTCACGCGTCAATTAGGTATGACGCTCAACACCCACTCATTCTACCCAGCTCAAGTCCGCTCGTAGATCTCATTATAGACCACTATCACAAAATACACTGCCACCCTGGAGCTGACACATTACACGCCATATTACGCCAGCAGTACTGGATTCTGTCCGCTCGTCGTATTATTAGACACCGCGTGTTTAAATGTATTAGATGTTTCCGGTGCCGCGCTCAGCCTAAGGCTCCGCTCATGGCTGATCTCCCAGTAGACAGAGTTACTCCTCAGCCAGTTTTTAGTCACGTCACGACGGACTTTGCTGGCCACTTCTTCGTTAAATCCAGCACGTTGCGGAACGCGAAACTCATAAAGGCGTACTTTTGTATTTTCGTTTGCCTCGCAACAAAGGCGGTTCATTTGGAACCAGTCTCTGCACTCACAACGGAAGCGTTCTTTGCGGCATTGCAACGTTTTATCTCACGTCGCGGTACTCCAGTTCTCATTCGCTCAGACTGCGGCACAAACTATGTAGGTGCTAGGAATCAGCTCATTGAAGTTCAGAACTTCCTCAGGTCAAACAATGATGCAATCACTCACAAGCTCGCGAATCAGCACATAACTTGGTTACTGAACCCGCCTAAAGGGCCTTGGTTCGGCGCTCTGCACGAAATAAACGTAAAATCCACCAAGCAACTACTTTATCGCGTGATAGGTGAACAGCACCTCACTTTTGAGGAATTTTCTACCCTTTTGGCTCGAATTGAGGCTGTACTCAACTCAAGACCCCTCTGCCCAATTTCATCCGACCCTACGGACTTTGAACCTCTCACGGCCGGACATTTCATTATTGGTCGTCCGCTCACCGCTCTACCTGAGCAGTCTTTTGACGACAGACCCATATCTACTCTTAAACGCTTTCAGCTCATTCAAGCGCTCTTTCAGCGCTTTTGGACTCTCTGGTCCAGATCCTACCTCCATACCCTGCAAACCCGCTCCAAATGGCTCTCCCCTTCTTCCCCTCCTCAAGTGGGTGAACTGGTCCTCATCAAAGAGGATGACCTGCCTCCGCTCCAATGGAAGTTGGGGAGAATTCTCCGCACGATACCTGGCAAGGATGGAGTGATCCGAGTTGTGGATCTGGACACAGCCCATGGAAATCTGCGACGACCTGTGTTCAAGATAGCTAGGCTGCCGTTGGATTCAGCTCAAGAGGAGACGCAGCCCCGGCCCCCCCAGGATGTTCACGCCACCAGCGTGACGTTCGCGCATGCGCATGACTAATTTCGCGGCGCAGCGCTGGCGCCACCTCGCACGCCAGCAACACAGCGTGGCGCTGAAGCGCGCGCTCGGCGCTGGCTCTCTCTCTTCCGCGCGGGACATCGTCCGAACCACACGTGTGCACACACGCGCCGCCGACACAACCAATATCGCGTACCTACCAGTGTTGTGTTCATATTATATACCAGTGTTGTGTTCACATTACTCCAAGACAATCCTGCACATTCCTGCCCAAGGCGCCAGCTCCATCAGCCCAACAAGGAGGGACGCCACGCGGCGCATTCATCCACAATCATCATCAAAGGTCAGTCAGTTTACCCACAATTCTCCGATCAATACTCAAATCCCATCAGCTCTGCATTCCTGTAACCTCGCCGTTACAACTCTCGAGCAAATTTAAATCTCGCTCTTCTATGGGTTATAGTCAGTTCTGGGACTCGCGCTGGTCGAAATGCTCTCAGATCCCTCTCTTACATTCCGCACCTCATACAAGCGGTTACGAGCCTCGGAAGACGTTGTGAACCGATTTCGCAGAACGTTTGAGACGATGCAACGATCATCTCTCTCTTACGACCTTGCCCGGGCCTTCTTGTGTAAGAACCAGTCTCTCTGTAACGCCGGATAGCATCTTTTACTGTGGTTCGAGGAAATCCAAGCATTCAACCAATCCGACGGTGGCTATAGCGTGCATCATCAAGTGCTACGGCCCTGGCTGCTCCAGCTGCGTCCAGTGGCATTTTTTTTTGTTTAAATGTAATCACGGCACATCAACACAGCGGTGTTCAGAACGTTTTGAAACAAATGTATCCTTCACACAAAACGAGCAGTGAGACTAAAATTTCGACTAAACTGATTATTGTTGAATAAAAGTTATAAAAATAAGCAATATGCGAATATGATTGTTTTGTTTATTGCAGATATACCCACCTATCAAGTAACGATCAGTAGTCATAGCGTTAGGTAACATAAACATTCGATATGGCATTTAAGATGGGTGGCTGGTTAATTGAGCCCATGAGTGTATAACAAGTTAATTCTCAGCTCTCGAGTCCTCAACATGGCTTTTTAGGATTCCGTAGTACCTAAAAGACAAAAGGAACCTTATGGGAGACTCCATTGTCCGTCCGACCGTAGGTCACAGATTAGCTCTACCACCTGTGTGTAAAGGCAATGTAATTGGCCATAAAACAATAGCGATTTAAAAAAAATTGAGCACAAGTGAGAAATATAAAAAAAGACGAGTAAATTAAAAAAAAATATTTATAAAAATACAATGTGGAAATCAAGTTGTAGGTTTTAAAATATATACTTTTACTATATTTACTGGCACCGGTTTCGAGAAATCTTAAAAAAACTCCCAAAATATGTATTGGAGATAAGGATCTCCAAAACTGGTGGACCAAAAAATATTTAAAAAATAATGGTAATATGTGTTTACGTAAAGATTACAGGAAAAATAAAGCGGTTGAGAAATTTATGAAAAAAAATGTCAAAATTAAATTTATCATCCACAATATGGAACCCTAGGTACGCTCCTAGTACGTTATAGGCAAAGTGACTCGCACTTGGCCGGTTTTTTTTAATGGACAATGGATATTTTTACAGTCTACAAAAATAAAATCTGCCTAAAAAAGACAATGTATCCAGAGCCGCAAAATATGACTCTGCATAAAAAAAAATGCTTAACTAACCTGTAACCTCAGTTTTAAGTTCTTTATCTGAGGTTTTAAGAAATGGTTGATAATTTCGGACAGCATGAGCGTTTTTATCTCAGACCAATTATTGATCTGAGGTTTTAATGGCGCTATCAAATCCTACATACAATGGTAGCACACACTATATTATTTACAACATAAGGCAAAAATGTAGCAGGCTTTGGCTCAATCAAGACAGAGAAATACGTTTCTTTTGAACTCCATCTCATATTGACGTACCGTGCGTTCATTAAATAACCTAGGGCTGGGTAGGAACACTGGGGTTGTAACGCTGAGTTTTTGAACGGGTTTCGTCGTGTTGCGACACTCCAAACGTCAGTTGTCATTTTTGCATTATATCTGTATATATAAAATTCAAAGTCCTGACTGACTGACTGACTGACTGACTGACTGACTGACTGATATATCAACGCACAGCCTAAACCGCTGGTCCTAGAGACTTGAAATTTTGCATATAGATACCTTATATAGTGTAGGCATCCACTAAGAAAGGATTTTTCAAAATTCACCCCCTAAAGGGGTGAAACGGGGGTCCAAAGTTTGTATCGGGAAACAAGATTAGTTAGACTATTTTATTCGAGACTTCACAAGAGTACTCCTATCTATAAATGAGTAAACATATGTTTCAGGTTTTTTCAGAATTCCACCCCTAAAAGGGGGAAATGGGGTGACAAATTCTGAAAATCAACATGGGTACATATCGTTTGTATGGTTTATCGGGTCGCTGATTACGAAAACAACAACGATTTTAAAATCCAACGTAGTGGACGTAAAAAAGGCATTTCCTGAATTCAACCCCTAAAAAGGGGAAATGGGGTGACAAAGTCTGAAAACCAACATGGGTATCGTTTGTATGGTTTATCGGGTCGCTGATTACGAAAACAACAACGATTTCTAAATCCAACGTAGTGGACGTGAAATACCATCATCCCCTGTTGGGGTGCGATGGGGTTGATATGTTGAAATGTGTAAATATCAATATGGGTGTCGTTTTTATGGTTTTTTGGGACGTTAATTATGAAAATGGCATCGATTTTGAAATTTAATATAGTGGACATGAAAATTCTTGAAAGTATGTGTGCCAGAGCAAATCGGCTGTAACAGACGAACAGACAGACAGCCACACAAGTGATCCTATTAGGATTCCATTTTTTCCTTTTGAGGTATCTATCTATCTATATATCCACAATCTATCTATCTATATATCTGTCCATCTATCTATCTATCTATCTATCTATCTATATCTTTCAATATCCCAGCAAAATATTTTTGGAATGGAAGGTTGAAAGGGTTGGACCACGGGGTACCAAAAAAAATTCTTTTTTTATGTGAAAACTTTGACGGCCTGTTTCTCCCAAACGGCTAGACTTAGACCCATGTTGATGGGTGTCTAGGAAAAGGTTTCGACGAGATCTACCCGCCGAAAGTGTCAAAACTTTACAGGCCCGTATCTCCCAAACAGCTAATGCTATAGACCCATGTTCATGGTACTCTAAGAAAAGGGCTCGGCAAGATCTAGATGACGTTAAAAAAAAAGTCGAAAAAAAAAATTGCCAAACATTTGATCGGCCATATCTCCCGAACGGCTAATCGTAGGGAGTTCGGGTTTCAACTATTGTGATCGGTCAAGCTGGGGCTACATGACCAAAAAAAATTAAACAGTTTTGACAGTTTTTTGACAGGTCCAAAAAAAGTATTCCGATTTGCATAAAACTCAAGGGGCATTCGGGGTCGCCAATTACGCTGCTGTATTCAAATTTGAAATCTTTTGACAACTGATAGGGATTTTGACACTCTTTCGGAAAAACTTTGATCGGTGAGTCCCCGTGTTTGGCATTCTGGTGAGGCCGAAAAACGAGCATGTGAGGACGGAGAACGCGCCCGCGAGGCCGAAGGCCGAGCAGGGCGCGTTCGTAGTCTGAGCATGCAAGTTTTTCGGCCGAGCACTACACCTTGACTCCCAGAGGGAGTGAGAGCACTTATAATGTTTGTTTCTGAAAAAATGTAATTTGTTTCCTGTAAGCCACGCGGGCGAAGCCGCGGGCAGAAGCTAGTTTAGTATAATAACGTTGAGAGGACCCCCTCTGTACGAAATTTAACGTAAATATATCAACTATAACGTTGAGAAGACCCCCTCGATACGAAAATTAACGTCATGTCATTTACGAAAATTAACGTGCATGTCAGGTGACGTTTGGAGCCTATACGAACCTTGCGAACCCTGCTCAGAGTTGGTGTTGAAAAATTCGACACCAGGAAGCCAATTCCGGAGGTATGGAGATGATCTCCACGGTCGAAATATCTGGCGAGAAAGTGCTTATCTCCGTCGAAAAACAAAAAATGCTATTCTAACGATCTCCATCCCTAGATTTTTCGATCGCAAATCAGCGAGATGTCTCGACTGGTCATAAGCTGGGGAGATAGACATCTCCATTGCAGCAACTGTCAAATTATCAAATAAATAACAAAGCTTTCAACATTTTGACGGCTTTTTTTGAGATTTCAAGCGGACATTGATGCGGAGATTTGAAACGGAGATTCATCTCCATAGTCGGGATATTTCCTTCGAGCCCGGAATTGAGGCCCAGTGTAGCGACACTGTCATTTTTGAACGGTCGGTGTTGAGACGCGAGTTCATTTTTGAACGGGTTAGTGTTGCGACCCGGGTAGGAAACCCAACTCGGTGTGAATTTATGAACGACTATCTGGGGCGCGTTCATAAACTAGGGGTCGCGGGTTATATTGCCGTCTCTGTCGCACGCGTTAAAAATTTTATACGCTATCCTGCTGTCAGTGTTGGAACCTGACGAAAGTGTTAATTAATGAACGGGTAACGAACTTGCTCATATACTTGCCAGCTCTATTACTAAAAATCCTAATATTCATCAAATATCTATCAAAAATATTAAGTTGCCAGCTTCAGATTGCAAAACTGACATTAGGATGAATATTAAACATCAATAGATGCTCCATTGGGAAGAAACAACACGAATAAAAGGAAAATGGTATAATAACATTAACTCGGATATCAAGAAACTATGGTTGATCCCCAGAAAATATATACATGGACAACAATGTAGCCGATTCTGAAGGCTTTAATTTTAGTTTTATTGCTGTCAAAACTAAATTTTCTTCGATACAAAATAGTCCTTACTAGTCAGGATTAGAAGCTAAATTCCTTTGGAAGATTTTAAGCTTTGACAGCACTAAAACTAAAATTAAAGCCTTCAGAATTGGCTTTATTATGTCGTTTAAGAATTGGACATGGCAGATTATACTACGTTTCAAAACGTGTGATCTTCGTGCGAAATTTCACTTGTTTTTGAGAAAGAGAGAGAACTATGTACTAGAAAGAGAAAGAAACATCTGGTTTTGAAACGCTTCTTGCGAGTGATTCCCATGAGAAAAGCGTTTTGGAACGGTCTGGAGTAACACACGTCAAGTAAATACATAACCTCAAATCAAAATAAATAAATAAAGTAAGTAAAGTACCTAATAAAGAAGGAATTGAACCGATATTTATTGCTCTTAATATGGATGGCATTGCAACCTTTGCATTTGCAAGCCATAATTCTGTCGGAGAAGTTTCGAAAAATTTTCACCGTATTCGTACGGAAATGTTGAATTCTCTTTTCAAAATTCGTCCGAATCCCGAGAAAACTCCGAAATGACAACAGTCAGGCGAATTTTATCGGTGCCCAGACAGAGTTAGAAATCGCACTGATCAGTGCGATATTTACATTTCTCGAAAACGTTTCAAAACACTCAGCGCAACTGTCAGGTAACAGTTCGTTTACCGTCGGTTTCACTCGGGTCGATTTTTGAACGATGCAGGGTAAAATTCGCATCGCTCCGAGTGATAATCACACGTTTCGAAACGTACCCGTATTAGGAATAAGCAGTTTTTTTTTCACTAAACCCGAAACATGCTTGCTTACCGCCATAGATAATAGAAAACACCCAGAAATATGTCGCACTGGCTAAACCTCGGACGAAGCATCAAAAATCATCGAAGCATGTGATGCTTCGTCCGAGGGCTAAATCCACCTAATGACTTTTTTTTTTCAAAATGGCGGACTGCCCACCTCAAGCCACCTCATGTCAAAAACAGCTGGAGCGATTGTTATTGCTATGTACACCTCATGACGTTTGTCTATTGTCTATGCATTTTTGGATAACCTACAAAATATTTTGTGTGTAAGCTCCGACCGATCGATGGCTTTGATTGATTTTTCTTCACCAATTTTCCATGAAAAAACTGATGATGTTTAAATTAACAAAACAACAGAATGTACAAAAGGGAGGAGCGGCTTCATGTTGCTATTGTGTTGGTGACGAGCGAAACGTAAGTAAATTAGCTTAATTTTTCACAAAAAATATGTAATACCTACCAAAATGTACATGCCAGAAAAGGGGAGAGGCCAGGAAGACATTACAGAGCCAGAGCGGAAGATATGTAATAGAAATAACTGGTCAGGGAGCAATTAACGGGTTCTCTAGTCAAGACTACTGGCAAACTTAAAATATATTGTAGCAGCTATCGATTAGGCCTATCTTTCAAAGTTATATCTGAATAACATACAGTTCAGTTATCCCATCTACTACTGGGACAAAAACACTGGTACATGTGGTTTACATGATGGATGACACTTGTTCAAAATCCCATTACTTCATGGTGTAGTGAAATTATTTGTTTTTCTTTCTGTAATAGTTGTGTTAAGTGATATTATTAAATTTTTTCAGAGATGCCAAAGCGTGGTGGAGTCTCTATGCCTGGCCTGACCAGCCCACTCTTATTCTACCTACTTTACCTGAGGACCCCTGGACGCCTATTCCTAACCCAGATCTAGACCAAGCACCCTTCACAGAGCCCGTGGAAATTGCCCTGTCCCCGCCTGTGCTTGCATAAGGGACAAAGGCCAAGTCAATGGGCGCAAGGCTACAGTTTAATATATAATTTGTAAGAATAAATAATTTCTATTTAAGTATGTAGAATATTTTTTTTTGTGCTATCTTTACGTATAATAGTTATGAGATAAGTAAGTACACTTAAGATTACTGATTCATTCTAAACAATCTTAGAGATAAGCTCGCCGCTGTATTCAACTCTAAATTGCAATGCTTGTTTTTTTACTTTTTTCTGTGTATGTACAATAAAGAACAAGAATAAGAAATAAAATGTATTATTTTGTTACATGATAATGAATATAAAAACTTTCCCTTTTATATTATTTACTGCTGCGGCTCGACTTTACCACTATCTTACTGGCAAACCCACCCCAGTTAAGTTATTCAGGGAGAGTAAAGAGACAGCTCTGAAACAGGCACAACCAGGTAGCCAGCAATGTTTAAGACTTATAGCCGGGCGTTAAACCAAACAGACTGGTGACGGGCAGTGGTGTCACTGATGCGAGGGTTTTGGCACCATGCTCACCGACCCGCCTGCCCAGCGTGTGTGGGTATGATGGGCATTACTTCCAAGAGGACCACCAAGAGAGGCGAAATCTTGGAAAGGCCTATGTCCAGCAGTGTAAAAAGACAGGCTGATGGACTGCTGCTGATTAATTAACACATGGAATATGACAAAATCATCAAATTTATTTAATGAATTGCAATGGTACAAACAAAATTCACATGAAATCATCGTCTTTTTTTTTGGTCGTAGGATCGTATGGGTCTACCAGAATCTCATGGCAAATGGGGAAATAAAATTTTGTGGTGTGCAATACTGGGGAAATTGGATTAAACGATCTTGATACTGTTTAATATTTATTTAGGTCTAGTATTAATAAACATGAAGTATATTAGTTCGAGTACAATATTTTCTGTCACCTAAATTTAGATTTGCCACTTATCTGCAATACTCTAATTATAATATTTATTGCCAAGAAACATGTTAGTCATCTTAATAATAAAAACGGTCTCTAAGTATGAATCATCAAATGAATGTAAATATTTATGTTAAATCATAGTTTGCTGATTTGATCACTTTTTTCTTTAGCCTCAATATAACGTATGTCCTCAAAAACATCAAAATAATAGATCTGTCGCCAAATAAATAGATCCGTTCCTTAATTCTATGAATAAATGCGTAAAAAATTCGTAGAATTAGGCAGGTCGTAAAGTATGAAATCGAAAATCTTACACCAAAAGTCAAAAAATAGATGCGACAACGAGCGGAGCGAGAAGGAGTGTGTTAGGTTTATATATTTTAAATACATTTGGGGAGCCGAGCGAAGCGGAACGTTTTTTGGTGATTAAATTTTGGTACATAACACTTCTATTACTTGGAAACCTAATAAGGTATTTGATGATTGATATTATTTCAAAGTGATTCTTAATTAATATTAAGGTAAGCGTTTGGATATTATTTGGTGATTAAATTTAGGTGAGAGGTCTACTATTTTCGGAATAAATATTATTTATTAGGTCATTTAAAATTCTTTAATTAGGTAATTGATAAAATCATACCCTATTAGTTATGTGTTTGATAGAATGAAAAATAAAAAAATCATAAATCACTTTGTTTACTAATTTATTTTATAGTATAAAATAAAAGGATATAGAATTCAATTAAAACCCCTATAAAGAAGTCACAATTAAGTATCTAAGAAAAATAAAACTAAAAGTATCAAAACAACTCACTCCAACTTACTGGTCAACTCTACCACGCGCTTTAAAATAGATGATTGAGTTTGATTAACACCTTCTTTTTCCTTTATTTTACGATAAACATTGAAAACAATATTTCTCGCTTGAGATCGATGTAGCTTTTTCGACATTTTCACAAAAACAACCAATTGTAAGAAGATAATCACAAAATCTCAGCAGCTTTCGTTCTTTGATTTGACATATCCCTCTATAATTTGTGATTTGACAGGTGACACTGTGACATTGCCATATAAAAATCTATTTTTTGTTTATTTTTTAAATGCCATGAGATTCTGGTACACCTATAGATATTCGAACTTTTCGAAGAAGAAATTATCTTAACAGAAAACGAAATAATTTTGGACTTTCTACGTGGGTGACAGGATATTGTATTTTGATCAAATTGTTAATTAAACTCTTAACTTATCTAATTAAAAGATTTCTACCTGAGATAAATACTAAAATAATTATTAGTTATTGTTTTAAGACATTTCTGATTGATGTATTTAATTGTCATTCAAAAGTAGTTGTATTGAGTAAAAAGATAGGAAGATGGCGGCTGAGGTGTAAAAGTGATAGACGTGACAAAACGAAGAATATTCGTATTTGCTGTAAAATTGATTTAAAAGTGATTGTTGATGAAGCAGGGAGACACATAAGTTAAGTACCATAGTTTTATAATGTTATTTTGCATAAATAAACCGTGTCTCAGAGAGTGTTAGTTAATTTTGTGTTTTCCTTTGTCATTCCATCAGAATAGTTATTTCAGACTTGCAATACTTTCCCGAATGTAGAATAGATGTTTTCAAATTCTGGGGTAATCATATTAAAGTTCAGACAAGGTATTGGGTATTTACTTATCTACGCAGTTTAAAGCTTACTTTTCTTATGTTGTATTGTGGTGGGATCCTCGGCCGGAACCGGCAATGGGGTTCGCAGCCGGAGCCGGCAGTGGGGTCCGCCGCCGGATCCGGCAATGGTGTCCGTAGCCGGAGCCGGCAATGAGGTTCGCAGCCGGAGCCGGCAATGGGCTCTAAGGCCTGAGCCGGTTATATAGGTTACAAAGTTATTGATGTGTTTCCATGGACGTAGCTGGCAATGAAGGCTATGAATTGTCGTAGTCAGTGGCATAAGTACAAATTTCTAACATCAGAAGTGGGATACCTTAAGCCTCAAATTATTGTTAGATAATAATATATTTTTAAATGTGTTTTCATGATGGATCGGCGATCTTCTTAAATCGATTCGCGATGCGGTCACAACTACTTCTAAGAGGGATGCTGATGTCGCGCTGCCGCTATTTGATCCTGATCGCAACGACTGCGGAGCTACGAGCTGGTATCGAGATACTCGCCAAAGAATTCAAGTGGAGCAGCATCAAAACAGCATCTTAGGCCCTTAAGGGTTCTGCTTTGACATGGTTTGAGTCTTGGGAACCATCGGAAGGCAGATCTTGGGAGAATTTCCGTATTGACATCATTGATTTTTACCCTTAGAAGAAAAATCTTCCGGAAAAGCTCAGCAAGGCGGTTCTGTTCTTTTCCGACTTTGCGGACTCTTGCAGTGAATATGTTTGGGAGAAAATTAAGGTTGCTGCGTAATACTAAAGTTGCTTTCACGGATGAACAAATAATCGAGTTAGTTTGTGGTGGCATTAGTGACATTGATGTTAGGATGGCTTCGTTAAATAGTAGCGCCACTATAACTTCTGCTCTAATTTCTCTTCTTTCGACGTATGTAAAAACAAAGAAGGAACTTTTGATCATAGAAGCAAAGATAATGGTTCAGGACTCAGTGCAGCTAAGCAGCCAAGAAACAATGGTGCAAAGAAATGTTTTACTTGTAACCAGTATGGCATCTATCCTTACAATGTTATAAAATAAGCCCGCTCAATTTTCGCAAATGCCTATTAGTCTAGCTACACAGGCTCCTAAACCAAATTATTTTCGTACAAAGACCTGTAAAAAATGGGCACACTGAATTGTCTTGCTGTCATAAGCAACGAGCTAAATTAAACAATAATATATAGATTGTGCCATTTCATGCCAATATCAATGTATTTAAGCGGAATAGGACAAAACAAAATACATGTTTTTGCCATGATCACTGTATTTGAAAGTGTGGGTTTTGAACTTGATATATATGTTGTCAGAGATTGTGATTTTAATTATGATCTTTTGATAGGTAGGAATGCTATTAAGTATGCTGATGTAGAAATCATAACAGATTCATCTGGTTCTCGTTTATTTATTAAATGTGTCAAAGCTGAAACAGAAGTGCATTTAATATCCCCAATATCAGATTTGTGTGAATTAACTTCAAGATTTGAACATTTGGATCTTGTTTTACAAGAAAAATATATACATATATATTTCAAAAAACCCTTCTGTTTTGGACGAAAATAAACAGGTGAACTAAATTTGCGTTTACAAAATAATGAAATTGTCTATTACCGGCCATATCGACTGGCTCTAGTTGAAAAAGAAAAGGTAGATGAAATTATTAAAGAACTTTTGGACAGGAAAATTATTCGTGAAAGTGATTCACCTTTCGCAAGTCCTGTAATTCTAGTAAAAAAGAAAGACGGTAGCGATAGGATGTGTATAGATTTTCGAAAATTGAATAAACTTTTAGAAAAAGACAGGTACCCTCTCCCTCTTATCGAGGACCAAATTGATAGGCTCGGTAAGGCAGAATACTATATTTCCTTAGACATGAAAAATGGAAATGGGGCTTCGAACAGGACGAGGCTAGGGAATATGTTATAAAACATTTGTCGACTAAGCCTTTATTAACAATATTTGACTCAGATTTACTAACAGAACTTTATACGGATGCTAGTTCATTAGGCTACGGAGGTATTCTAATACAAAGAGTTAATAATTTGAAAAAGGTAGTAGCTTATTTTAGTCAGATAACATCTCCAGCTGAATCAATCATATGAATTAGAAACTATGGCAATGTATAGCGCATTTATACAGTTTCGGGTATACTTTTTAGGAATCAAATTCCAAATTATCACAGATTGTAATTCTATTAAATCCACAGAGAACAAAAAAGATTTGTCCTCACGTGTTGCCCGTTGGTGGACATTTATGCAAGATTTTGATTTCGATATCATATATAAAAAAAGAAAATACATAAGTCATGTTGATTTTCTTAGCCGCAATCCTGTCGAAGTTCCTGCCTCAGTTAACCTTGCTAAGTCCATATCCGATCTTCATTGCTCTGCATCTACTGTAATAACGTCTACCAATACCAAATTCAATCAGGATAATTCCAGAAATTTACTTACTGTTGTAAATTTAATCGATGAGCACCAAAACCAATCCTGGTTAGATATTGCTCAACAAAATGACCCAGACACGCAAAATGTAATAGGTCAGATTTTAACTGGTGAACTTGATGAAAACAGATAATTTTTTCAGAATACTTTGTTGGGTCTAGATTTAGTCTTTTACGACTTTTTTATGATGAGAATTGTCACTTAGGATTCGATAAACTATACAAAAAATTTGTGAACATTTTTGGTTTCCTTGCATGGTAGCTTTTGTCAAAAGAATATTTGAAACATTGTTTAATATGTGTAGAACGAAAAGTTCATTCCGGTCCAAAGCAGGGACTTTTACATCCCATAGAAAAAAAACTCCTGTTCCTTTCCATAATACTATTCATTTAGACTGCACAGGTCCATTCATATAAGCTAATGATGGATACAAATATATTCTACTCCTAGTGGATGGATTTACACAATTTTGTTTATTAAAACCTTTGAAAGGTTTAAGTGCTCAAGAACTTGTACGACTTATTCGAGACACAATTACCACATTTGGTACCCCGTCCAAAGTTGTCAGCGATAGAGGGACAAAATTTACTTCCCAGCAAATAGGAACCTTATTTAATGAATTAGGAATTGAACATCATATGGTCGCTACGGGCGCACCAAGAGGGAACGGTCAGGTGGAATGATACGTAGCAACAGTTATTGACATGTTGAACACCACTTGTAATGGTTTGTCAGATTGGCCAAGCCAGTTGTGGAAAGTTCAACAATCTATTAACACAACATTACAAAAATCTACGGGTTTCACTCCGATTCATTTGTTCATTGGTTTTAATGCAAATATTCCATGTATTCAGTCCCATCTGAATTTCGTTAATATTTCTGAATCTAATATCGATTTAAGGGCAGATCGAGAACTGGCCCACCAGCGTTTACGTTCGGAGGCAGGTAAATTCAAAACGCGATTTGACGCTGTAAGGCGAAATAATAAGATTTTAGAAATTGGTAATATAGTCTATGTAAATCAAGACCATAGGTGTCATGATAAATTGAGTCCTAGTTTTAAAGGGCCTTATGAGATACTGGCTCTCCTTCCCAATGACAGATATGCTCTTAAAGGAGTTGGCAATTTAAGAAACATAACTGTATTCAAAGACAAATTACGACTATGGCCAGGTAAATGGGTAGACGAAGATGCAGCTATCGCGTCGTCTTAAATGTATGGCTTAGATAGATTTAGTTTTAGATTTTAGTTTTAGATGTAAGATTTTAGATTTAGGACTGCTGAAGTCCTTTGAGTTTAATTACTGTTAGACTATTGAAGTCCTTTGTGTTAAATGACTGTAAGACTGCTAAAGTCCTTTGAGTTTATAACTGTAAGATTGCTGAAGTATTTTGTGTTAAATTACTGTGAGACTGCTGAAGTCCTTTGAGTTAATAACTGTAAGACTGCTGAAGTCTTTTGTGTTAAATGACTGTGAGACTGCTGAAGTCCTTTGAGTTAATAACTGTAAGACTGCTGAAGTCTTTTGTGTTAAATGACTGTGAGACTGCTGAAGTCCTTCGTGTTAAATAACTGTAAGACTGCTAAAGTCCTTTGAGATAATAACTGTAAGACTGATGAAGTCTTTTGTGTTAAATTACTGTGAGACTGCTGAAGTCCTTCGTGTTAAATAACTGTAAGACTGCTAAAGTCCTTTGAGATAATAACTGTAAGACTGCTAAAGTCCTTTGAGATAATAACTGTAAGACTGCTGAAGTCTTTTGTGTTCAATGACTGTGAGACTGCTGAAGTCCTTTGAGTAAATAACTGTAAGACTGCTGAAGTCTTTTGTGTTAAATGACTGTGAGACTGCTGAAGTCCTTCGTGTTAAATAACTGTAAGACTGCTAAAGTCCTTTGAGATAATAACTGTAAGACTGATGAAGTCTTTTGTGTTAAATTACTGTGAGACTGCTGAAGTCCTTCGTGTTAAATAACTGTAAGACTGCTAAAGTCCTTTGAGATAATAACTGTAAGACTGCTGAAGTCTTTTGTGTTAAATTACTGTGAGACTGCTAAAGTCCTTTGAGTTAATAACTGTAAGACTGCTGAAGTCTTGTGTGTTAAATGACTGTGAGACTGCTGAAGTCCTTTGTGTTAAATAACTGTAAGACTGATAAAGTCCTTTGAGATAATAACTGTAAGACTGATGAAGTCTTTTGTGTTAAATGACTGTGAGACTGCTGAAGTCCTTCGTGTTAAATAACTGTAAGACTGCTGAAGTCCTTTGAGATAATAACTGTAAGACTGCTGAAGTCTTTTGTGTTAAATGACTGTGAGACTGCTGAAGTCCATTGTGTTAAATGACTGTAAGACTGCTAAAGTCCTTTGGGTTAAAAACTGTAAGATTGCTGAAGTCTTTTGTGTTAAATGACTGTGAGACTGCTGAAGTCCTTTGAGTTCAATTATTGTAAGACTGCTAAAGTCCTTTGAATTAAATGATTGTTAAAGTAATGTGTACTTCGGGAACGAAGTACAGGTCAGTATGGCCGTGACAGGATATTGTATTTTGATCAAATTGTTAATTAAACTCTTAACTTATCTAATTAAAAGATTTCTACCTGAGATAAATACTAAAATAATTATTAGTTATTGTTTTAAGACATTTCTGATTGATGTATTTAATTGTCATTCAAAAGTAGTTGTATTGAGTAAAAAGATAGGAAGATGGCGGCTGAGGTGTAAAAGTGATAGACGTGACAAAACGAAGAATATTCGTATTTGCTGTAAAATTGATTTAAAAGTGATTGTTGATGAAGCAGGGAGACACATAAGTTAAGTACCATAGTTTTATAATGTTATTTTGCATAAATAAACCGTGTCTCAGAGAGTGTTAGTTAATTTTGTGTTTTCCTTTGTCATTCCATCAGAATAGTTATTTCAGACTTGCAATACTTTCCCGAATGTAGAATAGATGTTTTCAAATTCTGGGGTAATCATATTAAAGTTCAGACAAGGTATTGGGTATTTACTTATCTACGCAGTTTAAAGCTTACTTTTCTTATGTTGTATTGTGGTGGGATCCTCGGCCGGAACCGGCAATGGGGTTCGCAGCCGGAGCCGGCAGTGGGGTCCGCCGCCGGATCCGGCAATGGTGTCCGTAGCCGGAGCTGGCAATGAGGTTCGCAGCCGGAGCCGGCAATGAGCTCTAAGGCCTGAGCCGGTTATATAGGTTACAAAGTTATTGATGTGTTTCCATGGACGTAGCTGGCAATGAAGGCTATGAATTGTCGTAGTCAGTGGCATAAGTACAAATTTCTAACACGGGCATCTACCTAAACCATTATTCATCCAACGTTAAGCCAACAGTTGGCTATAGTCATAATACTCCTAAAGCAACGTTTTAAAATAAACCAACAGATTGCATTGAAACCGTTGACCATTTGTTGCCAACTCTATTGTAATATTTTCGTCGAAAATTCCACTGAATTGTTCTTACCTATAAAAATTTATGTTTACGAACATGAAATCCGATGGAATAGTGCAAATAAATTATAATTTCTACTAAATAGAAATTATTATAATAATCTTATAAGAAACGTTTGTATAATTTTACATTTCCTGTCAATGTTACAAGCAATGACTTTAATTATTCCTTACAATGTCGGGAAAAAATGTGAGGGCAACACTATTGAAAAAAGTAAATTAAAAAAAGTGGCCATTTTTTTTAATATTAGGTGAATTTAGACATGGCCGAAGAGCGAACTTTCAAGATATTTTTGTAATAAATAAATAATCACCTCATTTTGTAAAGAAACATTAAATTAACATTGTACATAATTGTGTCGTTAGCGGTACATATATCGGCCTGCAGGCCGCTAATATGTACCGCTAACGACACAATTATGTACAATGTTAATTTAATGTTTCTTTACAAAATGAGGTGATTATTTATTTATTACAAAAATATCTTGAAAGTTCGCTCTTTTACTTTCCAACCTTTCCGCACTAAAGCACAAGCATAAGTTTACAGCAGAAAAAAAAGGAACACATAAATTGAAAGAGGCTCCTTTTTCGGCTGAGCATTGGAGTAGTTTTTTGAACGAAAACATGGATGCTATACCTCCCGAAGTGGTAGGAGGAACCAATGATGCAGGTAAGTTTACCTATTTGCATATAACATAAAAAACATAGCCTAACATCTAGATAGTTGTTCATAACCTCACACCGGGTTGGGTTTCACACACAGGTTGCAACACTAACCTGTTCAAAAATCAACTCGTGTCTTAACACCGACCATTCAACAATGACAGTGACGCTATACTGGTGTCGACTTTGTCAACATCAACTCTGAGCTGGGTTCGCAAAGTTGGCATCGACTTCAAACGTCTCTCATCTAAGAAATTGTACATTTAGGTAGCATTCCTAAACGCCTGGGTAAATGTAAATTTAAAATTTCTAACAAGGTTTATGTACTTACTGTACGTTTTCACTCTAGTGGTTGTGGAACGGTTGATAGTTAAATTTACATTTACCTGGGCGTTTAGGAATGCAGCCTTAATGTGTATGTACAGTGGAGACCGCATCAAGTAAGACACATTGGACTTTGTACCTATCTTATATTAATCTCTTTAGGGGCTAATTTCGTACCTACTGCAAGTGTATAGCTTGATGTGGTCTTCACTGTACTATTGAAATGTCTCAATGTAATTTATTTAAATGGGTGGGAAAAATTATTGTATTTAATCATTATTGTCCACAAAAAGCGATCTGTCCATGTCACATTTTCCTGTATTCTATATTAATGTACTATACTATATCTA